>OX439005.1:7830000-8501666 GCA_949316495.1 Amphiduros pacificus | reverse complement strand
TTCTAGTGACAACCAGAAGATAAGATTTAACATGGAAAATGCAGATCCATTTTGTAATATCAATATCAAAATAACGTCAATTTCATTTCTTTCTTCATTTTAATATTGAAACTTTAATTGTGTGTTTATCACATGTTGACCTTTTCCAAAACATCTCACAATGAACATTTATCTCAACAATGACATGTACATAAAATGTTATTCATAAAGTAATGACACATCACAAAACAAGGTAAATTTTCTTTTTATAAGTAAATGATATAATTTGAGCCCTGTAGTAATATGTATGCCAGAAATTGGTTGGCAAGATATGTCCTAATTGTGATGTTGACACAATAGAATAGCATTCAGGAAGCTGTCTCTAATCATCTGTGTGCTGACACAGTTAGTCGCCACATAATTATCAAATAACACCAAATAGAATATAGCATAGCTGGTGGTTTCTCGACCAATGTGATCATATGACGGTTTTATTGCCTCCGTTTCCACTTCTAATGAAGCCTTTTATACCACAGGAACGACTCGCACACTGAACAAAAAACCTCCAAACGGGTAATTGGATTATTTGATATTTTGATGCATAATTCTATGTCGCTTTCACACAGTGGCATGAATAATGGACATAAATGCTTCCTTGTCTTTGGATTTGTAAAAATATACGAAAAACAAAATTACATTAGTATGCACTTGAGGATTTCTATTTCTTTTGTTGAAGATATGTTTTGGCATCACTGTAGAATTAACTCCTATTTCTGGCTAAAATATCGAAATCATCTCAGCATTAGATGTTCAATCATCCAAAAAGAAATGTCATATTTGAGTCTTTTCATTTTCTGTTAATAAAGAGTGACTGAAGTTATCAAAGAGAGATGGAAGATCAAGTTTTAATTCACTACACTCTCCTGTCATGGCTGCCAGGGGTTTTTCCACACCCTCGGGAGTACTACTACTCGTCTAATTTAGTTTCACAACAATTAAGCTTGTATTCACCAGAAGATGGAAAACTGGACAAATGACAAGCATTTTTCGCATCATCTATGGGATACGTTTTATTCAAATTGGAGGAAAGAACACTGCTCTACAGATCTGATGTAGCTAATTTGTATCATTCAAATCTTATGCTGCAAGGAAATCCATACAATGAGGACTTGGGCCAGAACTCCATCTCCCCACAATCCCTCAGTCACTCTCCATCTCCCCACAATCCCCCAGTCACTCTCCATCTGCCCACAATCCCCCAGTCACTCTCCATCTCACCACAATCCCCCAGTCACTCTCCATCTCCCCACAATCCCCCAGCCACACTCTATCTCACCCCACAATCTCCCAGCCACACTCCATCTCCCCACAATCCCCCAGTCACTCTCCATCTCCCCACAATCCCCCAGTCACTCTCCATCTCCCCACAATCCCCCTGCCACACTCCATCTCCCCACAATCCCCCAGCCACACTCCATCTCTCCCACAATTCCCTAGCCACACTCCATCTCTCCCACAATCCCCCAGCCACACTCCATCTCCCCACAATCTCCCAGCCACTGCCCATCTCCCCACAATCCCCCAGCCACACTCCATCTCCCCACAATCCCCCAGCCACACTCCATCTCCCCACAATCCCCCAGCCACACCCCATCTCCCCACAATCCACAAGCAACAAACCTCCCACCAAACTTCTCCTATCCCTGTGTCTAAGTTAATTTGACACACTCCACCAAATGCAGTCTCAGCCTTTGAAATGTACATTTGATATGTCCAGCAATTTGTCTGGCCAGCACTTCTCCGATATTGCCTTTCTTTTATTTTCTCAGACAAATTTACTTTGATGCAATCAAGAACAGGTAAATCGCCTCTGCACGACAGAAGCATTATAAGGTCACATTTCCTGCACCAAGCTTCTAAAGCAAACGTCTTAAGTTACAACTGATTTCAAAATACAGTTCACAGCAATAAACTCACTCCATTGAAATATATCAATCATTAACAACAACAACAATTACAAACATTTTCCCACAGAATAATGGTCTTAAAAATAAAATCTTAAAAAATTTACAATTAGCTGCATGTATAACTTGGGCACTGTTAGGCCAAAATCTTGTTTCATTGTTGAAGGAAATACATGTTGTTTTCACAACCAAACTAATGATATCAACTAATCAAATGAAAGAAAATATATATTTGAGACACGATAAAAGGAAATATGCATGAATTTTGAAAACAATTATGAATAGATGATAAATATGTCTATTTCATATTTCTATTTAATACTTTTCTGATAGAATCATCCCCATTATTGTTTCTTAAATCTATTTGAGCAAGGTCCTAATTAATAGTTCCCTTTAGAAGTTGCTCTCTGAGTCTCAGTCTCAGTACTCAGCTCTATCCTCTGGCATCAAAGAGGTACTGAAAGGTAACATTACGTGATAGCTGAGTGATATTAGACTATGATGTCATCAAAGAGGTACTGAAAGGTAACATTACGTGATAGCTGTATGATATTAGACTATGATGTCAACAAAGAGGTACTGAAAGGTAACATTACGTGATAGCTGAGTGATATTAGATTATGATGTCATCAAAGAGGTACTGAAAGGTAACATTTCGTGATAGCTGTATGATATTAGACTATGATGTCATCAAAGAGGTACTGAAAGGTAACATTTCGTGATAGCTGAGTGATATTAGATTATGATGTCATCAAAGAGGTACTGAAAGGTAACATTTCGTGATAGCTGTATGATATTAGACTATGATGGCATCAAAGAGGTACTGAAAGGTAACATTACGTGATAGCTGAGTGATATTATATTATGATGTCATCAAAGGCATCGTCTATTGAACAGTTATGGAATGACCCAAGACAGAGCTGCTGCTATTCTACTTTGAGTTCACCTGTGTTTATCCGTCACATGCAGCTTGTATGCACCTCAACATCTGAGTCTAATAGTTATCTCTCCTTTTGCCAAAATAGAAATATTAAATATGTCATGATTTTCATTTGTGCTTACTGCTTTGATGAAACATATCACAAGATTACTGAATCATACCTGTAACTAAGTCAGAAAGGAAAGAATTTTATCAGATATCTTACAAAGATTAACAAGGATTATCCCCTGCCACTAAATGTCCTGGTATTTGGATTAATGTGGCAGATCCTATAACTATCCTGATATCATCTATCAATCATAATCTTTTTTATAAGTTTGGGAGAGGGCCAAATGCCCGAGATGAATGCTTAATGAGTGTTCACACCTGCATGAAAACAATACTAGGCAAGGGTGAGCTCATTCTTTATATCATTCACACCTGCAATCTCACCAAACTTCAAAGTGTAATCACAATTCCATTGGACACAGAGATATATAGAGCAGAATTCCATTGGACATAGATATATAGGGCTAGATTCCATTGGACACTGCAATATATAGGGCTGGATTCCATTGGACACTGCAATATATAGGGCTAGATTCCATTGGACACTGCGATATATAGGGCTGGATTCCATTGGACACTGCGATATATAGGGCTAGATTCCATTGGACACTGAGATATATAGGGCTGGATTCCATTGGACACTGCGATATATAGGGCTGGATTCCATTGGACACTGCAATATATAGGGCTGGATTCCATTGGACACTGCGATATATAGGGCTGGATTCCATTGGACACTGCAATATATAGGGCTAGATTCCATTGGACACTGCGATATATAGGGCTGGATTCCATTGGACACTGCGATATATAGGGCTAGATTCCATTGGACACTGAGATATATAGGGCTGGATTCCATTGGACACTGCGATATATAGGGCTGGATTCCATTGGACACTGAGATATATAGGGCTAGATTCCATTGGACACTGCGATATATAGGGCTGGATTCCATTGGACACTGCAATATATAGGGCTAGATTCCATTGGACACTGCGATATATAGGGCTGGATTCCATTGGACACTGCGATATATAGGGCTAGATTCCATTGGACACTGAGATATATAGGGCTGGATTCCATTGGACACTGCGATATATAGGGCTGGATTCCATTGGACACTGGGATATATAGGGCTGGATTCCATTGGACACTGCAATATATAGGGCTAGATTCTATTGGACACTGCGATATATAGGGCTGGATTCCATTGGACACTGCAATATATAGGGCTGGATTCCATTGGACACTGCGATATATAGGGCTGGATTCCATTGGACACTGCAATATATAGGGCTGGATTCCATTGGACACTGCGATATATAGGGCTGGATTCCATTGGACACAGAGATATACAGAGCAGAATTCCATTGGACATTGATATATAGGGCAAAATTCTATTTGATACAGAAATATAGAGGTAGAATTCTATCAGATAAAGAGATATATAGGGTAGAATATTATACTGAACACAGAGGAAATATAGATTTTGACTGGATACAATATTAGATACTGTAGTAATATAGAGTAGAATTTTGTTAAATACTGGAGATACATAGAAATGTAAAGTAAAGGTCTACAGGATACAGGAAAATAGGGTGGGATATGATTTAATTCAGGAAGTAATAAGGATGAGCTCGGATTAATCAGATTTGCTCTGACTACGCTATGCGTTATACTGTGCTGAAATCCTATGATATAAACGTATGTAGTCTAATGTTTTATGCATAAATGCAGTCCTGCTTTGATAGTACGAAATAGAAAGACAGATGTTTCCAGCATAACCTACAGCTCTTTTCATCTACAAAAATGACACAAAGATAGAGGAAATGTGGAATAAAAGCAGATATCAAAGTGGTTTCTTTCCCCACTGCCTGAGAGCACAAATGCTCCATGCATACAACTGTATATTGTGGTGGGCTAAGTGAGGATTCACCTCACAAGATGCCAAACTCTAACTGAATTGTTGCTTATGTACATTTGACATAATAATCAATCGTAAATAATTGGTTTTGCTTGTGTTAAATATAAACAATTCCAAAGTATTTGGAGATAAAAAAAACTGGAAGTTCAATGGTTCTGACAAGGCACTGAGATATACACCTGGACAGTTTTGTTAAAATTAGAAAAATGAGTAGAAAAATGAATCAACTTGCACCGGAACCATCTTGCCAATAAAAGCAGGATACCATGAGCAAAATCGCAGTCAATTGTGAAATCCATCATTTAGTGGAACTATAGAATGAACAAGAATGAGAGATCAGAAAAAATCACTTTACAACAGCATTCATTCTGCCAGTGGTTGTTGCCTTTGCCATTTTAGCCTTGGTATGTTGTCAGTGGAAGTTTTTGCAACTTTTAAGTGGGTCAACCTTCTGTGACCTACTTCTGCCTTTTATTGTCATCTGCTCATGTCCAGACCAACCTCCACATAGTGCTGAGTCAATCCTCATCATCATTTATCCTCATCATCATTTATCCTAATCATCATTTATCCTAATCATCATCATCATCGTCATCGTCATCGTCATCATCATCACTATCACTATCACTTTTATTTATTATTATTTATTATTATTATTTATTATTATTAGTATTTATTATTATTATTATTATTATTATTATTATTATTATTATTATTATTATTATTATTATTATTATTATTATTATTATTATTATTATTATTATATTATTATTATTATATTATTATTATTATTATTATTATTATTATTATTATTATTATTATTATTATTATTATTATTATTATTATCATCATTATTATTATCATCATTATTATTAATATCCACTGCCATGCTGAGCTGTTGCTTGGCACTATAGTGATATCAAAAAATTTGTTCATGTCAAAGTGAAATCAAATTAATCTTGATGAAATACAAGAAGAAATAAGGATGTGAAGAAGATTAAAAGCTTGAAGGATTAAAATTAGAAACATCTTATCAACATGCATTTGCACAGTGAACATTTAAAGTTTTTTCACAGAATAATTGATCTCCAGAGAGAGAATATACAGCATGTTTTAGAGTACATTTAATGTATCAAGCTTTCTCCTTTAATTTGGAATTTCACTGGGAAATCAAATGTATATCTCGTCTGATATAAACCAGCTTAAATCATGGTAATTAGGTTTTACCATAGCAATGCAGCTTCCTCACTGTTGTTACAAATGTAAAGGATTAACCTCCCCCATACTGCATACCTTTTTCCATGCCGGGCACATTACCTTCTTCCATGCTGGGCATACTACCTTTCTCCATGCTGGGCATAATACCTTCTTCCATGCCGGGCATATTACCTTCCTCCATGCCGGGCATACTACCTTTCTCCATGCTGGGCATACTACCTTCTTCCATGCCGGGCATAATACCTTCCTCCATGCCGGGCATACTACCTTCTTCCATGCCGGGCATAATACCTTCCTCCATGCCGGGCATACTACCTTCTTCCATGCCGGGCATACTACCTTTCTCCATGCCGGGCACATTACCTTCTTCCATGCTGGGCATACTACCTTCTTCCATGCCGGGCATATTACCTTCCTCCATGCCGGGCATACTACCTTCTTCCATGCCGGGCATACTACCTTTCTCCATGCTGGGCACAGTACCTTCTTCCATGCCGGGCATACTACCTTTCTCCATGCTGGGCACAGTACCTTCCTCCATGCCGGGCATACTACCTTCTTCCATGCCGGGCATACTACCTTCTTCCATGCCAGGCACAGAACCGTCCAGTATCAGGCATGGTGTTGAGTTCTGATCTCATCTTTAACATGCTCTGTTATAACTTGGACAAGAGATCTACATGAATACATACTACTACACAATGTAGAGTAATAATGGTAGAAAGTCAGTTAGATGTGTTTTCATAGAGAGATGAGGTACCCTGACATAGTGGGAACATCTGCCTCTGACATCCTGCAAAGCCCAGCATTTTGAAAAGCTTCAGCCAAAATCACTTCCTTCCCATGATGTCAATAACCAAATGCATTTACATTCCCAGCAGAACTGGCATTTTTATTTATTTAGCCATTTGGTTGACAAGGTGTCCACATTTGCCTATCATATTTGGGGCGAGGCATCTTTTCCCATTGTGAGTGCATTGTTATATAAATACCAACAGGTGCATATGACGTCCACTTCTCACTCAAACGATAAATGTCCCCTCCAAATTTCATAATAAATATGGATGGGGGCTTCCATTAAAAGTATGAATTACATGTTAAAATGCAAATAGCCACGTTAAAATTTCCTGTTTCCGACTGATTTAAGAAGACCATTAATGCGAAAAGGGATATTTTGTGGGAGGTAGCTGTTGTGATGGCAGAATACTGGAGAGATGTCACAATGGCAGACTACTGTGAGGATATCATGAAGAGAAGGAGGTCCTCTTTGTATGCAGAGGCTCTGCCTGCAACGGGATGCAACCTCCACATCAAGACATAAATCACACATTTGCAATCTAACTGGGAGGCCCTCCTTGTTGTGAGGGGTCGTATATTATTGTTATGGGTCGTCTCATAACTATTGGCACACACAATAGAACTAACGGCGTGTTTGGCTCCATAGTTTGACTCTAAATGGTACATAATTGGCACAGGTTCTTACCTCCGCCTCTCCAGTAAAATATTACTCTTTATCATCATCAGGTTCGCAGAAACCACTTAAACATTCATGCTGGCCAGGCAAGGTTCACGAGCAACCATTCATAAAATTTTGCATTGTCATTCAATAATTCATATCATGCAATTTATACCTCTTTGTTCAAGTTATTCACAGAAAAAAAAACTGTTTGGCATTAGCACAGAATAAATCAGTGTGATATGTAATGCTGCAGAACATTTCAAATTCCTGCAGAGAACTCAATAAGCACGACATTTCTCAACACTAATGAATAGTATACTCAAGACCTCACACCAACAAAAACTGTCATGAATTATTAGCGGCATATGTACAGAATGTTTCCTGTGGTATTTGTGGAGAGTGCAGTGGCACCAGAGGGCGCTGTGGGTAAGTATTATACGATACGGTTGTCAAGCTATGAGTAAAGCCTGTTCTCTTTATCTTATCATTATATGACACCTGTGTAATCAATAATTCTCTTTTTACTCAGGGTCCTAAGAAAATCCATTAATTAATATCAAACAAGAAACAGCGTGTGATAGGAATGGCAACCTGACCTTTGTCTTAAGAAAGTTGGTCTTTTCTCATCACTATTTCTTTGCCTGTATCAGCAGGGTAAGATATAAAACAGTATTACATATTATGGGATGGATGTCTGTCTGTGTGTCTCATCTCGTCTCAGTATGGAGGGTCATTAGTTCTTTATCTGAGTCAACATGCCTGTCAATCCATTCTCAACACATTACAAATTTGATATTTTATCCACTTTGCTAAAATAAACAGAATGTCGCAGGACTCAGAAACCTTGCAAAATTTTAAGCTATTTACTTTTGTGTCAGTTTTCCAAAAACACCATTTCAAGAGATGAAATAATCTAAAATGTATTATTCTAAAGACAATGCACTCCTATTCAATTTCGAAAAGAAGACATTGGACGAATAAACACTGCATGCAAAAATAATCTTTTTTCAGCATGTATTTGTGTTTTTACTGTTTTTTGCCACGTTCAGAGGGTGAATAAGTGGGACAATAAGAACATATTTCACATTACCTTAATGTTTTGTGCCTCAACTTGAAGGCTTAAATAGCTTCATTGTGTTACCACAGTTACAGTTTATGTGAGAGGATATTTGTCTGCATGACACTGTGCAACACATACAGTCAGCCTTTTCATGTTGCAAATGATGCTATTGAAGCTGAAGTCATCATGCTAACGATGCTAACTGAGGCAATTTAATGATCAGGCTCCAATCAATGTAAACACTGAGGTCAGAAACCTGAATCATAGACGTCCTTTGTATTTACCCTTGCCATAAAACATCCTGTCTGATTCTCATGTTTCTACCCTAACCTCCTCTCTGATTCCCATGTCGCTACCCTAACCTCCTGTCTGATTCTCATGTTGCTACCCTAACCTCCTGTCTGATTCCCATGTCGCTACCCTAACCTCTTGTCTGATTCTCATGTTGCTACCCTAACCTCATGTCTGATTCTCATGTTGCTACCCTAACCTCCTGTCTGATTCATGTTGCTACCCTAACCTCCTGTCTGATTCCCATGTTGCTATCCTAACCTCCTGTCTGATTCCATGTTGCTATCCTAACCTCCTGTCTGATTCCCATGTTGCTACCCTAACCTCCTGTCTGATTCCCATGTCGCTACCCTAACTTCCTGTCTGATTCTCATGTTGCTACCCTAACCTCCTGTCTGATTCTCATGTTTCTACCCTAACCTCCTGTCTGATTCCCATGTTTCTACCCTAACCTCCTGTCTGATTCCCATGTTGCTACCCTAACCTCCTGTCTGATTCCCATGTTTCTACCCTAACCTCCTGTCTGATTCTCATAGAGGTAACTGGCATACACACTTCCTGATTCCAGATTCTCTTGTCCATTATAAGATAGAGATGACATAATTATATGAGGCCCTGCTATGGTGTAGCATTCTATTGAGGTAAATGTTGCTAGGCAGTCTAACTATCTGCATCTAGCAGCTGTTCCCCCGCTGATGTGGACTTTCTACTCAGACCTCCATACATGCTATATTCAGATAATAACTTTTATAGATTTCATCACTAACCACATGTTGTAAGTACACATTCTGTCAATACTTTTAGCAACAGATTTCAATTTTCCCCCTCATATTAATCTCAATTCTGTTTAAGTTTGCATTATTGGTCTGATTGCAATGCGACTGAACATGACCTCTTTGCTTTGTGTCTGTGATGTTAACACATCATAGGCTACTGTCTACTCTGAGTTATACTGAAAAGGGACCCTCCTAAAACAGCTTCTAGCCCTTTGAAGAAACCACCTGCACCTTAATATTTTCATCAGATATGCCTATTTGAATGATGATTCTATTAATGATATTTTAATCATTAAAATTTATGTGCAGGAACTAATCAAGGATTTTTAAATAAAAAAATTGTTGACAAGTTCAGAATGAACAATTACTGTCAAATAAGGAAAGTGAATTCTCATCAGGTGACAATTAACATCAGAAAATAAGCAAACAAATAACTGCAATTCACAATACCCACTGCCAAATAAAGCCATATTTTCATTCTGTAAATTATTAGGTGTTATCAAGACGTCATTCATATTAAAAACTATTAACCTATGGCAAAGAATCTGTGATAATATTTGTAAACAACAAATCTAATTGGTTCCTATTATTGAAAAATACATCTCATATCTTACTTTAAAAATGTGAACAAAAACTTACTAAATAGATATTAAATTAAATTAACTTGTTGATAATCAAATACTTCTAATTTCCAACAATCACAGACACACCTACTACATGAACAACGGTGAAATAAACAATTCCAGTAACTCTATTTTCTCTTTGTATATTCAAATATAATGAGCAATTGGGTCAAATCATTGCACTCATATTGATATACAAGATTTGATATCCACCAAGCAAAACAATGCTTCAATCTTAAATCCCTTTTTCAGATTAAAATATTTTTACTTCAAGATGATAATTCACAACATGATGAACCTTAATATTTTAAACTGATATTAAGGATTAAGGAATGATTCTTGTGCTTTACTGTCATTTGATCTTTATTACCAAAAGTCAATAAACAAGATGACTGATAGAAGACATAAGTGGATCAGCTTGGCCGCCCAGATACTGCCATGCCCCCTATATGATCAGTATGTATGGCAGAGAGTGTGGTGGCGATGGAGTGCGCACATCTGGTGGAGTGTGTGACCTGCTATACGGCAGGCCAAGCAGTGCATGGTAGCAATCAGGCAGAACATGAGGCTTTAGGTGGCGGAGAGGTCGGTATCCCACCTCAGCCAGCACCCATAAGCCATCTGACCCATTCTCCTCATCATCCCAGGGATTTATAAGGATTTCTGGGATTTATATAAATCTACACAACTTTGGGGTAATTCTGTTGAGTTACTCAGTTCTTCAATATTGGGCATGTGACCCTGCATAAGGTCCTGGGTAAACACACATGCACTTGACACTTTGTACTTAAACTTTCTTCTATTCCAGATGCTTTAAAATAAACAAAAGGAAATCCTATATTTCTTACAAGAAAGAAGAAAAACATTTTCTCATAAAGAAAAATGAAAGAGTAAAAAACATTGACCTTCGCCAGACACGGAACATTTGAGAGTTGCTGTGACACAAACTTGGCCTGGGGATGATGCAAATGACTTAGGAAGGCAGAGAACTTAAGAATCGGTGTCTGGCCAATGTCTGCCACACATCTAAAACAAAGGCTTTAACAAAAAAAACACTTCTCACAGCATTTTAACCTTCTGCTACAGTATATAGTTGTTTCTACGCATGTTAAATCAGTTCAGAATAAATGCCTAATCTTTGACATAAAGAAAATTTAACATGTTCTGTTGTGGGAGGCAGTGTTGCCATGGCGAATATAACAGATTGCAAAGAGATGGCAAACATGGAAACAGACTACAGGTGACTATTGAGCAGTGCACTGGGTTGAATTTATGGAGTAAGTGAGAGAGTTAGTCAGAATGCGGGCATCCAGCAATGTGATCAGCAAATGGGAGAGAATCTGGGGCCAACAGCCTGGGAATGGGGGGGCCAAATGCCACGCGCACCTGCCGACAGGATTATGAATGGAGAGGGACCTGGGCAACCTGACTGACGGCAAAATACTACAACACCACTACTTTACAATCTCCAACACTCAAGAGCTGCCGCAGGAAACTGCTTGGGAGCTGCTTCCAAGATGTTTATCACTTCACTAAGGGTCAACAAAGCTATGTGAGGCTTTTAGGCATAAAGAATTCCCATTGATCAAGCTGGTTTCTATATTAAATAGACTAATGAAAACTAATTATCTCCAAACATAAGAAAGATGCACTTAAGTAGGTACTTTTGATATCAAAGCTAAATAGCTTATAAGTGGGATGACAAATCACGATCAAACACAAGATATCATTAAATCAGATTACAATTTTAATATTGCATGATTAGCTGACACCTTCGATGAAGCTATTTTCAATACATTTTGGAATGAGAACGATGGGAAAAAAACGTGGCAGCAATCCTCCGGGCAGTGATAACGGTGGATATAATGTGCCATAGCCATGTATGATGCATACAGTCGCTCCTAACTTACGCGGCCCTCTCAATACATCCTACTCTCTGCACTATCTATGCACTCACACAGATGTGATGCATCAATGAACCTTACTTGACATAATACATATGCTTAACCTTTAAAATTAGGACACACTTGACAAAAAAATTCAAGAAGTCAAAATATAGCCCAAGCAATAAGCTGCATTTCTCAGAGTATTTGACCCGAAAAAGTATTTTGAGTTAGATATGCTGTGTTTAAGAAGCAACTGCAAACCATTTTATTCTAAACACCTGCTGTTTAATTCTAAACATCTGCTGTATTTTGATAATATGTTTTGGTAGCATTTGCTATGAGGAAGGAAGGGAATGCTGTGTTACCATGGATAGAGAGAAGCATCTACCCCAGATAGAGAGAAGCATCTACCCCAGATAGAGAGAAGCATCTACCCCGGATAGAGAGAAGCATCTAGCCCGGATAGAGAGAGCATCTACCCCGGATAGAGAGAAGCATCTACCATGGATAGAGAGAAGCATCTACCATGGATAGAGAGAAGCATCTACCATGGACAGAGAGAAGCATCTACCTTGGATAGAGAGAAGCATCTCCCATGGATAGAGAGAAGCATCTCCCATGGATAGAGAGAAGCATCTACCATGGATAGAGAGAAGCATCTCCCATGGATAGAGAGAAGCATCTCCCATGGATAGAGAGAAGCATCTACCATGGACAGAGAGAAGCATCTACCTTGGATAGAGAGAAGCATCTCCCATGGATAGAGAGAAGCATCTACCATGGATAGAGAGAAGCATCTCCCATGGATAGAGAGAAGCATCTCCCATGGATAGAGAGAAGCATCTACCTTGGACAGAGAGAAGCATCTACCTTGGATAGAGAGAAGCATCTACCATGGATAGAGAGAAGCATCTCCCATGGATAGAGAGAAGCATCTCCCATGGATAGAGAGAAGCATCTACCTTGGACAGAGAGAAGCATCTACCATGGATAGAGAGAAGCACCAACCATTTATAAGGAGGCACAATGTTTTAGGACCAAATGGTGTTTTAGCGGAACACCTGAATGGTGTGTTTTACTGAGCTGTGCTATGTTTGAAGAAGCCTCTGGACATTTTGGGAAGCACCTGCTGCACTTGGAGGGAGATGTAGCATAGAGCATTAGGCTGGGTGGAGTATGCGGGAGGGAGCCATACTCCACACCAGGAACATCTCGCCCTACATGTAGAAGAGAATTAACCTAATCTCAGCAACATTCAGCTTACTCTGCACCCTCAGTCCACACTCCCACACTATGTTGCCACTGTCTCTGCTACTGTAAGAAGTGTGACTCTGATCCAAAGCTCTATTCCCATGGTGACAGAATCCTCATTCCACCTACAGTCCCCCAGAGTTTGACAAATATATCATTGCAAGATTTAGATGCACACCAGAAGAGTGTGATGTTATATTTTAAGTTTAGATATAAATATACCTTTGTAACTTTCAGTAATGCTTGCTGAAATATTTTTTGTGAATTCTAATGAGATACTCAGTCTCAAACAATGGGCTCAGTGACCTACTCTTATTTACTTCATGCTCAACTCAACACTCGACTGCTTAAATGTCTGTGATCTGATTTGAAGATGAAATTTAAGACCATATACATATATGAAGGACCTGCTTCACTCTGCCAGACCTGCCCTAATTAAGTCAATGATAAGATGGACCCTGCAGTGCTACCCTTGGTGTCAAAACCTGTCACTCAAGCATCTGATTGCAGCTGACCTCATTCCATCCTTTCCTCACACTTTCCTCGCACGTCGTTCAACATTTTTCCTGATAATATATCCATTCTGTATTCAACAGGCAATACCATTCTCTTGATATATGTAATGCTGTTTTACAGAATGTTATTCAGGACATTAAATTCCCATCATGGTGACACAGAAGACAAAACAATTTAATTTGTTTCAATCATTGCAATCTATTACTCCGTAGATCATAAACTGACAGGTTTTTGTAAAGTTGTAAAGAGAAAATATTTGGAAGGTACTGTGTAATTCTATGGTAGAGAAAAAGATAAATGATCTTATCACAAGAGCCCATCGTTCATAATGCTGTGCAGACATTACCATATAACCCCATATTACAAACTGCTTTCTTTAAAGGCAAATAGCCGCCAAGAGGAGTAAGTCGTAAGACCTTCCTCCTGAGACCTATCTAATTTGGCATCAAAGAGTGTCTGCCATATATCGGCGGAGAATTTGTGTCATAAGAAAAGATACCGTCTTTTACATCTGTTGCTGCTTTTTGCATATGAAATTGCACAAAATGTCCAACTTTTCTCAATATGTTGCTTAATCAATATATGAGACTTATATGTTGCTTCCAGCTGCTGGTATCTGTAACAGTTCTGATGGGTGCTTAATAATAGGCAAAATGTCATCACGGTCAGCACCACCTGGTGAGAAGATTCCTCATATTCATATCTTTCCAACAGTTTTCTTTTGGAACATCATTTTTCATATTTATGAAAAGAAAATCCCTACTGGAAAATGGTTTCGCTTATATCATCATGTTCACCAAAGAGACATCTCTGTAGAGGCAAATAAGGAATGTATTGTGAAGCAAACCATGATATAGAGATGGGAAACACGAACCACACATATTTATATTTCCATACATATATATATATATACATATACATATACATATACATATATATATATACATATATATATATGAATATAAATATATATTTATGTCCTTCCTCTTCATAAGATAATCACAATATCATAATTTCATGAAAATATGTAGGTCACAGAGATTTGGTGTTCATGAAACTGTTATACAAACAAGCTACCGGTATCTCCCTGAAATCAACCGAAAGGTACCTGCCATGTTAATTGTTTTCTTGTGCCAAGTACTCTGCTGTGCTCTTGTGTTCATTGCTCTGGTCCAGAAGGGTGTTTGGCCTTTACAAAACAAGCAATAATGGACAAAAAGGCCTCTGTAATATCCCAGTAACATTTGTTCTGATTTCAGTTAAGGCGCCCAGCTGATGGTTTATTTTAACAAGATCAGCCAGCAAGCCAGGGTGCCTTGAGGGCACTAGGAGATTATCAGCGACAATCAGACGATTTTCAGATGTCCTGCAGTTCACCTGGAACTTTTAATTGTGACATAAAAGTTACCAGAGTTTCCATGATGTCTTTCCAAACATCATCTTAAAGCACAAGGCAAGCTAAGCTCCCAGCAAAATTTGTTGACAAAGTGTTCAATGGATGATTTAGATTTTAGCAGAAGAGTCTACTTTAAAATGGCAGATAGATCTTTGTAGGCACAATATAATGGTTTTCACATTTTATCACAAATGTTACTCTGCAGACATTATGCTATGTGAGGAAAAGGCACCAGGAAATCTGATTTCATGAGAGCTTCAAAGAGAATAAACCTTGTCAATTTCAATCACATTTCCTCTTTCACTCTAACATGGCCTTGAGCAATCAATATGCTGAGAGCTTGCTCATCCCACTGACCCAATGCTCATCCCACTGACCCAATGCTCATCCCACTGACCCAATGCTCATCCCACTGACCCAATGCTCATCCCACTGACCTAATGCGTGTGCTCATCCCACTGACCCAATGCTCATCCCACTGACCCAATGCGTGTGCTCATCCCACTGACCCAATGCTCATCTCACTGACCTGATGCTCATCCCACTGACCCAATGCTCATCCCACTGACCCAATGCTCACCCCACTGACCCAATGCGTGTGCTCATCCCACTGACCCAATGCTCATCCCACTGACCCAATGCTCATCCCACTGTCCCAATGCGTGTGCTCATCCCACTGACCCAATGCTCATCCCACTGACCCAATGCGCGTGCTCATCCCACTGTCCCAATGCTCACCCCACTGACCCGATGCTCATCCCACTGACCCAATGCTCATCCCACTAACCCAATGCGTGTGCTCATCCCACTGACCCGATGCTCATCCCACTGACCCAATGCTCATCCCACTGACCCAATGCTCTTCTCACTGACCCAATGCTTATCCCACTGACCCAATGCTCATCCCACTAACCCGATGCTCATCCCACTGACCCAATGCTCATCCCACTGACCCAATGCTCATCCCACTGACCCAATGCTCATCCCACTGACCCAATGCGTGTGCTCATCCCACTGACCCAATGCTCATCCCACTGACCCGATGCTCATCCCACTGACCCAATGCTCATCTCACTGACCTGATGCTCATCCCACTGACCCAATGCTCATCCCACTGACCCAATGCTCATCCCACTGACCCAATGCGTGTGCTCATCCCACTGACTCAATGCTCATCCCACTGACCCGATGCTCATCCCACTGACCCAATGCTCATCTCACTGACCCAATGCTCATCTCACTGAGCCAATGCTCATCCCACTGACCCGATGCTCATCCCACTGACCCAATGCTCATCTCACTGACCCAATGCTCATCTCACTGAGCCAATGCTCATCCCACTGACCCGATGCTCATCCCACTGACCCAATGCATGTGCTCATCCCACTGACCCAATGCGTGTGCTCATCCCACTGTCCCAATGCTCATCCCACTGACCCAATACGTGTGCTCATCCCACTGTCACAATGCGTGTGCTCATCCCACTGACCCAATACGTGTGCTCATCCCACCCACCCAATACGTGTGCTCATCCCACTGACCCAATACGTGTGCTCATCCCACTGTCCCAATGCTCATCCCACTGACCCAATACGTGTGCTCATCCCACTGTCACAATGCGTGTGCTCATCCCACTGACCCAATACGTGTGCTCATCCCACTGTCCCAATGCTCATCCCACTGACCCAATGCTCATCCCACTGACCCAATGCTCATCCTATTGACCCATTGCTCATCCCACTGACCCAATGCTCATCCCACCGACCCAATACGTGTGCTCATCCCACTGTCCCAATGCTCATCCCACCGACCCAATACGTGTGCTCATCCCACTGACCCAATACGTGTGCTCATCCCACTGTCACAATGCGTGTGCTCATCCCACTGACCCAATACGTGTGCTCATCCCACTGACCCAATACGTGTGCTCATCCCACTGACCCAATGCTCATCTCACTGTCACAATGCTCATCCCACTGACCCAATGCGTGTGCTCATCCCACTGACCCACTGCGCATCCCACTGACCCAATGCTCATCCCACTGACCCAATGCTCATCCCACTGACCCAATGCTCATCCCACTGACCCAATGCTCATCTCACTGACCCAATGCTCATCCTACTGACCCAATGCTCATCCCACTGACCCAATGCTCATCCCATTGACCCAATGCGTGTGCTCATCCCACTGACCCAATGCATGTGCTCATTATAAAAATAATAAAGATGTCAGGTGTAATTTTTCAAGAGCAATTGTTCGGTCATTTTGAAAATTTACATTCAAAAATGCCAAAAATAATTTTAAAAATTACATTAAATAAGTATGTGGTGACCATAATGTAACTTATTTGAGTAAAAAGTACTCCTACAAACTTGCAAGACAATAATTGCTGTAAATAGCATTCTGCCTGCAGACATACAGACGCACATGTAAAGGAAAGGTGAATGTTGTGCCCTGCAACCACGAATGTCAAGATGAAACATACATATAGCCTTGTCACATGACAGGGTCACATGATAGGGTCACATGACAGGGTAATATTAACAGGATTGGAATCCCTTTCCAGGTGATATATTTTACATCCTCTCTATTGTATGCATTTAATTATCATGACCGCTTTCCTTTAACATTTTCATTTTGATTTGATATTAGCTAAAGCCTTGAATGATAAATATAGTCATGTCATAGCCTTGAATGACAAATGAAGTCATGTCATGGCCTTGAATGACAAATGGAGTTATGTCATGGTCTTGAATGACAAATGAAGTCATGTCATAGCCTTGAATGACAAATGAAGTCATGTCATAGCCTTGAATGACAAATGAAGTCATGTCATAGCCTTGAATGACAAATGGAGTTATGTCATGGTCTTGTGTAACAACTGGAGTTATGTCGTAATCTTGTATAACAAATGGAGTTATGTTGTAGCCTTGTATAACAAATGGAGTTGTGTTGTAGCCTTGTCTAACGACTGGAGTTATGTCACAGCCTTGTATAACAACTGGAGTTATGTCGTAATCTTGTATAACAAATGGAGTTATGTTGTAGCCTTGTATAACAACTGGAGTTAAGTCACAGCCTTGTATAACAACTGGAGTTATGTCACAGCCTTGTATAACAACTGGAGTTAAGTCACAGCCTTGTATAACAACTGGAGTTAAGTCACAGCCTTGTATAACAACTGGAGTTAAGTCACAGCTTTGTATAACAACTGGAGTTATGTCACAGCCTTGTATAACAACTGGAGTTATGTCACAGCCTTGTATAACAACTGGAGTTAAGTCACAGCCTTGTATAACAACTGGAGTTATGTCACAGTCTTGTATAACAACTGGAGTTAAGTCACAGCCTTGTATAACAACTGGAGTTATGTCACAGTCTTGTATAACAACTGGAGTTAAGTCACAGCCTTGTATAACATCTGGAGTTATGTCACAGTCTTGTATAACAACTGGAGTTATGGCATGGCCTTGTATAATAATCTTCAGTGTTAATACTGGTTTATAAATGCCTCTGTACCATAATTAAGGTTGAAGCCCTTCAACCATATGGAGTCTTTGTCGAGGTTGAGTAATTAATTTTTTTAACATCTTCTCAGATTATTTCCCGAGGCTGTGGTGTCATTATGTTTCAATCATCACAGGTCTTGACATGGCCGAGTGGAATAAGGTAGATAATGTAGGGTGGAGCTGTAGTATACTGTCAAGGCAGCAGTGTGCACATTGGCACACTCTATGAAGCCCCCAGGGATGTGACAAGGTGGGAAAAGCAACCGAATCCCAGCTCGCTGAAAGAAGACACCTCAACTCATGTTTATAACCTTCTGCCTCACATGTGCTATCATATTTAATATTACCACAGAAAGAGTTTAATGTATCTGCATACTTCTGACCAAGTGGCTTTTCTTGGAATGCATCTTATTCATAGATTCCTTGGAAAACCTGAGACTGATGTAAGCACATAATACTTGGATTGTGACTTGGTTCATCTATATTAAGTAAATAAGGAATGCATAGGTGATGCAGAATGACAATAACAACAGGTTCCCACAGCAGTCAGCACTATCACATCATCATATCCTCCATCACATTCTAGCATGGCACTTCCCAAAATGCACCATAACAGTACTTCCTGTTCCTCATTGATCCCAGGCCTCTTCCACCCACTCATTGTGTGCTCTTTTACTTTACTGTATTAAATGATAGAATTGTGCTTGATTATCTCCATAGAATCATAGAGCCATTCCATCCCAAGCATGATCGCGATACAAGGTCTTCATCATCTCCACAAGAGCTCATTGGAACAGTCCCCATCAAATCAACTTGATTTTAAACAAAATTTGACCTGACTCTTTACCATTACTTTTTTATCATAATTTCGTCAGATATATTCAGATTGCTTTTACTTAAATCAGAATAGACTCCAGTGATTTGAAAGATGATTTGTTCAAGAGGAATTAAAATTATGTTATGATGAAGTAAATTTGTGTGACTGCGGCAAAGAAGATGTTTAGGTGAAATAGATATGTAGTGTTAGGAAGCATCGTGACCGGGCATAAAGATGGAATATAACATGATGTCCACACTCTGTCTTCTACATTGCACAGTAACACAGCACTTTCAAAATCTCAAAATGTGTCCATTTTTCAAGATGTGTATAACTTTATCTCTCAAACAAAAATATTTGTAGAAGTGTGATTGTCATTCAGGGTAAACACAGGAATGTTTTGCATTAGTTAAGGCCAGAGGAAAAGTAAATATGTTTAACCACAATTTCATTATAATTCTTTTTATTTCATACTGTTACCATATTTATTGATTCTATGTAAAATGCATTCAAATCAATATTTGTTTTAATATCGAAACAAAAGAAATATAATCATTATTTTACAATACACATTTTCATAGAACATAATTATAAATGGTAAAACTTTAAAATAAACAGTGCGTGATTTAAAAGTAAGTCAGTAGGCCAGTAAATAGCCCATCTTACAAAACGAGCAGCAGTTGATTCACATGATTCTTCTCTGTCAGTAGCTATTTTTAACATGTAGCAAAATGTCGTGAATAGTCTTTGGAAACAATTTGAAGGATGTGATCTTGAAAAATGTCAAGGTCATGATTTATGTCATCATATTTAGACCATCATGGGATGCATGTCTGATGAAAATATGGAGCCTGTATTCAAATAGCTGAAAAGATATAGTACAATGTCAAAGGTTTTGTTGCCAGATGCACACACAGACCCACACACAGAGTGTATTATCATAGCTCCTGCATCGCTCGAGTGGCGGGAGCTAATAAATGATTGTTTCTGACAAACTGGCAAATACAGAACACTGTAGCTTTCACAAAATGTGTGTTATAAATCATTTCCAATTTCATATGAAAACAAGGTACAAGAGTAAGTGTGGAAGGTTCTTGTACTGACGCTAATATCTGGGAAAGCATCTGGTTTCTGCCGCAGCAAGGCCTCACAACACCAATGGCTTTGTGCTTATTTCTCACTTGCTACTACTCTGCCAGTATAGGCATGAAATTGCAGCTATTTGTTCTGCAGGTCATTTACATAGTATAGGTGCGCAGTAGATGCCCTTACACAACTCCTGCCTTCTTTGAATCCAAATCAAGCTCCCACCACCGTACTTGTGTGCATGTTGGTTTCACAACTACAGAGGTAGTTTGTGACTCTACCTCACCATGCAAAGTAGGGCAATACTGGCAGAGGTAGTATCCATTCATGCAAAGTAGGGCAATACTGGCAGAGGTAGCATGTGACTCTACCTCACCATGCAAAGTAGGGCAATACTGGCAGAGGTAGTATCCATTCATGCAAAGTAGGGCAATACTGGCAGAGGTAGCATGTGACTCTACCTCACCATGCAAAGTAGGGCAATACTGGCAGAGGTAGTTTGTGACAGTGTAATTTGCTGGCTGTTCTTGTTGCATTAATCTTAAGGAAAATGACAATATGAAACTGACACCAAGATGAAAGAAACAACGGAAATGAGACTCAAGATATGCTTCTCAACATTTCACAGAAATTGTTTGATGCAGCAATGTTTTGATGATCACTTGCGGTCATCCTATATCATGTAACTGATTGGATATCAAGACACTGAAGCCTAGTTTACTATCTCCACTACCTGGAGAGCTCATCTCCACCCGATGGGATACAAATGCTATCTACTTACTGGGCTTAGCATTATCGAGTCTTTCTATCCGCAATGCCCAGATGACATTGTTCATATTAATCTCTATCTAGTCCTGTCCACTACCTCTCCCAGGGCTTTCTTAATCCACTCTGACCTCTGACCACGGCCCATGCTTCCCGACTCTGTCCGCCTTCCTCTGCACCCGTAGCTGAGCCACATTAATCTAAGCCTGCTGGCCTGTCTCACTCATCTGAATGCTGCCCTCTTACCCCATAACTTGATATCAGCAGTGTAAGGGTTAATATCTATTAAGAATCCATGCCGCCCAACAATTAGTATGTAGTCATGTGACTCCAAGATCTTAACCTCACTTTCTGCTTTCCTAATCCCCATTCATACCTCAGTGGTTTGTCAAGATCCCACTTTCTACTCTATTCACGTTGTTCTCATCTCCCACAATCCCCTGAGCCTCATTTGTAATCATCAAAACATCATATTTCCAATTTGGGATCTTTGCCACTGCCTGCAGGACTGTTATATCTCACACTTGGGGTCCTTATCATATCGTGCTGCAGTAACACTATTTTGATGACAGTTTACAGCTTTAAATATCTCCACTTTATACTCAGCAGTGCAATCAAGTGCAATGATATGTGAGTCACTTTATACTCAGCAGTGCAATCAAGTGCAATGATATGTGAGTCACTTTATACTCAGCAGTGCAATCAAGTGCAATGATATGCGAGTCACTTTATACTCAGCAGTGCAATCAAGTGCAATGATATGTGAGTCACTTTATACTCAGCAGTGCAATCAAGTGCAATGATATGCGAGTCACTTTATACTCAGCAGTGCAATCAAGTGCAATGATATGTGAGTCACTTTATACTCAGCAGTGCAATCAAGTGCAATGATATGCGAGTCACTTTATACTCAGCAGTGCAATCTAATGCAATATGAGTCACTCTGCTCAGTAGTGCAATCTAGTGCAATATGAGTCACTATACTCAGTAGTGCAATCTAGTGCAATGATATGCAAGACACTTTATACTCAGCAGTGCAATCTAATGCAATATGAGTCACTATACTCAGTAGTGCAATCTAGTGCAATGATATGCAAGACACTTTATACTTGTTTTGGCACCTTTATGTTAAAAAAATTGTAACAATATGTCAAGGTGTGGTGCACTTCATCAAGACTTCTGGCTCAGCACTGAGTGGTTTACTAGTTTTCCTTCTTGCAAGACAAAGCTTCTCGTTCATTGCTTCATAATCAAGAAACTATGCTGACATTTACTGCATCATAAATAAACATGAAAAGCATAACCAGAGTGAATAACAAACACAAGAAGTACTGAAGCAATATATAAGCATTATTAACTTTTTTATTCGATAATCACAGTCTTTATGGAGGTATTTAAGCAGACTAATTGGACGAATCAATGTCAAGATGTACGTAGCAGCTACAATGCCAGCTCTGAAGGTAATCAATCTGAATAACTTTGTACATCTGTCTCATACTCACTCAACAATGTGATACTCAATCTCTCATAAACATACTAGCAAGCTTTATACTTTACCCAACTTTATAACAAACATTAAAGCAAGCTTTATACTTTACCCAACTTTATAACAAACATTAAAGCAAGCTTTATACTTTACCCAACTTTATAACAAACATACTAGCAAGCTTTATACTTTACCCAACTTTATAACAAACATTAAAGCAAGC
This sequence comes from Amphiduros pacificus, assembly GCA_949316495.1. NCBI lineage: Eukaryota > Metazoa > Annelida > Polychaeta > Phyllodocida > Hesionidae > Amphiduros > Amphiduros pacificus. Next base: position 8,478,448 of record OX439005.1, on the reverse strand, counting down.
TAAAGACACTGCAAAGACATAAATGCATTTTTTTATTTTGCACCTGTTTTTTGTTTTCTTTTTTTCTTCAAATTTTACAGCATCCCCTGTTGCTTTGTGGCACATTTTTCAACGATGTCTCCCATGCTACTTTATGGCAACAGGTGTTAAGGTCTGAATGTCCCCATTACCTTCTCAGTTCATCACCCAAATCATGCCAAGTGATTATCATTAATTGTAGCAAAGCCCTATTTTACTGCAGCATTGATTGACCCATCCTTCATCTCCTACTTTCACACACCTGTTTTTGTGTTTAGCTGCGGTTTCCTGCAAAACACTCCACATTGCCAAAAAGATTTATTTTGTCAGCAGCGTGTTACAGCGGGCACATGTGAGCAAGTGGTTGGCCATGCAGCTTTGAAGCTAAGCCTTTTAAAGACGTACATCTTAAGTTGCTTTCTCCACAGTGAATCCTTTATTGGCAAAACAAAGGGTGGTGTGGCGGAGGGTGGCAGTTTGTGGCTGTAAATCTGAAAGCTGCCATCTCTAGCATGTGCCATGGAGGTCTCAGGCTGCCTTCTTACACGATGGATTAGTGACAACCATTGATTCAAAACAAGTGAAAACTAGAAACCTTCGTCCACATTGTGCTGCCGAAGAAAGAAAAGAAAAACGCAACATGATATTGACAATGCCCACACCCCTGGCTGGCCTGCAAATCAGTTAGGACCCTTGCCTGAGATATTATTTCAATAACACCAATCAGTGGCGGGCGGGCACCTACTTGTTTCCAGAACCGCCCGGATTGCAACACTCAGGAGGGCCCTCAATGCTTATTGCCCTCACTTTCAATGCAGACTCAGCAAAAATTGACGCAAATTGCCGGTCCCAAATTGCCAGCTAGTCATGGTATAATAGAAAAAGATTGGTCTTCACGGACGTGAGGAGGGAACTCAGTCCAATGATCGCTGATTTCAAGTCATGATTTGATTCAGTGAAGCTTTGGATCAGGCCAGACAGGACAGGGCCCATGGAAATCTGCACACTCCCAACTACCTTGTGCTTTCTTTTATCTAAATCAGTTTGAAATTAATGCCAATCCATTTCAGAATGTGACGCCATAGGAAGTTGAGTCAATGCATTAAGCAACATTAGCATGCGTCTAATCTGGGAAAGTCCCTTGGTGTATTGATTAGATGTGTTAGCTTTTGACATAACTCACCTCACAGGACCCCACTTTCCTGATTGGCCAGACTCACTTTACATGTTTGAGGTCCTCATGAAAGTTAAACCTGCCCCCTCTCACTCACAATGACCATCATTTATAAGTGTTACATAACTAACATCAAACACTCTCAAAGTGTGAACCATGTCCACAATAACTAACACAAAGAATTACAATCTCTGGACTGATTGCATTCAGTAGTGATGGAATCTCGGAGTCGAGTCTATTCATGACATTCTAAATATTCTTGTTTCGCTGTCCGAAATAACTGAAATTTGATAAATGACATCAATGACTGTTCTGCATGAGGAAATCACTTTAAATCTTATTACGATAATTTCTCAGGGGTATATACACAGGGTAAGGTGCCTGGCCAATGTGAGATACACAGCGACTACAGGCAGCCATAGACTTCATTCTATTAATTCTTTATAATTGCATAAAATTACAATAACTGTCATTTACCTCTGCAGTCAGAAGCCCAAATAGTTAGGCTTTAATGATGGGGATAGCTGTTGCATGATTAAAGGTTGACACTATTTATCAGATTGTTTATTCTCTCCCCTGCTGTTCGTGTTTTGTGCATATTTGACAGACGAGAAAAAACTTTGCTAATTGTTTGTAACTAGACCCATGAAATCTGTCATGCTCTCTGAAATGAAGTGTGGAATCTGTTGGTTTTTTTGCAAAAAGACCTGTGAAATCTGTCATGTCTTGTAAAAATCTGTGAAATATGTTAGGTCTTGTAAAAACAGCTACGAAGCATATCATATCTTGTTAAAAGACCTGTGGAATCTGTGATAGAGCTAGATGCGTGGACAGAATGTGTGTTTATTTGATGTCTGTATGTTACAATATGTGCAGACAAAAATCTGCATCTGTCTTACTGTGTGTTTATTTGATGTCTGTATGTTACAATATGTACAGACAAAAATCTGCATCTGTCTTACTGTGTGTTTATTTGATGTCTGTATGTTACAATATGTGCAGACAGAAATCTGCATCTGTCTTACTGTGTGTTTATTTGATGTCTGTATGTTACAATATGCACAGACAGAAATCTGCATCTGTCTTACTGTGTGTTTATTTGATGTCTGTATGTTACAATATGCACAGACAGAAATCTGCATCTGTCTTACTGTGTGTTTATTTGATGTCTGTATGTTACAATATGCACAGACAGAAATCTGCATCTGTCTTACTGTGTGTTTATTTGATGTCTGTATGTTACAATATGCACAGACAGAAATCTGCATCTGTCTTACTGTGTGTTTATTTGATGTCTGTATGTTACAATATGCACAGACAGAAATCTGCATCTGTCTTACTGTGTGTTTATTTGATGTCTGTATGTTACAATATGCACAGACAGAAATCTGCATCTGTCTTACTGTGTGTTTATTTGATGTCTGTATGTTACAATATGCACAGACAGAAATCTGCATCTGTCTTACTGTGTGTTGATTTGATGTCTGTATGTTACAATGTGCGCAGACAGAAATCTGCATCTGTGATTTGATGTGTGTACCTTGCACTATGGGCAGACAGGAAGCTTAGATAACCTTTCCTGGCACGGCATAAAGCCCACATCTTCCTCACAGTTCCCCCTTAGTTCCTGCCCCTTCTCCGGCTTTCCTGTCAGCCATGCAGCACTATGTACAGAACTTAAGTCTCAAATATTTGTGGATATAGCCAGCTTGGCATATTGACTGAGACTGTATATACACACTTCATATAAAGTGGCTGCGACATCTTCCAACACTCCTCATCGGGGACCTCAACAATGCCAAATCCGTAGCCTCAAGCTTATTATGTAATAATTACTGACATAACTGGTTCTTATATTTAGAAATCATAGTTTGCATATGGCCATCATATGGCCATCACTAGAAATGAACTACCTTAAGATGTGTCACATTTTCAAGCATAAACTATCTGCACACCAAATGATACAAATAGGTCTTTGCTCAGCTATGCATTTATAGCATTACTGAAAAAAAAACTCTCACCTTAAAAAAATAATAATGATTTACTCCAAAATTTAAAATTTTCTTTAAGTTGAAACTGTTGTTTCAAGATATTTGAGTATGACACCATTGGGCCATGGAGGGCCACTGTATGACACCATTATATTCACAGTGCATATAATCTTGCCCCCTGCACAATAACCACAGAATGAAGTCAAGCCATTTAGAGGAAGCCACAGCGAAGTGTTATGTCAGCATGTAGTTTTGTATGACAACAATAATAGCAGATGGTGTGGCATTTGGCTGTTTCTGCAATAATGTGCACACGTTTTCCATATATTTACATGCCATCAATAATTCACTATGTAATCTACCCGCTAGGTGTAAAATGGCCTATCCATCAGTCAAACACAGCTATAAATTGGCTCACCGGCATTGACTTTATTATTAATTAGGATCACAATTAAAATCATAATCATGTTCTCAGTAATTATTAAACATTACTTTTTCTCCTATTCATGTGAGCTAACTTTGTTGATTTTATTCTTGGCAGCAGATATTGTGAGTATTTGTGCGATGGCCATGTACCTTATGATCTGCCCGTTACCTGCCAGCCCTAATGTTGGTCTGTAATGTTTCCTCATTCTGCATGAAGATAATCACCACGGCCCCTGTCAGTGAGCATACCACTAATGTCAGATACCTGTCAGTGAGCATACCACTAATGTCAGATACCTGTCAGTGAGCATACCACCGATGTCAGATACCTGTCAGTGAGCATACCACCGATGTCAGATACCTGTCAGTGAGCATACCACCGATGTCAGATACCTGTCAGTGAGCATACCACCGATGTCAGATACCTGTCAGTGAGCATACCATCGATGTCAGATACCTGTCAGTGAGCATACCACTAATGTCAGATACCTGTCAGTGAGCATACCACCGATGTCAGATACCTGTCAGTGAGCATACCACCGATGTCAGATACCTGTCAGTGAGCATACCACCGATGTCAGATACCTGTCAGTGAGCATACCACCGATGTCAGATACCTGTCAGTGAGCATACCACCGATGTCAGATACCTGTCAGTGAGCATACCACCGATGTCAGATACCTGTCAGTGAGCATACCACCGATGTCAGATACCTGTCAGTGAGCATACCACCGATGTCAGATACCTGTCAGTGAGCATACCACTGATGTCAGATACCTGTCAGTGAGCATACCACCGATGTCAGATACATGTCAGTGAGCATACCACCGATGTCAGATACCTGTCAGTGAGCATACCACCGATGTCAGATACCTGTCAGTGAGCATACCACCGATGTCAGATACCTGTCAGTGAGCATACCACCGATGTCAGATACCTGTCAGTGAGCATACCACCGATGTCAGATACCTGTCAGTGAGCATACCACCGATGTCAGATACCTGTCAGTGAGCATACCACCGATGTCAGATACATGTCAGTGAGCATACCACCACCGATGTCAGATACCTGTCAGTGAGCATGCCAACGATGTCAGATACCTGTCAGTGAGCATGCCACCGATGTCAGATACCTGTCAGTGAGCATACCACCGATGTCAGATACCTGTCAGTGAGCATACCACCGATGTCAGATACCTGTCAGTGAGCATACCACCGATGTCAGATACCTGTCAGTGAGCATACCATCGATGTCAGATACCTGTCAGTGAGCATACCACTAATGTCAGATACCTGTCAGTGAGCATACCACCGATGTCAGATACCTGTCAGTGAGCATACCACCGATGTCAGATACCTGTCAGTGAGCATACCACCGATGTCAGATACCTGTCAGTGAGCATACCACCGATGTCAGATACCTGTCAGTGAGCATACCACCGATGTCAGATACCTGTCAGTGAGCATACCACCGATGTCAGATACCTGTCAGTGAGCATACCACCGATGTCAGATACCTGTCAGTGAGCATACCACCGATGTCAGATACCTGTCAGTGAGCATACCACTGATGTCAGATACCTGTCAGTGAGCATACCACCGATGTCAGATACATGTCAGTGAGCATACCACCGATGTCAGATACCTGTCAGTGAGCATACCACCGATGTCAGATACCTGTCAGTGAGCATACCACCGATGTCAGATACCTGTCAGTGAGCATACCACCGATGTCAGATACCTGTCAGTGAGCATACCACCGATGTCAGATACCTGTCAGTGAGCATACCACCGATGTCAGATACCTGTCAGTGAGCATACCACCGATGTCAGATACATGTCAGTGAGCATACCACCACCGATGTCAGATACCTGTCAGTGAGCATGCCAACGATGTCAGATACCTGTCAGTGAGCATGCCACCGATGTCAGATACCTGTCAGTGAGCATACCACCGATGTCAGATACCTGTCAGTGATCATACCATCGATGTCAGATACCTGTGAGAGAGCATACCACCGATTTCAGATACCTGTGAGTGAGCATACCACCGATGTCAGATACCTGTCAGTGAGCATACCACCGATGTCAGATACCTGTCAGTGAGCATACCACCGATGTCAGATACCTGTCAGTGAGCATACCACCGATGTCAGATACCTATCAGTGAGCATACCACCGATGTCAGATACCATTGATATCTAATACGAGACACCAAGACAAATGTTGACAGTTGAAGTCAATCTCTGCATTTCACGCATGTTATACTACATTATCTTGCTGAGGTTTACAAGTTGTTCATTCATTACTGATGTTATAAAAAAAATGTATTAAAAAACAAAAATCAGACATATTATCATTAAATAATACCAGCATCTAGCCAACATTGCAAGTCTCAAATTTGCAGTTTGCAACAGTTTTGTTAAAATGGAACTGAAATAACCTTTGTTTACCGAAGAATATTCTGAACAAAAAAGCCTCCTAACATGAAATGTCCTCAGGGATGTGGGATACCCAGTACAGATCATGCAGTATAAACTGTTTCCATGCTTCTAAGTTAGTCATCACTGTGATGGTTACAGTAGATATTGATGTGGAGGCAGTTTCTTTAGTTATCACTGTGATGGTTACAGTAGATATTGATGTGGAAGCAGTTTCTTTAGTTATCACTGTGATGGTTACAGTAGATACTGATGTGGAGGCAGTTTCTTTAGTTATCACTGTGATGGTTACAGTAGATATTGATGTGGAGGCAGTTTCTTTAGTTATCACTGTGATGGTTACAGTAGATATTGATGTGGAAGCAGTTTCTTTAGTTATCACTGTGATGGTTACAGTAGATATTGATGTGGAGGGAGTTTCTTTAGTTATCACTGATGGTTACAGTAGATATTGATGTGGAGGCAGTTTCTTTAGTTATCACTGTGATGGTTACAGTAGATATTGATGTGGAAGCAGTTTCTTTAGTTATCACTGTGATGGTTACAGTAGATATTGATGTGGAGGCAGTTTCTTTAGTTATCACTGTGATGGTTACAGTAGATATTGATGTGGAGGGAGTTTCTTTAGTTATCACTGTGATGGTTACAGTAGATACTGATGTGGAGGCAGTTTCTTTAGTTATCACTGTGATGGTTACAGTAGATATTGATGTGGAGGCAGTTTCTTTAGTTATCACTGTGATGGTTACGGTAGATATTGATGTGGAGGCAGTTTCTTTAGTTATCACTGTGATGGTTACAGTAGATATTGATGTGGAGGCAGTTTCTTTAGTTATCACTTTGATGGTTACGGTAGATATTGATGTGGAGGCAGTTTCTTTAGTTATCACTGTGATGGTTACAGTAGATACTGATGTGGAGGCAGTTTCTTTAGTTATCACTGTGGTGGTTACAGTAGATACTGATGTGGAGGCAGTTTCTTTAGTTATCACTGTGATGGTTACAGTAGATACTGATGTGGAGGCAGTTTCTTTAGTTATCATTGTGATGGTTACAGTAGATATTGATGTGGAGGCAGTTTCTTTAGTTATCACTGTGATGGTTACGGTAGATATTGATGTGGAGGCAGTTTCTTTAGTTATCACTGTGATGGTTACAGTAGATACTGATGTGGAGGCAGTTTCTTTAGTTATCACTGTGATGGTTACAGTAGATACTGATGTGGAGGCAGTTTCTTTAGTTATCACTGTGATGGTTACGGTAGATATTGATGTGGAGGCAGTTTCTTTAGTTATCACTATGATGGTTACAGTAGATACTGATGTGGAGGCAGTTTCTTTAGTTATCACTGTGATGGTTACAGTAGATATTGATGTGGAGGCAGTTTCTTTAGTTATCACTGTGATGGTTACAGTAGATACTGATGTGGAGGCAGTTTCTTTAGTTATCACTGTGATGGTTACAGTAGATATTGATGTGGAGGCAGTTTCTTTAGTTATCACTGTGATGGTTACAGTAGATATTGATGTGGAGGCAGTTTCTTTAGTTATCACTGTGATGGTTACAGTAGATACTGATGTGGAGGCAGTTTCTTTAGTTATCACTGTGATGGTTACAGTAGATATTGATGTGGAGGGAGTTTCTTTAGTTATCACTGTGATGGTTACAGTTGATATCGATGTGGAAGCAATTTCTTTGGTAATCATCATAATTTCCAACCAAAATGGAGACAAAGCCCATATATCAAGTAACATCGATATAATTTGTTATCTCTATTTCTATGGAATATGATCCATAATAATCCTGGTCACACAGCACTGTGCAATTGGGAAACATTATTAGAATAGTTGAAAGAGAAATCATCAAGAAGTTTGGTATTTTTGGGGGGTAAATGTTGCAAAATTTGTTCTCTCGATCATGTTTACTGGCCAGAGGCACAAACGGACTGAATAAGAAAGCTTCTTGTAATTAGTTATATTCATTGCACTATTGCATTGTGGGAAGTGAATATGGAGAGTTGTGATTGGCTGGCAAGGGAGCAGTCACTATATTTCTGTGCCTGTAATACCTCAGTAAGTGTTGACTATTGACACACACACAAGCAGTATTTGACCACAACACTTGCCCAAATACGCCTTTCATTTGCCTCGCCAATTATTTTATGCTGCATCATGTAGCTACGATTCTGTCTTCTTTCTCCACAGTCCGGGGTTACAGGGCCAATCAGCGCTGAGCAAATATTATTTTTGCCTTCTAGCGCTAAGAGTATGAATTTTTCATGATTTAGGTTTGGGATTTGCACCATACCACAATGGCCATATGAGGCAGGTATAATCCTTCACTTTTGTTTGCACCATTTATACGTAATCAATCCATACATACAACTAAACAAACAAGTTCTTTACACAAACATCTGCAGTGACCAGCTCAAACTTTATCAATATTTTCCATAACATCTTACATCAGGTAGTTAAATACATGTAACTTCAAGTCAAAAACATTCAATATTTGTTCATATTTTGTGTATATAAATATCAGAGAAGAGATGAAAGCATCTGTGAATATATTCTAAACAAACTTTAATTCATCATATATATCATTTTTATATCAAATATTCTTTTTTTCATGTCAAATAAAACTTTCATGAAAATATGTTTTTAACATCAATTTTGTTTCTATATTAATGATGAAGTGAGCTGATCGTTCCGGTGAGGTAATCTTGACAGATTACCGAGAGACACTATCATTATCATTTGCTAGAGAATCCATCTTGATTATTACAATGTGCACTATTTATGCATGCTCACATATTTGGGAGGGCCACCTCACGCTGCTTAGCAAATACCAAGCTCTCACACTGCAGACATGTCCTCATTCTGTATTATCAAAGTTCCGTCAAATCTATCAATCATAGACATCAGCCCTAAACAAACCTGGCAGCCAATGTTAAAGCTCCAGCGAAATTTGAAATTCTATCATCACATCAGTTGTTTTTGATTTGATATTGAGAAAGAAATCGAAGCAAGCAACTTTCACTTGTTTTTTTTGGTACAAACTGAGACTTTGTGACTGCTGAAAGGGAAATCCTAACAAAAACATTTTTTGACAGCTTTTAACATGATTAAAGCAAAAAGAATATTTACAATATAACATACATATAAGAAACACAAGGGCCTAATAAAATATAATGTCCAAGTTAACATATAGAAATATCAGAAAACATAGACCCATGATGCCATGGAGAAAATATGTTTCATGTTGTTATAACATTTGTGTGGATATATAACCTTTATGATGTATTATTATGGAGAATGTTGTCCATTATCTACCTTCCATATATATCACATGCTCAATTGAAGCCTATGCTGCCAGAATCTGGGTAGATGATGTCTCAATATTGACCCTCCCTGGAATAGATAGACTCGCTTCAAGTGTGCTGACTTTTAAAGTAGGGTTTTGGTCGTGCATATATTGTGATGTCTGGGACATGTGTGAATATATACAGTCACGCACAGTCACATGATGACCTTATTTATGAGTTTGGCATAAATTGATGAACTCTTCTGCTGCGTACATATAAATAGATCCAGATAGAAAAAATATTGTGGATTATTGTCCATGAGATACATTGGGAGAACCCCACAGATGTGAGAGGGGAGAGACCCCTATCAGTGGCCATATTCTCTTGTGAATCACCTCATGAACCTATCTCATGAATATATTGGGCACAATTGTCACCTTCTAGATGACTACCTTGATGGTCGCAATATGGCATCTTGACCTTCCATTCAGTAACCAATCATGTCAACCTGGGGTAAGTCTTTTCCAATATTTGTGTAACAGTTACTGTAATTGTTCTTATCATACTTTCTGCATTAACATGCATTTGGTCATGTTTAACATGATCAAGAGATGTCATGTAGGATTACAGCATGCTCACACAGATTGCTTTCGTTTGGGGTTTTACATCACTGTCATCATAATTTCAGTCATTTCATGATGAGACCGAATCATATTAGATAGAGTGCTGCCTTACTGAATTTCAATGTTGCAGGTCTTTGAATGACAAGCCACCCAGTCACAGATTTACAAGGTCAATGAGTTAAACCTGTAGGCACTGGCCGGGAATTGAACCCATGACATTGCACTCTAACCAACTGACTGTGGTCCCTGCCTCATATAGATAACATCTACTTTCTTCTATGTAATAATTGAAAATAGAGAGTAAATACAGAGGAAATAAGAAGAAAACTAAGGAGGATGAGGAGTAATACTATTTGCCTTCAGAGAACAATGATGTGTGTCTTTTCTTTGACTTTTTTCCAAAATATAAAAAATTGCAACAGTGACAGGAAGTCTTTTGAACATTCAATTAGTATTTTGACACCCTAACAAAGTAACATAATCCCATCCCAGCAGATAAGCCAAACTATTGTTTTAATCCCATTGTCCCCTTCCTCATTACCTATTGTTGTAAGCTGCATGTTAATCCAGTTTGTCTGCAGTAGTACCATCCCACAGCAGCTACTATTCAGCTTCATAAGCATTTACACAATAAATGCTCCCAAAATATGACATACATTTTCTCCATATGATTTACTCTGTCTACTTTTTTTTTTTTTGCTTTGCAATTTATGTGATTTTCTTGTGATATCAATCACTTTTTAAAAATCAAAGTATCTGCAGCCCGAAGCTTGTGTTAGACACAGCCCACGTCGTCACAGGGTAAGATGACAGCCCGAAGCTTGTGTTAGACACAGCCCACGTCGTCACAGGGTAAGATGACAGCCTGAAGCTTGTGTTAGACACAGCCCATGTCATCGCAGGGTAAGATGACAGCCTGAAGCTTGTGTTAGACACAGCCCATGTCATCGCAGGGTAAGATGACAGCCTGAAGCTTGTGTTAGACACAGCCCATGTCATCGCAGGGTAAGATGACAGCCTGAAGCTTGTGTTAGACACAGCCCATGTCATCGCAGGGTAAGACGACAGCCTGAAGCTTGTGTTAGACAAAGCCCATGTCATCACAGGGTAAGACGACAGCCTGAAGCTTGTGTTAGACACAGCCCATGTCATCGCAGGGTAAGACGACAGCCTGAAGCTTGTGTTAGACAAAGCCCATGTCGTCACAGGGTAAGACGACAGCCTGAAGCTTGTGTTAGACACAGCCCATGTCATCGCAGGGTAAGATGACAGCCTGAAGCTTGTGTTAGACACAGCCCATGTCATCGCAGGGTAAGACAACAGTCTGAAGCTTGTGCTAGACACAGCCCATGTTATCGCAGGGAAAGATGACAGCCTGAAGCTTGTGTTAGACACAGCCCATGTCATCGCAGGGTAAGATGACAGCCTGAAGCTTGTGTTAGACAAAGCCCATGTCGTCACAGGGTAAGACAACAGCCTGAAGCTTTTGCTAGACTCAGCCCATGTTATCGCAGGGTAAGATGACAGCCTGAAGCTTGTGTTAGACACAGCCCATGTCATCGCAGGGTAAGATGACAGCCTGAAGCTTGTGTTAGACACAGCCCATGTCATCGCAGGGTAAGATGACAGCCTGAAGCTTGTGTTAGACTCAGCCCATGTCATCGCAGGGTAAGATGACACAATCTCTGCTCCCTGCAAACATGCCCATGAAAAATGTAATCTATAAAACACTCCTCCCCTTGGTGTCATGGCTAATATTCCTTGTATATAAAGAGCACTCAACTGAATGTGTCATAGTTTTATCTTGCTCAGTTCGCACACACCTGGGTGAACAGGCATTGGTGATGTCCTTCCTGTCGCTGTGCATTGTGGGTAAGGTTTCTGAGTTAGCTGTCTGATGTATCTTGGAGTTTAAGAGTAAGCTCCAATCATGTCTGGTTGTCCTCTCACCCCAGCCAATGTATTACACTGATGGTCATTCTTTACATCATGCCTTGCATGTTAAAAATACTTGATACATTGCTTACACTTTGTGTGGAAAATACATGTCAGGATAATTGTTATAAGTAGGAAGGACCCATAAAACTAGACATTTTCTTCATGAGGTCTTCATGCATAGAAGTCATTTCCCCCCATATCTTTGGTTATGGAAAAAATGCTGGTCCATGTGTAAGATATCATGTTTTGTCAAAATAAATTATCAAATTTCTCCATTTGGTGACAAATATCTGATATATAACTGCATTTGATTTAACAAATGCAATATGAAATGACAACATTGCTATATGTGACCTATTCCCAGGAGGCAGTTTCCCCTCAGAGTGTTAATTACCATAAGAGGCAGACCATTTTGTTTCTAAATAAAAAAATCAACAAAGTGGTTGATTTTATGACTAATATTCTCAAAAACAACATTGTCCACAGATGCACACCAAAGGAAACGTATGCAAATTATCTCTGTCTGAAGGAACCTTTTTGACTGATTAAAGCACATACATAAATTTGGTGTGCAGATGACTTAGGGCAATGGAGGGTGTGAATATAGACTGGTGTATCGTTGTGATCAAGTCTGGATGTTGCTGTGGAGTGTGCTCATTAAAGAGTATGACACATGAGCTGGGTCTAATTAGTATGTAGTCCTTGTTATCATGTCATTGTTAACTTCAAATTATATTATTTCCTTATCTTGTCTGCAGGATATGCTATTATGTGTCTCTACATATAAAATGTTGGCCTGGTTTTCTGCAGTATTGTGTTCGTGCCAATTTGCTCGTGCGACCAATCCTCGACCAGATTTTCTTCACATTTGCACAAATGATCATGTCTAATCTGTTAAAATTGGGTTCCAAAAGTAAAATATTTTTATTTTTGATTTGGAAAAAGATAAAATTCCAATGTTACTAATACCCCTGTCACACCATAACACACCAGAAATGTCTGCTCAAAGTCAGTTGTGCATTGAATATTTGACAAAGCCCAGTGGCATCACACACTGTCTACCTGAAAATTGTTTACAAAAGTGAAACTAGATATGATAGTTTGTGAACGGCACAAAACTGAAGTCAGCACAATGCATACAGGGTCATGCAATAGCCAACTCACAAATGTCAATCTCTTTTGATTTACAAGGAGGTTAAAGTGACCTAGTTACATAAATTATTCTCCAAATTATGAACATATTGCATTGTATACATGGAGTGGCAATATGTGATATTTGGTGTAGTGAAATGTGTTATTTTGTGATCTTTGAAATTCGCTCCTGTGACCTTAAAAATATCACCAAATGTCAAAATCCTATTTAGCCTTTAAATAGCTCACTGAACTCCTCTGAGCCAATCCAAGTTCTATCACATATGGCAAGTTATATTGATAAGACCTATATCAGGCTATATGGAATATTAATAGGTCAATGTGACCTATGAACAATTATTCTATGATCACTGTGTATTCTGTGCTGTGATTGGTCAATTCCTGGTCACATGAGCTTCTCTAAATTGTTTTATTGACCAGATGCATTATATTGCACGTCAATATACTTTCCACTGCACTGATGGGGAATTCCATGGCGGGAAATGTTGGGGAAGCCCTATAATGACGTCACCAGCTTGCTCTGAGTGACCTGCAGACTGGGAAGCAAACGACAGCAATCAAGTTGATACAGGCAAACTCGTCCCTTTCAGTTCTCACTTTTAGAATTAAACAAACAATGGCAGTAATTAACACAGTGATCATATAATAAAACAAATATGTACCTGGGTGTCGTGCAATATGACTTTTTATGGACCTTCGGAAAGTTATATTGCACTCGGCTGCGCCTCTTGCAATATAACTTTCCAAAGGTACATAAAAAGTCATATTGCACTCCACCCAGGTCCATATTTGTATATTATATTGTGCAAGATAAATGTGGAGAAAATGAAACTTGTTGCTCACATCAGGAGCCAGGAAGTTTTTTATAAGGTCCTTGATGGAAGGTAGCAGTCAAGCTGTTCACCTAACAAGATATTTTGCCAATTTTCAGCACTTTTCCTGTTAGCATTAATAATTTATTTGTTTGATAAATATAAGAAAAAGACTTCAAATGATCACATCTTTTATTTCAGACATGAGGTCTTTTCACCTGTAGTTTTTTTTGTAAAGCGCAAGCGTCATGGAACATGGCAACTGCATGGAACATGGCATCTTGTAAACGGAGATATTTAATGTTGTCTTGTTTAGAAAGTTGAGTTTCATATGTCATAAATTAAAAGTGAAGATGAAATCGACACATCATGCTATGTTTGAGACTGCTCGAGTATTTCTCAGGATGAGGGGAGATTGATTCTCTCAGCAGGCAGTGTGTGGGGAGGTGAGGGGAGATTGGTCCTCTCAGCAGGCAGTGTGGGGGAAGGTGAGGAGAGATTGGTCCTCTCAGCAGGCAGTGTGGGGGAGGTGAGGAGAGATTGGTCCTCTCAGCAGGCAGTGTGGGGAGAGGTGAGGAGAGATTGGTCCTCTCAGCAGGCAGTGTAGGGGAAAGTGAGGAGAGATTGGTCCTCTCAGCAGGCAGTGTGGGGGTCCTCTCAGCAGGCAGTGTGGGGGGAGGTGAGGAGAGATTGGTCCTCTCAGCAGGCAGTGTGGGGGGAGGTGAGGAGAGATTGGTCCTCTCAGCAGGCAGTGTAGGGGAAGGTGAGGAGAGATTGGTCCTCTCAGCAGGCAGTGTAGGGGAAGGTGAGGAGAGATTGGTCCTCTCAGCAGGCAGTGTAGGGGAAGGTGAGGAGAGATTGGTCCTCTCAGCAGGCAGTGTAGGGGAAGGTGAGGGGAGATTGGTCCTCTCAGCAGGCAGTGTGGGGGAAGGTGAGGAGAGATTGGTCCTCTTAGCAGGCAGTGTGGGGGAGGTGAGGGGAGATTGATTCTCTCAGCAGGCAGTGTGGGGGAGGTGAGGGGAGATTGGTCCTCTCAGCAGGCAGTGTGGGGAGAGGTGAGGAGAGATTGGTCCTCTCAGCAGGCAGTGTGGGGGAAGGTGAGGAGGGATTGGTCCTCTCAGCAGGCAGTGTGGGGGAGGTGAGGAGAGATTGGTCCTCTCAGCAGGCAGTGTGGGGAGAGGTGAGGAGAGATTGGTCCTCTCAGCAGGCAGTGTGGGGGTCCTCTCAGCAGGCAGTGTAGGGGGAGGTGAGGAGAGATTGGTCCTCTCAGCAGGCAGTGTGGGGGAAGGTGAGGGGAGATTGGTCCTCTCAGCAGGCAGTGTAGGGGAAGGTGAGGAGAGATTGGTCCTCTCAGCAGGCAGTGTGGGGGGAGGTGAGGAGAGATTGGTCTCAGCAGGCAGTGTGGGGGGAGGTGAGGAGAGATTGGTCCTCTCAGCAGGCAGTGTGGGGGAGGTGAGGAGAGATTGGTCCTCTCAGCAGGCAGTGTAGGGGAAGGTGAGGAGAGATTGGTCCTCTCAGCAGGCAGTGTAGGGGAAGGTGAGGAGAGATTGGTCCTCTCAGCAGGCAGTGTAGGGGAAGGTGAGGAGAGATTGGTCCTCTCAGCAGGCAGTGTAGGGGAAGGTGAGGAGAGATTGGTCCTCTCAGCAGGCAGTGTGGGGGTCCTCTCAGCAGGCAGTGTAGGGGAAGGTGAGGAGAGATTGGTCCTCTCAGCAGGCAGTGTGGGGGTCCTCTCAGCAGGCAGTGTAGGGGAAGGTGAGGAGAGATTGGTCCTCTCAGCAGGCAGTGTGGGGGGAGGTGAGGGGAGATTGGTCCTCTCAGCAGGCAGTGTGGGGGTCCTCTCAGCAGGCAGTGTAGGGGAAGGTGAGGAGAGATTGGTCCTCTCAGCAGGCAGTGTGGGGGAGGTGAGGAGAGATTGGTCCTCTCAGCAGGCAGTGTGGGGGGAGGTGAGGAGAGATTGGTCCTCTCAGCAGGCATTGTGGGGGGAGGTGAGGAGAGATTGGTCCTCTCAGCAGGCAGTGTGGGGGAAGGTGAGGAGAGATTGGTCCTCTCAGCAGGCAGTGTGGGGGGAGGTGAGGAGAGATTGGTCCTCTCAGCAGGCAGTGTGGGGGAGGTGAGGAGAGATTGGTCCTCTCAGCAGGCAGTGTGGGGGAAGGCGAGGAGAGATTGGTCCTCTCAGCAGGCAGTGTGGGGGAAGGTGAGGAGAGATTGGTCCTCTCAGCAGGCAGTGTGGGGGTCCTCTCAGCAGGCAGTGTAGGGGAAGGTGAGGAGAGATTGGTCCTCTCAGCAGGCAGTGTGGGGGTCCTCTCAGCAGGCAGTGTGGGGGGAGGTGAGGAGAGATTGGTCCTCTCAGCAGGCAGTGTGGGGGGAGGTGAGGAGAGATTGGTCCTCTCAGCAGGCAGTGTGGGGGAAGGTGAGGAGAGATTGGTCCTCTCAGCAGGCAGTGTAGGGGAAGGTGAGGAGAGATTGGTCCTCTCAGCAGGCAGTGTAGGGGAAGGTGAGGAGAGATTGGTCCTCTCAGCAGGCAGTGTGGGGGAAGGTGAGGAGAGATTGGTCCTCTCAGCAGGCAGTGTGGGGGGAGGTGAGGAGAGATTGGTCCTCTCAGCAGGCAGTGTGGGGGAGGTGAGGAGAGATTGGTCCTCTCAGCAGGCAGTGTGGGGGTCCTCTCAGCAGGCAGTGTGGGGTCCTCTCAGCAGGCAGTGTGGGGGGAGGTGAGGAGAGATTGGTCCTCTCAGCAGGCAGTGTGGGGGAAGGTGAGGAGAGATTGGTCCTCTCAGCAGGCAGTGTGGGGGTGAGGTGAGGAGAGATTGGTCCTCTCAGCAGGCAGTGTGGGGGAAGGTGAGGAGAGATTGGTCCTCTCAGCAGGCAGTGTGGGGGGAGGTGAGGAGAGATTGGTCCTCTCAGCAGGCAGTGTGGGGGTGAGGTAAGGAGAGATTGGTCCTCTCAGCAGGCAGTGTGGGGGAAGGTGAGGAGAGATTGGTCCTCTCAGCAGGCAGTGTGGGGGAAGGCGAGGAGAGATTGGTCCTCTCAGCAGGCAGTGTGGGGGAAGGTGAGGAGAGATTGGTCCTCTCAGCAGGCAGTGTGGGGGAAGGTGAGAGGAGATTGGTCCTCTCAGCAGGCAGTGTGGGGGGAGGTGAGGAGAGATTGGTCCTCTCAGCAGGCAGTGTGGGGGTGAGGTGAGGAGAGATTGGTCCTCTCAGCAGGCAGTGTGGGGGAAGGTGAGGAGAGATTGGTCCTCTCAGCAGGCAGTGTGGGGGGAGGTGAGGAGAGATTGGTCCTCTCAGCAGGCAGTGTGGGGGTGAGGTGAGGAGAGATTGGTCCTCTCAGCAGGCAGTGTGGGGGAAGGTGAGGAGAGATTGGTCCTCTCAGCAGGCAGTGTGGGGGAAGGCGAGGAGAGATTGGTCCTCTCAGCAGGCAGTGTGGGGGAAGGTGAGGAGAGATTGGTCCTCTCAGCAGGCAGTGTGGGGGAAGGTGAGAGGAGATTGGTCCTCTCAGCAGGCAGTGTGGGGGGAGGTGAGGAGAGATTGGTCCTCTCAGCAGGCAGTGTGGGGGGAGGTGAGGAGAGATTGGTCCTCTCAGCAGGCAGTGTGGGGGAAGGTGAGGAGAGATTGGTCCTCTCAGCAGGCAGTGTGGGGGGAGGTGAGGAGAGATTGGTCCTCTCAGCAGGCAGTGTGGGGGAAGGTGAGGAGAGATTGGTCCTCTCAGCAGGCAGTGTGGGGGGAGGTGAGGAGAGATTGGTCCTCTCAGCAGGCAGTGTGGGGGTGAGGTGAGGAGAGATTGGTCCTCTCAGCAGGCAGTGTGGGGGAAGGTGAGGAGAGATTGGTCCTCTCAACAGGCAGTGTGGGGGGAGGTGAGGAGAGATTGGTCCTCTCAACAGGCAGTGTGGGGGGAGGTGAGGAGAGATTGGTCCTCTCAGCAGGCAGTGTGGGGGAAGGTGAGGAGAGATTGGTCCTCTCAGCAGGCAGTGTGGGGGGAGGTGAGGAGAGATTGGTCCTCTCAGCAGGCAGTGTGGGGGTGAGGTGAGGAGAGATTGGTCCTCTCAGCAGGCAGTGTGGGGGAAGGTGAGGAGAGATTGGTCCTCTCAGCAGGCAGTGTGGGGGAAGGCGAGGAGAGATTGGTCCTCTCAGCAGGCAGTGTGGGGGAAGGTGAGGAGAGATTGGTCCTCTCAGCAGGCAGTGTGGGGGGAGGTGAGGAGAGATTGGTCCTCTCAGCAGGCAGTGTAGGGGGAGGTGAGGAGAGATTGGTCCTCTCAGCAGGCAGTGTGGGGGAGGTGAGGAGAGATTGGTCCTCTCAGCGGGCAGTGGGGGGAAGGTGAGGGGAGATTGGTCCTCTCAGCAGGCAGTGTGGGGGAAGGTGAGGAGAGATTGGTCCTCTCAGCAGGCAGTGTGGGGGAAGGTGAGGAGAGATTGGTCCTCTCAGCAGGCAGTGTAGGGGAAGGTGAGGAGAGATTGGTCCTCTCAGCGGGCAGTGGGGGGAAGGTGAGGGGAGATTGATTCTCTCAGCAGGCAGTGTGGGGGAAGGTGAGAGGAGATTGGTCCTCTCAGCAGGCAGTGTGGGGGAAGGTGAGGAGAGATTGGTCCTCTCAGCGGGCAGTGTGGGGGAAGGTGAGGGGAGATTGGTCCTCTCAGCAGGCAGTGTAGGGGGAGGTGAGGGGAGATTGGTCCTCTCAGCGGGCAGTGTAGGGGGAGGTGAGGAGAGATTGGTCCTCTCAGCAGGCAGTGTAGGGGAAGGTGAGGAGAGATTGGTCCTCTCAGCAGGCAGTGTGGGGGAGGTGAGGAGAGATTGATTCTCTCAGCAGGCAGTGTGGGGGAAGGTGAGAGGAGATTGGTCCTCTCAGCAGGCAGTGTAGGGGGAGGTGAGGAGAGATTGGTCCTCTCAGCAGGCAGTGTGGGGGAGGTGAGGAGAGATTGGTCCTCTCAGCGGGCAGTGTGGGGGGAGGTGAGGAGAGATTGGTCCTCTCAGCGGGCAGTGGGGGGAAGGTGAGGGGAGATTGGTCCTCTCAGCAGGCAGTGTGGGGGGAGGTGAGGAGAGATTGGTCCTCTCAGCAGGCAGTGTGGGGTCCTCTCAGCAGGCAGTGTGGGGGTCCTCTCAGCAGGTATACTGGTCTTCATACAACATGTACCTGCTTGGTATGGGGGAGGTGAATATAGCAAGCTTTCTGTCTACACCGTCGTAAGTTTACCACAATCTCATATTTAGACATCAGACAAAAGAAACTTTAAACACAATGTTTATCTTAGAGTTACGTATCATCTTTTTCTTTTCTCCTGTTACCATCCCACTTGAATTTACCTGGACATGCTGTAGCATTTCCTTGTGCAAGCTAGTATCTTCTATGCCAAAAGGTTCTTACTCCTACATTAGAAATCATCGTAAATGTATATATTATATCATAGAGTAATTATATTTAAAAATGTACATTATCCTAAGTTACATGTATGTATTTCAATCAGCCTTGTTTTGTCAAAATAAACTGCATTGTTATTATTAATGCCATTACTGTTATAACAATGATTAAGTTGAGAAAGTGCTTTCCTTTAATGAGAGATAAACGTATGAGAGTCTCCATACATTCATTAGTTCTCTGGTGAATGGCCATTTCTTCCTAACCTACTTAATTAAGGTACCATGTATAAATAATTCATATATGAACACGTCAGGTACAATCTGTGATTTCACGTGGATGCTGTCAAATCCGCAGCCCATCACAATCACGCAAATGAGTTTTCCATCAAATATTCAGGTGAACAAACGACCCCGAGCCCTGTAGAGCCTTATGGGACTTGTCATTACCTCCTTAATTGCTCATAAAATGACCTAAACAAGATCTCGGACATTTATCCCGCATCAAATATTAACCCAGACAATGATTGGTCACACCATACAACCTTCTGGGATATATTCACACACACAAATGCACATACACACACACACATACACACACACACATACACAGGCAGCAGTCTGTATGAGATCACAACAATGTCCATATCATAGGACATTGCTCTCCAATGTTAAATAGTGCATCCCTTCATCAAATCCCTTCATCAAATCAAACCTATCAAAGATGGCTTCAAAGTCAGCCATCATCTCCATTCAACCAATTATCTCATCACATTCTGTCTAATTAACCCTAATTTTCTCACAGCTCATATTGAAAGGTATATATTTGATACCATCATTTTCAGGGTGTAAAATTTCTTGGTTGAAGATTGTGTCTGCTTAACACTACCCAGTCTCTGTTTCATACTCACAGAATAAAATAATTGGCAAAACATCAAAGACCTTTGAAATTGTAGACTGTTTTAAAAAGACAGGCATGATTAGCATGGTTGAAATCATCAACTTCACCGTTCTCTGTTGTGCCGCCAACAGGTACTGAACATACACCCTGAAAACATGCACCAAAATGATTCCATAAAGACACACAGATTTATAATAATATGAATGGGGGAGGTGTGAGATGCCCACCCCTGTGTACTGGGGAGGTATGAGATGTGCAGGGGAGGTGTGAGATGCACTTCTTCCCTGTGTACTGGGGAGGTATGAGATGTGCCTCACCCCTGTGTACTGGGGAGGTATGGGATGTGCCTCACCCCTGTGTACTGGGGAGGTATGGGATGTGCCTCACCCCTGTGTACTGGGGAGGTATGAGATGTGCCTCACCCCTGTGTACTGGGGAGGTATGAGATGTGCCTCACCCCTGTGTACTGGGAAGGTGTGAGATGTGCCTCACCCCTGTGTACTGGGGAGGTATGGGATGTGCCTCACCCCTGTGTACTGGGGAGGTATGGGATGTGCCTCACCCCTGTGTACTGGGGAGGTATGAGATGTGCCTCACCCCTGTGTACTGGGGAGGTATGGGATGTGCCTCACCCCTGTGTACTGGGGAGGTATGGGATGTGCCTCACCCCTGTGTACTGGGGAGGTATGAGATGTGCCTCACCCCTGTGTACTGGGGAGGTATGAGATGTGCCTCACCCCTGTGTACTGGGGAGGTATGAGATGTGCCTCACCCCTGTGTACTGGGGAGGTATGGGATGTGCCTCACCCCTGTGTACTGGGGAGGTATGAGATGTGCCTCACCCCTGTGTACTGGGGGGGGGGGGTATGAGATGTGCCTCACCCCTGTGTACTGGGGGGGGTATGAGATGTGCCTCACCCCTGTGTACTGGGGGGGTATGAGATGTGCCTCACCCCTGTGTACTGGGGGGGGGGGGGGTATGAGATGTGCCTCACCCCTGTGTATTGGGGGGGGGGGTATGAGATGTGCCTCACCCCTGTGTACTGGGGAGGTGTGGGATGTGCCTCACCCCTGTGTACTGGGGGGGGGGGTATGAGATGTGCCTCACCTCTGTGTACTTGGGTGTGTGCCCTGTGTTTCTCTCCTGGAGTACATTTCTCTGGACATATCCCAGGCCACACATACAAGCACCCAGCTCACCTGATTGATGGGCTTATAGCAGGAAAGCTGCCAAATGACCTGCCATACCTGTGTGCTGCTATTTCACTCCACTTCCATGCATAAAATACAGCAAATGCAACCTTTCAACTGGCAGAAAATCCAGAGATCCTTTAGTGCCAAATTTCAAACATATATATATTAAGCTTTTGTAATCATATAAGGTTGTGTGGGTTAATCGTGGGAGCTTTTTATGCTTTCTGACGATCTTGACACAACTCTCCTCCTTCCACCCAGGTGTGGTTATGGTTACACTTATGGTACGGTTACACTTCCTGATATAATGACAATATTACCTGAACCAGACTACAAACTCCTCAATGCTGTAATGATGCTAACCAGACACTTTATTATTTCCATATGACCTACCCTATTATTACTAGCTTATAAGAGATATCAACGGCCTTTTAATCTTCCATTCAGCTACATTGGTGCATTCATTAAGGACTGGCTGACAACCTGACTTAGTCTCCCCAACTGCGGCCATTTCTCTTATGTAAAAGACAAATGTCAAGTAATTCTATAAAACTGAGTGTGTTCCAACAGAAAATATCCAGGCACTGGTCACAATATTTTGTGAGGCATATTTTTCTTTGTCTTTTTAATCTCAATGACACAATAAGAAAATTTCCTTTATAATTGCTTAATGTTATCTGAGGATGGTGCTTGACACAGTCGGTGTGATTTAGGAGTTGCATCAAGTTTCCCTCTAACCACACACCTGCCACTTACACTGGTGTTCACTATCTTCATTTTACCTGGTTTATATAAGTTGTTATCTGTATATATCTGACACAGACCAACATATTTGTGTATCTTTGTTTGGAACACTTAAGATTGAGCTCAAACAAAGGTCATAAGAAGATACATAAGCCATTGATTATGAGATAACTTACAAGGCTGGGCTAGGATACTTCTATCTTTCTTTATCTGTGTCTCAGTTGTCTCTTAAAACCTACTTTATTCTACAAGTCAAAATCCATATTGTTGTGGTGCAGAAAAGATATATTTTGTTTGGCCTGTATTGTTCCCTTCTCCAAAAGACTGAAAATGACATTCAATAACTGTTTCTTTAGACACAACAGTATCATTTCTAACTCATTCAATATCTCAATCTTAAGATCATCTTCAGTTTGTATACAAGTTATGTATTGGATGCCAACATATATTGGTCTACCTTAACCCTAGTGTACCTATTCACATAAAAAACATCTGAGATGGGTTTCCATAATAGCATGTTTTGAAAACTAAATTAAAATTAAAAATTGTATAACTATGGTCTTACCTGCTTCACAGTTTTGTCCCTCGAAGTCGGTGCTGGAGCAGTCGCAGAGAGACCCTGTGTCTGTACTGATACATATGCCACCATTCTCACATGGGTTCTCCTGCTCACAGAGGTCAAGGTCATTGGTACGTACTCCCTTGCTATCCAGCATATCCTTGCGGTCTGCTGACCTTCCACAGTCCGAATACAGTAGATTTCTTATAGAGCCTCGGAAACGTGGCTCAAACATAACAGATGGGAGAGCCAATAGGCTCAACTTTGCACTATAAGCAATAGGCATGCCTCCGATAAACACATAATTATTCTGTGAGTAGTTTCCAAAAGCGTACTCCGCTCCTTTGGAATTTCTGGACTGCTCAATGTTATCCACTTTGAGGCTTGTTTCCTGGTGGTTGCGACTCACCTCCACTTTATGCCACCTCTTATCATTCAGCTCTTGACCTACGGTCAGAATGGACGTCTCATGCCGCTCTCCCAAGTTAAGTCGGAGACGTACCATTCCATCCACAAGTTTGACCTCAACAAAATCAAACTTGCCTCCATCGTCACTGTACAGCAGTAGACCATTGGGCTGCGAGGTCTTAAACTCAAACGTTAATGAGCCATTTTGACATGGATTCCACTTGGGGTATCTAGCATAGGAAGTCTGCGAGCCCTCCAATTCTATAGCCAGGCCCATTTTTATTAATAGAAATGCCATATAAAGCAATATTTTTGGGAAAATATTCAGTGGTATTCTTCTTGACGCCATTATGTCTGGAGCGATGTAATGGAATGATATCGCCTTTACGTGTACAATAACTTTAATGACTCGTGATGAGATGAAAATTCATAAAACACAAATAGTGGTGGAGAGCCAAAAGATTCTATCAGCTATAAAACTAAGAGCTTTGTGTTTGAGAGCAAGATATTTTGTTTGCACGAGTCTGGTGCTGTTTTAATACCAAACAAGCCAGGGATAGAGAACAGGAAGTGCAGACAGATGCAGAATAAAACAGAATGCTGAGAGAGGCGGTCAGACGTGGCCGTAGATTGGTGGATGTCAGTAACCTATCACATCTGTCAGTGGAGGTATGCAAGTTTCAAGTAAAACTTGCCTCACAAACAGATGACAGGGCTTGAGAGGCTTGCTGCTGTCTCACATAGAAGATGCTGATAATGCCTCTCAGCGATGACAAGCATCTGTCTGAGGCAATCCTACGACAACTACCACAACATGCACGCTTGTCCCGATGTCACCCGGGCCTGGTCAGTGTCAGCAAACGCGTGTCCACTCATCTCTTGGAGCTTTACAACTGAGGAGGGTATGGAGAGACGACAGGCTCGCGGACGGATGGAGCCCAACTCTACATCCCCGCGCACCACACTGCTGCCATCACAATTCACTGCTTAATAGTGGCCACCTACACTGGCAGATCACTTGTTGCATTACAATGGACTCTGCCGGGCTTAACGACGACACTTCACTGGCACTTTGATAGAAATACAGCACGGTGACTAGCCACGTGGAATATATCTGCGTGGTAGGGACTTGTAGGGATAAACTGCTTGTTACCATGAGGTCACATAGTGGTGGCAGTCACAATCCTGTGGGCATAGTGGCGTGTCTTCTCCGTGAATCTACAGCTTGCAGCCCACACCAGCCTTGTCGTGTGATCACTCCATCTCATCACACATTTCCTAACATTGCGACCTGAAATAGATAAAGACAACACATTGTGTAATGAGGTCATTGCTATGGGAATGAGGTCATACAAAGGTCACTGCAAAGTCAGTAATCAGTGGATAAACTGGCTCCAAGAGTCTGGTGCCAGTCCATCTGCCTTTTAATGCATCTCCCCTATTGATTGGGCAGTCAATACACATTAACCTTGACACGTTTCATTCTCTCTCCAAAAGATCACACTGATCACAGAAAAATGTCTAATTTATCTTTAGAGGTCAATATCTTATCATTTATAAAAGGGAACTAACTTAATTGCTTTGCACATTATCTAATCTAGCTTTTAATTTAGGGCACGACACAAATCTTGGCAGATTTCCATTCAGATCCAGTAGATGGCATGACTTGTGTTTCTGCACTCATCCACCAGGTGGCTATATCATGTGACAGTAAACTTCCAGGTAGGAAATGAGTGTCTCACACCTGCGGCTGTAAGTTTGCCCATGTGGTCCTCGTGGGCTGTAGACACTGTGATGTTTGATAGAGACTTGTGGAGCAGTGGTGTCACATAGCACTCAGGCTTGTCATATGTACCTGTATATGGAGCTGTCTGGGGAGGCTGGATGCCATTAACGCTTGTTACCATAAGTTTCTTATATCTATCTAGTTATCTCCTGGTCTCACACCCTGGGAGGCTGGATGCCATTAACACTTGTTACCATAAGTTTCTTATATCTATCTAGTTATCTCCTGGTCTCACACCCTGGGAGGCTGGATGCCATTAACGCTTGTTACCATAAGTTTCTTATATCTATCGAGTTATCTCCTGGTCTCACACCCTGGGAGGCTGGATGCCATTAACGCTTGTTACCATAAGTTTCTTACATCTATCTAGTTATCTCTCGGCCTCACACCCTGGGAGGCTGGATGCCATTAACGCTTGTTACCATAAGTTTCTTATATCTATCTAGTTATCTCTCGGCCTCACACCCTGGGAGGCTGGATGCCATTAACGCTTGTTACCATAAGTTTCTTACATCTATCTAGTTATCTCTCGGCCTCACACCCTGGGAGGCTGGATGCCATTAACGCTTGTTACCATAAGTTTCTTATATCTATCTAGTTATCTCCTGGTCTCACACCCTGGGAGGCTGGATGCCATTAACGCTTGTTACCATAAGTTTCTTATATCTATCTCGTTATCTCTCGGCCTCACACCCTGGGAGGCTGGATGCCATTAACGCTCGGTACCATAAGTTCCTTATATCTATCTAGTTATTTCTCGGCCTCACACCCTGGGAGGCTGGATGCCATTAACGCTTGTTACCAAAGTTCCTTATATCTATCTAGTTATCTCTTGACCGTACACCCTTTCTCCCAAGCCCGTCAGCACAATTACTCAAATCTATTTTACTTTTGCCAGATCATATCCCAGACTATATGCACAGATCATGCATCATAAATGATGCTGTAAATTCATACCATAATTCTATTTATTATCATAACATATAGATAAACATTTTAAATTTCAAATATTGACCTACACATCTTGATGGTTGTTATGATAAGAACAATGGATATATGATAGATAGAGTTTTGATGACACACTGAGTGTGAGAGTGCAATAAGGCATGAGTCTGCTATCTCAGAGAGGGAGGTGTGCTGACTACGAGGCATAATTAATAGCCACTAGATGCCCTCAGGGCTCGGCTGAGTACCTTGTATTGTATCTACTTCAAGCCAAGGCCATAATCACTTCTTTCATCTTGATGATATAATCTTTACCTCACATTAATATTATGTATAATATACCAATTGACATCACATATGCATATATATTGAATCTAATCTTGACAATCCAGACTTCAAATAACAAAGTATTCTATGCTAATTCATAATTTCTTGACAACATATTGAAGGCTTTGAAATTCAGTTCACATCAATTAGTGCTGATGGAGGTAGCTCTTTGTATATGCAGGTATTTGATATGATGTTATGGGAGTGGGCTGTTACGGGAGTGGGCTGTTACGGGAGTGGGCTGTTTTGGTGGGGGCCTGGAGTTGCCCCCAGCAATGTTTGCATTACACTGGCGTATCACACGCTCATCCTCTGTCTCATCTCAGTCTAACATGTCAGCAGGTCAAGCAGATCTGATGGCCATCAACTCCCTTATTATCGCTCATATCACTTGTTGGAAACCAACTTCATCCTACTTCAAGGTCGTTACCTCCGCTAACAAGGGCAACCTAGGGAAGGGCTTCAGCTCCTAAGACCCCAGCACTCCGGGCCAGTTGCCCATGGTAACTGTTTGTAACACTTGCTTTGTGGTCGCTAGGGATGACATGAAAATTACCTTGAAAACTAGATTACTCTATCGAAAGGAGGTTGCCTCTATTTTTGCCTCACCACAGACCTTCACCCGCATTTGATTCTCTGTTATTGGATGATGCATACGGGGCCCCATCATTAGAAGGGGCCCCCTGTGTCATTGAGCAATCCAGACTCAATCATTACTACATAATTCACATTTTTACTATTTCATCAAAAACTTTATCAAAAATATTTCTAGGAGGCACTATTTCACATATTTTGGATGAGGAATATTCTGACATTTTTTATAAATGAAAATAAAACCATGTGCATGTATATGTGTGGCATATTTCAAGCGTCAATAAATAATCCTATTTGAAGACTGAGGTGATATTGCATATGATAAGTGTCTACCTCATGCAAAGAGGGACAAATTTTGCAAATCATTTCAAAGAATATTAAACTTACTTTGAGTACAAATAACTGACTACTTCATTTAAATTCGGCACATGGACACAAGAAGGCAAGCCTGGAGCAGCCCACGCTTACGTTCAGCACACGTTCAGCACACGTTCAGCCAGGCTACTCCTCTGAATCTGGCTCTTAATTCCCGTCAGAACTCAGCTTTGATTAGCCAGTAACATGACGCTGGAGACATCAGCCAATCAGGATCAAGTTTGTTGACATAATTCTTGCCTTCAATGCGAACTCGAGTGGAAACTCTGACAGATTCACCCAAGTGACATTGTAATTCAATAAATGAAATTCAGCCCCACAGCTGGTGAAATCGGCTGATCAATGAATGATGTAGAAACATTTGTCGATCATGAGGATTATAGCACATCTGTAATGAGCTTCCATCAGAAGCAAATTTAAACCATACCCGGGTCTAAACATGACCAAATATGGTCAAATGCAATCCTGGTATATTTTGAGAAATAGGGCAATATACGTAACCCACTAAAATATGTTACACCTTGTTGATATACTGACTGAGCTACAGGTTCTACATAAGACAGCCTTTATTCTAAGAGAACGTCATTAAAAACCCATAAATTATGTGTCACTCAAGATGGGTCTTGCTTTTATCAGGCAAAACGTTATCTGTTGCTGTAAATGGTTCAGTTTTGCACTACATTTAAACAGATTATGTGTAAAATACAAAATTCTAATGTCAAATATTTTTTGGCTTGCATCACCATTAAAAATTTAAAAAAAGGTAAGATATTCAAATGATTTTTGATTTCTGCTTTGTTGTGAATGTGATTGGAAATCGAGGATGAGAGAGGATTGAGAGTGTGGTGGGTGGGATGAGAGGGGATTGAGAGCGTGGTGGGTGGGTGGGATGAGAGAGGATTGAGAGTGTGGTGGGTGGGATGAGAGGGGATTGAGAGTGTGGTGGGTGGGATGAGAGAGGATTGAGAGTGTGGTGGGTGGGATGAGAGGGGATTGAGAGTGTGGTGGGTGGGATGAGAGAGGATTGAGAGTGTGGTGGGTGGGATGAGAGAGGATTGAGAGTGTGGTGGGTGGGATGAGAGAGGATTGAGAGTGTGGTGGGTGGGATGAGAGAGGATTGAGAGTGTGGTGGGTTGGATGAGAGAGGATTGAGAGCGTGGTGGGTGGGATGAGAGAGGATTGAGAGTGTGGTGGATGGGATGAGAGAGGGTTGAGAGTGTGGTGGGTGGGATGAGAGAGGATTGAGAGTGTGGTGGGTGGGATGAGAAAGGGTTGAGAGTGTGGTGGGTGGGATGAGAGAGGATTGAGAGTGTGGTGGGTGGGTGGGATGAGAGAGGGTTGAGAGTGTGGTGGGTGGGATGAGAGAGGGTTGAGAGTGTGGTGGGTGGGATGAGAGAGGGTTGAGAGTGTGGTGGGTGGGATGAGAGAGGGTTGAGAGTGTGGTGGGTGGGATGAGAGAGGGTTGAGAGTGTGGTGGGTGGGATGAGAGAGGGTTGAGAGTGTGGTGGGTGGGATGAGAGAGGATTGAGAGTGTGGTGGGTGGGATGAGAGAGGATTGAATGTGGCATTGTTAACGCTCATCACGGTGAGCATCATTCCTCATGGCCTCAGCCCGCATGCACGCATCTTGTCAGGAAAACAACACCAAAATGTTAACTTACATGAGAGACAAAAATCACATGCATGAAACAAATATCATGTTAAACAATCACAGAATGAAATCACTCCAACTCAAGGAAGCAACTTGACATTTTATTGAATTTTCAATGAATAAATTTAAATCTGAAATCAAAAATAAACATCTTCTTGTCAAGAAGAAAATAGTTTCTTGGCAACACACTCACCAAACACGAAATGTCATTTTCTCCTTCTTGGGACAAACGAAATTCTCCTTTTATTACCAGTCAAGTCAAAGTAACTGTGCAATCTTCAAATGCAAAATAACATCAGACAGATTCTACATAATCAGCTGGGTGAAATGTATATTTGCTCATGCATAAGCATGACTAGGTCAGGTAAAGCAGGGTCATGGTGTACATTTATTGTTGCCAATGGGTCACTGTTTTGTACTCTACCGGACACCTTGTTCCACCATTCCTTCCTGTACCACATAAGGAGTCTTGGGACATACCTTATTGGGTCACATGGGTCATACCTGAGGCATTACCTATCAAAAGGTGACCTTGATGAATAAAAGTGAAATCACCAATCACCAAACTTGAACAAATGTAATCACAAAGCTTGACCGTGGGAAATTACCGAGCTTGACCATATGAAATCACCAAACTTGAACAAATAAAATCATAAAGCTTGACCATATGAAATCACCTAGCTTGACCATGTGAAATCAACAAACTTGAACAAATGAAATCATAAAGCTTGACCATATGAAATCACCTAGCTTGACCATGTGAAATCAACAAGCTTGACCATATGAAATCACTGAGCTTGACCATATGAAATCACTGAGCTTGACTATGTGAAATCACCAAGCATGACTATGTGAAATCACCAAGCATGACTATGTGAAATCACCAAGCTTGACCATATGAAATCACCAAACTTGACCATATGAAATCACCTAGCTTGACCATGTGAAATCAACAAGCTTGACCATATGAAATCACCAAGCTTGATCAGTGAAATCACCAAGCTTGACCATATGAAATCACCAAGCTTGACCATGTCAAATCACCAATGCCCATACTTGACCAAACAAAATGGCAAATGTCAAAGCTTGATCGAATAAGAGTAATCCTTGAACAAAATCACCCAAATATTCAGTGTTGAACTCAGCTCTCTTCCAATGTGAGTGGACATCTGTGTGGACCAAATAAATCTATAAAATCATATCAGAAGTAACAATGTGTGATTATATAATGATCTGGACCTGACTGTGCATTTCATGATCAGTCAGCAAGACATAATGACACGTAATACCATTTGTAACAGTAGGATAACCAAATGCGGTCTTATCTTCTACTGTTCTCTATTTGTTTATTTGCATTTTCTTGTCCTACTTCTTACCGAGTGGAAACCAATATAACGCTACATTACAGAATTGTGTTGAGAAACCGGAAGATTACCATGCTAAGAAAAAATCACCCCTCACAAAAATCTTTTACTGAAATGATTTATCTTCACAAGATATTCTTCTTTTTTTTTAAAATAATAAACATTATTGTTGTGTAAATTTTAAAGACTTTATGCCATGATTTTCATTCAAGTTGTTGTATTGGAATTTAGAAAGAAACTACATCCACCTCTATTTGTTCTTACCTAGAGCTGCAGAGTGTGTGAATATTCCCTAGAAACATTATTATTCAGGTCCCCTATCCTCTTACCTTATGAGACACAAACATTGTTATTTTCTATACCCTTAGAAACCAAAATGACAACACAAAGCACAAAGGAACATGCCTGGCAACCACAGTGGTCATTATCCAATCAGATTGCTCCAAAATCCCATTATCTCTCCAACCCCAAAGGATGTAGAATCATTGGTGGCCCAGGTGCCCTTGCATAGACAACTGTGGTCCCCAAAGCTCAAGGTGCCCCTACTTAGACAATTGTAGAACCCACATCTGCCTCGAGCTGGGTGCTGAAAATGATAGATGTTGAACACAATAGACTTCCAGAAGTTTTTCTCTTATCTATTTTGAAAAATCTCCTCCAAACTCACAAAATGTCTGCCATTACGGATGTCCTTACTTCCTCCCACTCAGTACAATACAATATATTTTTTCAATCTTCTCAGTTTATCTCATTTTGTTTCCTCAAGTTTGCAATTGCTTGGAATGATCTAAAAGAAAACTTCCGGTATTCCAGTATTCTTATATGGTTTTATGTTTAATAACAATTCTGAGAAATGCTATCTCTTTTTGTCCATGTAAAAACAACCACACAACTTGACTATGAGGAAGTATTGTGCAAGATAAACTAGTAATTTATTCTGGCCCTTGGAGCTGATGCTCTCCCATATTTAACCCATACTCAGCTATGATATGGTTCACACAGCAAAAGGTGCATTACATGAAAGAAGCCAGATTGTGCTACAGGAACTCTCGGGTTTCCTTAGAGAATTCAACTTCCCCGCAAGCTTACTAAATTGTCACTTAATACCACATAGTTTCCTGCAGTTGTGTTTTATCTCACAAAACTGGAAACTGTGTCTGAGGTTCGTTTGATTGCTTCATACCAAAAAGCGATTCATTCCAGAATTGTCAGAACACAAAGAATCCATTGGGAGCCAGTCTTGAGCTGTTTTCAAAGTGAATGATTTAAACCAATATTTGAGTTTAAATCTGACATAATAGGTTTTTGGAATTGTTTTAACTGATATGCAAGATTTTACTTTAAAGTATTGAATTTTGGCTAAAAACATTTCTGATAAAGGCGTCACATGGTACAATTAAACGTTGACTTCATAAAAGTTATGTATCATCTGGGATAATTTAGAAAGTCAGGAATGGAGGTGGAAATGTTATTTACAACACAGAGAATTTAATTACCAAGATTGAAACAAGAAAGCATGGATATATGAAGAGTGAGAAAATATAAGACATGTATTAAATATGAGAAGTGAGTGGGATTCGTGTAATTTATGGAACCTCCAACTTAGCCTCGGGAAATATGTGCAAATATTAAAACTACCTACGTACACAGTGAAGAGTAAATAATCCAACATGATCCACACAGTGATCACACTAATCCTAATTCTTTAATCTTCTTCCATGTTATTATATCTCTATCCCCATTATCTCCTCTTATAAAAGGATTAACTCTTTATCCAATTAAACAACCAATCAAAGAAAGCCTCAGAAAAACCCAAGAACCATGAATTGTTTTTAAACTCAATCTTTTTGTTTCCTAATTCACTATTATTTTAATACCTCACAAAATTAATAAAATCTCCCTTTATTGTGTTAATCAACAAATTTCTTAATTAATACAGAACATAAAACTGACTGACGACCATGTATAACTCACCTTTTGCCTTGATAAACAAGGCTTTAATCTACATGTAAAAGAACAAGTTTAATATCTACATAATAACTATAATAAACATTTTATTCCAAATAAAATAAATTGATATGAAAATCTGGTTTTTACAAAGTCCAGTAGGGTCTTCTTAACTTTCTGCTCAATTTGCATATGTCCTGTTCATTCAATCATTTTAGCCACATCTTATGATGAACTGGGCACGTGACCTTTGCCAAGGCAGGAGCCACCTACAGATGACATCACGCTCCTACCAAACAGGTGAAGTTACCTACAGATGACATCATGCTCCCACCAAACAGGTGAAGTTACCTACAGATGACATCATGCTCCTACCAAACAGGTGAAGTTACCTACAGATGACATCATGCTCCCACCAAACAGGTGAAGTTACCTACAGATGACATCATGCTACCAAACAGGTGAAGTTACCTACAGGTGACATCACGATCCTACCAAACAGGTGAAGTTACCTACAGATGACATCATGCTACCAAACAGGTGAAGTTACCTACAGATGACATCATGCTACCAAACAGGTGAACTTACCTACAGATGACATCATGCTACCAAACAGGTGAAGTTACCTACAGATGACATCATGCTACCAAACAGGTGAAGTTACCTACAGATGACATCATGCTCCTACCAAACAGGTGAAGTTACCTACAGATGACATCATGCTACCAAACAGGTGAACTTACCTACAGATGACATCATGCTACCAAACAGGTGAAGTTACCTACAGATGACATCATGCTACCAAACAGGTGAAGTTACCTACAGATGACATCATGCTCCTACCAAACAGGTGAAGTTACCTACATGATGACAGCATGTTCCTACCCTTGCTAAGGCACAGGTGAAGTTACCTACAGATGATATCATGCTCCTTCCAAACAGGTGAAGTTACCTACAGATGACATCATGCTCCTACCAAACAGGTGAAGTTACCTACAGATGACATCATGCTACCAAACAGGTGAAGTTACCTACAGATGACATCATGCTACCAAACAGGTGAAGTTACCTATAGATGACATCATGCGCCTACCAAACAGGTGAAGTTACCTACATGATGACAGCATGTTCCTACCCTTGCTAAGGCACAGGTGAAGTTACCTACAGATGACATCATGCTCCTACCAAACAGGTGAAGTTACCTACATGATGACAGCATGTTCCTACCCTTGCTAAGGTTATGTATGTTGTAAAATTGTTGACAACCTTCTGTCCAACTCATTTTTGCATCATAAACACTGCATATAATGAGAACAATTTTTACCTTCTCCTGGTGTGTATGAAGAAAGAAGAAAGTGACATTAACACAAAACATGGTGTGCAAATGAAACAAAGCAGTGATCTTTTATATCTCCTTGTCACAGATTTATGCCCTGATGTGTCCCTGCTGTAAAATATGAGGTGATATAGGAATGAGAGGGAGACATTATGGTTCCATGTCCTGTACAGGGGAATGAGAAGGAAACATTATGGTTCCATGTCCTGTATAGGGGAATGAGAGGGAGACATTATGGTTCCATGTCCTGGACGGGAGAATGAGAGGGAGACATTATGGTTCCATGTCCTGGACGGGAGAATGAGAGGGAGACATTATGGTTTCATGGCCTGGACGGGAGAATGAGAGGGAGACATTATGGTTTCATGGCCTGGACAGGGGAATGAGAGGGAGACATTATGGTCACATGTCCTGGACAGGAGAATGAGAGGGAGACATTATGGTTCCATGTCCTGTAAAGGGGAATGAGAGGGAGACATTATGGTTCCATGTCCTGGATGGGAGAATGAGAGGGAGACATTATGGTCGCATGTCCTGTACAGGGGAATGAGAGGGAGACATTATGGTTCCATGTCCTGGACAGGGGAATGAGAGGGAGACATTATGGTCGCATGTCCTGTACAGGGGAATGAGAGGGAGACATTATGGTCGCATGGCCTGGACAGGAGAATGAGAGGGAGACATTATGGTTCCATGTCCTGTACAGGGGAATGAGAGGGAGACTTTATGGTCGCATGTCCTGGTTGTGTGATGTCAGGTGTGAGCAATGATCGGCTTTCTACCTGTGTATGTTTGACAAACACACTAATGTGTGTAGTACTTAGTGTAAGGACAGGATAATAAAGGCTCTTAAGTGGGATTACCAGCCCTCTATCTCCTGTGTAATGCATAACATTATCTTCACAGATTAACCCTTTGCCTACACTGTCAAGTGACCTACTCCATCAACATCTCCCTATTAACATAGTGCAATACTGTCACAAACATAACAGAGGCAGCCAAAAAACATGCAGGAAATCAAAGGGCATATCAGCATGTTTGATGCTATTTATTCAGGTATTTTCCATATGTATTCAATATAATCAGATCATGATCCGATAACAATTGTGCATAAGCTGTTTGTTTGAAATGGAATTCTAAACAGGATTCTGAACTGAGGCATGCTGTAAACAGCAGAATGATAATTGTTACAATTTCACATCTCCATACAGCAACAATTGTATAACTGATAAATCCTCAGAATGAGTATTACCTTGATGCATTTAAATGTTATTTTCAGTAAAGTTGTAAACCTGTTTTATTGTTTGCATTTACCATATTCCTGTTTGGTTGACATAGCATGAGTGGAGACAGTGCGTGCTGAGTGATACCTCCCTGCAGATTCCATCCCTCTTGCCTCTCCTCCTCAGCAGACTCCTGTTTATCCTGGCAGATGTACTAATTATTCCTGACTAACACTCCTGATCACTTTGAGGTAATTGCAATGAGCACTCCCTGGTATTCAAGTGTCATGAAGAAAACAGTCCACACAAATGACTCACAAAAACAAACAGGCAATTTTAGTTGTTAGAAGGCAATTAAAATTTGAATGGGAGCAGGAGAAAATTCTCTTTTGATGAACAAGAAATGAAGGCAGCCAACGTCACTCCCGTGTTGGAGGTGTCCAGTGAGGCAAGCATGAGGTTTGGACCCAGGTTTGGGGGATCATGTGTGAGTAATATGATTGCATATTCTGCTAGAATAAAGTAATACTTGAGATCAACAGTTAACCTGCACATAAGATTCATATCTTGAAATGTGCTTAGTTCAGAATACATTGATCAGAATATAGACAAAAACAGATGCAACTCCCCCACCCCCTTCAACTCTCTGAGGGTATGGCAGCCCTCTGTTCACATACCTGGGGTTCCCCTTTAACTTTCTGAGGGTATGGCACCCCTCTGAGGGTATGGAAGCCCTCTGGTCTCTGTGAATATACATGGGGTTCCCCTTTCACTCTCTGAGGGTATGGCAGCCCTCTGTTCACATAGTCAGGGTTCCCCTCTAACTCTCTGAGGGTTTGGCACCCCTCTGAGGGTATGGCAGCCCTCTGTTCATATAGCCGAGGTTCCCCTTATAAGCCTCAGTCCCTGGATCTCCCTATGCAACATGTTGCTGCTTTGATATCACAAGTCTGTTTGAAGAATCATAAACTAGTTTATCCATCTTTGTTTCAAGGCAAGGTAAGTCTTTGCATAAAGCAAGCTTGCATCATGTGTAATGTCAATACTGAAGAGCAATCTTGTGATGGTTAAAGATGCCACCATCAGATGCATGTGCAGGGAGATATAACCATCAAAACTCCTCCAGATATCTAACACTGCTGACATATACTCTGGTTAATATAATTAACTTTTTATGTAATGGGCTGCATGAATCATATTAATTGCAGGATCAAATGAGATGCTAAGATGGTTTGGCAAATGCATCAAAGCCTTAAATATGTAGTCACAAATAATAAGTATTGACTTGGTGTATAAATTTGTAAATAATTGAGCAACAAAATTATGTTGTTGACTCTAGAATGGAGACATCTCAACTGTTTAAGTCTGGTACATCGTCATCAATAATGATATGCAAGTACATGTCTACAACATGTCATTAAAAATGCTAGACTTTGGATTGAGTACTGGCCTGACAGTCTGTCCATATTTCTTTGGTTTATTGTTGCAGGATTGACTGTGAAATGATGTTAGAATTTATGTTATTACTGGGAATCTCACAGATATCAAATAACAATAAAATCACAAACTATTAGCTGCCAAATAGGTGTCAAATGATGTTATAGTCAAAATGTGTCGTAACTGAGGGGGAGCAGTCAGTATGACCTTTGCAACTAATGTACATGTTAGGACTCTGAGGGAGGAGTCAGTTTCATTCTTCCTATGGGTATCTCAGAAACACATTCCAAGTAACTCTCACTTCAGAGATCTGTTATAGTAATAATTTGGACAATAACTTGAACAGAGGAGTCAAATTCAATACTCCTCAGCATTGTGGATAAGGTTTCCTCGTCCATGGCTAATATCTAGTGTGGAAAGGTCCCAAGTCAAATTATACAAACCTTTAAAAGGCATATCTATGGCATGACAGAAGATGTGTAAAGCTCAAAAGTCATGCCATGAAGAATTGTGGAGACAAAGTAGTGCTGGCAACCTATAGATGGAAATGGCGCCTGCAGTATTCGTACCGAACATGTAGAGGCCGACAAAATGTGACATACTTTGCAATGTAACAAACTCAGCCACACAAATTTACTATATAGGCTACACACATGCAAGTTTGTCCCCTGGATTCGCCACTCACATGCCAAGTTTGACCCCTGGATTCGCCACTCACATGCCAATTTTGACCCCTGGATTCGCCACTCACATGCCAAGTTTGTCCCCTGGATTCGCCACTCACATGCCAAGTTTGTCCCCTGGATTCGCCACTCACATGCCAAGTTTGACCCCTGGATTCGCCACTCACATGCCAAGTTTGACCCCTGGATTCGCCACTCACATGCCAAGTTTGTCCCCTGGATTCGCCACTCACATGCCAAGTTTGACCCCTGGATTCGCCACTCACATGCCAAGTTTGAACCCTGGATTCGCCACTCACATGCCAAGTTTGATCCCTGGATTCAACACTCACATGCCAAGTTTGACCCTGGGATTCGACACTCACATGCCAAGTTCAAAACCAGGATGTGCCACTCACATGCCACATGACCCCTGGACACTTTACTCATATCCCAAGCTTGACCCCCAAGCTCTTAACCCCTGGATATGACACACACAGTTTGACCCCTGGATATGACATACTCATTCCAAGTTTGACCCCTGGATATGACACACACATCCCAAGCTTGACGCTGGGTATGACACACACATCCCAAGTTTGTCCCCTGGATTCGCCACTCACATGCCAAGTTTGACCCCTGGATTCGCCACTCACATGCCAAGTTTGAACCCTGGATTCGCCACTCACATGCCAAGTTTGATCCCTGGATTCAACACTCACATGCCAAGTTTGACCCTGGGATTCGACACTCACATGCCAAGTTCAAAACCAGGATGTGCCACTCACATGCCACATGACCCCTGGACACTTTACTCATATCCCAAGCTTGACCCCCAAGCTCTTAACCCCTGGATATGACACACACAGTTTGACCCCTGGATATGACATACTCATTCCAAGTTTGACCCCTGGATATGACACACACATCCCAAGCTTGACGCTGGGTATGACACACACATCCCAAGCTTGACCCCTGGATATGACACACACATCCCAAGCTTGACCCCTGGATATGACACACACAGGCCAAGTTCAAAACCAGGATATGCCAATCACATGCCACATGACACCTGGACACTTTACTTATATCCCAAGCTTGACCCCTTGAATATGTCATTAATATCCCAAGCTCTTAACCCCTGGATATGACACACACATGCCAAGTTTGACGCTGGATATGACACACACATCCCAAGCTTGACGCTGGATATGACACACATATCCCAAGTTTGACCCCTGGATATGACACACACATGCCAAGCTTGATGCTAGATACGCTACCCATATCCTAGGCTTAAGTGGTGGATACGCAAGCCACAGATGAACACTTGAGAGAATGGATGGTAACCCAGTCAGCAACCATTGTGCATGTGTACGGCATGCTAATTAATAGGGCACAATCAATTATGGCATCAGGGAAGAGGGTGAGTATCAAAGGCTCCCGTAAATACACCTCCATTGATCTGCTGCTACCACACAAAGCCACCCATAATCACAGCATTACATATACATCATGGTACCGCCATTCACCTGCCCATAGTGACATAACCGACCACCAGGTAGAGGGCATTACATAACCGGTGCCTTCTTATGTCCTTCTACAATATATCACAAAATCTCCATTGCTTCGTACATGCAAGCGACGCCCTGCACGGTGACTTGTTGTATTATCCGTGTGTAGGAGGTGTGATAATCAGTTGTGGTGTATTGAACACATCAATATCAATAAGAGATCTGGTCATAGAATTACCTGCATGGCTGCCACTGAGTGGAAAGTATTCCCCATGACGCCAGTATGAGCACTATTATCCCCTGCCTAACTCCTCTCATGGTAAGATCTCCTATTGAGGTAGTTTAGCTTCTCCTTTGCTAATCAGTATTATCACATAATTATCCTGCCCTACTAATGACTTGATACATATCTCTATATTTAATGCTTCTTGAGGATCAAAGATACGTACAAATATAACAGCAATTCCTCAATGTATTTGACTCAGTTCTCAGAATCCTCCAAGATCATTGAAAGGATGAGAATGTTTTTTCTTTCAATTCTCCAATTCTCTACTTAAACATGAGCACAGACATGACCCATCTAGACTGGTCTACAGTGCCATTATCTTGTTCATATTACTCATCTAATATCAGATGTGAAAATATGCTGTAGAAGTGAACATTTGATCTAGAATTGAAATATGAACAAAAAAAGAAAATGTTGTCCTTACTGGTTTGTGTGTCAGGCATAAGCACTAACGTGAGAAACATATCTGAAATTCTTTTCGTCTATAGAAATTATTCAAATGGCGGATAGTGAAGGTCACTTATATTGTTCAAACAGATGGTGGATAGTGAAGGTCACTTGTATTGTTCAATCAGATGGTGGATAGTGAAGGTCACTTGTATTGTTCAATCAGATGGCAGAGAATGAAGGTCACTTGTATTGTTCAATCAGATGGCGGAGAGTGAAGGTCACTTGTATTGTTTCAATCAGATGGCAGATAGTGAAGGTCGCTTATACTGTTCAATCAGATGGCGGATAGTGAAGGTCACTTGTATTGTTTAAATCAGATGGTGGAGAGTAAAGGTCACTTGTATTGTTTCAATCATTGTTGGTCACTTGTGTTGCTGAGCCTACATAAGAGATGTGATTCCCGAGATTTCCCTTTCTCTGTAATGTTAAACAAACAAGGCAAATAGTGGCTGTGTTTACTGAGCACACCTGTCGAAGTATGATGTAACCTTTCAGCCCTGGCTGATGGTCATTGTAATAACTTGTAATGAGATGTTTGGCGGCACTTCTGATTGCCATGTTTACTGAGTCTTAATCTCACCTTGTATTCATACCCAGTGTCTCCTGGCCACCTCCTTGATACATCAAGTTATCTACGTCCTGTCTCCTAGCTATGCCACCTCCTTGATACACCAAGTTATCTACGTCCTGTCTCCTTGCTATGCCACCTCCTTGATACATCAAGTTATCTACGTCCTGTCTCCTGGCCACCTCCTTGATACACCAAGTTATCTACGTCCTGTCTCCTGGCTATGCCACCTCCTTGATACATCAAGTTATCTACATCCTGTCTCCTGGCTATGCCACCTCCTTGATACACCAAGTTATCTACGTCCTGTCTCCTGGCCACCTCCTTGATACATCAACTATCTACGTCCTGTCTCCTGGCTATGCCACCTCCCTGATACACCAAGTTATCTACATCATGTCTCCTGGCCACCTCCTTGATACATCAAGTTATCTACGTCCTGTCTCCTGGCCACCTCCTTCATACATCAAGTTATCTATGTCCTGTCTCCTGGCCACCTCCTTGATACACCAAGTTATCTACGTCCTGTCTCCTGGCTATGCCACCTCCTTGATACATCAAGTTATCTACATCCTGTCTCCTGGCTATGCCACCTCCTTGATACACCAAGTTATCTACGTCCTGTCTCCTGGCCACCTCCTTGATACATCAACTATCTACGTCCTGTCTCCTGGCTATGCCACCTCCCTGATACACCAAGTTATCTACATCATGTCTCCTGGCCACCTCCTTGATACATCAAGTTATCTACGTCCTGTCTCCTGGCCACCTCCTTCATACATCAAGTTATCTATGTCCTGTCTCCTGGCCACCTCCTTGATACACCAAGTTATCTACGTCCTGTCTCCTGGCTATGCCACCTCCTTGATACATCAAGTTATCTACGTCCTGTCTCTTGATAAGCAATAAGTGTTGAATGTGAATGGATCACTAATTCACTCATTCCAATTGAGGTACAACTGAACATATATAAATGATTTTTCTTGGAAATTAAATGTTTATATATATCAAATTTCAATTGAGAGATAAATATATATCACACCATATTGTTTCTTTTCTACTCAATGTAAGTAAGTAATGCAATTTCTGAAAACTTCCTTAAAAAAATAGCCCGATTTAATCATAACTCATAACCATGTTTTGTATTTCTTAAATTTAATTATTCATAGCAAAGTTAACCACTCTAATGCAGTACTGCTGATATGTAAGCACTTATCTATAACATATTCCAATTCTCCAAGCTGTAACTCCTGACTATCCCTTATTTGTATCCTTCATAAATCATGGTTTCACATTGCGTTGTGCATCACATTTATCCTCAGTTGTAGCTGACTGTCATGGGGCTCTGCTTGGTCACAATATGGTCAGCCAATGACACAACATGACCTCATTTATTAATGGCCAAAATAGAAGTTTTACCCATTGATTAGGAGACAGACCAGGGAACTGTCTGAGAATAGGGTTAAAGATTAATGTGCAACAAGTAAATCACCGTTTGTCATAAGAATTATTCAGCTGTTGACGAGAGGATTATGGGATGAGAATGGGAGTGGCTCGTATCAAATGCCAAGTAAACTAATGCATATAAATGCTACGATATGAACTGCAAACAACATCGCCATTCATCCCCAGACAAGCTCTATCACATACAAATAAGAGACAAATTATTAATTGCAGCACATTTGACCTTTTAATGTCTCCATTTAAGACGTGTGAGGGAGCATTATTCTACCTGACAGAAGCAGCTGTGATGGCAGGGAGGTCCACCCTGTCATGCCATCTACTCTCTGTGGTTATGGATATAAAAAGTTCATCTCAAGTATGCAGAGGCTAATAAAGACCATCAACATTCACATGATATAACATTATACTTGTGTCAAACAAGGAAATATAGAATACAACCAACAAACAAACATGCTACCAGCCAGAAGGTAATAACACATATATGGACGTATCAGGTTACTGATTGTGCTGTTTAATGGACTCTCATATATGAATATATATATGCATGTGTGTGTGTGTAAGTGCTCAAATATCATATATTCCAACAACATATCATTTTGATGTAAACAATTTACCTCCGATTAACAGATATGCTGAATGTTACTCAAAGCACCTGAGTACTAAATGTGTAAATAGAATCTGTTGCAGATAAATATGGTGAAATAAGGGGAGGCTGGTACACTGCATTGCTTCATCAGGTCATCCTTGCTTATTATTGAGTGAATCTATTTTGTCATTCCGTATACCACAATATGGAAATATTGGCCCCCAACTGTTCAGGTTTATGACCCACCAATGTCAGGTATGGGAGAGCTCTGAACAGTACCGGACTGTAATCACAGCTCAGCTGAGTGATCTGACATCAAGCCATTGTTCTGAACTGAACCAATCCCTGCACCAACTCTGAATAAATCCAGGTGATTCTGTTATATATCAACTTCTTGACTTCTCACCAAACTTATATAAGTTGCCGCTAAATCATCACAATTTTTTTTGTTAGTGTTGAATGTTCTACAGTGTCTGGATTACGATGGTGTAAATTTAATGGTCAATCTTTAACATTCTTTGGGCAATTTTGGTACCCCCAGTTGGATTACCCAGCTTACTGTATAAAGCATGTGTATGCCTTATACATTACCTAATACTCATCATGATGCAGTCTTGAGCTGTGGCACCTTTCTGTGTTGAAACTGGGGGGAAATCTCATCAAAATTCAGTTCCACATAATTATATACATTTAAATGTAACTGATGAATGTATTAATTTCTTGAGAACTTGGATCACAGAGTTCATATAAAAAGATTGAAGAGAACAACTTTAAAAATCGAGTCCCTGTTCACCACACAGCGCAGCTCAAATTTGCTGAATTGCGAGCATCAGAAAATGATGTGATTATGCTCCAACTGCGTTCTGAGTGTCTGCAACAGCATGAAATGTATGGATTAGCTCTGATGTTTACTCCGACACCATTCAAAGCTCTCTAACCTCCTGAATGTATGCAGAATGCCATGTGCAACAAGAACATTCGACCATTACCTTTGATTCAAAGTCCATATATATACCCATGCAGCATTCATGCTTAAACATTTCTGTAGCATTCTCAGATGTCATATCTGTCACCAGCTTTTTTCTGTGGTTAATGAACCGATTAGTATTACATGCACAGTTTGGCACAGATTCAATATATGATTATATAGCTTCCAGGAGAAATGTTTCTGATTTCCATCTGCACCAAGTGTGTCTGATCACATACACTCAATCTGCAGCCTGGTTCTTGTCATAACAGTCCTGCTCCATAGAAAATAGAGCATTGCGATCAAATACTGGACAGTGCATAACAGTCAGCACAAATCAGTCAGCATATGCCAGTCAGCACACACTAGTCAGCATATGCCAGTCAGCACATGCCAGTCAGCATATACCAGTCAGCACACACTAGTCAGCATATGTCAGTCAGCAATTACCAGTCAGCACCTACTGGTCAGCACATGCCAGTCAGCACATAACAGTCAGCACATGCCAATCAGCACATACTGGTCAGCCCATACCAGTTAGCACCTACCAGTCAGCACCTACCAGTCAGCACCTACTAGTCAGCACCTACTAGTCAGCACCTACTAGTCAGCACATACCAGTCAGCACCTACTAGTCAGCACATGCCGGTCTGCACATTTATATCACGTTTTCCTCTGCATCACACAAGACTGGAAAATCAATCGTTTTGCAACATATTTTTGAGGCCATATATTAGAGGATAGAGATGTCTGGAACACATGGGCTCATGCATTCTATATTTTATATCTTACTTTATGTAGTTCACAGGGATCAGGTAAGCTGGTACCTTATCTACATTGTATACTGTATTCTCCCCTTTACTGGTGACCTATTTATTCTCTACCATCCTGT
Source organism: Amphiduros pacificus (assembly GCA_949316495.1). Lineage (NCBI taxonomy): Eukaryota > Metazoa > Annelida > Polychaeta > Phyllodocida > Hesionidae > Amphiduros > Amphiduros pacificus. The sequence goes on along the minus strand of OX439005.1, from coordinate 8,435,053 downwards.
GGAGCAGATCACACAGCATCAAGTTTCTGTGATTAAATTTCTAACTATATCAACACGATAAATAAAGCTGAGTCATGTCCTGTTAACAAGGCTGAACTTTGTGGGTACCTCATGTGAGGAATACGTAGCACCCTGGTCAACACTGGCTGCAGGCCAAGCACGTGCCACCAGTCAGAGCAATCAGCCAATCACCCTCCACTCAACTGTGACAACACCGTGATCACAACGTATACACATTAGCTGATCTGTGTTATATGGACAAATGAGGCTTCACACGCCAGCAACACAGAAAACACAAGAGATCGCAAACAGATCAAAGCTCTTATTGTCCTGTTCTTATTGTTTGCTACTGCCTGGTATTTATGGTCAAACACGGACAAAAACTGACTTGCCAGGTCTGTTACATTTGTATAAATGCTATTGCAAAATATGGCATTCCATCTAATTAATATAGAACTGTATTATATTCTGGTTCTTACTCCACGGATGGACCAAAATGTGAAGAATGGTGAAACATGTGTTGGTACACATTTGACATGCAATATTAGGATTTAGCAAACAGGCCAAACAGAGGGACAGACATACCTGAATGATGGCAATATTGTCATAGAGACTGTGTATAATGCCGGAGTCACATTTGCACTGGCTGGAAAATAGGAATCCGCCAGCTTCCCAGCATCCCTTTTCTGATATGTAGGATTTGCTGTGAGTAGGTTCACATAAGATATGGCCAGTTCTTAGTCGGTGCCTACCGATTCAACCACATCGGGCGGCTACCTCAAGATTGAGTACGGCATCCTGGAAATCTGAAAATCAGCTGATTATTGCCGATAATCCCCCAGTGTCCTTATGGTTCCCTGGTTTGCTGGCTGATATTGTCAAAAATCATCGACTAGGCACCTTTTGGGAAATCAGTGGAAATAAGAGACAGGTCATATTCTAGCAGAGACAGGTCAATGTTATCATAAGAACTTTTTTTCACTTTCCTTGACGGGTAAACATACTATATACTCAAATACATGCCAAACTGTAGAGGGAAGTAGGTATTGACAGAACATAAAGGGTTATTAGGGGTCCTCGCATACAATTAAACAATCTGATAACCCTTTGTCTCCCCAATCTGTAAAACTAACACAATCTATCGCTCAGATTCAGAAATGGTAGGCTGCATCATATAAATACTAGTTTAATTCTATCCACCGGCAATTTATGACCTTCACCCCATACACTGCACGACATACCATGTTATGAGTCTTGTTGGCCCATTCAATAAACGTACACAGTTTTATATTACTTGGTTAATCTTCAGACTACAATTGATCCAGAACTGTCACCTTCAGACTGCCCTTTATAAGTCAAACCACTGCAGGTCTGTTGCCTTGTAATTCTATACACTTGCAAACAAACACAATTAAACAAACACAAAGTTCTGCAGGCTACCAATTTAAGCTAATCTGAATATCATTAAAATTTGATACTTTTGCTGCAAATACTGTAATGAATTTATGCCAGCTTTAATATAGGATTATGGGATTATGTTTATCTGAAAGAAGTGAATTATGCCAAAATGAAACACACACCCAGTGAGAGGAGTTGGATTTCTTTCTGATCTCAAGATAACAAGCAATTGATATCTAAGGATAAATACTTGATATGAAGTCTAGTGTATACACACTCTCACAGGGGAAGGCAGCCTTGTTTATACACTCTACTATAAATCCATTCATGCCCTCCAGAACTTTGGCTGAACTTCTCAAACAATATTGCATTTATCAAAGGTCACTACCTGCCAAAAATATTCTCTTCATTGAAGAAAGTGAATCAAGAGAAAGTAGAATGCATTTCTCACAGCCCATTTAGTGAATATCTGTATCAGCATACCACATATATGCTCATGTTTTAACTTTTGTCATCATTATTGGGTTTTATTGTTGTATGCCCAATGATCCACATGATCCACAAACATAATCCAAAGGGGAGAGCATAGCATAGCCACAGCAGGAGAGAGCATAGCATAGCCACAGCAGGAGAGAGCATGGCATAGCCACAGCAGGAGAGAGCATAGCATAGCCACAGCAGGAGAGAGAATGGCCACAGCAGGAGAGAGCATAGCATAACCACAGCAGATGAGAGCATAGCATAGCCACAGCAGGAGAGAGCATAGCATAGCCACAGCAGGAGAAATCATAGCATAGCCACAGCAGGAGAGAGCATAGCATAGCCACAGCAGGAGAGAGCATAGCATAGCCACAGCAGGAGAAATCATAGCATAGCCACAGCAGGAAAAATCATAGCATAGCCACAGCAGGAGAGAGCATAGCATAGCCACAGCAGGAGAAATCATAGCATAGCCACAGCAGGAGAGAGCATAGCATAGCCACAGCAGGAGAAATCATAGCATAGCCACAACAGGAGAGAGCATAGCATAGCCACAGCAGGAGAGAGCATAGCATAGCCACAGCAGGAGAAATCATAGCATAGCCACAGCAGGAGAGAGCATAGCATAGCCACAGCAGGGGAGAGCATGGCCACAGCAGGAGAGAGCATAGCATAACCACAGCAGATGAGAGCATAGCATAGCCACAGCAGGAGAGAGCATAGCATAGCCACAGCAGGAGAAATCATAGCATAGCCACAGCAGGAGAGAGCATAGCATAGCCACAGCAGGAGAGAGCATAGCATAGCCACAGCAGGAGAAATCATAGCATAGCCACAGCAGGGGAGAGCATGGCATAGCCACAGCAGGAGAGAGCATAGCATAGCCACAGCAGGAGAAATCATAGCATAGCCACAGCAGGAGAGAGCATAGCATAGCCACAGCAGGAGAGAGCATAGCATAGCCACAGCAGGAGAAATCATAGCATAGCCACAGCAGGAGAGAGCATAGCATAGCCACAGCAGGAGAGAGCATAGCATAGCCACAGCAGGAGAAATCATAGCATAGCCACAGCAGGGGAGAGCATGGCATAGCCACAGCAGGAGAGAGCATAGCATAGCCACAGCAGGAGAAATCATAGCATAGCCACAGCAGGAGAGAGCATAGCATAGCCACAGCAGGAGAGAGCATAGCATAGCCACAGCAGGAGAAATCATAGCATAGCCACAGCAGGGGAGAGCATAGCATAGCCACAGCAGGAGAGAGCATAGCATAGCCACAGCAGGAGAAATCATAGCATAGCCACAGCAGGGGAGAGCATGGCATAGCCACAGCAGGAGAGAGCATAGCATAGCCACAGCAGGAGAGAGCATGGCATAGCCACAGCAGGAGAGAGCATAGCATAGCCACAGCAGGAGAGAGCATAGCATAGCCACAGCAGGAGAAATCATAGCATAGCCACAGCAGGAGAGAGCATAGCATAGCCACAGCAGGAGAGAGCATAGCATAGCCACAGCAGGAGAAATCATAGCATAGCCACAGCAGGAGAGAGCATAGCATAGCCACAGCAGGGGAGAGCATGGCCACAGCAGGAGAGAGCATAGCATAACCACAGCAGATGAGAGCATAGCATAGCCACAGCAGGAGAGAGCATAGCATAGCCACAGCAGGAGAGAGAATGGCCACAGCAGGAGAGAGCATGGCATAGCCACAGCAGGAGGGAACATAGCATAGCCACAGCAGGAGGGAACATAGCATAGCCACAGCAGGAGAGAGAATGGCCACAGCAGGAGAGAGCATGGCATAGCCACAGCAGGAGGGAACATAGCATAGCCACAGCAGATGAGACCATAGCATAGCCACAGTAGGAGAGAGCATGGCATAGCCACAGCAGGAGAGAGCATAGTATAGCCACAGCAGGAGAGAGCATAGCATAGCCACAGCAGGAGGGAACATAGCATAGCCACAGCAGGAGAGAGAATGGCCACAGCAGGAGAGAGCATGACATAGCCACAGCAGGGGAGACCATGGCATAGCCACAACAGGAGAGAGCATAGCCAGATGAGTTTTAAGGAGCCTTTTTGCTGGGGTCCAGCAGAGCCATGATGTTTTATTTTATCGCACACTGCTCTCTCTTGTAATTTTGTCGCCGCAGCAAAGCTGTCCTCACCCTGTTTAGGATGCTTGTTGGGTTAAGTTTCCAGTGCCTGCCAAGTTTGGTGGTGATCCATCAAAATGGTCTGCAATGAGGTTCACAACATATAAACAACCGCACAAGACCCACACTGAGTTGTTTGAGAGGAAATGGCCCAAGGTAAATGATACACAGCCGCTGACAATCAGTTTACAGTTGTCTTTCTGCTCAGAGGTGACATTATCATCTTCACTATTTATTGAGAAGATCAATCTAGCTGTAATATAATTTTCATTATCAGTTAGAGCTGAGCATCTATTTGGTCAAGCATAAAAGTGACCCAATAAAGCCATGTACTGCCAAGGCATAACTTAATCTGACCACCCACACCATACACCCTGCTGTCTGTGCTATCATTATGTCAAAGTGACAATGCAGAAGAATGGTCCCCGCTCGCTCTTCAAAAAGGGAAGTACATTGAGTCCTGGTGACAGACTTCTACTGACCTGATAGCCTAATTGTGTTGACAAAGTCCTAATATACACACAATGCCTTGAACATATCTGCAGAATTTGTGAATTACACTTCTATACATGTAGATTCAATGTTGCCACAGCACTTCTGGGGTATGTTCATGTCCAATAATGCAGTGGTATTTTCATTTATCCTCAGTGTGATAAATATGATGTAGCGTTTATGGAGTGTACATTACCCATAATGCAGCAATCACTTGTCAGTGGTCGGCATTGCTGGGTATATCTATATTATTGCAAAGATTAATGCAGAACTTCTCTGGTTTCAGGTTTCGTTGTCTAAAAATACTTACAGTATATCATAAACAATAAGATTGTATTCATTCTTCAGTTTGATTTTTCTTTGGTTTGCTAATCTACTTACAAACACTGCCGCTTAAGTACTTATGTGGTATGAGTTTCTGGTGAACCTTCTCCTTGTAAACAGCTGCAGTACTTCTGTGGTATGCACTTCTGCAATACACTACAGTAACTAATTGAGTGGCATCAGCGGTGGTCTCTCTGATGAGACAGTTTGGTAATAAAGCATTCCCATATAAAATAAATATTTCCATTAACAAATATGACTAATAGAAGCTGTCCACATGATAAATCATTGGCCCTTGTTGTTTTTATGGTTACAAATGACTTTATTGTTTTCTCTCACCTGGGAATGTTCACATTCATATCATCATTCTTGGCAACAATACACCAGATGATTTATGGGTCAAAATGAGTTCTGGCACAATAAGTTCCACAGAGGGCACCATATTTAATATTGCGGGCGGCTGGCTGTATTCATGTCATGGCCCATAAACACTTTGCAAGTAAATCAGGTTGTGCCAACAAAATTGCTTAAACAGAAAAACTGTCATGTAATTTAAATTTAAATTTGAATTTAAATACTCTGGTTGTTAATCAAATCCACCAATCACAGCTTTGCATTTTAACGAACAAACAATATTTGTCTATATTACTATAATATAATTGGTCATGTTTCAGTAGATTAAATGTTGTACAGAACAATCAGAGATTGTTTGCTAATGTTAACTATTAATTCAACACCCACAGGTTCCAAATAGGTTGTCCAGTAGAACCGAGGGGGGGGGATAATTAAGGGAATAACGTCTGTGTTTTACACGTATAGAAAATCTTGATATAAATTGATGATATAATTTTTTATATGATTATCATACTGGAGAAATAATATGTAAAAAAGAATCAACATCATGACAAAATGAAATGAGAATCCCGCACAAGTAGGGTTAGCTATTTGATATGCTGATGATATAATTGTGTTGCCCCGAGGGCCCTTAATTCATCACACTGTTATAATTGCTGGCAGGCATACGCTGAGGCTGAGGTGCTCACCAAAATCCACAACAACCACACCACAGCTCTGTTTGAACTAAACTAATCATTCCTACTCTTCCTACTCCGTATTTATTGTGCTCACCTCATCACAGTGGCTTCAGTTCACTTTTATGACTTATCCTACAAGAAGAGTAATTCCCAACATATCATGTAATAACAAATTACACATTATAATGTCTTGCCATTCCATCCATTCATCCATTTTATCCACCTTTTTAATAGATAATTTAATGTCGCATAATTGGCATGAAGCTCATATCGCAATGCTGATGTTAATGTACTTTAACTAAAAAAAAAGTCATTAGTTACATTCAATGTGAAATATTCTGAGAAGAATTAACTCTGAGATTTTTATTTATCTTGAATGTCAACAAGTGTATTGACACTGTGTTTACCTATGAAGTGCCACAAGGGGGCACTGTGTACCTGTCATTCTCCGTGCAGATGGCGCTGAGTGTGTATATCATATTCTCCGGAGTGGCACCCTCCTCTCATGCTACATACCAGCACACATGCTATGTATATTTTCTCAGCTTGTTTGCCACTTTTTATAAAAGCTCCAACATTCAACTACAGGGGGGAGTCTGGTGAATGACTAGCAACCCACTGAGACACTCAGTGAGTGCACACAATTAACAAAGCACCACTGGCAATCTGAGGGCTTTTTTCACTCCACAATGCATTATGTCAATATACATATGATAGAGTATCAGTTGTAAGCTTTGAGGACACTTGTTACAGTTAATAGTCTACTGCTGGTTGTGGCTCAGAAGCAGAGACCTTTTACCTTATTCCAAACAGTCCCAGTCATCATGCTTTTGAGGATTCTCACCTTTACCATGACGTCCTGTTATGATCAGGAAACATGGTCAGTGTGACCTGTAGAGTCATGAATTGAATCTGAACCTGGAAAATGAACCTTTCTCTCTTAAACTTTAAATACAATTCCAAGAAAATTAGTACACATTCTTGGTAAATAATTATGATTTATTTGTTTGTACATTTGACCTTTTCGGTACAAAGAGTCTACATCATAAGTCTGCCACTGAGATTCAGTGCCCCTCTCTTATTGAATAACAAATCCATCCCAATATTACATTGTCAGTCACTTTAATAACCCACTCTTACTTCCTGATGACATATCCATATTATTTCTACCCCCAACATATGAGTTCATTGCCACACAGCAGCTCATTACAGATTCTCAGCTTTTACATGACATTATTATTTTTATTATTATGTTTATGAATAGATTCTCCTTACCAGCTGTCTGTTTTGACCAATTTTCATTGCCAGCTGTCTATCGAGACCAATTGTCATTGCCAGATTCCTATTTTGCTATTTCAGTTCACGATGTCTTATCATATTTGTCGGTCTTCACTATATTTATGCCCATCTCACAATAAGTATCACTTCCTGTGCATTCAAGTGTCTGGAGGTCAGTGGTAAAGCTTACCAAGGACACAGAACATTCTATTATCTGCACAATGGTAGTGAAGTGAAGGTCAGATGGGCTAATCCAAGGTCAACAAGCCAGCGGAATCATGAAGAGAGGAGGGCAGAGTCAGTGCAATATTTTTCCCAATCACAGATATCTTCAAATATTCAATCCCAAGCCACTCTGAGGAACTCAATGTAGGCACAGAAGAGAACGCGAGAGGAACCAACCCTTCTGTCAGGTATGGGAGCAGTAGGACTCACCATCCTCTCACAATTAAATATGCATTTGGTTGTCACAATATTTTCTGATTATTTCAACCTGTTATGAGTGTTCTATGTATCACTTGCAGCACTTCATGCATATATGATGCACAAAATCTACCATAGATACCTCTATATTCTACTGTCCAGTGTGAACATGGTCTACTATAGATACCCCTGTATTCTACTGTCCAGTGTGAACATGGTCTACTATAGATACCCCTATATTCTACTGTCCAGTGTGAACATGGTCTACTATAGATACCCCTGTATTCTACTGTCCAGTGTGAACATGGTCTACTATAGATACCCCTGTATTCTACTGTCCAGTGTGAACATGGTCTACTATAGATACCCCTGTATTCTACTGTCCAGTGTGAACATGGTCTACTATAGATACCTCTGTATTCTACTGTCCAGTGTGAACATGGTCTACCATAGATACCCCTATATTCTACTGTCCAGTGTGAACATGGTCTACTATAGATACCCCTATATTCTACTGTCCAGTGTGAACATGGTCTACTATAGATACCCCTGTATTCTACTGTCCAGTGTGAACATGGTCTACCATAGATACCCCTGTATTCTACTGTCCAGTGTGAACATGGTCTACCATAGATACCCCTGTATTCTACTGTCCAGTGTGAACATGGTCTACCATAGATACCCCTGTATTCTACTGTCCAGTGTGAACATGGTCTACTATAGATACCCCTGTATTCTACTGTCCAGTGTGAACATGGTCTACTATAGATACCCCTGTATTCTACTGTCCAGTGTGAACATGGTCTACCATAGATACCCCTGTATTCTACTGTCCAGTGTGAACATGGTCTACCATAGATACCCCTGTATTCTACTGTCCAGTGTGAACATGGTCTACCATAGATACCCCTGTATTCTACTGTCCAGTGTGAACATGGTCTACCATAGATACCCCTGTATTCTACTGTCCAGTGTGAACATGGTCTACTATAGATACCCCTGTATTCTACTGTCCAGTGTGAACATGGTCTACCATAGATACCCCTGTATTCTACTGTCCAGTGTGAACATGGTCTACCATAGATACCCCTGTATTCTACTGTCCAGTGTGAACATGGTCTACCATAGATACCCCTGTATTCTACTGTCCAGTGTGAACATGGTCTACCATAGATACCCCTGTATTCTACTGTCCAGTGTGAACATGGTCTACTATAGATACCCCTGTATTCTATTGTCCAGTGTGAACATGGTCTACCATAGATACCCCTGTATTCTACTGTCCAGTGTGAACATGGTCTACTATAGATACCCCTGTATTCTACTGTCCAGTGTGAACATGGTCTACTATAGATACCCCTGTATTCTACTGTCCAGTGTGAACATGGTCTACCATAGATACCCCTGTATTCTACTGTCCGTCCAGTGTGAACATGATCTACCATAGATACCCCTGTATTCTACTGTCCAGTGTGAACATGGTCTACTATAGATACCCCTGTATTCTACTGTCCAGTGTGAACATGGTCTACTATAGATACCCCTGTATTCTACTGTCCAGTGTGAACATGATCTACTATAGATACCCCTGTATTCTACTGTCCGTCCAGTGTGAACATGATCTACCATAGATACCCCTGTATTCTACTGTCCAGTGTGAACATGGTCTACTATAGATACCCCTGTATTCTACTGTCCAGTGTGAACATGGTCTACTATAGATACCCCTGTATTCTACTGTCCAGTGTGAACATGGTCTACCATAGATACCCCTATATTCTACTGTCCAGTGTGAACATGGTCTACTATAGATACCCCTGTATTCTACTGTCCAGTGTGAACATGGTCTACTATAGATACCCCTGTATTCTACTGTCCAGTGTGAACATGGTCTACCATAGATACCTCTATATTCTACTGTCCAGTGTGAACATGATCTACCATAGATACCCCTGTATTCTACTGTCCAGTGTGAACATGGTCTACTATAGATACCCCTGTATTCTACTGTCCAGTGTGAACATGGTCTACTATAGATACCCCTGTATTCTACTGTCCAGTGTGAACATGGTCTACCATAGATACCTCTATATTCTACTGTCCAGTGTGAACATGATCTACCATAGATACCCCTGTATTCTACTGTCCAGTGTGAACATGGTCTACTATAGATACCTCTGTATTCTACTGTCCAGTGTGAACATGGTCTACCATAGATACCCCTGTATTCTACTGTCCAGTGTGAACATGGTCTACCATAGATACCCCTGTATTCTACTGTCCAGTGTGAACATGGTCTACCATAGATACCCCTGTATTCTACTGTCCAGTGTGAACATGGTCTACTATAGATACCCCTGTATTCTACTGTCCAGTGTGAACATGGTCTACCATAGATACCTCTATATTCTACTGTCCAGTGTGAATATGGTCTACTATAGATACCCCTGTATTCTACTGTCCAGTGTGAACATAGTCTACCATAGATACCTCTGTATTCTACTGTCCAGTGTGAACATGGTCTACTATAGATACCCCTGTATTCTACTGTCCAGTGTGAACATGGTCTACCATAGATACCCCTGTATTCTACTGTCCAGTGTGAACATGATCTACTATAGATACCCCTGTATTCTACTGTCCAGTGTGAACATGGTCTACTATAGATACCTCTGTATTCTACTGTCCAGTGTGAACATGGTCTACCATAGATACCTCTATATTCTACTGTCCAGTGTGAACATGGTCTACTATAGATACCCCTATATTCTACTGTCCAGTGTGAACATGGTCTACCATAGATACCCCTGTATTCTACTGTCCAGTGTGAAAATGGTCTACTATAGATACCCCTGTATTCTACTGTCCAGTGTGAACATGGTCTACCATAGATACTCCTGTATTCTACTGTCCAGTGTGAACATGGTCTACCATAGATACCCCTGTATTCTACTGTCCAGTGTGAACATGATCTACTATAGATACCCCTGTATTCTACTGTCCAGTGTGAACATGGTCTACTATAGATACCCCTGTATTCTACTGTCCAGTGTGAACATGGTCTACCATAGATACCTCTGTATTCTACTGTCCAGTGTGAACATGGTCTACTATAGATACCCCTGTATTCTACTGTCCAGTGTGAACATGGTCTACCATAGATACTCCTGTATTCTACTGTCCAGTGTGAACATGGTCTATCATAGATACCCCTGTATTCTACTGTCCAGTGTGAACATGGTCTACCATAGATACCCCTGTATTCTACTGTCCAGTGTGAACATGGTCTACTATAGATACCCCTGTATTCTACTGTCCAGTGTGAACATGGTCTACCATAGATACCCCTGTATTCTACTGTCCAGTGTGAACATGGTCTACTATAGATACCCCTGTATTCTACTGTCCAGTGTGAACATGGTCTACCATAGATACTCCTGTATTCTACTGTCCAGTGTGAACATGGTCTATCATAGATACCCCTGTATTCTACTGTCCAGTGTGAACATGGTCTACCATAGATACCCCTATATTCTACTGTCCAGTGTGAACATGGTCTACTATAGATACCCCTATATTCTACTGTCCAGTGTGAACATGGTCTACCATAGTTACCCCTGTATTCTTCTGTCCAGTATGAACATGGTCTACCATAGATACCCCTGTATTCTACTGTCCAGTGTGAACATGATCTACTATAGATACCCCTGTATTCTACTGTCCAGTGTGAACATGGTCTACCATAGATACCTCTATATTCTACTGTCCAGTGTGAACATGGTCTACCATAGATACCCCTGTATTCTACTGTCCGTCCAGTGTGAACATGGTCTACTATAGATACCCCTGTATTCTACTGTCCAGTGTGAACATGGTCTACTATAGATACCCCTGTATTCTACTGTCCAGTGTGAACATGGTCTACCATAGATACCCCTGTATTCTACTGTCCAGTGTGAACATGGTCTACTATAGATACCCCTGTATTCTACTGTCCAGTGTGAACATGGTCTACCATAGATACCCCTGTATTCTACTGTCCAGTGTGAACATGGTCTACTATAGATACCCCTGTATTCTACTGTCCGTCCAGTGTGAACATGGTCTACTATAGATACCCCTGTATTCTACTGTCCAGTGTGAACATGGTCTACCATAGATACCCCTGTATTCTACTGTCCAGTGTGAACATGGTCTACTATAGATACCCCTGTATTCTACTGTCCGTCCAGTGTGAACATGGTCTACTATAGATACCCCTGTATTCTACTGTCCAGTGTGAACATGGTCTACTATAGATACCCCTGTATTCTACTGTCCAGTGTGAACATGGTCTACCATAGATACCCCTGTATTCTACTATCCGTCCAGTGTGAACATGGTCTACTATAGATACCCCTGTATTCTACTGTCCAGTGTGAACATGGTCTACCATAGATACCCCTGTATTCTACTGTCCAGTGTGAACATGGTCTACCATAGATACCCCTGTATTCTACTGTCCAGTGTGAACATGGTCTACCATAGATACCCCTGTATTCTACTGTCCAGTGTGAACATGGTCTACTATAGATACCCCTGTATTCTACTGTCCAGTGTGAACATGGTCTACTATAGATACCCCTGTATTCTACTGTCCAGTGTGAATATGGTCTACTATAGATACCCCTGTATTCTACTGTCCAGTGTGAACATGGTCTACTATAGATACCCCTGTATTCTACTGTCCAGTGTGAACATGGTCTACTATAGATACCCCTGTATTCTACTGTCCAGTGTGAACATGGTCTACTATAGATACCCCTGTATTCTACTGTCCAGTGTGAACATGGTCTACTATAGATACTCCTGTATTCTACTGTCCAGTGTGAACATGGTCTACCATAGATACCCCTGTATTCTACTATCCGTCCAGTGTGAACATGGTCTACTATAGATACCCCTGTATTCTACTGTCCAGTGTGAACATGGTCTACCATAGATACCCCTGTATTCTACTGTCCAGTGTGAATATGGTCTACTATAGATACCCCTGTATTCTACTGTCCAGTGTGAACATGGTCTACCATAGATACCCCTGTATTCTACTGTCCAGTGTGAACATGGTCTACTATAGATACCCCTGTATTCTACTGTCCAGTGTGAACATGATCTACTATAGATACCCCTGTATTCTACTGTCCAGTGTGAACATGATCTACTATAGATACCCCTGTATTCTACTGTCCAGTGTGAACATGGTCTACTATAGATACCCCTGTATTCTACTGTCCAGTGTGAACATGATCTACTATAGATACCCCTGTATTCTACTGTCCAGTGTGAACATGGTCTACTATAGATACCCCTGTATTCTACTGTCCAGTGTGAACATGGTCTACCATAGATACCCCTGTATTCTACTGTCCAGTGTGAACATGGTCTACTATAGATACCCCTGTATTCTACTGTCCAGTGTGAACATGGTCTACCATAGATACCCCTGTATTCTACTGTCCAGTGTGAACATGGTCTACTATAGATACCCCTGTATTCTACTGTCCAGTGTGAACATGGTCTACTATAGATACCCCTGTATTCTACTGTCCAGTGTGAACATGGTCTACTATAGATACCCCTATATTCTACTGTCCAGTGTGAACATGGTCTACTATAGATACCCCTGTATTCTACTGTCCAGTGTGAACATGGTCTACTATAGATACCCCTGTATTCTACTGTCCAGTGTGAACATGGTCTACTATAGATACCCCTGTATTCTACTGTCCAGTGTGAACATGGTCTACCATAGATACCCCTGTATTCTACTGTCCAGTGTGAACATGGTCTACCATAGATACCCCTGTTTTCTACTGTCCAGTGTGAACATGGTCTACCATAGTTACCCCTGTATTCTACTGTCCAGTGTGAACATGGTCTACTATAGATACCCCTGTATTCTACTGTCCAGTGTGAACATGGTCTACCATAGTTACCCCTGTATTCTACTGTCCAGTGTGAACATGGTCTACCATAGATACCCCTATATTCTACTGTCCAGTGTGAACATGGTCTACCATAGATACCCCTGTATTCTACTGTCCAGTGTGAACATGGTCTACCATAGATACCCCTGTATTCTACTGTCCAGTGTGAACATGGTCTACCATAGATACCCCTGTATTCTACTGTCCAGTGTGAACATGGTCTACCATAGATACCCCTGTATTCTACTGTCCAGTGTGAACATGGTGTACTATAGATACCCCTGTATTCTACTGTCCAGTGTGAACATGGTCTACTATAGATACCCCTGTATTCTGCTGTCCAGTGTGAAAATGGTCTACTATAGATACCCCTGTATTCTACTGTCCAGTGTGAACATGGTCTACCATAGATACCCCTGTTTTCTACTGTCCAGTGTGAACATGGTCTACCATAGTTACCCCTGTATTCTACTGTCCAGTGTGAACATGGTCTACCATAGTTACCCCTGTATTCTACTGTCCAGTGTGAACATGGTCTACTATAGATACCCCTGTATTCTACTGTCCAGTGTGAACATGGTCTACCATAGTTACCCCTGTATTCTACTGTCCAGTGTGAACATGGTCTACCATAGATACCCCTATATTCTACTGTCCAGTGTGAACATGGTCTACTATAGATACCCCTGTATTCTACTGTCCAGTGTGAACATGGTCTACCATAGATACCCCTGTATTCTACTGTCCAGTGTGAACATGGTCTACCATAGATACCCCTGTATTCTACTGTCCAGTGTGAACATGGTCTACCATAGATACCCCTGTATTCTACTGTCCAGTGTGAACATGGTGTACTATAGATACCCCTGTATTCTACTGTCCAGTGTGAACATGGTCTACTATAGATACCCCTGTATTCTGCTGTCCAGTGTGAAAATGGTCTACTATAGATACCCCTGTATTCTACTGTCCAGTGTGAACATGGTCTACTATAGATACCCCTGTATTCTACTGTCCAGTGTGAACATGGTCTACCATAGATACCCCTGTATTCTACTGTCCAGTGTGAACATGGTCTACTATAGATACCCCTGTATTCTACTGTCCAGTGTGAACATGGTCTACCATAGATACCCCTGTATTCTACTGTCCAGTGTGAACATGGTCTACTATAGATACCCCTGTATTCTACTGTCCAGTGTGAACATGGTCTACTATAGATACCCCTGTATTCTACTGTCCAGTGTGAACATGGTCTACTATAGATACCCCTGTATTCTACTGTCCAGTGTGAACATGGTCTACTATAGATACCCCTGTATTCTACTGTCCAGTGTGAACATGGTCTACTATAGATACCCCTATATTCTACTGTCCAGTGTGAATATGGTCTACTATAGATACCCCTGTATTCTACTGTCCAGTGTGAACATGGTCTACTATAGATACCCCTGTATTCTACTGTCCAGTGTGAACATGGTCTACTATAGATACCCCTGTATTCTACTGTCCAGTGTGAACATGGTCTACCATAGATACCTCTATATTCTACTGTCCGTCCAGTGTGAACATGGTCTACCATAGATACCCCTATATTCTACTGTCCGTCCAGTGTGAACATGGTCTACCATAGATACCCCTGTATTCTACTGTCCAGTGTGAACATGGTCTACTATAGATACCCCTGTATTCTACTGTCCAGTGTGAACATGGTCTACCATAGATACCCCTGTATTCTACTGTCCAGTGTGAACATGGTCTACCATAGATACCCCTGTATTCTACTGTCCAGTGTGAACATGGTCTACTATAGATACCCCTGTATTCTACTGTCCGTCCAGTGTGAACATGGTCTACCATAGATACCCCTGTATTCTATTGTCCAGTGTGAACATGGTCTACCATAGATACCCCTGTATTCTACTGTCCAGTGTGAACATGGTCTACCATAGATACCCCTATATTCTACTGTCCAGTGTGAACATGGTCTACTATAGATACCCCTGTATTCTACTGTCCAGTGTGAACATGGTCTACTATAGATACCCCTGTATTCTACTGTCCAGTGTGAACATGGTCTACCATAGATACCCCTGTATTCTACTGTCCAGTGTGAACATGGTCTACCATAGATACCCCTATATTCTACTGTCCAGTGTGAACATGGTCTACTATAGATACCTCTATATTCTACTGTCCAGTGTGAACATGGTCTACTATAGATACCCCTGTATTCTACTGTCCAGTGTGAACATGGTCTACCATAGATACCCCTGTATTCTACTGTCCAGTGTGAACATGGTCTACTATAGATACCCCTGTATTCTACTGTCCAGTGTGAACATGGTCTACCATAGATACCCCTGTATTCTACTGTCCAGTGTGAACATGGTCTACCATAGATACCCCTGTATTCTACTGTCCAGTGTGAACATGGTCTACTATAGATACCCCTGTATTCTACTGTCCAGTGTGAACATGGTCTACTATAGATACCCCTGTATTCTACTGTCCAGTGTGAACATGGTCTACCATAGATACCCCTGTATTCTACTGTCCAGTGTGAACATGGTCTACCATAGTTACCCCTGTATTCTACTGTCCAGTGTGAACATGGTCTACCATAGATACCTCTGTATTCTACTGTCCAGTGTGAACATGGTCTACTATAGATACCTCTATATTCTACTGTCCAGTGTGAACATGGTCTACTATAGATACCTCTGTATTCTACTGTCCAGTGTGAACATGGTCTACCATAGTTACCCCTGTATTCTACTGTCCAGTGTGAACATGGTCTACCATAGTTACCCCTGTATTCTACTGTCCAGTGTGAACATGGTCTACCATAGATACCCCTGTATTCTACTGTCCAGTGTGAACATGGTCTACCATAGATACCCCTGTATTCTACTGTCCAGTGTGAACATGATCTACCATAGATACCCCTGTATTCTACTGTCCAGTGTGAACATGGTCTACTATAGATACCTCTGTATTCTACTGTCCAGTGTGAACATGGTCTACCATAGTTACCCCTGTATTCTACTGTCCAGTGTGAACATGGTCTACCATAGTTACCCCTGTATTCTACTGTCCAGTGTGAACATGGTCTACCATAGATACCCCTGTATTCTACTGTCCAGTGTGAACATGGTCTACCATAGTTACCCCTGTATTCTACTGTCCAGTGTGAACATGGTCTACTATAGATACCCCTATATTCTACTGTCCAGTGTGAACATGGTCTACTATAGATACCCCTGTATTCTACTGTCCAGTGTGAACATGGTCTACCATAGTTACCCCTGTATTCTACTGTCCAGTGTGAACATGGTCTACCATAGATACCCCTGTATTCTACTGTCCAGTGTGAACATGGTCTACCATAGATACCCCTGTATTCTACTGTCCAGTGTGAACATGATCTACCATAGATACCCCTGTATTCTACTGCCTAGTCTGACTCACAGATTCTGGGAAGTGCTAGAGCTTTGCGCACACTTGATTAGAATCTCCATATATAATGTGAGGCAGAAATACAGGTAGACATTGCTCTCAGACATAATGAAGAAAAAGGCAATTAGTGCCAGGTGATAATGAGATTGGTGTATGTGTCTGTGGATGTCCACGGAGAATAATGCAGCCTAGAAAATATTGAGCTTATACATTTATCCTCTGCATTGGTTTCCCCTATGTGATAATAGCAAGATAGTTGTCGTACCATGATTACCTAATTAGAAATGTATGCCATTTAGCAGCCAATTTTAATTAATTTTAATCATTATGTCATACATTCACAGCTAAGCTAGAAATATATTGTAGAATGGCTGCATGGTATAGATATATATTGGGCATCTATTTCTCTGATATTAAATCCCTTAATCTTAAAAAGCCTAAAATGTGTTACTAATAGGCTTACCATAATTCCAAAGACACATTATGTAAAACAGCTAATCTCCATATCTTAAGGGGTTGTTCATATCATCTCAGATCCCATCTCTATCCATATCTTATTTCATACGAGTGATATAATCTAAATTCATGACAAACATGGCGGGGACCTTGAAAATATAAAGACTATATAGTCACAACTATCACAGTGTAATTGCCTCTTCTTTCAAAATCTGTCTGAGAACTTGAGTCAAGAAGCCAGGACCATTATAGATCAGCTGTCTTCAAACCTGATTCAAGAAGCCTGGACCTTTATAGATCAGCTGTCTTCAAACCTGATTCAAGAAGCCTGGACCTTTATAAATCAGCTGTCTTCAAACCTGATTCAAGAAGCCTGGACCTTTATAGATTAAGTGTCTGCAAACCTGATTCAAGAAGCCAGGATCTTTATAGATTAAGTGTCTTCAAACCTGATTCAAGAAGCCAGGACCTTTATAGATCAGCTGTCTTCAAACCTGATTCAAGAAGCCTGGACCTTTATAGATTAAGTGTCTGCAAACCTGATTCAAGAAGCCAGGATCTTTGTAGATCAGCTGTCTGCAAACCTGATTCAAGAAGCCAGGACCTTTATAGATCAAGTGTTTGCAAACCTGATTCGAGAAGCCAGGATCTTTATAGATCAAGTGTCTGCAAATCTGATTCAAGAAGCCGGGACCTTTATAGATCAAGTATCTGCAAACCTGATTCAAGAAGCCTGGACCTTTATAGATCAAGTATCTGCAAACCTGATTCAAGAAGCCAGGACCTTTATAGATCAAGTATCTGCAAACCTGATTCAAGAAGCCAGGATCTTTGTAGATCAGCTGTCTGCAAACCTGATTCAAGAAGCCAGGATCTTTGTAGATCAGCTGTCTGCAAACCTGATTCAAGAAGCCAGGACCTTTATAGATCAAGTATCTGCAAACCTGATTCAAGAAGCCGGGACCTTTATAGATCAAGTATCTGCAAACCTGGTTCAAGAAGCCAGGATCTTTATAGATCAAGTATCTGCAAACCTGATTCAAGAAGCCAGGACCTTTATAGATCAAGTGTTTGCAAACCTGATTCAAGAAGCCAGGACCTTTATAGATCAGCTGTCTTCAAACCTGATTCAAGAAGCCAGGACCTTTATAGATCAAGTATCTGCAAACCTGATTCAAGAAGCCAGGACCTTTATAGATCAAGTGTCTGCACACCTGATTCAAGAAGCCTGGATATTTATAGATCAAGTATCTGCAAACCTGATTCAAGAAGCCAGGATCTTTATAGATTAAGTGTCTTCAAACCTGATTCAAGAAGCCAGGACCTTTATAGATCAGCTGTCTTCAAACTGATTCAAGAAGCCAGGACCTTTATAGATCAAGTGTTTGCAAACCTGATTAAAAAAGCCAGGATCTTTGTAGATCAGCTGTCAGCAAACCTGATTCAAGAAGCCAGGATCTTTGTAGATCAGCTGTCTGCAAACTGTGCTGTCAGTGTCAAGAAGCCAGGGCCATGACTTTTATAGATCAGCTGTCTGCAGTATAAACTGTCAGTGTAAAAGAACCAGGGATATTGTAAGTCAGCTGTTCCAAAGACTAAAATAACACAGATTCTGAATAAAATTGTATTAGATAAATATGTGGCTGTGGCTGCCTTATAATGATATACACCCCATATCTGGCAGGCGCGGCCTATTACTCTTATCATCATCGTAATATCAGCTTGTGCAACATTGGCAGGATTTCACTGTGCATCAATACCTATGGCTGGCAGTGGCAGATTGCATCCAGTCCCACTGACCCTATATCAGCAAAGCTAAAACAATCCTTCAAAGCATTATACAGCACAGTATCTTTGTTATATATCTTGTTTCACATCAATTATGTTGTGGGGATTTAAGGGTAGAGGAATTTCATTGATCAGTTGGTTGGAGATGTATTTTGTTTTGGATATGTATGCCATAATTAGATCAATCTGAGAGTATGTGTTGGTATAAATGCATCCAGTATCTGGGTCATGTCTGATCAATTCCATGACCAGGAAAAGTAATAGCATAAATATGACAAAATATTCTAATAGAACATAAGACGGAGAATAATTCATTTCAGCAATAGACAGGGCATGATATAACTCAGTCAAGAAATAAACTGCAGTCAATCAATAGATAGAGTTATGTAATCCAGTCAAAACACAGTGACATAATCTGGCTCAGCATGGATCAATCAATAGGTCAATGTGTGAAAACAGAGTCAGATAATAGGTCAATGTGTGACAACTGAGTCAGACTATAGGTCAATGTGTGAAAAACAAGTCAGACTATAGGTCAATGTGTGAAGATGGAATCAGACAATAGATCAATGTGTGAAAACAGAGTCAGATGATAGGTCAATGTGTGAAAACTGAGTCAGACAATAGGTCAATGTGTGAAGATGGAATCAGACAATAGATCAATGTGTGAAAACTGAGTCAGACAATAGATCAATGTGTGAAAACTGAGTCAGACAATAGATCAATGTGTGAAAACTGAGTCAGACAATAGATCAATGTGTGAAAACTGAGTCAGACAATAGATCAATGTGTGAAAACTGAGTCAGACAATAGATGCATCAACATGGTCAACAGTTGCTCAGATATTATAAACTGAGATAGAACTGAGTCAAACAATGTTTAGAGTTGACTGGTTATTCAACCATATGCTGATAGAGTAGAAATTTGGAATTTGACAAGGCTACTGAAAAAGAAATTTGACAAGGCTACTGAAAATAGAACATATAATTTTCTGTCACAAAAAATACTTAAGATTGTGGATTGCCACCCAGAAATAAACTGCAACCATTGCCACACAGAATTAAACTGCAACCATTGCCACCCAGAAATAAACTGCAACCATTGCCACACAGAATTAAACTGCAACCATTGCCACCCAGAATTAAACTGCTCTGATATAGTTTTATATCACACTATTTAGGCCAGAGAATCTCAAAGTGAACTGCATCCTCTTGTCAATGTAGGATTTATCCTCTTCAGCTTTGGCAGCAAACATACACTGTCAAGTACAACATGTTTAGAATCTTAAAACTCGAGCAGCCATTTAATTCAAATGTCTTGTTCCTTTATAAAAGATGCATCTTGCATGCTATGTTGGTGGATTAATTGGTTCTAATTGAGTCAGCATTGTCTCTCCTGCAGCCTGACCTGGGGGCACAGGTCTGCCCCGCCAGGGGCTTATCCAGGGTTAGTCATAATACAGGCTAAATAATGAATTGAAAAAAGAAAGACATATAAACAAAATGTATATTTGTATTAAGTCAATAGGAAGAGTATAATTGTTTGTGGTTTTATTTCCTGGCAGGGAGTTTTGGTGTGCAGTGAAGCATGTTGGTATGGCTGCCATGCTGGGGGGGGGGGTGCTAGGTGGGTAAGCCTCCCTCATCACAGGGATCATCCCCACTCACAACAGCTCACTGACCTCAATCACCACATACTGAAGTACAATGACACATCCAATAGACACATCCAACAGAGTGAATGTGGCACCCTGACAGACACAACCAACAGAGTGAATGTGGCACCCTGACAGATACATCCAACAGAGTGAATGTGGCACCCTGACAGATACATCCAACAGAGTGAATGTGGCACCCTGACAGATACAACCAACAGAGTGAATGTGGCACCCTGACAGATACATCCAACAGAGTGAATGTGGCACCCTGACAGATACATCCCACAGAGTGAATATGGCACCCTGACAGACACATCCCACAGAGTGAATATTGCACCCTGACAGACACATCCCACAGAGTGGATATGGCACCCTGACAGACACATTTCACAGAGTGAATATGGCACCCTGACAGATAGATTAATTAGAGTGAATATGGCATCCTGACAGATAGATTAATTAGAGTAAATATGGCATCCTGACAGATACATCCAATAGAGTGAATATGGCACCCTGACAAACACATCCAATAAAGTGAATATGGCACCCTGACAAACACATCCGCTAGACTGAATATGGCACCCTGATAGATATATTAATTAATTGGAGTGAATATGGCACCCTGGCAAACACATCCAATAGACTGAATGTGGCACCCTGACAAACACATCCAATAGACTGGTTATGGCACTCTGACAAACACATCCAGTAGACTGATTATGGCACCCTGACAAACACATCCAATAGACTGATTATGGCACCCTGACAAACATATCCAATAAAGTGAATATGGCACCCTGACAAACACATCCAATAGACTGAATATGGCACCCTGATAGATAGATTAATTAATTGGAGTGAATATGGCACCCTGGCAAACACATCCAATAGAGTGAATATGGCACCCTGACAGATAGATTAATTAGAGTGAATATGGCACCCTGACAGACACATTTCACAGAGTGAATATGGCACCCTGACAGATAGATTAATTAGAGTGAATATGGCATCCTGACAGATACATCCAATAGAGTGAATATGGTACCCTGACAAACACATTCAATAAAATGAATATGGCACCCTGACAAACACATCCAATACACTGAATATGGCACCCTGATAGATAGATTAATTAATTGGAGTGAATATGGCACCCTGGCAAACACATCCAATAGACTGAATGTGGCACCCTGACAAACACATCCAATAGACTGGTTATGGCACTCTGACAAACACATCCAGTAGACTGATTATGGCACCCTGATAGATAGATTAATTAGAGTGAATATGGCATCCTGACAGATACATCCAATAGAGTGAATATGGCACCCTGACAAACACATTCAATAAAGTGAATATGGCACCCTGACAAACGCATCCAATAGAGTGAATATGGCACCCTGACAGATACATCCAATAGAGTGAATATGGCACCCTGACAGATACATCCAATAGACTGAATGTGGCACCCTGACAAACACATCCAATAGACTGAATGACACCCTGACAGACACAAATAGAGTGAGTATGGCACCCTGACCTCTGATAAGTATTGTATATTGTTTTCAGTGACAGCTGGTTGAGAGTTTATTCAGCTCACAGATGTACTCTCTCACTCAGATGTTTTCTGCACTGACATAAATGTTGTTATAAAATGACTCTCAATCAATTAATTTAGTAATGATGGACGTCCAAAAATGGTAAAGCAGTCAGGTGAATTGTTATATAACTTCCATCAGGTTCATCAGAAAATGACATTTGGTTAATTATGCACCTGTTGAGTCTGTCTTTTATGGATAAACAACTTGTACATGACCACCATGAAGGCTTGTGCACTGTCATGGGATAGCAAGAGGGGTGCTGCACATTTATACCACAATACTTGGTGATACTGCAGCTGATAACAGACAAAACCAAGTTGGCAATGGTTGTCAAATTAACTTCTTAAATAGCGGTTTTAAGTTTAGAAGTTCAATATGCCATTGTCTCACGGAAGCGTGGGCAGGTTCAATCAAAGTGAGGTTAAACTATAATGTTTGGCTAATGTCAGCGTGAAGATTGTGCCTTACTGCTCTGACCTGTACCATCGCTGGCACATGCCATGTACATACATGCCAACATGTCATCTCATTACATGCTGGTAGACTCGGGGTGGGCTCCAAACTCTCACAACAGCAACTACATTTTTTTAATGTGGAGATTTGACGGACATTGGAGCGCACCGCGGCTGCCTGACAATTCTCCTGCCAGATCCAGGCGATCACAATCTACTCGAAAATGAAACTAGCTACATTTCTACCCCAGGACCTTAACAAGTGATAATAACTGGTGAGAATGAAGTGCACATGTCGGCCTACCTGGTGTGTTGTTAAGGTAGTCCAATGCCCGATTAAATAGTCCATATGTGAGGGATATATTCAACGTGTTAGGATGGAGTAAGGTACTCACTTGTGGCTGCGCTGAGCCATACTGCCATAGTGACATATCTCAACTACCATCCCCGACCGCCTAACTCTGGCCCTGCAGCGACACCTACCGTCAACACTGCTGCCGCACCCATGTAGATCACAGGCGAACCAATAGTACAGAGGGCACTGACAATATCTCGTCACCAACAGTTAAACGTGGAATGCAAGCTTGGCTTCAGTAGTTATCATTTCACATGCCAATTTTCATAAATGTCATTTTCATTGCTAAAAAAATGCGTTTTTATGTTGAATAATAGATAGATAATGACAATTCATTCACATAAATGATCTCTCCAGGATTTTCTTTGGCATTCGATCATATTAACATTTTATCTCATACTTGGTGCCTCAAGAGTGTTCTACTCCTATGAGATATTTTTGCAAAATACTTTCACAGATCACCCTTCTGCTGAACTACTTTCCTTTTATCTTTTTTAAAGATTCTTTTCATATTTACATTTTTTTAAATGAATAAAATGTTTGTTTAAATATATTTGTGTGCAAATGTCATAAAATTTGTCAATTATAAAATAAATGTAATCAGTCGTCTGAGGCCAATTCTTAAATAAATAGTGTGTCAATTTCTCTGAAATCTAAGAGCAATATTGTTCTCAGCTGAAATGAACATGATGACTGTCTGGGACTGTTTGGACCTGGAGCAGACGACATTTTAGATTTGGGTCATGGGGACCTTGAAACACAGACAGGTGTGACCCCTGTTGGCAGAGACTGCAATCTTCAATGGGAATCTCGAAACTGATGTCTGTTCACCCAGTTGAGACAGAATTACACCAATTTCATATAGTGCTTTATAGAGGGCCTAGTTTCACTGCATGTAGTTATATAAAATTAATTACATCATGTAAAAGAACTGAGAACTTATTTGAGCCACACACAACACAGTACTGCACTTATTGCCATGTTTTCACTGATTTGCTTTGATCTGAGGTGGAACTCGCTAGCTTTACAGTTATACATGTAGTAGTAAAGTGATGATCTCTCAAAATTAAGGTTTCCACGGTAAACTATTTTGAAATTGTCTTGAAATGTACCAATAAAAACTAAGATTCTGATATACGCTTTCAATATTGCATAGTTTACAGACAATAATTAATGCATTATTTACCTGTATATGACCTTCAATTAACCTCAAATGGCTTCTACCTGAAATGAAAATACTTTTTGTTGTGTTTTGTACGTTTTAAGTTTTTTATCGTAGATAGTGGTTAAAACCGATGTGAGTTCATTGTATAACAATTATAGTCAGGTCGCCTTATTGTCATAGAAATTACCACAGCTGCTAAATGCTTATGAGAAAGTTGGACAATCTGTATGGTTTTGTAACTTACCTTTCACCAGCGGCTTGGATGTCAACATTTTTTGCCACGTTTCTATTGCGATTTCAAAATGATATCGGAAAATTGTATTTCCTGGCTTCATGTTTTGTTTTATTGCAAGCTTGTGCTATGTTGCGATCGCATATCATTGTGTGATCGCACTGCATCTCTTGATGGATCGCTCCTTGGCCTACTTCTAAGCCTACCTCTCTGCAGAGATATGGATTCACTTGGGGAGATTATCTTCATTAAAGGTGTCTAAGATTGTGGTATTTATGTCGACCATATACACATGGTTTATAACGCTTACGTTAAAGTCACCATCATTAATACAGGTTTGGTATTTATGAGAATGTGGATACTGTTGAACCTGATGTATATCGTGCATATCTTTATCATTCTCATCTACTTTCATTAACACCCCAAGAATAGCATATCTATGTTGAAATAAAGACGCAATATCCAACATTGGAAATAAACAAACAGTAGCCTTTACATTTCACTATTTAGAAACATACTGTAAATAAAATACCAATTAGCAAAGTGAGTTTATTGCATCTATTCTGATATCAAACAGCATGTTTCTTATAATTACGACAATATTAATCTTAGATTTATTCATTGCTGGATAGAGAGAAAACAAAAACATGATATTCTAGATGCACATCACAAAAACAATTGTGGTTGAAAGAATCAAGATTTTGTAATATACAACAAAGGTAAAGTTACTGATTACATAAATATGCATCAACATCTTCTCAAATGTCACCCGGGCCGCCTAAACGCTGTGTTTACAAATTAATATGTTGAGATCAAGAGATGTATACAAGAATTTTATGCAAGTTCTGCGTAACATATTATTTTAAACGGATAACATTTGTGGTTGATTGTCATGGTCACAAACAGACAAGTACCGTAAAGTGAAGTATAGGCGAGGTTGCTGCACATCATTGGTGGTCACCTACTTAGAGAACTAGAAATAAATTCTGTCCCAAAAGTGAGTTTTTTGTGCATTTTTGTTTCCAATGTTTTGATATAGTTCCATAATTTAATTTGAATTCGGCAGAGATATTGCTTTGATTTTCTTTATATTTGCACAGGTGAGTCACTGATTGGGCTGCGTGGGTGATCATGTACCACTCTTCTCAGCAGATAATAGGTACAGGTATATAAGGTATATACCAGGCTCTGCAAGTATAGGGCCGTAAATGCCAAGCAAATCCCAAGCATGTGACTCTACCTCACCATGCAGAGTAGGGCAATACTGGCAGATTTGTTTGTTTGTTTGGGGTTTTACATCACTTTCAACATTAGTTCAGTCATTTCGTGATGAGACCTACTTGTAGCAGATATAGTGCTGCCTCACCGAATTGTCATGTCGCAGGTCCTTGACATGACAACCCTCCCGGTCACAAATTTACAAGGACAACGGGTTAACCCTTTAGGCACGGGCCTCAGCTCATATGGGAAATTGTATCATGAGCTCAATCTCGGCATGGCCGGGGATCGAACCCACGAACTTTGAATCACCACAGAGGAACTGGTGCTAATAAGCTGGCACTCTAACCAACTGCGCCACGGCCTGTGGCCTGCAATACTGGCAGAGATAGCATGTGACTCTACCTCGCCACGCAGAGTAGGGCAATACTGGCAGAGGTAGCATGTGACTCCACCTTGCCATGCAGGGTAGGGCAGAGGTAGCATGTGACTCCACCTTGCCATGCAGGGTAGGGCAGAGGTAGCATGTGACTCCACCTTGCCATGCAGGGTAGGGCAGAGGTAGCATGTGACTCCACCTTGCCATGCAGGGTAGGGCAGAGGTAGCATGTGACTCCACCTTGCCATGCAGGGTAGGGCAGAGGTAGCATGTGACTCCATCTTGCCATGCAGGGTAGGGCAGAGGTAGCATGTGACTCCACCTTGCCATGCAGGGTAGGGCAGAGGTAGCATGTGACTCCACCTTGCCATGCAGGGTAGGGCAGAGGTAGCATGTGACTCCACCTTGCCATGCAGGGTAGGGCAGAGGTAGCATGTGACTCCACCTTGCCATGCAGGGTAGGGCAGAGGTAGCATGTGACTCCACCTTGCCATGCAGGGTAGGGCAGAGGTAGCATGTGACTCCATCTTGCCATGCAGGGTAGGGCAGAGGTAGCATGTGACTCCATCTTGCCATGCAGGGTAGGGCAGAGGTAGCATGTGACTCCATCTTGCCATGCAGGGTAGGGCAGAGGTAGCATGTGACTCCATCTTGCCATGCAGGGTAGGGCAGAGGTAGCATGTGACTCCATCTTGCCATGCAGG
Source organism: Amphiduros pacificus (assembly GCA_949316495.1). NCBI lineage: Eukaryota > Metazoa > Annelida > Polychaeta > Phyllodocida > Hesionidae > Amphiduros > Amphiduros pacificus. The sequence continues at coordinate 8,408,036 of OX439005.1, read as the reverse complement.
GTAGGGCAGAGGTAGCATGTGACTCCACCTTGCCATGCAGGGTAGGGCAGAGGTAGCATGTGACTCCATCTTGCCATGCAGGGTAGGGCAGAGGTAGCATGTGACTCCATCTTGCCATGCAGGGTAGGGCAGAGGTAGCATGTGACTCCACCTTGCCATGCAGGGTAGGGCAGAGGTAGCATGTGACTCCACCTTGCCATGCAGGGTAGGGCAGAGGTAGCATGTGACTCCACCTTGCCATGCAGGGTAGGGCAGAGGTAGCATGTGACTCCACCTTGCCATGCAGGGTAGGGCAGAGGTAGCATGTGACTCCACCTTGCCATGCAGGGTAGGGCAGAGGTAGCATGTGACTCCATCTTGCCATGCAGGGTAGGGCAGAGGTAGCATGTGACTCCATCTTGCCATGCAGGGTGGTGATTATGGAGATGTTCACTTCTTTTCAATCAAAGTTAAATCAAAGTTTACCTTTCGGGGTTTACGTAATCAACATTGGAAGTGAAATTGTGAAATGGTGTTTTTACGATGGCCATATCAGGTCGACCTTCGAGCCTTTTACCCAGTGTGAAAGTAACACTGCCGGCAGTGGGAGTTGAACCCACTCAACATTGGAAGAATCCTACTTCTATCATTGTATAGTATGTAGGTCAGTTTTCCTTTGTTCCTACCATGGAACTTATTCTCATAACCTATGATTGTTATAAGCCACACCCCCAGAGTTCCTGGTCCAACTATAGATGGGGGTGTGGCTTGTAGCAAGCCAGCCATGGTATAACCCACCATGGTATAACCCACCATGGTATAACCCACCATGGTATAACCCACCATGGTATAACCCACCATGGTATAACCCACCATGGTATAACCCACCATGGTATAACCCACCATGGTATAACCCACCATGGTATAACCCACCATGGTATAACCCACCATGGTATAACCCACCATGGTATAACCCACCATGGTATAACCCACATGAAAATAAAAACACAACATAATTATATAATTTTCATTTTCACATTTTTTTTTATTTTATTGCATATTGAAATTAAAAGTACAATTATTGAACCTGCAAGTAGATGTTAGCTCATGCCTCTGTTCCTTTTATTCTTAACATAAATCAATGTTTTAATCTATTTTTTTACAAAGAGCAATTATAAACACACAAAAAGTAATCATAAAGTATTTACCTGTCATTTCCTCTTTGCCCAACCAATCTGCTAAAATGTCAAAGCTTGGTATATCTGTAAGGTTCGACAATTCATAAGTATCTAATGCTTGACTTAGAGTAACATCGTCCATGTCAGAAAAAGAGTAAATTGACATTTTGGCAGGTAGGTGTGATACCACCAAAGTCAGCAGAGTTTGGTTTTGGTCTTAAAGTTTGGGGTTTACATGTTCAAATATAGTGGGCTCTTTTGAGAGACCAATCAGATCATGTCATTCAATGCACATTCAATGCACATGATCTGAGTTCCACATTATGGCACCTTGTTACATGTTCATTGTTGCATGGAGTGGGTGGAGCAACATCTTACATAATGATACAAGTTAGATATAGTTTACTATACTCATTGACATGAATATTCATACCATTAGTTCCTTATTTGGATCGGACTCCGGCCTCTCCAAATAAGAGAACTAATGGTATAAATATCAATATCCATCACCTCTTCTTAATTAAAGAACCATTTTCCTTCCTATCTCATTGCAAAACAGTGTGAAAACCTGCAAAACCTGATATATTTGATATTTGTGTATAAAATGACCTATTTGACTCATAGATGTAGTATTAAAAGTCGTTTAATCTTTTCATTAATGTGCAATGAGCCATACATACATCACAGCTAAAATAAACGTGCATGCCATAAGAAAGCAGATAGATGTAGCATGCACACAGGTGAAGAAAAAGAAAACCCTTGAAAATTCCCTTTTGCTCATTTTGGAGATTTTGTAATTGATTAATTGTGATTTTTTCTGTATGAAGATGGGACTGAACTGATCTGAGATAAGTTAATATGTCTGATGCAATGCAATAGTTCCAAATATTTTATCGTGACATTTGTGTCTCACAGGTCTGATTATATGCATTTGCCTTCACTCATGGCAAGATTGCTCACTCAACATTGTCACATGACACCTACTACCCTGAGCTGACAGGGGTGAGCTCTGTGTGAACACTCACTCTGGGGCAGTGCAGAAAGCAAGGTGACCCTCAGCGTGGACCAAAACAAAGAACCATTGCCACCACCTGAGACGGTAGGAGATACCATTTATATATATTTTGTGAAACTAAAAAGGAAGAAATGATTACGAGTAATTGGTGACAAACAGATTATTTGAAATAATCAAATAAACAGTTCAATACATGTACATTAACCGCCAGAATAACAGGTTTTTTGTTGAGATAATTGACAGAGTCTTACCAATTCCATTGCTCAATTTGAAATATTAAAATATCAGTTGCACCACTTGTGCCCGACCACTTTCCACCGCTACCAATTACCGCCGATTACAGCGGCTAATCTGGAGAGGACCCTTGTAGCCGCTGCCAGTCACGGTCCACTTCATCGGCGGTAACTGGCCGCTGACGAGTAGATATAAATATTATCATATCATAATGAGAGGAAACACCAGATGACAACCATGTTGAACCGATATGTCATATTGGACTGTCTGAAGAACCAATCAAGATTGAAAATTAAAATATTTTTGCAATCCTGTTTTACTATATTTCAAATGATTTGTAATGTTTCTCATTTGAAAACATATTTTTTCCTTTTCCTTTTCCCATTCCAGCAGTTGTATAATAATTCTCACCGAACAGTAGATGAAGATCTATTTTATTTTAAACAAGTTCTTTTTCCCTCAGTGAGCTACTTCATGCTGTTTAATGGCACATTGACACACTGTGAGGATTTTGTTGGCTAGATTTACACACATCTTAAAACATCTTAATGGCGAAGTAGAGTCACAAACTGTACACGTTATGTTCTGCGGCCATGGATTCTGCATGCAATAACGGCTGACAGAAAGCAACACAGAACGCTCGCACAAGGTACAACATTGTCAAGTCAAGGTCCGCCAAACGTCTCAAGGGTCAATGCAACTGGTTGGTTCTTCATGCAAAATGCCACATTCGAACATATGTACATGCCCATTTTATATGTTCAAAAGCATTTTAGAAAGGATCTCTCTCTCTCTCCAATTGGCATCCTGCCAGGAGTGCAAGTACATATATTTACCTGGGGTGTAGCTGGTCTGCATCTCCTGAAAGATGCCCAGCTTCCATCATCCAATGCAGTTAAATCAAGGGTATGATTATTTCAGTCTGTCACAGTCCTTGGGAAATAGCTGTATTTATATCATTTAGATCATTGCTGGTCACTATTTCTATATAGTGATTTCCATGTTGATTTCATTCTGACATGTTCAGGTAGTATTACAGCTGTTTCACCAATTATTGCCCTGTACAATAACACCAGCCTCTGAGTCTTCCTTCTCCATGCTAAAGAATCCCATTTTAGGCCTTCCAGAATTTTGCTACAGTGCCTGCTTTTCTTTTCCAATTGCTGGACACAATCGAGCAGCTAATCTGCACTGATTCTATTGAGTCAATATCTTTATTGAGATAAGGGTCACATATACGTGATGCATATTTTGAGGACATTATAAGCAGCCTCTTTGATACTTCCTGGGCACATGTTGAAATTCCTTCTTACAAAGCCAAGTGCTTGATTTGCTTTGCAGAAAATGTTAATATGTTCATCCCATTTCATATCTATTCCGAGCTCAACTCTTAGGGAAAGATGATGTTCAACGTGTTGCAAGATGTGGCCATTTAATGTATTTTTTCTTGTGTCAAGAGTTGACCATTCCTCCGGTATGTTTAGCTCCTCTTGCAATTTGTACTGCATCATCATCACTTTTAACTATTTTATCAAGAAAGCTGTCATCTGTTAATAGCTTTATGTTTGGATGATTTAGTTTCAATCCAATGTCATTATATATAGAGTATAAAATGTATTGGTCCAAGTGCTGTTCCCAGTGGCACCCCTGATTTCACATGTACAGTGTCAAATACTTTGCCATCAATAACAACCCTCTGTTCATGATTTGTAAGCCAGTTTTTTTCCATAAACCAACCTGCCCTGAGATTCCACAATACTCAAGTTTATGATTTCGTCGTTCATGACAGACATGAATCAAAGGCATTCATCCCTCTTGTTTCTTGCCTTAAATATATCCTGTAAGGTTGTGATAAACTGTATTTCACATGCGTGACCCATTCTGAAACAATGCTGGAAGTTTACCAGTAGATTGAAAGGTTCGCAATGGTTCATAATATGTCTGATAATCATTTGCTAAAAAATCTTTCAGGGCACAGATATCAAGGAAATTGGCCTGTAGTTTGCAGCACAGATTTCTTTTTTTTTTAGACTATGTTTGACTATGTTTGCTATGCACCTTAGAATATTTATTGGAGTTGTTTCCTGTGAACATTCTTTCAAGACTCAGGACTGTTTCCTTTGTCCTTAGGTGGAATTTGATCTGGTTTATTTGTTGCAGCTAAGGTTTGAGAGTAGTTTTTCCACACTGGCAATTGTGATGGTAATTAGGAGAAATAGGTTAAACTTTGTCAGGAATACTTTCTATGTTTTCAGCAGAAAATACAGATTTACACTGACGATACTGTCTTTCTCTTCAATATATTTTTGTTGTTAATATTGGTACACCAAATTAATACATTTCCTGATCCTTTCCAGATTTTCCCATTGATGGAATACAGAATTCAATCCCATGTATGGTATACAGAATTCAATCCCATGTATGGTATACAGAATTCAATCCCATGTATTTTTCTTTCAAATATTTTCTTACATGCAAATTTACAAAACACTTCTATACCACACACTATTATTTATTTATTTATTTATTTATTTATTTTATTTATTTATTTATTTATTTATTTATTTATTTATTTATTTATTTATTTATTTATTTATTTATTTATTTATTTATTTATTTATTTATTTATTTATTTATTTATTTATTTATTTATTTATTTACTTTTAATTTTTTTATTTAAAAAAAATGTTTATTACTTTTTTTTGCATGTTTCATTTATTTTTATTTTTTATTTTCTCAAATGCGCCACTTAGCTGAATGCCTTGAGGGCTCTTATCACAAAGTGGCTCCCTCTATACAATATTGAACAGGTCAGCTTTAAAGGGCCTGAGTGTCAGGTCCATGATTGAGGATCTGTGGACTGAGCCACCAGTCAAGCATACACTATCCCCTGCTTCTTCCTGAAAGCTGTCAGAACAACTTCCTGCTGGCAAGCTTGTCACATTAAGCATCTCAATGAAGTTTGGGAAGCCTTAATAGAAATTCAAATTAGAGATATCACAATGATTGAAGACAAATATGTGGAAAACAATTTTAAATTATATATTGTTTTTTTACATAAAAAAATAATTATAAATGAATATTTTATTTTGCCAAATAAAATGCATATATTTTCAACATGCAATGCACAAATTATTTTCCCTCACAATGTTGTCGGCTGTTAAGACGTTACTCTCCTCAACAGATCCTGGTTTTATACCAGTCAATTGCAATGGAGTAATTTTCCGGTGCTCCTTTTGAAAATGTTTTATTTTGACATGTAAAGGGGAGCACCCTACACACAGCAGGGATGCTAGCCACTGGGATTGAACAGGTTCCAGTTTGTCTCAAACCACTGGCTGTATTGGTAGGCACATGGTGAACTCTGTCATGTTAGTTTTTTTTTTGCTGACAATTGAGCAATTGTCCAGTGCTTCTTTTGAAAATGTTTTATTTTGACATTAAAGAAAGCAGTTCCCCCAGAAAATGATGTCACCAGAGGACACTCATCACCAATACCCATAAACTGTCTTAACACGAGGTGGCTCCCCACTAACCAACATTGGTTTTAACACCCCATCACCAAGCTTTGATCAGTTTAGCTAAAAATATTGCAAAAAAAAAACCCCCAAAAAAAACCAAAAAAAGAAACAACAGAAACAACAGATATACAATATTTGTCTGATATTAAACTAGATCCTAACCCTAAATATATGCACTGTGTTTTTGGTGCTCTTGATAAGGATTTGAAACACTGCTTGTCAAGATTTACGTTCAATTTTAGGTAAATTTTAGGTAAATTATATCAAATGCAAACAAACCAATTTTTAAAAATCTAACTATACAAATAACAGTTATATATAGATTCCTGGCAAGATTTCAGTAATGTTGCATAGGTTAAAGGTAATAAGTTAAAAGTAACTTGTAAAAGTAAGTTAGGCTTGTTCGTAATATGTCTTGCATTGTTCTGTCCAGCCATCTGATATATCATTGTTTTTATTGCTTTCTTTGTGACTTCTTATAGCAAAAACAGCTATTCCCTCGTTACAATACACAGGTCTATGGAGAAGAAAATACATAACAAATATAGTTAACAATCATAGATATATGTCCGTGATCCCCTTGGTTCCTAGGCCTGCTGCCCATCACATATCATACACCATCAGGAATTACAGCTTGTCTCTGTGGGTCTTCATAACGTGCTACTCTAATTCGTCCTTAGGAGAAATCCACGACTGGAGAGAAGCTTAACTCGACACGGAATCTAGTCTGGGTGTGCATTCACAGGCATTTTATTTGGGGCATTCTGGTTGCAGGAACCAAAATATGAGAGCACCGCAAGCAAGAGGGCTGCAAGTAGATTGAATCTTGCCTTTATATTAATATCGTTCTTGACAATGGCAGGTGCATGTCCTTTCCCCATCTTTCTCTTTGTACGCATTCCAGAAAGTTGTGGTATCGCTTGTTTTAAAATCTTCTGAAATTGATCTTTCCAGTCTGTGCTGAAGGCCTTGGTTCTGAATTCTAATGTTTTTGATCTGCAATTGAATTAGAAATCTTATAATTATAAATACTATACAGTCCAATACCATACACATACTGCAATCTTTATTGACATTCATATTCATATGGCTCATGACCGAGTCTGTCATGGGGCCAGGAACCCGTCCACCACGGGCTGCATGAGCCAGTCCACCATGGGGCCAGGAACCCGTCCACCACGGGCTGCATGAGCCAGACTACCATGGGGCACATGAACCAGTCCGCCATGGGGCACATGAACCAGTCCGCCATGGGGCACATGAACCAGTCTGTCATGGGGATCAGGAAAGTCTGTCATGGGGCACATGAACCAGTCCGCCATGGGCTGCATGAGCCAGTCCACCACGGAATTGAAAACAACGGTTCACAATGCATTTCAATAAACACAAATAGATAACATCAGCGAACACAACATTTTGAGATTTAGCGTGAAAATATGTTGTCTTTAATGGAACTGGATCTGTTTTATGATTTACTTACATTTCTGGTTTCATCCCAATGAAAACACACTCGTATGAATAGTTGCATGGAGGTAATGACCGTTGACAACCAGGCAAGACCGGAAAACAACCACACGATACTACCCAGATTGTACAACACGTCATTTCTTATATGTGGATTAGATCCTTAAAACAAAAAATGTATTTTTTTATTTGGTTAGCAATGGAAACATAATTGATTGTCCATAATATGATATTTGATATCCGTTTGAGGAGTGACAAAAAAGTAGACATTCTGAATCATGCAAACAATATTTCTACCCAAAATTTGGATTCTCACAACTTATGTACAGTTGAATTTCTCATCAATGACAATTTATAAAAAAAAAACCTTTTGACTTTATCCACATTAGATTATCAACAAAATATGTGAAAAACAATAAGAATGATTATCGTGGCTATAATCTTGCAAGCATAATAATTTCAACATATTTAATATGGTAGCTAGCTATGGTGCTCCCCTTCCTTTAGGCATGTAATTATAACAGTGTTGGTAAAACCATTTACTTTATTAGCCTATTATACACAAAAGTTCTTGAACATTGATATTTTATCCAAGAGATTAAAAACTAGTATCAAGAAGGAGTTTTCCTTTTATAGTTAGGAGATATCATTGCGCATGCTTAGAATACCCAGAAGGTCATCTCATTTGTTTCCGTTCCTCTTAAATGTGTTTTACCTTCAGCCCTATTTCCCGAGGTTATCTAACAAAAAATCAATTTTATCATTTTATCACATAAAATACAGCAAACTATAAAGTGTCATAACTTTGATATAATACATGTGAAATGTTGCACTGGTTCTATAGCCATATAACTAGTTTAATTCACTGCAAATCTGCAATCATATTGGGAAGCTGCCTTTATATCAACATTGCCCATATGGTTATTACCATTGAATGTAGGGTATGCTGACAAAACCTGACAAGTTTGCCCCTGTGATAGAGGCAGTAAGTCTGGTGCTTGCCCTCATCCAGTGCTATGTCAAATCTCATTACATCTCCAGGTTTATTGCAAAATATGGGCTGTAATGCAAGACACTATGTAGGTCATTACCTGTAAGGGGTTATTTACATGCATATTGGTCAAATAGATTGAAGCAAGGCCTGTCCCTTCATTATAACTTCTGGTATGTGGCATCCTTTCCATTAAACACATAGGAAGAACAACTGAGGCCCGTGCCTGATATAATAACTACTAAATCTGTGATTGGGTGGACTGTCATGTCAGGGAAAAGTGACATGATAATTCATTGAAGCAGCGCTATTTCTGCTACAAGTAGGTCTCGTCATGAAATAACCGAAAAGATGCTTAAATTGAGGTAAAAATCCTTAGTAACGTAGAAAGTTGTTAATAATCTATATGGTTATTTTTTTAGAAAATTGCCTATTTGTTTGTTGTGAAAGTCTAAATTTAGGATAAAGTTGTTTGCGTGATTCAGAATGTCTAACCTGATATTTGTCACACCTCATACCACGCCTAAACATAATCTCAAAACTTGTTTGTTTTGTCTTTTCACAATCATAACGCCCAAAGCAATTAGAAATAACCCTGATGTAAATCCCCCAACCCTATTGTATATACAGTTATACCAATTAGAAATAACCCGGATGTAAATCCCCCAACCCTATTGTATATACAGTTATACCAATTAGAAATAACCCGGATGTTTACCATTACTTACCAATGATTAAATCCCCAAACCCTATTGTATATAAGGTTATAAAAGAATAATATACACTGTCAATATAACTCCAGCCTTCAAAAACAGTAAATACAAAAGAGGGCACCACTATGAACAGGACTGTCCCACTAATTATGATAATTAGGAGTACTATTCCTTTGCCAGCCTTGGGATTGTTCCTGCAGCAGTCCACCCTATCTCCGATGCTCTGGGCGCAGGAGGCAAACTTCGTGGCCAGCCCAGCCAGCAGCAACAGACACAGGGGAATGCCAAACATCGCATAAAATATCGTGAATTTCTTGCCACCAGATGTCACTGGAGCTAAATGACCATAGCCTAAAATATCAATATTACATGAATATAAACAATATCTACAATAAAAGTATGTTTTACGATACTAGAAGTATGCTTTAGATACTAAAAGTATGCTTTAAGGAGATATAGATTAATTTTGAACTTTTATTTTAATAAATCACAGAGATAAATGCAGGATATTACTATGGTACGCTAGTTGTATTTGGATTCTTTGCTATAATTGTGTTTAGAATCTTACCTATAGTTGTGATAACTGTGGTTGCAAAGAATATTGCACTGAGAATATCCCATTTAGACTTGTCCATTACATTAGTGTTGTTGAAACGCACGTTGATTCCCTGTTTATACGCATCCAAAAGGTGTGCTAACAGTAGGTCCAGATCCTCAGCCGACAAACATGTATTATTGACTGAAAGATAATAGGTGACAAACATGTATTACTGACTGAAAGATAATAGGTGACAAACACGTATTATTGACTGAAAGATAATAGGTGACAAACATGTATAACTGACTGAAATATAATAGGTGACAAACACGTATTATTGACTGAAAGATAATAGGTGACAAACACGTATTATTGACTGAAAGATAAAAAGTGACAAACATGTATTGACTGAAAGATAATAAGTGACAAACACGTATTATTGACTGAAAGATAAACGGTGACAAACATGTATTATTGACTGAAAGATAATAGGTGACAAACACGTATTATTGACTGAAAGATAATAGGTGACAAACATGTATTATTGACTGAAAGATAATAGGTGACAAACACGTATTATTGACTGAAAGATAATAGGTGACAATTACGTATTATTGACAATTACACCAGGTGCCAAACATGTAATATTGACCATTACATTAGGTGCCAATCATGTAATATTGACCATTACATTAGGTGCCAATCATGTAATATTGACCATTACATTAGGTGCCTATCATGTAATATTGACCATTACAGTAGGTACCAAACATGTAATATTGACTATTATATTTGGTGCCAAACATGTAATATTGACTATTATATTTGGTGCCAAACATGTAATATTGACTATTATATTAGGTGCCAAACATGTAATATTGACAATTACACCAGGTGCCAATCATGTAATATTGACCATTACATTAGGTGCCAATCATGTAATATTGACCATTACATTAGGTGCCTATCATGTAATATTGACCATTACAGTAGGTACCAAACATGTAATATTGACTATTATATTTGGTGCCAAACATGTAATATTGACTATTATATTTGGTGCCAAACATGTAATATTGACTATTATATTAGGTGCCAAACATGTAATATTGACCATTACATTAGGTGCCAAACATGTAATATTGACCATTACATTAGGTGCCAATCATGTAATATTGACGATTACATTAGGTGCCAAACATGTAATATTGACCATTACAGTAGGTACCAAACATGTAATATTGACTATTATATTTGGTGCCAAACATGTAATATTGACTATTATATTAGGTGCCAATCATGTAATATTGACCATTACATTAGGTGCCAAACATGTTATATTTGGCACCAAATATGATTTGACCAATGCATGACCATAAAGGTATTATTTGAAGATTTGGTCATATTTAAAAAATATATATATAATTACCAATGTATGAAGTGTGGAATTTATTAATAATTTATAAACAAGTTTCTTGTCTTAAAAATCATTTCTTAGCCACGTCTAAAACTGGACCAGAAATTCATGTCTTGAAAATCATATCTTAACCATGCCATAAAATGGACCAGAAAATCGCTTTTTGAAAATCGGGTCTTGAAAATCAGGTCTTGTTTCTGTTACCTAACCACATGGTTTTCACGTGGGGTATCTGCTGGAACACAGTTGATTAACATGCAGAATGCAGAAATGCAGAGGCACATCATAAACATGAATATTATGGACTCCATTTCCAAGTTTGGATGAAAATAGTCTGATAAAATTTACTATGAGTATGAAATAATCAATTGTGAAGAATCTCAGGTTCCACAAGGAACTATTAGGTCATTCCTTATTAACTCTGTTGACGACCATGGTGAAGAAATTGCAACTAAATCGGAGCTGAACGTTTGGTAACCGAGACATGCTGTCCGCTGAGCGGGTTGTACAATCCAGTCATTAACAGAAGCAGAAGGCAAACAGTAATATGTTTAAAGCAAACTTGAGGAGGTCCTCAGGAAATATCCCCGAGGCTTCAGACAATGGAGCCTAGCTTGACACTAGCGTTATTATTGCGTGGAGTGTTTGGGACCCTCGCCTGCTGCAAATATTAACCAAAAGTAATATCCTAAATGAAATGCGAAACCTTGTTTGTCATTGGAAATGGACTGTGACAAAATAACACTGCACGATGTAAAACATTTGGAAATTACTGTACATATAAATATTTCAGATCGTCTGAAATTGAAAACAAGTACCAACTAGAAACAATCTTTGTGACCAATTATGCTTTGATTCCATTACCTATCATAATCAACATATAATGCTTAAATCTGTTTAAAATAAAGTGATTGATGACTTACCAAAGAACTGCTCCACGTATTCCCCCGTAACAGACTTGGTGTATTGCTCAGTGTCGTATTCCAAATAGTGAAATATAACCCCGCCTATTGCATTATAAGTGAGGACAAGGACAGCGACAGCGAATAGAACAGTCCAGCGCATCTTATCGCCCGGAAACTCGCCGCTCATATTCTACCCCTAAGTCCTCATATTTGTGTTAATTCAGTTGCTGAAATCATCCACTTTTGTAAGGCATCTCTGTGGCATCATTGTGGCATCATTGTGGCATCAAGGTGGCTTCAATGTGGCATCATTGCGGCAAGTGATGTCTTATATGATGTGCTATACTCAGTGACGCTTTGACATTGATCATTACTTCAAGTGTCACTCTGAATGATTTGTGTCTCACATGACATCAATGCCTCACGTGACTCCCGATGTGAGATGCTTTACTCAGTGTTACTTCTTGCCCCGTGACATCAATGCCTCAGGTGACTCCCGATATGAGATGCTTTACTCAGTGTTACTTCTTGCCCCGTGACATCAATGTCTCACGTGACTCCCGATATGAGATGCTTTACTCAGTGTTACTTCTTGCCCCGTGACATCAATGTCTCAGGTCACTCCCGATATGAGATGCTTTACTCAGTATTACTTCTTGCCCCGTGACATCAATGTCTCAGGTGATTCCCGATGTGAGATACTTTACTCAGCGTGAGTGCTACTTCTTGCCCCGTGACATCAATGTCTCACGTGACTCCCGATATGAGATGCTTTACTCAGTGTTACTTCTTGCCCCGTGACATCAATGTCTCAGGTCACTCCCGATATGAGATACTTTACTCAGTATTACTTCTTGCCCCGTGACATCAATGTCTCAGGTGATTCCCGATGTGAGATACTTTACTCAGCGAGAGTGCTACTTCTTGCCCCATGACATCAATGTCTCAGGTGATTCTCGATGTGAGGTGCTTTACTCAGTGCTACTTCTTGCCCCGTGACATCAATGTCTCACGTGACTCCCGATATGAGATGCTGTACTCAGTGTTACTTCTTGCCCCGTGACATCAATGTCTCAGGTCACTCCCGATATGAGATGCTTTACTCAATGCTCCTTCTTGCCCCGTGACATCAATGTCTCAGGTGATTCCCGATGTGAGATACTTTACTCAGCGAGAGTGCTGCTTCTTGCCCCATGACATCAATGTCTCAGGTCACTCCCGATATGAGATACTTTACTCAGTATTACTTCTTGCCCCGTGACATCAATGTCTCAGGTGATTCCCGATGTGAGATACTTTACTCAGCGAGAGTGCTACTTCTTGCCCCATGACATCAATGTCTCACGTGACTCCAGATATGAGATGCTTTACTCAGTGTTACTTCTTGCCCCATGACATCAATGTCTCAGGTCACTCCCGATATGAGATGCTTTACTCAGTGTTACTTCTTGCCCCGTGACATCAATGTCTCAGGTGATTCTCGATGTGAGGTGCTTTACTCAGTGTTACTTCTTGCCCCGTGACATCAATGTCTCAGGTGACTCCCGATATGAGATGCTTTACTCAGTGTTCCTTCTTGCCCCGTGACATCAATGTCTCAGGTGACTCCCGATGTGAGATACTTTACTCAGCGAGAGTGCTACTTCTTGCCCCGTGACATCAATGTCTCATAACGACGCTGATGCACTGCAGAGAGGAGCTTATACAAAGATGTCTCCTTCATTAACGATTTGAAAATGAGAACGATAAATCAAGTTAAATCGCATATGACCGTGACAGTGCCGTGAGTGATATTGAGCGTGAGTGGCGCTTATCTTATCAGCGTCATCAGCAGGTAATGACTTATAAGGGCTCTCACGAGAGTCTGCTCGCAAATATACGCCAACCAAACTTCTACACCTGGCCCAGTCTGCTCAACTGCTTATCAGCATCACAAAGCTTCACCCTCCTCATATTGCACAACATATATAAGTTAGTAAAGGGCGTAAATATTTTAATGCCATATGGCCAGAGTAAATGAAACATATGCGGAGATCTATACGAAAATTCAAAAAGGTTTCAAAATTGCAGTGTTATGTGCAGTGATAAGAGTCGGAAACATGTGATACCAAATTTCTGTAAAATGCAACAAAAAGATTTTATAATATGAATTGTTGAAGTATATATATATATATCGATGGATAAGATGGAATGTTCTGAATGTTACCATTAATTGAAAAGTGCTGAGAGGTAGATCCGTGTTCATTAGAGGTATCCCTCTTTGTTGACACACCTTTTCTGATTCCATTATTACTGGTCACGTATTCCATGAAGCAGGTCAGTGATTCATTCCATGCTCGCAGTTATAGAGTTGATTTAGTTAACAACAGACATAGTTGACCACAGACATAGTTGACCGCAGACATAGTTAAATACGTACATAGTTGAGCATATAGTTAACCATATATATAGTTAACCACAATGTTAATCACAGACATAGTTAACCACATGTATAGTTAACTACATATATAGCTAACCACATATATAGTTAACCACATATATAGTTAACCACATGTATAGCTAACCACATATATAGTTAACCACATATATAGTTAACTACATATATAGCTAACCACATATATAGCTAACCACATATATAGTTAACTCAATCAAAGTGCGACTATTGGTGTGTCTCAAGGACAAAGTGAATTAATATTAACAGGAGGCCTTTCACAAAAAATGTCGTAAAACTGTTGTAAAATTGCACTCGTCCCGGATGTCTCCTCCAGTGTATCCACAATGCATCGCGTTATCCGGGGAACTAAGGACTGTTTTGTTCTATGATTTACTTTATTGATTATCTTAGTTTGTCATGTGAGTTATATGGAGTCAAAGTTATTTGTTTCAGTCAAAGACTGATGTGTTGAATGATTTCATAGTGAATTCTCAATTGATGCTTCACATAGGTGTCAAAACTTTCATGTCAACATGACATTTGTACTTAGGCTTGTGTCGAGGGTATTATCTCATACTTGGTGCCTCAAGAGAGTGTTCTGCACCTATGAGATATTTTTTGCAGATCACCCCTCTGCCGAACTACTTTCACAGATCACCCCTCTGCCGAACTACTTTCCTTTTATCTTTTTTAAAGATTCTTTTCATATTTACATACTTTTGAAATGAATAAAATGCTTAATTAAATATGTTTGTGAACAAATGTCATAATATTTGTCAATTATAAAATAAATGTGATCATGTCTTAGGCCAGTTCTTCAACAAATCATGTGTTGATTTCTCTGAAATGAACATGATGACTGTCCAGGTTTGTTTTGACCTGGAGCAGACGACATTTTAGATTTGGGTCATGGGGACCTTGAAACACAGACAGGTGGGACCCCTGTTGACAGAGACTGCAACCTTTTGTGGGAATCTCGAAACTGATGACTGTTCATGCAGTTGAAACAGAATTACACCCATTTCATATAGTGCTTTATAGGTGGCCTAGTTCACTGCATGTAGTAATATAAAAT
This sequence comes from Amphiduros pacificus, assembly GCA_949316495.1. Taxonomy (NCBI): domain Eukaryota; kingdom Metazoa; phylum Annelida; class Polychaeta; order Phyllodocida; family Hesionidae; genus Amphiduros; species Amphiduros pacificus. The sequence goes on along the minus strand of OX439005.1, from coordinate 8,392,572 downwards.
TGATTACATTATGTAAATGAGCTGAGAACTTAAATGAGCCACACACAACATAGTTCTGTACTTATTACCATGTTTTCACTGCTTTGCTTTGAGGATAAAGTTGATTGCAAACCCCATCTATCTGCAGTGGATAAGTATGAGATAAAGGCAAGAACATGAGTTCGTGCAGTGTTCAGGGAGACAGATCTCTCTCGTTGGTTCTGGTGGAAGGATCTCATTCGTCCTTTGGACTCTTGAGATCCTTCCACCAGAACCAACTTGAGAGATCTGTCTCCCTGAAGACTGCACTCACATGTTCTTGCCTTAAAGCCACTGCCCGGAAATGGCCCACTGACCAGTCTTTGTGACAGAATTATTCAAAGATTGTTTCATTATGTTTATGGAAGAAAACCAGGTACACATGACTGAATATTTGGTGATATTGTTTACATGTATCATGTAATCTACCCTGAATGGTCCAAGCGGTGTTATTTCACCCCTAAAGACATCACGCCTCCAGTCCTCGTCGTTTGCGGATTGAAACATTCAGTTAATATTCGCTGACCTTGCACATTCTTATTCGCCGGCCATCATGAGTCACCTGAATCCTGATTGGTCACTCACAGAGCTTGGTCATGATTGGACAGGAGTTAACAAATCTGGCTCGCAGCATCATAGAAGAAAACCAAAATCCCAACATGCAACTCGGTGCCAGATTAGAAAAAGGATCAAGTGTGCATCAGAATAAACTCTTGGAATTGGATGGTAGAAAGTAGCCATTGATAGCAGTGAGATTCGAACCCACCAACACCTTACTCCCACCCTAATCCAGCTGACGTACAAATCAACTGTCCTTCGAACTGTTCTGGTGAACGCCAACATATTATTATTATGTTGATATGTATGACAATATGTTTTTTTGTTATTCCAGCTTATCTAAATTAATGTTCATTGAGTCTAATAAATAACAAACCCATTTTGTAAAACTTGCAAGAATAACTAGTGCACAAGAAATAGTATGTAATAAATACTTTCATGTCATTGAGGGGATCAATGTAATTGAAAGCTAGATATTTTAAAGAAAGGTAAAAGTAATTTATTCTTCTGTGTTAATACAATGTTCAATGCAATACATTGTGCCAATAATAGCCCTATGACTTGTAAAATTAATATCTAACGATTCCAGGGATTTAATGGATACAAGAGAAAAATGGACAAGCTTTATGTATGTACTTTCAAAAATATACCGGATATACTTCTCAGACGTCGTCCATTCCTTTATTTACCTAAATGCCAACAAATGCCACAACCCCCCCCCAAAAAAAAAAAAAAAAATCAAAAAAAAATCAAAACAAAACAAAATCAAAACAAAACAAAAAAACAAAACAAGAAGGTTGTCAACTTTAGTGATTTTTTTAGATTATTCTCAGTCACTAATATATCAAAACTAAGGTAGTTTTTGTTTGTTTGGGGTTTTATATCACTTTCAACATTATTTCAGTCATTTCGTGATGAGACCTACTTGTAGCAGATATAGTGCTGCCTCACCGAATTGTCATGTCGCAGGTCCTTGACATGACAACCACCCGGTCACAGATTTACAAGGACAACGGGTTAACCCTTTAGGCACGAGTCTCAGCTCATATGGGAAATTGTATCATGAGTTGTATCATGAGTTCAATCCCGGCACATGTGGCTAAGTAACTCATGACTACAGGTTTGTAGAACTTACTTAGCCAGAGGTGTGTAATAGGTGTCTAAGTGTCGCTTAGCAAGAGGTGTATATGAGTCACTTAGCCAGAGTTTTCTAGGAACTACTTAGCCAGAGGTGTGTAAGTCTTACATATGCAGAATTGTATAGGAGTTACTCACAGAATTGTATAGGAGTTTGCCAGAGATAATTTGGCGTCACTTAGCCAGATGTGTAAATGATTCACTATGGCAGAGGGAATTACTTAGCCAGAGGTGTCTAAGATAACTTAGCCAGGGGTGTCTATGATCACTTAGCCAGAGGTGTATATGAGTCACTTAGTAAGAGATGTGTAGGAATTACTTAGTCATAGGTGTCTAATATCACTTAGCCGGAGGTGATTAGGAGTCACTTAGCCAGAGATGTATAGGAGTCACTTAGCCAGAGGTGTGTAGGACTAACTTAAACCAGAGAAGTGCAGGAGAAGCCTAGACAGAAGTGTCTAAGATCACTTAGACAGAGGTGTATAGGGTTGCTTTGCCATAGAAATTTTGGTGTAAATGATTCACCTAGTCAGAGGTGTGTTGGAATAACTTATCCAGAGGTGTGTTGGAATAACTTATCCAGAGGTGTCTATGAACGCTTAGCCAGAGGTGTGTAGGAGTCACTTAGCCAGAGGTGTGTAAGAGTTACTTAGCCAGAGCTGTGTAAGAGTTACTTAGCCAGAGGTGTGTAAGAGTCACTCAGCCAGAGGTGTGTAAGAGTCACTTAGCCAGAGGTGTATAGGAGACACTTAGCCAGATGTGTGTTGGACTGACTCAGCCAGAGAAGTGCAGGAGATGCTTAGACCGAAGTATATAAGATCTCTTTGACAGAGGTGACCAAGATCACTTAGCCAGAGGTATTTAGGAATCACTTAACCAGAGGTGTATATAAGTCACTTAGCCAGAGGTTTTAGGGAGTCACTTAGCCAGAGATGTGTAAGAATAATTTGGTCAGAGGTGTCTTAGCCAGAGATGTATAGGAGTCACTTAGCCAGAGGTGTGTAGGACTTACTTAGCCAGAGACATGCAGGAGATGCTTAGACAGAATGCTTAAGATCACTTAGACAGAGGTGTGTAAGTTCATTTAGCCAGAGGTGTGTAGGGGATGCTTTTCCGGAGATAGTTTGGAGTCACTTAGACAGAAGTGTGTAAGTTCATGTGTGTAGGAATAGCTTAGCCAGAAGTGTCTTCGATCACTTAGTCAGAGGTTTCTAAGATCACTTATATAGAGGTTTCTTGGAATCACTTAACCAGAGATGTTTAGGAGTCTCCTATCCAGAGGTGTATATGATTCACTTACCCAGAGGTGTGTTGGACTTACTTTACCAGAGGTGTATTCGAGTCACTTAGTCAAAGATATATATGAATCACTTTGCCAGAGGTATGTAGGAATAACTTAGCAAGAGGTGTCTCAGATCACTCAGCTAGAGGTGTGTAGGGGTTGCTTTGCCAGAGATATATTGGCGTCACTTAGCCAGAGGTGTGAATGATACACTTAGGAAGAGGTGTGTAGGAAAAAATTAGCCAGAGATGTCTAAGATCACTTAGCCAGGGGTGTCTAAGATCACTTAGCCAGAGGTGCATATGAGTCTCTTAGCCAGAGGTGTATAGGAGTAACTTAGCCAGAGGTGTGTAGGACTTACTTAGCCAGAGAAGTGCGGGAGATGCTTAGACAGAAGAGTCTAAGATAACTTAGACAGAGGTGTGTACATTCACACTTAGCCAGAGGTGTGTAGGGGTTGCCTTGCCAGAGAAATAAATGATTCACTTAGGCAGAGGTGTGTAGGAATAACTTATTCAGAGGTGTTTATGAACACTTAGACAGGCGTGTATACGAGTCACTTAACCATAGGTTTCTTGGAGTCATTTAGCCAGAGATGTGTAGGTATTAGCCAGACGGTGTCTAAGATCACTTAGAAAGAAGTGTTTAGGAGTCACTTAGCCACAGGTTTGTAGGACTTACTTAGCCAGAGACGTGCAGGAGATCCTTAGAGAAAAGTCTAAGATCACTTAGACAGAGTAGGGGTGTAGGGGTTGCTTTGCCAGAGATATTTTGGAGTCACTTAGCCAGAGGTATAAATGATTCACAAAGGTGTGTTGTAATAACTTAGCCAGAGGTGTCTCAGTTCACTTGTCCAGAGGTGTTTATGAGTCATTTCGCTAGAGGTTCCTCGGAGTCAATAAGCCAGAGATGTGGAGAACTTACTTAGCCAGATCACTTAGCCAGAGGTTTGTCGGAGTTATTTAACCAGGAGTATCTTTGAGTTGCTTCGCTAGAGGTGTCTAGAAGGTACTTAGCCAGAGGTATACTTGTGTTTTTATCCTGTGGTGTCTATGAGTTTCTTATACAGCAGTTTGTAGGTGTTAGCTGGTAAAAGCTGTGAAGGGGTTTGTCGTCCAGAAGTGTGTAGGGGTAACTTAGCCAGGGGTGTGAGGAAGTAACTTAGCCAGAGGTGTTTAGGATTTACTAATCCTGAGGTGTCTTGCATCTATTTGGGCCGAGATGCCTACGAGTTACCTAAATACAGTTGTGTTGGATTTGCTAAGCCAGAGATATGTAGGAGTTTCTTAATCTGAGTTGTCTGTGTGTTACTTGGCCTTTGGGTGCCAAGGAGTCACTTAGCCAGAAGTGTCTAGGAGTCACTTAGCCAGAGGTGTCTAGGAGTCACTTAGCCAGAGGTATCTAGGAGTCAATAAGCCAGAGGTGTCTAGGAGTCACTGAGCCAGAGGTGTCTAGGAGTCACTTAGTCAGAGGTGTTTAGTAGTCACTTAGTCAGAGGTGTCTAGGAGTCACTTAGCCAGAGGTGTCTAGGAGTCACTTAGCAAGAGGTATCTAGGAGTCAATAAGCCAGAGGTGTCTAGGAGTCACTGAGCCAGAGGTGTCTAGGAGTCACTTAGTCAGAGGTGTTTAGTAGTCACTGAGCCAGAGGTGTCTAGGAGTCACTTAGTCAGAGGTGTTTAGTAGTCACTTACTTAGCCAGAGGTGTCTAGGAGTTACTTAGCCAGAGGTGTCTAGGTGTCACTTAGCCAGAGGTGTCTAGGTGTTAATTAGGCAGATGTTTCTAGGTGTCACTTAGCCAGAGGTGTCTAGGTGTGACTTAAGCAGATGTGTGTAGGTGTTAATTAAGCAGAGGTGTGTAGGTGTTACTTAGTCAGAGGTGTCTAGGTGTTTCTTAGCCAGAGGTGTCTAGGTGTCACTTAGCCAGAGGGGTCTAGGTGTCTAGGTGTCACTTAGCCAGAGGTGTCTTGTGTTTCTTAGCCAGAGGTGTCTAGGTGTCACTTAGCCAGAGGTGTCTAGGTGTTACTTAGCCAGAGGTGTCTAGGTGTTACTTAGCCAGAGGTGTCTAGGTGTTACTTAGCCAGAGGTGTATAGGTGTCTAGGTGTCACTTAGCCAGATGTGTCTAGGTGTCTAGGTGTCACTTAGCCAGATGTGTCTAGGTGTTACTTAGGCAAAGGAGTTTAGGTGTCAATTAGCCAGAGGTGTCTAGGTGTCTAGGTGTCACTTAGCCAGATGTGTCTAGGTGTCACTTAGCCAGAGGTGTCTAGGTGTCTAGGTTTTACTTAGGCAGAGGTGTGTTGTAGTCACTTAGCCAGAGGTGTCTAGGTGCTACTTAGCCATAGGTGTCTAGGTGTTACTTAGGTAGATGTGTCTAGGTGTTACTTAGGCAGAGGTGTCTAGGTGTCACTTAGCCAGAGGTGTCTAGGTGTTACTTAGCCAGAGTTGTCTATGTGTTACTTAGGCAGAGGAATCTAGGAGTCACTTGGCCAGAGGTATCTAGGTGTCACTTAGCCATAGGTGTCTAGGTGTTACTTAGCCAGAGGTGTCTAGGTGTCACTTTGCCAGAGGTGTCTAGGAGTCACTTAGCCAGAGGTGTGTAGGTGTTACTTAAGCAGATGTGTGTAGGTATTAATTAGGCAGAGGTGTGTAGTAGTAGTCACTGAGCCAGATGTGTCTAGGTGTTACTTAGCCAGAGGTGTCTATGTGTTTCTTAGCTAGATGTGTCTAGGTTTTACTTAGGCAGAGGTGTCTAGGTGTCACTTAGCCAGAGGTGTCTAGGTGTTACTTAACCAAAGGGGTCTAGGTGTTATTTAGGCAGATGTGGCTAGGTGTTACTTAGGAAGAGGTGTCTAGGTGTCACTTAGCCAGAGGTGTCTAGGTGTCACTTAGCCAGAAGTGTCTAGGAGTCACTTAGCCAGAGGTGTCTAGGAGTCACTTAGCCAGAGGTATCTAGGAGTCAATAAGCCAGAGGTGTCTAGGAGTCACTGAGCCAGAGGTGTCTAGGAGTCACTTAGTCAGAGGTGTTTAGTAGTCACTTAGTCAGAGGTGTCTAGGAGTCACTTAGCCAGAGGTGTCTAGGAGTCACTTAGCCAGAGGTATCTAGGAGTCAATAAGCCAGAGGTGTCTAGGAGTCACTGAGCCAGAGGTGTCTAGGAGTCACTTAGTCAGAGGTGTTTAGTAGTCACTGAGCCAGAGGTGTCTAGGAGTCACTTAGTCAGAGGTGTTTAGTAGTCACTTACTTAGCCAGAGGTGTCTAGGAGTTACTTAGCCAGAGGTGTCTAGGTGTCACTTAGCCAGAGGTGTCTAGGTGTTAATTAGGCAGAGGTTTCTAGGTGTCACTTAGCCAGAGGTGTCTAGGTGTGACTTAAGCAGATGTGTGTAGGTGTTAATTAAGCAGAGGTGTGTAGGTGTTACTTAGTCAGAGGTGTCTAGGTGTTTCTTAGCCAGAGGTGTCTAGGTGTCACTTAGCCAGAGGGGTCTAGGTGTCTAGGTGTCACTTAGCCAGAGGTGTCTTGTGTTTCTTAGCCAGAGGTGTCTAGGTGTCACTTAGCCAGAGGTGTCTAGGTGTTACTTAGCCAGAGGTGTCTAGGTGTTACTTAGCCAGAGGTGTCTAGGGGTTACTTAGCCAGAGGTGTATAGGTGTCTAGGTGTCACTTAGCCAGATGTGTCTAGGTGTCTAGGTGTCACTTAGCCAGATGTGTCTAGGTGTTACTTAGGCAAAGGAGTTTAGGTGTCAATTAGCCAGAGGTGTCTAGGTGTCTAGGTGTCACTTAGCCAGATGTGTCTAGGTGTCACTTAGCCAGAGGTGTCTAGGTGTCTAGGTTTTACTTAGGCAGAGGTGTGTTGTAGTCACTTAGCCAGAGGTGTCTAGGTGCTACTTAGCCATAGGTGTCTAGGTGTTACTTAGGTAGATGTGTCTAGGTGTTACTTAGGCAGAGGTGTCTAGGTGTCACTTAGCCAGAGGTGTCTAGGTGTTACTTAGCCAGAGTTGTCTATGTGTTACTTAGGCAGAGGAATCTAGGAGTCACTTGGCCAGAGGTATCTAGGTGTCACTTAGCCATAGGTGTCTAGGTGTTACTTAGCCAGAGGTGTCTAGGTGTCACTTTGCCAGAGGTGTCTAGGAGTCACTTAGCCAGAGGTGTGTAGGTGTTACTTAAGCAGATGTGTGTAGGTATTAATTAGGCAGAGGTGTGTAGTAGTAGTCACTGAGCCAGATGTGTCTAGGTGTTACTTAGCCAGAGGTGTCTATGTGTTTCTTAGCTAGATGTGTCTAAGAGTCACTTAGCCATAGGTGTCTAGGTGTTACTTAGCCAAAGGTGTCTAGGTGTCACTTAGGTAGATGTGTCTAGGTTTTACTTAGGCAGAGGTGTCTAGGTGTCACTTAGCCAGAGGTGTCTAGGTGTTACTTAACCAAAGGGGTCTAGGTGTTATTAAGGCAGATGTGGCTAGGTGTTACTTAGGAAGAGGTGTCTAGGTGTCACTTAGCCAGAGGTGTCTAGGTGTCACTTAGCCAGAGGTGTCTAGGAGTCACTTAGACAGAGGTGTCTAGGTGTCACTTAGCCAGAGGTGTCTAGGTGTCACTTAGCCAGAGGTGTCTAGGTGTCACTTAGCCAGAGGTGTCTATGTGTCACTTAGTCAGAGGTGTCTAGGTGTTATTTAGCCAGAGGTGTCTAGTAGTCACTTTGTCAGAGGTGTCTAGATGTTACTTAGCCAGAGGTTTCTAGGTGTTATTTAGCCAGACTTGTCTAGGTGTTATTTAGCCAGACTTGTCTAGTTGTGACTTAGCCAGAGGTGTCTAGGTGTCACTTAGCCAGAGGTGTCTAGGTGTCTAGGTGTTACTTAGCCAGAGGTGTCTAGGTGTTACTTAGCCAGAGGTGTCTAGGTGTTACTTAGCCACAGGTGTCTAGGTGTTACTTAGCCAGAGATGTCTAGGTGTCAATTAGCCAGAGGTGTCTAGGTGTCACTTAGCTAGAAGTGTCTAGGTGTCACTTAGCCAGAGGTGTGTAGGTGTCACTTAGCCAGAGGTGTCTAGGTGTTACTTAGCCAGAGGTGTCTAGGTGTCACTTAGCCAGATGTGTCTAGGTGTCACTTAGCCAGAGGTGTCTAGGAGTTTCTTAGGCAGATGTGTCTAGGTGTTTATTAGCCAGAGGTGTCTAGGTGTTACTTAGCCAGAGGTGTCTAGGTGTTACAAAGCCAGAGGTGTCTAGGTGTCACTTAGCCAGATGTGTCTAGGTGTCACTCAGCCAGAGGTGTCTAGGTGTCACTTAGCCATAGGTGTCTAGGTGTCACTTAGCCAGAGGTGTCTAGTTGTTACTTAGCCAGAGGTGTCTAGGTGTCACTTAGCCAGAGATGTCTAGGAGTCACTTAGCCAGAAGTGTCTAAGTGTCACTTAGCCAGAGGTGTCTATGTGTCACTTAGCCAGAGGTGTCTATGTGTCACTTAGCCAGAGGTGTCTAGGTGTCACTTAGCCAGAGGTGTCTAGGAGTTTCTTAGGCAGATGTGTCTAGGTGTTTATTAGCCAGAGGTGTCTAGGTGTTACTTAGCCAGAGTTGTCTAGGTGTTACTAAGCCAGAGGTGTCTAGGTGTCACTTAGCAAGATGTGTCTAGGTGTCACTCAGCCACAGGTGTCTAGGTGTTACTTAGCCAGAGGTGTCTAGGTGTTACTTAGCCAGATGTGTCTAGGTGTCACTTAGCCAGAGGTGTCTAGGAGTTTCTTAGGCAGATGTGTCTAGGTGTTTATTAGCCAGAGGTGTCTAGGTGTTACTTAGCCAGAGATGTCTAGGAGTCACTTAGCCAGATGTGTCTAGGTGTTACTTAGCCAGAGATGTCTAGGAGTCACTTAGCCAGATGTGTCTAGGTGTTACTTAGCCAGAGGGGTCTAGGTGTTAATTAGGCAGAGGTGTGTAGGAGTCACTTAGCCAGAGGTGTCTAGATGTCACTTAGCCAGAGATGTCTAGAAGTCACTTAGCCAGAGGTGTCTAGGTATCACTTAGCCAGAGGTGTCTAGGTGTCACTTAGCCAATTGTCTAGGAGTTTCTTAGGCAGATGTGTCTAGGTGTTTATTAGCCAGAGGTGTCTAGGTGTTACTTAGCCAGAGGTGTCTAGGTGTCACTTAGCCAGAGGTGTCTAGGTCTCACTTAGCCAGAGGTGTCTAGTTGTTACTTAGCCAGAGGTGTCTAGGTGTCACTTAGCCAGAGATGTCTAGGAGTCACTTAGCCAGAAGTGTCTAAGTGTCACTTAGCCAGATTTGTCTAGGTGTCACTTAATCAGAGGTGTCTAGGTGTCACATAGCCAGAGGTGTCTAGGTGTTTATTAGCAAGAGGTGTCTAGTTGTTACTTAGCCAGAGGTGTTTAGGTGTCACTTAGCCAGAGGTGTCTAGGTGTCACTTAGCCAGAGGTGTCTAGGTGTTACTTAGTCAGATGTGACTAGTTGTTACTTAGCCAGAGATGTCTAGGAGTCACTTAGCCAGATGTGTCTAGGTGTTACTTAGCCAGAGGGGTCTAGGTGTTAATTAGGCAGAGGTGTGTAGGAGTCACTTAGCCAGAGGTGTCTAGATGTCACTTAGCCAGAGATGTCTAGAAGTCACTTAGCCAGAGGTGTCTAAGTGTCACTTAGCCAGAGGTGTCTATGTGTCTAGGTATCACTTAGCCAGAGGTGTCTAGGTGTCACTTAGCCAGAGGTGTCTAGGAGTTTCTTAGGCAGATGTGTCTAGGTGTTTATTAGCCAGAGGTGTCTAGGTGTCACTTAGCCAGATTTGTCTAGGTGTCACTTAGCCAGAGGTGTCTAGGAGTTTCTTAGGCAGATGTGTCTAGGTGTTTATTAGCCAGAGGTGTCTAGGTGTCTAGGTGTTACTAAGCCATAGGTGTCTAGGTGTCACTTAGCCAGATGTGTCTAGGGGTTACTTAGCCAGAGATGTCTAGGTGTCACTTAGCCAGATGTGTTCAGGTGTCTAGGTTTAACTTAGCCAGATGTGTCTAGGGGTTACTTAGCCAGAGGTGTTTAGGTGTCACTTAGCCAGAGGTGTCTAGGTGTTACTTAGCCAGAGGTGTCTAGGTGTTACTTAGCCAGAGGTGTCTAGGTGCTACTTAGCCAGAGGTGTCTAGGTGTTTCTTAGTCAGAGGTGTCTAGGTGTCACTTAGCCAGAGGTGGCTAGGTGTCACTTAGCCAGAGGTGGCTAGATGTCACTTAGCCAGAGGTTTCTAGGTGTCACTTAGCCAGAGGTTTCTAGGAGTCACTTTGCCAGAGGTGTATAGGTGTCACTTAGCCAGAGGTGTCTAGGTGCATATGTGTAACTTAGCCAGAGGTGTATAGGTGTCACTTAGCCAGAGGTGTCAATGTGTTACTTAGCCAAATGTGGCTAGGTATCGAGGTGTTACTTAGCCAGAGGTGTCTAGATGTCACTTAGGTGCCTAGGTGTTACTTAGCCAGAGGTGTCTAGGTGTTACTTAGCCAGAGATGTCTAGGTGTGTAGGTGTTACTTAGCCATAGGTGTCTAGTTATTACTTAGCCAGATTTGTCTAGGTGTCACTTAGCCAGAGGTGTCTAGGTGTCACTTTGCCAGAGGTGTCTAGGTGTTTATTAGGCAGAGGTGTCTAGGTGTTTATTAGCCAGAGGTGTCTAGTTGTTACTTAGCCAGAGGTGTATAGGTGTCACTTAGCCAGAGGTGTCTAGGTGTCACTTAGCCAGAGGTGTCTAGGTGTTTATTAGGCAGAGGTGTCTAGGTGTTTATTAGCAAGAGGTGTCTAGTTGTTACTTAGCCAGAGGTGTTTAGGTGTCACTTAGTCAGAGGTGTCTAGGTGTTACTTAGCCAGAGGTGTCTAGGTGTTACTTAGCCAGAGGTGTCTAGGTGTTACTTAGTCAGATGTGGCTAGTTGTTACTTAGCCAGAGATGTCTAGGAGTCACTTAGCCAGATGTGTCTAGGTGTTACTTAGCCAGAGGGGTCTAGGTGTTAATTAGGCAGAGGTGTGTAGGTGTTACTTAGCCAGAGGTGTCTAGGTGTCACTTAGCCAGATGTGTCTAGGTGTCACTTAGCCAGAGGTGTCTAGGAGATTCTTAGGCAGATGTGTCTAGGTGTTTATTAGCAAGAGGTGTCTAGGTGTTACTTAGCCAGAGGTGTCTAGGTGTTACAAAGCCAGAGGTGTCTAGGTGTCACTTAGCCAGATGTGTCTAGGTGTCACTCAGCCAGAGGTGTCTAGGTGTCACTTAGCCAGAGGTGTCTAGGTGTCACTAAGCCAGAGGTGTCTAGTTGTTACTTAGCCAGAGGTGTCTAGGTGTCACTTAGCCAGAGATGTCTAGGAGTCACTTAGCCAGAGGTGTCTAAGTGTCACTTAGCCAGAGGTGTCTATGTGTCACTTAGCCAGAGGTGTCTATGTGTCACTTAGCCAGAGGTGTCTAGGTGTCACTTAGCCAGAGGTGTCTAGGAGTTTCTTAGGCAGATGTGTCTAGGTGTTTATTAGCCAGAGGTGTCTAGGTGTTACTTAGCCAGAGTTGTCTAGGTGTTACTAAGCCAGAGGTGTCTAGGTGTCACTTAGCCAGATGTGTCTAGGTGTCACTCAGCCACAGGTGTCTAGGTGTTACTTAGCCAGAGGTGTCTAGGTGTTACTTAGCCAGATGTGTCTAGGTGTCACTTAGCCAGAGGTGTCTAGGAGTTTCTTAGGCAGATGTGTCTAGGTGTTTATTAGCCAGAGGTGTCTAGGTGTTACTTAGCCAGAGGTGTCTAGGAGTTTCTTAGGCAGATGTGTCTAGGTGTTTATTAGCCAGAGGTGTCTAGGTGTCACTTAGCCAGATTTGTCTAGGTGTCACTTAGCCAGAGGTGTCTAGGAGTTTCTTAGGCAGATGTGTCTAGGTGTTTATTAGCCAGAGGTGTCTAGGTGTCTAGGTGTTACTAAGCCATAGGTGTCTAGGTGTCACTTAGCCAGATGTGTCTAGGGGTTACTTAGCCAGAGATGTCTAGGTGTCACTTAGCCAGATGTGTTCAGGTGTCTAGGTTTAACTTAGCCAGATGTGTCTAGGGGTTACTTAGCCAGAGGTGTTTAGGTGTCACTTAGCCAGAGGTGTCTAGGTGTTACTTAGCCAGAGGTGTCTAGGTGTTACTTAGCCAGAGGTGTCTAGGTGCTACTTAGCCAGAGGTGTCTAGGTGTTTCTTAGTCAGAGGTGTCTAGGTGTCACTTAGCCAGAGGTGGCTAGGTGTCACTTAGCCAGAGGTGGCTAGATGTCACTTAGCCAGAGGTTTCTAGGTGTCACTTAGCCAGAGGTTTCTAGGAGTCACTTTGCCAGAGGTGTATAGGTGTCACTTAGCCAGAGGTGTCTAGGTGCATATGTGTAACTTAGCCAGAGGTGTATAGGTGTCACTTAGCCAGAGGTGTCAATGTGTTACTTAGCCAAATGTGGCTAGGTATCGAGGTGTTACTTAGCCAGAGGTGTCTAGATGTCACTTAGGTGCCTAGGTGTTACTTAGCCAGAGGTGTCTAGGTGTTACTTAGCCAGAGATGTCTAGGTGTGTAGGTGTTACTTAGCCATAGGTGTCTAGTTATTACTTAGCCAGATTTGTCTAGGTGTCACTTAGCCAGAGGTGTCTAGGTGTCACTTTGCCAGAGGTGTCTAGGTGTTTATTAGGCAGAGGTGTCTAGGTGTTTATTAGCCAGAGGTGTCTAGTTGTTACTTAGCCAGAGGTGTATAGGTGTCACTTAGCCAGAGGTGTCTAGGTGTCACTTAGCCAGAGGTGTCTAGGTGTTTATTAGGCAGAGGTGTCTAGGTGTTTATTAGCAAGAGGTGTCTAGTTGTTACTTAGCCAGAGGTGTTTAGGTGTCACTTAGTCAGAGGTGTCTAGGTGTTACTTAGCCAGAGGTGTCTAGGTGTTACTTAGCCAGAGGTGTCTAGGTGTTACTTAGTCAGATGTGGCTAGTTGTTACTTAGCCAGAGATGTCTAGGAGTCACTTAGCCAGATGTGTCTAGGTGTTACTTAGCCAGAGGGGTCTAGGTGTTAATTAGGCAGAGGTGTGTAGGTGTTACTTAGCCAGAGGTGTCTAGGTGTCACTTAGCCAGATGTGTCTAGGTGTCACTTAGCCAGAGGTGTCTAGGAGATTCTTAGGCAGATGTGTCTAGGTGTTTATTAGCAAGAGGTGTCTAGGTGTTACTTAGCCAGAGGTGTCTAGGTGTTACAAAGCCAGAGGTGTCTAGGTGTCACTTAGCCAGATGTGTCTAGGTGTCACTCAGCCAGAGGTGTCTAGGTGTCACTTAGCCAGAGGTGTCTAGGTGTCACTAAGCCAGAGGTGTCTAGTTGTTACTTAGCCAGAGGTGTCTAGGTGTCACTTAGCCAGAGATGTCTAGGAGTCACTTAGCCAGAGGTGTCTAAGTGTCACTTAGCCAGAGGTGTCTATGTGTCACTTAGCCAGAGGTGTCTATGTGTCACTTAGCCAGAGGTGTCTAGGTGTCACTTAGCCAGAGGTGTCTAGGAGTTTCTTAGGCAGATGTGTCTAGGTGTTTATTAGCCAGAGGTGTCTAGGTGTTACTTAGCCAGAGTTGTCTAGGTGTTACTAAGCCAGAGGTGTCTAGGTGTCACTTAGCCAGATGTGTCTAGGTGTCACTCAGCCACAGGTGTCTAGGTGTTACTTAGCCAGAGGTGTCTAGGTGTTACTTAGCCAGATGTGTCTAGGTGTCACTTAGCCAGAGGTGTCTAGGAGTTTCTTAGGCAGATGTGTCTAGGTGTTTATTAGCCAGAGGTGTCTAGGTGTTACTTAGCCCATCCATGGCCAAAGGCCCAAGCAATTCACCATCAATCCCATCTTTCCAACAATATGTATATCTATCCCATCAATTGAATGTGGATCAACTTACATTCTACAGAACACATGTGGCTAAATGGGGCAATAAAGTCATCAGGGTTCATCGCCCAGAATTAGTTATCAAGCACACCACCTTGTCAAATGTTTTGATTAACATCCAGAAAAGACCCTATATAATTGATAAAGGCTCTTTGCAAGTTGCGAGGTGTGACAGATGCTCCACCACCAGGGACACTACACTGATGCCACATGATATCAGATTGCTTTGTCACTTGGTGATATTTTGTACACATTTTGATCTTAGAATGTTACTTTTACACATCATCTCATCAAGATGATTTTTACTTTATTTCTTTGACATAATGTTTTGCAATATACAAATCTTTGCTGGAAAACTACCTCTAGAAATCATATAATTATTAGCATATCTATTAATAAATCTTAAAGTTTCTTTCTTTTGAAAATGGTAAATCCATGAAACAATGATAACGATCTTTCATGCTTTCATCAAAATTCTAATTGTCACAAAATTATACTGGGATGTTGGCAGAAAAGATGGTAAGAGTTGAGAGTAATATATATCTGGACTTGGCAAATTCTGGAAGTGGATAAACATGATATCAATATCTCATGAGGTGTTGATAATAATGGACAAGGGGCTGATTGTCATATCTGTTGGCACAGGGGCCTGAAACCACTCTACTGTGAGGGCAATCAAATCACATCTAACTTTTAATAAATCCACCTACAAGCTTTTGTCTAAATTTCCCATGCAAGATAATGATGTGGGTAACTACTTCTTGTAGTCATTGTTGTACTAACATGCATCCCACAAAGAGAGCCTCATACAGGGCCACACAATTGACCTGCTGTTGACAGACTCTAAATCTGCTCTGCACATCTGACATATTACCAGGATCATTAGTTTATGTCTTGACAACATACATTAAAGCTAGTCAGTCATGATCAATTTGAACAAAAACTGAAGAGGTACAACTCTGCAGACATCAATTTGTGTGCTGTAGGGATGTGCAGATTTCTAGCTAACATGAAAGGATTATATCTGTGCCATCATAGTCAGAGGAACACCCTGTCCTATGTTTACTATTACATAATGTTTATACTGTTATGCTTTGATGTGGCACCAAGTCCTCAAAGTGCTCTGACAGACCATTGACCACAAGTTGGGTGGTGTATGTAATAGCAGAGGGAAGGTCAGAGGGTAGATGTGGGTACCCCAGGTGGCATGACATAATACCAAATAACACATACAGAAGACAGGACTATCATTCCACAATGATCAATGATTCTTGATCTTTTGAGCAACATGAGTTTGTCGACTTGAATATTGGATAAAATATGATTCATCTTAACATCATTGGTAACCATTTATGAAAATAAATTTATAGAAAATATGCTTAGAGTGTATTGTCCAGACATATCCCATTTTTTTTATAGGGAAACATGCAGACATGAAGGAATCCATTAAGTCATTCATGCTTTTCTGATAAGTGTACGGAGTAGATTTGACTGAGCTTCATCCCCCTTCCTGATAGACCCCCAAAGCATTAAAAGGTTCATAAAGGATGGTAACAGTCAAGGGGTAGATTACAAATAGACATATATGCATTAGTTCTGATTTATCTGATTCTGATTATAACAAGTACAAGGGGACTGATTGAAATGGTTGATAGAAACAATAAAGTCATTAATTACACAACTCACCATAGGTGGGCCTCATCAACACCATCAATAGATTAGCGGGTAAGGAAAGTTCAGATAGATGGGTTTCTTCCAGTTTATCAAGACAGAAGGACAGGACATGCTATAGATGGGATTGATAGAATTGTTGGAATTTATAGGAAGTTGTCAAAGATGGAATTGTTAAGATACATCCTATTCTTCTCATTTCTAGAAATATGGGGTTGACCAGATAGCTGTAGTAAAATGTACAGAGCTTGTGGACTGTGCAGGTCTGTACATAGACTACTTGCTGACGGTATGATCAATATTGAATTATATTGGTTCATGGGATAGATGGAATTGTTGGAATTGATGGACACACACAGATAATTTGTTCAAATTGATCAAAGTCTTCTCCTTTATAGAATACAACCATATTTCTAGATAAATATAACATATAAGATAGATCTGATTTATCAAATTTCTTCAGTACACTTCAATCAATTGTTGGAATTGATATATGTGTTGTTGGAATTGATGGGATTGTTGGAAAATAGAGGGGGGCATTGGCCATGCCTCACTTAGCCAGAGTTGTCTAGGTGTTACTAAGCCAGAGGTGTCTAGGTGTCATTTAGCCAGAGGTGTCTAGGTGTCACTTCGACAGAGGTGTCTAGGTGTCACTTAGCCAGAGGTGTCTAGGTGTTACTTAGCCAGATGTGTCTAGGTGTTACTTAGCCAGAGGTTTCTAGGAGTCACTTAGCCAGAGGTGTCTAGGTGTTGCTTAGCCAGAGATGTCTAGGTGTCACTTAGTCAGAGGTGTCTAGGAGTCACTTAGCCAGAGGTGTCTAGGTATCACTCAGCCAGAGGTGTCTAGGTTTCACTTAGCCAGAGGTGTCTAGGAGTCACTTAGCCAGAGGTGTCTAGGCGTCACTTAGACAGAGGGGTCTAGGTGTCTAGGTGTTGCTTAGCCAGAGTTGTCTAGGTGTCACTTAGCCAGAGGTGTGTAGGTGTTACTTAGCCAGATGTGTCTAGGTATCTAGGTGTTACTTAGCCAGAGGTGTCTAGGTGCTACTTAGCCAGAGGTGTCTAGGTGTTACTTAGCCAGAAGTGTCTAGGTGTCAAGGTGTTACTTAGTCAGAGGTGTCTACTTAGCCAGAGGTGTCTAGGTGTCTCGGTGTCTCTTAGCCAGAGGTGTCTAGGTGTCTCTTAGCCAGAAGTGTCTAGGTGTGACTTAGCCAGAGGTGTCTAGGTGTTACTTAGCCAGAGGTGTCTAGGTGTTACTTAGCCAGAAGTGTCTAGGTGTCAAGGTGTTACTTAGTAATAGGTTTCTACTTAGCCAGAGGTGTCTAGGTGTCTAGGTGTCTCTTAGCCAGAGGTGTCTAGGTGTCTCTTAGCCAGAGTTGTCTAGGTGTCTCTTAGCCAGAGGTGTCTAGGTGTCTCTTAGCCAGAGGTGTCTAGGTGTTACTTAGCCAGAGGTGTCTAGGTGTTACTAAGGCAGAGGTGTGTAGTAGTTAATGTAGTAGTCAAAGATATATAAGAATTACTTAGCCAGAGGTGTCTAGGAGTTGCTTAGCCAGAGGTGTTTAGGTGTCACTTAGCCAGAGGTGTCTAGGTGTTTCTTAGCCAGAGGTGTCTAGGTGTCTCTTAGCCAGAGGTGTCTAGGTGTCTCTTAGCCAGAGGTGTCTAGGTGTTACTTAGCCAGAGGTATCTAGGTGTTACTAAGGCAGAGGTGTGTAGTAGTTAATGTAGTAGTCAAAGATATATAAGAATTACTTAGCCAGAGGTGTCTAGGTGTTGCTTAGCCAGAGGTGTCTAGGTGTCACTTAGCCAGAGGTGTCTAGGTGTTACTTAGCCAGATGTGTCTAGGTGTTACTTAGCCAGAGGTGTCTAGGTGTTGCTTAGCCAGAGATGTCTAGGTGTCACTTAGTCAGAGGTGTCTAGGAGTCACTTAGCCAGAGGTGTCTAGGTGTTGCTTAGCCAGAGATGTCTAGGTGTCACTTAGCCAGAGGTGTCTAGGTGTCTCTTAGCCAGAGGTGTCTATGTGTTACTTAGCAAGAGGTGTCTAGGTGTCTCTTAGCCAGAGGTGTTTAGGTGTGACTTAGCCAGAGGTGTCTAGGAGTCACTTAGCCAGAGGTGTCTAGGTGTCACTTAGCCAGAGGGGTCTAGGTGTCTAGGTGTTGCTTAGCCAGAGTTGTCTAGGTGTTAATTAGGCAGAGGTGTGTAGGAGTCACTTAGCCAGAGGTGTCTAGGTGTCACTTAGCCAGAGGGGTCTAGGTGTCTAGGGGTTACTTAGCCAGAGGTGTCTAGGTGTTACTTAGCCAGAGGTGTCTAGGTGTCACTTAGCCAGAGGTGTCTAGGAGTTTCTTAGGCAGAGGTGTTTAGGTGTTACTTAGCCAGAGGTGTCTAGGTGTCACTTAGCCAGAGGTGTTTAGGTATCACTCAGCCAGAGGTGTCTAGGTTTCACTTAGCTAGAGGTGTCTAGGTGTCACTTAGCCAGAGGTGTCTAGGTGTCACTTGGCCAGAGGTGTCCAGGTATCACTCAGCCAGAGGTGTCTAGGTGTTGCTTAGCCAGAGGTGTGTATGTGTTAATTAGTCAAAGATATTAGAAGAATTACTTAGTCAGAGGTGTCTAGGTGTCACTTAGCCAGAGGGGTCTAGGTGTCTAGGTGTTGCTTAGCCAGAGTTGTCTAGGTGTTAATTAGGCAGAGGTGTGTAGGAGTCACTTAGCCAGAGGTGTCTAGGTGTCACTTAGCCAGAGGGGTCTAGGTGTCTAGGGGTTACTTAGCCAGAGGTGTCTAGGTGTTACTTAGCCAGAGGTGTCTAGGTGTCACTTAGCCAGAGGTGTCTAGGAGTTTCTTAGGCAGAGGTGTCTAGGTGTTACTTAGCCAGAGGTGTCTAGGTGTCACTTAGCCAGAGGTGTCTAGGTGTCACTTAGCAAGAGGTGTCTAGGTGTCACTTGGCCAGAGGTGTCTAGGTATCACTCAGCCAGAGGTGTCTAGGTTTCACCTAGCCAGAGGTGTCTAGGAGTCACTTAGCCAGAGGTGTCTAGGTGTCACTTAGACAGAGGGGTCTAGGTGTCTAGGTGTTGCTTAGCCAGAGTTGTCTAGGTGTTAATTAGGCAGAGGTGTGTAGGAGTCACTTAGCCAGAGGTGTCTAGGTGTCACTTAGCCAGAGGGGTCTAGGTGTCTAGGGGTTACTTAGCCAGAGGTGTCTAGGTGTTACTTAGCCAGAGGTGTCTAGGTGTCACTTAGCCAGAGGTGTCTAGGAGTTTCTTAGGCAGAGGTGTTTAGGTGTTACTTAGCCAGAGGTGTCTAGGTGTCACTTAGCCAGAGGTGTTTAGGTATCACTCAGCCAGAGGTGTCTAGGTTTCACTTAGCTAGAGGTGTCTAGGTGTCACTTAGCCAGAGGTGTCTAGGTGTCACTTGGCCAGAGGTGTCTAGGTATCACTCAGCCAGAGGTGTCTAGGTGTTGCTTAGCCAGAGGTGTGTATGTGTTAATTAGTCAAAGATATTAGAAGAATTACTTAGTCAGAGGTGTCTAGGTGTTACTTGGGCAGAGGTGTGTAGTAGTTACTTGGGCAGAGGTGTGTAGGAGTTACTTGGGCAGAGGTGTGTAGGTGTTACTTAGCCAGATGTGTCTAGGTGTTAATTGGGCAGAGGTGTGTAGGAGTTACTTAGCCAGAGGTGTCTAGGTGTTACTTAGGCAGAGGTGTGTAGGAGTTAATTAGTAAAAGATGTATAAGAATTACTTAGCCAGAGGTGTCTAGGTGTTACTTGGGCAGAGGTGTGTGGGAGTTACTTAGCCAGAGGTGTGTAGGAGTTACTTAGTCAAAGATGTATAAGAGGTGTCTAGGTGTCTAGGAGTCACTTAGCCAGAGGTGTCTAGGTGTTACTTAGCCAGAGGTGTCTTGGTGTTACTTAGCCAAAGGTTTTTTGAAGGTTTTTTTGGTAGAGTTATCCAGGAGTTACTTTTCCAGGTGTATGCATGAGTTACTTAGCCAAGGTGCAATGTTTGTCACCGCATATATATATATATATATATATATATATATATATATATATATATATATATATATATATATATATATATATATATATATATATATTGGGTAGTTTACGTCATATAGGCATTACATGAAAGAGAAATGACGTTATACAACTCTGACGTTTTTGACTGACTCTAGATCTAAACATAGCGCCAGTGAAATGTTCTGTTCTCACTGATAATTGAGATATAAATTTCATTTATCCATGTGTATACGACTTTCCAAAACTGAAAAACGTCTATGTCCATACTTTTCTATATATTTCATTTATTTTGTCCAAAGCATTTGAAGCAACGTAAAAGAATATTGTTCAATTACATAAATTTTAACATTTTGTTTAAATTAAGCAGATATGCATTGGCAAACATATTTAAAACATGATTTATCCTTTGTAAAAAAACCTTTATTTTCTAAGGTGACACAAAATCTGTCAATATTTGCATCCATTTTAATAACAGAGAATATGTCCGGCAAGGTATTTCCATTGACACATATTTTCGGAGAATTTCCCGATATTCTTACATACAGGCCTGTATTTTTGTTACAGCAATAAAGGATTTAAGAAAAATGAAATAGAATGTTCAGAATATAGTTCCAGACAAATATGTATTTTCTGTGTTACTCTGTGATCGGTATGATCATGGGGAATGTGTATTCATTTCAACATGTTCTCCAGGCACACGCGGCCTGTGTGTAGACATCGGCTATTTTTGGCATATATTGCCTAAAATGAAGGAATGTATATATCTAAATAGGCTGTCTTCATCTCTGCGCTGGAATGATCATGATTTTGATAATATAGAGGGCACCACATCAAGGTGACTTCCTAGGAATTGATGTGAAAATATGTACCTCACATGTGTCAAATATAATACAGATCTGCTGCCAATACCAACAATTAGAGCAAACGACCATAGGATTCGCGCAATCACAGGATTAACTGATAATAAGTAAAATGTCTTGTATACATAAAACAAATAGAACATCAGACTTTCTGACACACTAATTGGAGCTACTTTGTCACTTCTTGGTCGATAATCACAATTAACAACTCAAAATTTAGCTTTTGGGCTCTTCTCTTCAATTATGTAAGGTTAATGCTCGATATGTTAAATTTCATCTTTTAGCATAGAAGAAACATCAGTGCGCGAAGGCTATGATCGTATGCGCAGAAGTGTGACTCTGACTTGTATATCTTGAAAAAATATAAAACACGATCATCGCTTTATAAGATTAATTAATGTGAATTATTACTGGTGGGTATACCCCACTTTCGCACACATATAATTTACCGACCGTGTTTTGTTGGATAATATAATGATTGACAAAGACCAAAATGCGCTAAATTGACGATCGTTAGCCTGTATCAAGAGGCTAAGATTATCATTCATCAATGATTAAAGACATTTATAATTAAACAGAACAATACCCAACTCATGACACTTGTTAAGAAGTACATTCTCTCATAGCTTTGCTAATGTTGGATTGATATATGTTACAATAAGCCTAACCTCTCTTAGAAAGTTAGGCATAATACGCCGTAATTGACCAACATCAATGTGGGCCTAGTTTGATGAGACAATGTATTCATTTCCTGTGGGTTGTAATTCGGCTTTTCTGAGGTCAAATTGATAAGATCATCACTATTGAGTGTTCGTCTTAGACCACGAGAAAGACTCTGATTTGCACATTTGCATTGTGTATAAATATATTCCTATAACACGTGAACAAAAAGTAGTGCGTGATGACATCATCCCTTTATATCCCGTCACCGCCCATCAATGGACTAAATCTTCTGTTTACATTGCGAGTTGATCCTTCCCAGACGTTAGAAAAGGGCCTGAACGATATCATAAGAAGTTACAACTTTGAGTCTATTTGTGCTAGACTATTTGCTAATAGATCTATAGAACAATAAATGTCTTTAAAAGATGAAAGAAAGGATTTTAAATTCTGTTTTTGTTTATTTCAATTTTGTTTTGTTTCTTCAAATTATTGTTTTATTTTGTTTTATATTTTGTTTTGTTTGTTGTCTATTGGTTTGTTTTCATATTTTGGGTTTCTCTGTTTAATTATCCAATTTTCTTTCTGTAATTTCTATAGGCTTATTGCATTCGGCACGTTGCGCGTTTGATAAATGGCGCGTTCAACACAGAGTGACTTGTATCAGTGTGACGTCACAGGACAGTGTGTGAAAGTCATCAGTGGCATGTCCAGGGTTTTACATTTGTTAAAATGGGGTACACTACAGTATCTTTTCTGTACAAGTATTTATAATTTTTTTGGCATATTCATGTTCACAAATATCATACAAAGTCCTATAAGAAGAAGAAATGCCAAATGATATAAATTGTGAAATTTGTTAAATTGAACACCCCCAAAAATACCAATACTCATAACTGACACAACGCGCATAAACGTGCACTACGCGCAGAATGCAATAAGCCATTTCTATATTGTTTGATCATTTTTTCCATTAATTTTACACGTTGATCATCACCTTTTCTTTTACATTTACTGTTTAAAATTTAAAATTGAAACCACACATATGCACATATAAAATGATAAAATGGACTTTTAAATATTTAAAACACTTCTTTGCTGATATTATATTTAGGAACTTATAGAATCGCCAACTCCACTAAAAGATGTCCCAAATTACACCATTATATTCCCCGAAACCTATTTATTATTATTTGATAAATTCTTTTAAAAGTCTCACATCCAAAAGAGAAATCTATCCATAAAATAACACATCATGTCAAAGGGAATCTTTTCCATTGCTTGAAACAGTGGGTTGCCATGCCGTCATGCGCGCGAACTATGATGTCACAATTATCGTCATTAGACTCGGCGGTCTCCTTGTCCTTCGTGGCCTGTTGACCTGAGTCCAGGAGATGCGAGAGGCTGATTGGTGGATGGAATGCATCACGTGTCTTAGATATATCATCTGTGTACTGCCAAATGTATGCCTCTAGGACTGCCCTGAGGTCGTCGTTAGCATACACTCTCTTGGCAATGCTGGAGTCCGCCATCTTATAAGTTAGCTGCTTTGTGGACACGTTGAGATATGCCACACCGTCTTGAGTGGTGTTGGATACATCGGAGTCCCAGCAGAAGATAACTTTTTGAGGAATGCACTTCAGTAAGTCCTCCAAGTCTTCAATGCTTCCTATCCGGTACACTTTACTGCCGATAGAGAGCAGTTCTATACCATCACAGCTGCTTTGAGACACTTCTCTTGTTCGTATTCCACATTTGACCCAGCATCTGATGATGTGCTTGCCAGACCATTTGAACGCGTATGCAGGTCCACACCAGAGTTTGTCATTTTCTTTACTCTTTGCTTTCTGACCTGTGCAGACAAGGATGTCCCGGTCAGTGTACAGCTTCTCAATATCATCCTGTGACACATGCTTCCACAGGTAGCACAAAGCAAGGGGCAGCACTTTCCAGGAATAATTTATTGTTCTTTTCCGCCACTGTCTATAGAAATGCTGTTTCACTTTTGTTTTCTGGTAACACATCTGGTTGCTGATATCACCATATTTCCAGATAAAACGTATTCTGTCCACAATAAACATTGCCAGTCGATTCTCCAGTAGCTGTATCAGTACATCGGATGGGTTATTCAGATTGTATCGCAAGTTTGAATCCACCTTTAAGAGCGCATCAAATGGAAGGGTGCCATACTTCACCATGCAAGATACAATTTCAGATTGGATGGATTCCGCATGTATTGCCACACTATTTACCGTTGCCATTATATGTTCATTGTTTTGTGCATCCTTTACAAACACATCGTTGGCTTTCCGAAGAACAAGCTCTCTGGAAGCGTCGCTGTATACTGCCATAGAGGAAGACTCCTCCATCATTGCAGTTATCATACTCTTTTCCAACAAATCAGGCCACATGTCTGCTATTGAGTTATCTAGGAAGTTTGCTACTAGCTGTACTGTAGACCGTTGTAACTTTGCACTGGGTTGGTTCCCTTGGGATATCCTTATGCTTTGACACATAGGTTTGAAACTCAGCCAGCGTCTTTCGTGGGCACTGAGCAGGAAGCACATAAGGATAGTCATTTGATCAATTGCACGTACCATATTCTCAGCACTACCGAGTGCACAGAAGCTTGACCAGTCAAGTTCGATGTCAATATGACTGGCTGTACTAGCAGGACTGCCACCATAGATGACCTCCTTTAGAAGCTCAGAGTGGTCATTATCAAAGCATGGGGGATAACCCTCTGCCATTTCAAGATGAACGTGTCCCCCAAGTGTTGTTGACCTCCACGATGCCTGGCCAGGTAGTGCCAGTCTGTCTGCTTGCCTCTGTAGTGCCATGGTCACCATGGTGCTGAGCTTTACCATCACCCAAAGAGGAAAAGTCCATCTGTTATATTTGAAGGACCCATCCTCTGTCATGTAGAATCTCCATGTGACCGTCGACATATTAAGAAGATCTGCAACATTTGGTATAACTTCATTGTGTGCAGCATTCTCATCATATACTACTCGTATTCTTCTTATCCTTCTTATATATGACATCAAGGTAGATTCTTTCTCTGGTTTCTCCAGACTTTGCATACTCTGGATCATTTCAACGCAGTCCTCTATGGCGTTTGTCACCCCTCCGCACTCTGGGTGCCGGTCTACTCTCCCCGCTACCACACGCTCCATGTAGACAGCTTGCTTGTCAGCAGGAAAGGTAGTCGGATCTGCTTCTATCACCATTGATGTTTTCCATTCTTGGTTTACCTGTAATGAGTCCATGAAACATTGTTAACAGGGTGCCGATACCGATATTGGACCACCATGCACACACACACACACACACACACACACACACACACACACATATATGATTACTTTAAATATATTCACATGTCTTGAGAACCTATGCAAAACTCTTTGAACAAAATTACATCATGATTAGTGGAATGACCCGTTTTCTCAAACACTATCAATTTATGACCAAATAATGAACAGAAATAGCAAAGTGATATTGGTCATTTCATGAAATTTTAAACAGATATGTGTCATTGATCACACGTGCACAATCCTCAACGTAATCAAAACTTTTATCAAAATGTCTTCACACCTATTTTAGGTGCAGAAGTAGTGTGACGTACCTTGTCCTGGAAGGCCTGTACACGTTGTTGTATCTGTTCCTTCACATGGTCGGCATACCCCGTCCCCAGTACAGCGCGGGACGACACTATGGGCTCGGCCAGATCAGCCGGAATCCTATAGGCCTGCGTCAGTATTCCTTCTTCAATCTCTCTGTCCTGAGGATCCTCATCGGATGAACTCACTAACCTCACCGTTCGTACAGAATTTAGTTGCTTCTTTTCAAAATCAGTTTTTGGCCAAAAGTGTAATCCATTCTTTGAATGTTCATCAATAAGATCCCGAAGCATGAGTCCAGACTGAATGACGGCCCTAGCATCCATATTGTGCTCAGTGAGAGTGTCCAGCTTGTCTTCTAGGGTTGAGTCTAATATGACCCTGAGACCCTGAGTCGTACTGCTGGACAGTCGGACATCAGGCGCGGCTGTGAGAGCGTGAACCATGCTACTGCCGTGTTTAGCCAGCAGAACCAGCCAGCAATCTGCATGGTTCAGCCTGCTTGACATATCACCATCCACTGAGTACACTGATCTGTGCCACTGCTCATCTCCCGGCCGACTCATCCCTAACAGCCACCGCATGTGAATGGGAAGACCTGCCGGGTCTACATGACTGTCCCCCAATCCCAGGTCATCTCTTCTGAATGTCCTGGCAATACCCAGCTGCCCAAACTGGATTGCTGTTGTGAACGCATCCGCGGGCCTTTCGATATAATTTTGCATATATTCGAGAAAGTCTGAATATCCATGTATAATGGCATATTCCACTAACTGTGCCATGTCATCCGGGGGGATATTTGACATGAGCAGGTCGGTTTCTTCGTTTCTTTGATTGCCTTCCATGGCTTTGACGAGGGTCTCAAATCTGACGAAGTTCTCAATATTTCGGAGCAATTTAGTTCTGTAAATGCCGTCGAATATGCCTGTTGTTAGGTCTTTATATAATCTAGCGGGAGTGTAGCTACCAAATATATGTTTATACCTGGCACGCCTGGCCTGGTTATACAACATGTGGAGGCCTCTTGCTGCCTTTGCTTCCACCGATGTTTGTTCATGCAGCAGTAGCAAGGGTTCACACTGCTGCTGTCTCAGGTAGAGATATGGCCATTCAGTTGGTTCTCCCAGCCACTGCTGATTGCTTGCAGCAGGGAGATCCCTTTGTCTCATCCAGCCGCTGTGCACACTCTCCAGGCACTGTACACACGTATACTCAGGCAGCTTGGGGAACTCCTCGCTCCCAGGATGCCCCTCTCTGTGGTCCGCATCATCTAAGGAAGCGGGCCTGAGCAGCGGCGCCAGTTCAAAGTTCCCATAGGCTATAGCACATTCATAAGGATGGTACTGGTATTTGTGCCGCTGACTGGAGTGACCATTGATGACGTCCATTGTGGCCGTGTTACCGTACACAGCCACCACGTGATAGGGAGTCTTTAGAGATCCACCATGCTCACTGAACACAATGTCATCTTCACCCCTCATGAATACGTCCAATGTGTCTGTATAGTTGTGCCTGATCATTATCTCAATCAGCACATATTTGACCTTATTAGCGATAATAGAGGTGATTGGTGTGTGCCTCCTGTTGCATATATCTGACAGGACCTGCAATGTTCTCGCACAGCCTGATTTACACGCCCACACGATAAATAACCGCAGAGATTCTGTTAATTTTGTGATTTGAAATATTGATATAATTTCCATATCAAGAAAAACAGCTTTCAAAATCTCATCGTTTCTCGTCTGGAAAAGGTAGTGGACAAAAGAGAGATCTTTGGCAGTTTTTGCATACGCGGGGTAGACCTCCTTTCCCTTTGTGAACATTATTGGGGTGGCGCTGCTTTCTGTCGGAATCTCGGGACAATTCTTTCTGTACGCCTTATATAACGCATGCTGGACATAGTTGAACAGATCATTGATAGAATCTTCGTATGTTTCACCAGATGGCGCTGTGGTTTTAATATTATCGTGATTGAGGTGGATTAGGTCATTGATTATTCTCATATTCTCAAGCAATATATGCAAATAATTCATGTCTTTATATATATTTGCAAGAGGACCTTTTAGTGCCTCTCCAAACCGATCGCTAAACACTTCCAGAAGCTGTGTGTATTGATATAGAGACGCGTATTGCATGAGACGCTGGCCCTGTAGCTTTGTCAGGCTCTGGAGGGCGTCTCTGTGAGGCACATTGCAAACCAGTCTCACTATATCCGCATGTCCATTTTTCATTGCTGTCACAATAAGAGATTCTGGATCAATGTTTTTGGAGTTTGTGGTCATGTAAACAGACGATTTATTCAAAGGAAGAAAGAGGCAATCCATGTCGTTGTGGATGATGTACTGGATGATGTCTTTGCTGTCATGACATGCTGCGATGTATCCCAGCTCTGTCAGATCACACTGTCCCTGTGAACCTTTCTGCAGACGCTGCAGGATTCCCACTCGGTTAAACCTGGCTGCTTGGTGCAGTGCATTCCAGCCACTTCTCAACAAACATCTATTTTTCCAAAAGGTACGTTTCAAAGAATATTTATCTTGTTTGATAAATAGATCATTCATCTCGTCAATGCTGTTTTCCTGTAGATGACTGAAGCCATCGATGCCGTTGTCGTTGAGTTGCTCTACTATGGCCTGGTGACCCCCCGCAGTAGCCATATGCATACCAGCAATACAAGCTGATCGCTGCTCAATACCTTGCCGTGGAATGTGCTGAAGAACACTCGAAAATAAACCTCCCTCTCCTCTTTTGCAAGCCTTCATTAAAGCCAAGTCTAGGATCGGCTGTGTTTCCTCGTTATGTATACTGTGGACTTCATCAAGAATTGCCTTGAGTTGTCCCGTGTAGCCGTCGTGTAGCAGAGTCCACAAGGTTTGAAATGATACTCCTGTGTCCATACTCCCGACCAGTGAGACAATGGAGGGCAATGGCTGCTTACCGTCATGGAAAAGAAGGAATACACCCACAGGATCCAAGGCAGGGGAGCGAGTGAGTGTGTCCAGCTCAGCTTTATACTGTGTGCAGGACACTTGGCTGACAAGTTCTATCTCTCCTGCAAACAGGGCACATAGCACACACTGAGCAAAGAGAACTGGGCTGCACTCTGCTGCCAACATTGAGGGCCTTAATGTATCGGCAAGGTCCATGACCTCATCTGATACTGCTGAGGTCACAGTCTTGGTTATAACTACTGTTTCTTCATGTTCTTGTAATATTTTTGAAACAGCTACGAATACCTCGCTCATAGCTGCTTTCAATTCTGAGCAGCGTCCGGTGTTGTGTCGTTTTTCTATCATGTGCCACTGAAATTCTGTACTATAAGTTACTCCATACATTGTGTTCATTTTCTGTCTGCATTTCTGAATAAGGTATGCAAGGATACAGGGTACACCCCTGTTGATATCAACCTCCTGCCTAAGCAGGTATGATGTGACTTTGTGGCAACTATTTATGACTGCATAAAACAATGCAGATCTGTCTTTGTGGTCAAGTTGATTGATAGCTTTTGGTCTCGTGCTCAGGATGTGTTCCACTGCTTCGAGGTCTCCATGACCACAAGCCTGGTGAAGGGTTGGTCTGATGCTTTGTGAATAGAATATCATTTTACAAAGTAAAGGCTTCTCAGAGAGCATCGGCTTTCTCTCTCTATTGTTTACATTGACATCACCAGGTGTTGGCTTATTTTCAGCTGTGGTATTACGCTGGTTTATGATATCCTCCATGTGATCAGTAGGTTTTCCCGGTGTTGTCGGTCTGACGTTGGCCAAGCTTCTCCTGCCTATATTAGCCTTAGCGCCATGTACGAGCAGCAGAGATGTGGCCTCCAGGTAGTCGTGGGCTGTGGCATACCACAGACATGTGGCTCCGGATTCATCCAGGAGATCCAGATCCACACTCAGCCTACTCTCATCAATACTCTCCGCTAAATCCAGAATCTTTCCAAGAGTGTCAATATCATTCCTCACCGTACAGAAATGCAGAGCGGTTTTTCCGGTTTTAGCACACTTGAGAGTTAAATCAAGAACATTTTCTTGTTTTATGACACCCAGTAGCATGGCCACATTTGTCCTATCTGTGTGTTCCTGACAGGCCAGCATCAGCATCAATGAGAAGCTCTCTGTGCCACATAGAAGCGAGGCTGGCCTAGCTGACATACGCCTCAGTAGAGATTGGGCGGTCCCTTGGTGTCCTTGCTCCAACGCAACTCTCAAAGGACTTCTGAAACAGGCAATATATATTTCATGAGAAACATGTTTTTTAACAATGATAATGGGATTAATGAAATTCAGAATTAATTTGAAATTCAATGTTTTTATTTCATCAAACACATTATTTAATATATATTTCAATTTTACTTGTCAAGAAATCCTCGTGAGGGTTGAGCGCCATTGTCAATCAGATGTTGAACGGTTTCGGTCAATCCGGAGTAACAAGCACCAAATAAAGGAGTACCGCACCGGGAGTCAAAATGGTTGGCATCCCCGCACCTGAAAATAATCACATTACCCTTTTTTGAATTATTTTTTTGTTGAAAAATATGATACAAAATGAGCGTTGTTTATTCTTCATGTAAGTTATTAGCATGAAGTCACATAACTCAAGTGCTGCCTGTTTGTTCAAAATATAAAAATAGTAAATTTCATGAATAAATCCGCTAACAATATTACAATTGGATTATATCGTTTTGTTTGCCAACACCAGCCCCACAGTCAAGTACGAAATTAAGGTATGTAATCAAATACATTTGTACGATTCAGGCATCGAACTGACAAATATTCAGTTGTACTAAAGGGATCAGGGTTATCAACTATCAAATAAATTGCAAAACAAGACCCCAGGCTCCCATTCTCGGCTTCAAGATGATTGAAAGTTTGCTGAATGTAACACTAAATGGGAAGTTCAAATCTATAAAATTATTTCAAATTTCTTTAGTCCCATATAACTAGAGCCTTGCTCCGTCTCTCTCCAATACTTGCCTTCGGAACAGTTCCCGGATGCACATTTCTCTTGCCTCGTTATCATTCTTGCAGTGACTGAAAGGGAACGAATCACTCCTCTTGCGCGCCTTACCCCCGGAGGGACGCTGCATCCATTTCATAGCATCATCTCCTGTCAAAATAACATGACATGTAATGGCCTCATATTGCTTTATAAATTATATATCTTAATGTTATTTATAAATAACTATCTATAAATCAAATTTGGTAAAGAACCAATTTCATTACTGATTATATTGTGTGTTTCTATGACGTCTGAGGATTATGACGTCTTTTTCCCACAATAGAAAATCTCCGATTGAAGGCATAAACATAATGGATTGTGATAAATTGACAATTAGGGAATTCATTGGTGAGATATGATTTGGCGAGGTTGTCTGCTGAGATTTTCTCAGCACACTCAGATACTATGTGATGCTTGTTTTGAGGTGGTTTCAAGGTAGGTTCCTGCAAAAATGTACGAATATATATATATATATATATATACTTACTTAAATAACCAAATCCACAACACAGGGTTATCAACTGGCCACCGTCCAGAGACTCCTCTTCTCCGAGTATTTCCAGCAGAACCTGTGTTCTTGCTGTGAGTGCCAAGAGTTCAACACATGTGAATTCAACCTCTCTTCCTTGTCTTCCCATTTTTGCATAGAAATTGTTCATTGTACTGAACATTGAGTCCTGATAAAGTAAATGCAGGAAGGCTGTGAGTGGACAGAAGCAGAAGGCGCATGGCATGAGCGGCATCTCCAGGGATCTGGCTTGCGAAACTAGCTTAACAGCACATAACACAAGCTTCTCCTTATTTCTGGACAGATTGCTCATTCCTTTCAAACACCATTTCATTTCCTTATTGTAAATAGCTATGTTTCTCCTCATGCCCGCCTCATATCCCCCAAATATATCCTCCTCCTTCATTTTATCCAGTGTGAGAATGGTGAATATTGGGAACTGTGTCAAGCATGCTAACAAAACAGATGCTCTCATCGGGTAGGTACGTTCTAAAGAATTGTGGAGTGATTGCCGAAATGCTTCACTGTCAAGGAAATGCAGATTTTTGCATGATTGAAGGAAATGGTTGATGATTGAATATTGACATTTCCAAATATGTTTAAACAAATACGACACAACTGCACTGTACATGTTTTCTGGTGTGAACCTCCAACAAACAGAAGCTGTTTCTGGTTTTGGTGTCGTAATACATATCAAACAGAGCTGCTCTGCGCCAATAGCCTGCAGACATGTGACAGTCTTCCAGAGTTTGCAAGCGGCACTCATGAAGTACAGAAGACAATGGACGTGTACGGTATCTGACCTACTACTTTCATCCTCACCAAACAGGAAGGTGCCCACATATTGGAGGTGACCACGTGATGTGTCGTATGTGCCTGCTGTCTCTGGGGAAGACCAGTGTTGTTTGATGACCCCGGAAATGACGTCATCCACAGCTTGAATGAAAACCTTGGTGGCGTTCCCGTGACTAAGGTGCTCAATTAAGTTCATGCATAATTCGTCGCCATCTATCTGCTTAAAAAGAAAGTCTAAAATACTTTTGATAGTGATTTCTTGTTTCATAGTACTGGATGCGAGCTTTATCAGATGCTGAGACACGGATACATCAGTTGAATCCTTTTCCTTGAGCTCATTTTTTAATTGACCATTTCTATATTTGTCTTTCAACTTAACCATTACCACCTGAGTCATATTCTCACATCCAAATTTGATGATGAATTTCATGAACTGCTGTATATTCTCTACGCTTCCATGCTTTATGAAAATGTCCAAATCCCTTTCTCTCTTCAGCAGGAATGCCAGTTGCAAAGGAGTTATACCTTTGATGTATTTCCAATGAGCTTGCACCTTCCAGGTATATTCACTTGTCAACGCCGCTTCAATGGAAGTTGAATATGGATTGGTAGGATGAAATGCTTTCATATTCCCATGCCATCCAGCTCTTAGCAACTTCCTGATGATCTTCTCTTTGGTTTCTTGCTGTCTACCCTGATCACTTAGCAAACTTACACATCTGTGCAGAGCTTGTGGACACTCACTTGGCTTGACATAAGGGAGTAGGGCGTCCACTGCGTCAAGGCTGAGGAGGTCTACGGCGAGCTCCAGCGGAGTTCTCTCCCGGTCATCCCGCTCCGTGGCGAGTGCTGGGTTGGTGTGCAGGAGACTGTCGACGTACTCAGATCGTCCAGCCTGGATGGCGTAATACAGCGGCGATAGAATGTTCACAACTGGCACCATACTGTGGAATGTGAAAGGTAGGGGCAATGAGGCCTCGTTCCTTATGCCAGCTTTGGTAGACCCAGCCTCCCGCTCACACCACTCAATACCCATTCTCACAGCTGCTCGAGATGTCAACAAGGCAATAACAGCACTTTGCTTTGGATATCGATTGGCTTTTTTGCTAGGTTCAGTCACCAGCCCCTCTTCCTTATCAACTTTGAATACATAAATCTTTTTAGTAAGGGCTTGAGCATGTCTGGCACAGTAGGGCCCGGGGCGGCATGCATAGTTGAGATAGCTTACATAACATGATTCAACCCCCTCCCACCGCTTCTTCGCTTCTCCACCTGTAACATACTTGTGTTTATGACAATGTCTGTCGATGATTTCACACTGTTCTTCAATGCACTTCTCACATCGGTACTTAATTCTGTAGGTCGTGGCCGTCACATGCTCCGCCAACACCCTAAAGTTACCATGGCAATGTCCTGCATCTCCGAAGTATTCAAAGTGTCTTTGGCATTTCAAACACACAAAGTTCCCCGGATCTGTGTACCTGTATGACTTTGATTTTGCAAAAGGTTTGAAATGTGGTCGGAATTGTTGCTTTCTTCTGATGTTCCCTTGACGTGAGCCCTCCATATTGGAATATGACACACCATTCACATCGACAATGCCTTCGTCAAGTTCGTCAGCAAAATGAGTTCTGAGATATTCTTGTACTTTCTTATTCTGGCAGAGCACAGCCTCCAGAAGAGCAGTCCTTCCCTGGATATTAACAAGATTTGGGTCAACATTTCCACAGTTCAGAAGGATGTTTAATGTCTTCTGAAAATCACAGTTTGGATCTCTATTGTCGGAGGACTCTTGCGTGTTTGTTTTCATCATACACAAATGATGGAGCGGGGTATCCCCACGTCCATCTTGGACATTCACTTTTGCACCTCTTGCTATCAGAATTTCAACAATTCTATATCTGCCTTTCTGTGTAGCCTGGTGTATGGCAGTCAGGCCCATGTGGTCCTGAAGGTCTACATCAATCTTGTTTCCTATCATACTTTGTACAAGGTCCTTATCCCCTAAGCTGCAGGCATGACTGAAATATTGCTGGGATATGGCACTGTCTTTGCATATTGTCATTATAGGTGCGTACGTGCCCCAGTCCTTATCAATAAGGCTAATAAGACATGACCTAGTTTGCTCATTTAATACAGTTTCCGGTCTTTCTTGCAGGATAGTTTTGACGGCCTCAGGATGTTTCCAAGATAATGCTGCATATATAGCGCTGTTAACATCCTCCATAGTCACGTGGTCACTGTAACTGTTAATCAGGGTAGGGATGAGGCACGTGTTGCCAGATCGGGCAGCGTACCACAGGGGGAGGCGGCCATGGCCATCTCTTGTATACTCTTCTCCGTGATCTGCTAATAATTTAAGAATATCATTTATATTCTTCATCTCATTTTCAGCATCGCTGCCTGTTTCCTCCTCATCACCTGCCACCTGGTGTACATCTGTAGCATCCATGTTTTGTAATTTTGTTGTTGCAAGTAAATGTGAGAGGGACATGTGCATTAAATCCTTGTAGCCTTTCACAGGACCGTACGTACCGCCCAGGAGATTTCTGGCATATAGCGGATTTGCTGCAAGGACACATTTGTGCAAACATGTGCTTATGAACGTCTCATCCCGATCATCAAATGTAATGGCATGGATACATTGAAACATGTCAGTGTCTGTGAGATTATCCAGATAATCTGCCAAGTCATATCCACAGTTATCCTTGATCTCCAGAGGACACTCGACGGATGACAACAGACTCCTGACAGCTTGGAATTGTTTCCACAGTGCTGCCACCTGTACAATATAATATTATCTGCCACTATTAGAATTTCAAAATCGGTAAAAAAAAACAGAAATTGATTAATTAAAAAACTGAGAAAAGGATAATATTATAGTCTATCATTTAAAACATTTGTATATGAATTGCACAATTTGTGTTTGAATAACAAAATATAATTCACATGTGTAAATAAGGGGTTTTCAAGTATTCATGATATGGTACGTTTTGAATAACACTAGTTCTACCATAACAGGGGTTTGTCCATTTCTATCGCGGTAGGCTTGTCCCTCTTCGCCCAGGTAATCTAGAAGCAGTTCGCATATGTGGGCGTGGCCGTGCTGGGCTGCATAGTGGAGCACGGAGGATGCCCTCATGTCCACCAGGGTGTGCCACGTCAGGTCACTCTCATACCTGTCCAGGAGAGTGGTCAGTGCCGAGGCATCACCATAGCAACAAGCATCAAATATATCACAGATTGGACCTGATAAAGAGGACAGCGAGTCTTAGATATTATTCATAAGCATTGACATTATCATTTTTTGATAATTTAATTTATATGATTATTTTGTCTATAATAAAAAAACACACACACGCACATACATGAATGACATGTCATTAATCATTAAGAGAAATATAAAATATTGAAGAGTTCAGTGAGATTGCAATACAATTGATTCTCTTCTTTTGAGCACACCTGCTATGCAGTCCTTTTGTGAATACAGAGACCAAGGCAGGAAGGCTCGGCCGGTCTTTGTCTGGTCACGTGATACCAAGGTGGGGTCTGTGAGGACCACGACAGGGGCCAGGGACGCGCCATTCAACTACAGCACAATAAAGACAAACAAATATGCAATACAAGTTTATATTCCTGTCATATATTAGGCAGAAAAATTTAAATAATTTTAGTTTAAATAATTTAAAAAAAAATTACATGCCAAGGAGAGACAACTAATATGATGTGGGACTAACATGATGTGGGCACGTGTCATGCCAGGGAGGGACGTCTAACATGATGTGGGCACGTGTCATGCCAGGGAGGGACGTCTAACATGATGTGGGCACGTGTCATGCCAGGGAGGGACGTCTAACATGATGTGGGCACGTGTCATGCCAGGGAGGAAGGACTAACATGATGTGGGCACGTGTCATGCCAGGGAGGGACGTCTAACATGATGTGGGCACGTGTCATGCCAGGGAGGGACGTCTAACATGATGTGGGCACGTGTCATGCCAGGGAGGGACGTCTAACGTGATGTGGGCACGTGTCATGCCAGGGAGGGACGTCTAACATAATGTGGGCACGTGTCATGCCAGGGAGGGACGTCTAACATGATGTGGGCACGTGTCATGCCAGGGAGGGACGTCTTATGTGATGTGGGCACGTGTCATGCCAGGGAGGGACGTCTAACATAATGTGGGCACGTGTCATGCCAGGGAGGGACGTCTAACATGATGTGGGCACGTGTCATGCCAGGGAGGGACGTCTTATGTGATGTGGGCACGTGTCATGCCAGGGAGGGACGTCTAACATAATGTGGGCACGTGTCATGCCAGGGAGAGACGTCTAACATAATGTGGGCACGTGTCATGCCAGGGAGGGACGTCTAACATGATGTGGGCACGTGTCATGCCAGGGAGGGACGTCTTATGTGATGTGGGCACGTGTCATGCCAGGGAGGGACGTCTAACATAATGTGGGCACGTGTCATGCCAGGGAGGGACGTCTAACATGATGTGGGCACGTGTCATGCCAGGTAGGGACGACTAATATGATGTGGGCACGTGTCATGCCAGGGAGGGACGTCTAATGTGATGTGGGCACGTGTCATGCCAGGGAGGGACGATTAATATGATGTGGGCACGTGTCATGCCAGGGAGGGACGACTAATATGATGTGGGCACGTGTCATGCCAGGGAGGGACGTCTAACGTGATTTGGGCACGTGTCATGCCAGGGAGGGACGACTAATATGATGTGGGCATGTGTCATGCCAGGGAGGGAGGACTAACATGATGTGGGCACGTGTCATGCCAGGGAGGGAGGACTAACATGATGTGGGCACGTGTCATGCCAGGTAGGGACGACTAATATGATGTGGGCACGTGTCATGCCAGGGAGGGACGTCTAATGTGATGTGGGCACGTGTCATGCCAGGGAGGGACGACTAATATAATGTGGGCACGTGTCATGCCAGGGAGGGAGGACTAACATGATGTGGGCACGTGTCATGCCAGGGAGGGACGACTAACATGATGTGGGCACGTGTCATGCCAGGGAGGACTAACATGATGTGGGCACGTGTCATGCCAGGGAGGGACGACTAACATGATGTGGGCACGTGTCATGCCAGGGAGGGAGGACTAACATCACATGGGCACGTGTCATGCCAGGGAGGGAGTACTAACATGATGTGGGCACGTGTCATGCCAGGGAGGGACGACTAACATGATGTGGGCACGTGTCATGCCAGGGAGGGAGGACTAACATCACGTGGGCACGTGTCATGCCAGGGAGGGACGACTAACATGATGTGGGCACGTGTCATGCCAGGGAGGGAGGACTAACATGATGTGGGCACGTGTCATGCCAGGGAGGGACGTCTAACGTGATGTGGGCACGTGTCATGCCAGGGAGGGACGTCTAACATGATGTGGGCATGTGTCATGCCAGGGAGGGACAACTAACGTGATGAGGGCACGTGTCATGCCAGGGAGGGACGACTTACATGATGTGGGCACGTGTCATGCCAGGGAGGGACGACTTACATGATGTGGGCACGTGCCATGCCAGGGAGGGAGGACTAACATCACGTGGGCACGTGTCATGCCAGGGAATATGTGTAATATATCCTAAATGCTGAGTACATGATAAGATGCATTACAGTGATATTTGCCTGAGCTCATTCTGGAGTCTAAAAGCTAAGCCACAATGCTTATTTCATTATCCACCGGACATTTATTTGAATCAAATTAAACTAAAGGTTCTGACGTAATGCATTATGGTTGATATATTTATATCGGATCACCTCAAGTTACAAATATTGATAAAAACCTGGTTCCCAGTGGAATTTGAAAGGTTTCACTTTCCCAGCATGCAACATTATTTATTGATCACGGATATATTGAATTTTTTATGCGGGCCTACTTTCCCTGAATAAAGAAATAAAACGGATCTGGATTTAGACTCAGTGAATATAGACATGAGTTTTGTGAAGCTAGCTTTGCATACACAAACCCTTGTAGGTGTTTAAATTGGAGATAAAGTGTGTCATATGACTGTTGCAATGCGATGATTGAGTAAATGTAATGATCAGATCACTGACCTGCCAAACTTTATCTTCACAGTACTGGAAATGAGGTGCAGCATTTGGTCGCACTCTGGGCAGTACACTCGATAGTCTTGTTGTTGCCTCTTTATGCTTCTGTATAATTTTTCCTCTATTTGTACAGAAATTGAAGTCGTCGATGTAAGCTCTCGCTTGCCCTGCAATCTTCTGCCTTAACTTCTCCAGGTAAATGTCCTCAGGTACCTTTGTTTTCAAAATTTGAGAAATTCCATTTCTGTCAGATGGAATTTTCAATGTTAATCTGCTTTTGTGGTGGGAGTCATCAGGCAGAATAATCCGAGACTCAAATCTAACGGTTTGATGGCTCTCCACTTGGTCTTGATTCGCCATTTTGTCTGAAATGTTCACATGTATTATCAAAACAAATAAAGAAAGATTGATATCACCCCACCCTTGATTGATATCACCCCACCCTTGATACATGTCACTCCACCCTTGGGTCATATCACTCCACCCTTGACTGATATCTCTCCACCCTTGATTCATATCACTCCACCCTTGATTCATATCTCTCCACCCTTGGGTCATATCACTCCACCCTTGATACATATCACTCCACCCTTGATTCATATCTCTCCACCCTTGACTGATATCTCTCCACCCTTGATTGATATCTCTCCACCCTTGATTGATATCACTCCACCCTTGATTCATATCACTCCACCCTTGATTCATATCACTCCACCCTTGATTCATATCACTTCACCCTTGATTCATATCACTCTGCCTTGATTCATATCACTTCACCTTGATTCATATCACTCTGCCCTTGATACATATCACTTCACCTTGATTCATATCACTTCACCTTGATTCATATCACTCCACCCTTGATTCATATCACTGCACCCTTGATTCATATCACTCCACCCTTGACTGATATCTCTCCACCCTTGATTGATAGCACTCCACCCTTGATTCATATAACTCCACCTTTGATTCATATCACTTCACCCTTGATACATTTCACTCCACCCTTGATTCATATCTCTCCACCCTTGATTCATATCACTTCACCCTTGATTAATATCACTCTGCCCTTGATTCATTGATTCATATCACTTCACCTTGATTCATATCTCTCCACCCTTGATTCATATCACTCCACCCTTGATTCATATCACTCTGCCCTTGATTCATATCACTTCACCTTGATTCATATCACTTCACCTTGATTCATATCACTCCACCCTTGATTCATATATCCCCCTTGATTCATATCACTCCACCCTTGATTCATATCACTCCACCCTTGATTCATATCACTCCACCCTTGATTCATATCACTCCACCCTTGATTCATATCACTCCACCTTTGATTCATATAACTCCAGCCTTAATTCATGTCACTCCACCCTATTAATGAGAGTGAGAATTTGACTTAAAAATCAAATCTATCCTGATCTATTTAAATCTATTCTATTTGAATCTATTCTATCCAATTCGATTCTATTTAAATTTATTTTATTTAAATCTATTTTCCTAATTCATTCTAATCTGTTTCACTATATTTAACTCTAATGGTTTAATTTATTATAAGCAAATCTATTGTAATCCATTGTAATTTATTCGTATCGAATCTTTTCAACTATTATTTATTCCAATTTTATCAATTCTAATATATTCTAATCCATTCTATTCTGATCTATTCTATTCTACTGTAATATATTCTTATCCAGTTTAATCTATTGTAATCTAAACAAATCCATTCTAATCTATGATATTCATTGCATTTATCACAGAACTGTTCACCTCATCATGGATTGAATTAGATGTATAATACAAAGTGAACTGATATTATTCATGACAGTCGGCTGATCTCATAATGACACGATTTGTACACATTGATAGCACTATGCCAATCATAATATATAAACACATGGAGGCGTAATTTTACTGAATCATGAATTAATAGCATTCTCATGGCTCAGAAAGTTAAAACAACGGAAACTAGGCTATTAGAATATTCAATCGGGTGCCTGTTCGATAAGGTGTCCCACTTCAATGCTCAGTTCGGGGTGACTATTCCGCTCGGAGTGGTTAAGGTTTGAGACCTGGGACGATCAATATGCGGCACACCACTGCATCATTACAAGCTGAGTATTATGTGAGTATATATGACAATATATGATCTGGAGCACCTACCTCTACCACCGCCGATATTCCCAGTATGGTACTCTCAGATGTGTATGGAGAAAATTCCCTGTCGCTGCTTGTGTACGTGTCTTAGTCATCTTTATTTTGGGAACTGACTTCGGACAGATGGCAAAAGGGCTGAGGCTGCAATACCAATATGACTGAGTCAGACATTGCACAACACTCCGGTTGTAAAGTGTGTCTTATGACTACCCTGCACCATTAGTCTATGCT
This sequence comes from Amphiduros pacificus, assembly GCA_949316495.1. Classification (NCBI taxonomy): domain Eukaryota; kingdom Metazoa; phylum Annelida; class Polychaeta; order Phyllodocida; family Hesionidae; genus Amphiduros; species Amphiduros pacificus. The sequence continues at coordinate 8,353,151 of OX439005.1, read as the reverse complement.
TCATTATCAACATGAAATGAAGTATACACTGCACACACCTGGCCAGAACTGGGTCACCGTGGCCTGGTTTGGATCACTGCCAAGAGCTTATGAACTGGAACAGGCTATAGACGCATAACACCCATTCGATTCAGTGCCCACGAAACAAAAGCGGCGTGGCCAACTTCACAAATCAATTCAAATAAAAAAGTACTGTACAGCAATGTGGATCATGGCAATAAATTTAAAAATCTACACAATAGTTCTGTCAAATTGCTCATTGGATAATTGGACAGATCCAATTTTCTATTATTTTCAATACAGACATGCTCTCATTTACTTTGGGATCAATATTATAACACCCTCTCCAATTATGTGACTACTTTGGTTTGAGTCTGTGAAGATTTACAACGTGTCCTTTAAAGCATGGGTGTAACTTGACGGTATAAAATGGCGTTATGCTATATGCAGTGACTTACTGATTTATACAGTGAGACGCGGCATGGCTTTAAATTACACCATGATAATCTAAGTGACTGTTGCCACGAGGAAAGAAAGATTCACGTGACTGAATGATTAATGACCAGTCCAATTGAACGACTATATCAACCATAAACGCTAGGCCAGTAATCAGAGAGTACACCTAACTTACTTAAAATTTATTATTAGACTTTCATGGTCTGGATTTCTTAACTTAACATCAATTATGAAACTTTAACAATGATATTTACTTAATAACACATATTCAACAGTTATATTATTATTCTTTGGGGTTGAATGCAGGTTTTAAACAATTGATATGTCTGAAAGTGTTTAACTTTGTCAGATTTAAAGCCAAACCTTTAAGGTAACTAGGCAGAGAAATGCCAATCTTAAGAAAAAAATTAATTGAGACTCCCACATTTGCAGAAGAAATTATTCAAAATGTCAAATTACAGTACAATCTACCCAAAATATGTTTAGCGTGTTTAGGGAGCTAGTTTTGAGGCATCAACAACAAATACAATTTACAACTTTTCGGGTGACAAACAATCTGAGAGCCATAATAAATGTTACATTGCTCTCAGATACATCTGATATATCTTTTACATTAACAAGGTGTTCAGCCTGATTACATTACTGTACATTTATTATTGGGCAAAACAAAGATGTCTGTGTGCATGGGGCGGTGGGTCTGTCTGCCAAACAAATGTTAATATTTTGCTATCTTATCAGTGATCTAAGATACAGGCTTTACATTTTTACCACACATGCATCCCATGAAGGCCTAAATGGGATGACATCAGCTATGACCAAAATTTAAATTATAACCAAAATCTTTTATTGTCACAAAATCTTTGACATTTTGCTATAACTTGCTATATAAGGGGCTGGACTACTGACCTATCGATAATTAATATATTTGCTGTCCCACTCCTTGTCTACAACATATGGTCACACATGTTTGTGTAGCTCTTATCATACATATATCAGGTCTTATACCCCGGTCACATTTATTCCAATTTTCCAAAAGGAATATTCCAAAAGGTGCTTAAGCGATGGATATTTTTTTTACAAAATGTGTGGTGTCCAGGCAATATGTGGTCGGCGCTCAGGTGACCATGCAGTGCCCATCTCTAATGTGACCACACTCATGGCAAATAGGACCAAACCTCCTGGTACCCAGGACTTTATAGGCAGCTGAAGCTTAATTCAATAAATGACTGCTTGAAATTCTTGTATTAACTGTGAGTTAGTGTAAATAAAGCATTGTATCATTTTCTAATAACTCATACATCCATTTACACAGAAATAAATATAAAAATTAGGATGTTTTGACGCTAGGAAAAAAATTGGTGGCCCAATCGATTGAGGAAAAAAATGAGAATGGCCGAGTACCAAAATAGAATATAGGCAAAATTTATTTCCTCCACCCCTGCCCCTGAATGAATAATGGTCTGTCCCTTATGTACATATGGTTTGTTTGTATAACATGTAACTACAAATAAGACTAAAATCATAAACTTTTATTATGTGCAGCTTTACCATCCAGACGTTTCTGTCACCCGATTAAAATCATATTGTGATTCCAGATCAATAGATCAGTTTTAATCACATTCCGGGAAATACCTGTCACATAAGATATTCAATAAACCAGGAAGTATATTGCCATTGGACAAATCAGCCACATCTCCATTCAACCACAGGGGAACAGTTTCCCAGGGGCACCGAATATAGTCAGATTGTTAATCCCCAAAGTGGCTATGCTTAGGACATGATATATTTTATTTGATGTTTTCAAAAACGATTAAAATAATATTTATTGAAATTAAAATTTGAGTTTTTTAGCAAACAAAAATATCCTTCCATATCTAAGTCTATGATATTTGTTTTTTTCACAGATCATTTAAACTAAGATTTGATCTAATTGAACTATAAGTGAACTAAAATATGTCGTAACATGAATATTAATATATATGGATTTAGTATCATAGATATTATGGATCCGTGTCTCGAGTAACCAAGGTCCTCTCATGCATTACACCTCACACAACTCTATCTGCTTTTTATATTATTCAATATATTATATTTACATTCCAATAATATCTAATCCTGTAAAGAAGTACTTATCATAAGATCCCCAGTATGTCTGTATGTGTCATTCTGTGACAACTTGTCTGAGAGGTGAAGCCAATAGGGTTTCAGTTCTCTCACGTTTCCCCCATGATCAAGGTCCGATCTTTCTAACGAACGTCAATCAGATGATTGTTCTTAGATCCCTATTTTTTGCACAGATTCTAAAGGTTTAATCACATCAGATATTTGCATTTTACTCCTGGAACTCGCATTCTCTTGCTCAGATTTGAAATTAAAGTTTGTTCTTTATATCTGATCAGATCTAGGAATTATTAATTTTCCTAATATGATAAAACTAGTTTTAATCTCAATACTGAAACAGCTCAGAGGCTGGCTTGGAACAGATATAGATGCGACAGCTTTTGACAACAGGAATAAAATGTATGTAAAGTTATAGGCTGCAGTAATTTTCCAGTGAACACAATTAAAAGCACATGAACTCGCCAAGCGAAAAGAACCAGACAAGGAAGGTGTTTTGTTATTTATTTTTTTTATATTGTGGCCTGGGTTTGCTGCCCATTTAGCCCTACAATGCTGTGCAATGAAGCTTGTGATGGAAATGTCTGCCACCGTCCCCCCTTATATGTACTGATATAAGGGCGTCCCCCCTTATATGTACTGATATAAGGGCGCCCCCCTTATATGTACTGATATAAGGGCGTTCCCCCTTATATGTACTGATATAAGGGCGTCCCCCCTAATATGTACTGATATAAGGGCGTTCCCCCTTATATGTACTGATATAAGGGCGTCCCCCCTAATATGTACTGATATAAGGGCGTTCCCCCTTATATGTACTGATATAAGGGCGCCCCCCTTATATGTACTGATATAAGGGTGCCCCCCTTATATGTACTGATATAAGGGCGTCCCCCCTTATATGTACTGATATAAGGGCGCCCCCTTATATGTACTGATATAAGGGCGTCCCCCCTAATATGTACTGATATAAGGGCGTCCCCCCTTATATGTACTGATATAAGGGCGTCCCCCCTAATATGTACTGATATAAGGGCGTCCCCCCTTATATGTACTGATATAAGGGCGCCCCCCTTATATGTACTGATATAAGGGCGTCCCCCCTAATATGTACTGATATAAGGGCGTCCCCCCTTATATGTACTGATATAAGGGCGGCTAGTAAGCAAACCAGACATCATGTGCATGACTCACAATGGTTATATGACCATGCAACATATAAAGTATTCATATTTCATAATCAATTATTCATAAATATATAATGTGTATTATTCATGATTGTAAATGTGTTTATACACGTAGATGGTTAGATTAATATAGATCATAAGAAAAATAAATAATTTGTGTCCAATTTCCATTGGTATTGGTATCTCCAGTCCAGTTCAACTTGAGATGCATCATTTATGTAATTTAGGACTTCCGTTCGTAGACCATACCTAAAATGGTATCAAATGCATGTCGATTCTCACAGATGCCATTAAAGAACAATTTAATCTTCATATTTATGTGATATCTGTTAACAATAAATGACTACTTTAAATAGTTACATGTATATTAACAGTAAATCAGTTTAAATAAAGCATTAACTATATCATGGTTTAATAAATCATACATCTAGAAGCGAATATAAATATAAAGATATGGATGGGGGAGAACTGGTGGCAAGACTGACTGAGAAAAATAGATATGGAGATATGTTTTGGTTCGGAAAATGTTTTTGAATCAGACTAAGACTAAAACTTTCTTAATTTACTGCAAACATTTTGACTGACATATTCTAGAAGCCATTATACACCCAACTTAATTGATAAATTTTGTGATAATTTTGATGTTGATATTCTCGATTTTAGGCCACAGGCCGTGGCGCAGTTGGTTAGAGCGCCAACTTATTAGCACCAGTTCCTCTGTGGTGATCCAAAGGTCCTGGGTTCGAACTCCGGCTGTACCAAGATTGAACTCCTGATACAATTTCCCATAAAAGCTGAGGCCCGTGCCTAAAGGGTTAACCCGTTGTCCTTGTAAATCTGTGACCGGGTGGGTTGTCATGTCAAGGACCTGCGACATGACAATTCAGTGAGGCAGCACTATATCTGCTACAGGTAGGTCTCATCATGAAATGACTGAAATACTGTTGAAAGTGATGTAAAACCCCAAACAAACAAACAAACAAATTCTCGATTTTAATTTTTTAAGAGGTATTAAAGATGTCGCAATATGATATTTATAATTCCTGGGCTGCGGATCAGCTCACAGTAATAGAATAAGCTCAGAGTGTCAGAATCAGCTCAGAGTGTCAGAATCAGCTCAGAGTGTCAGAATCAGCTCAGAGTGTCAGAATCAGCTCAGAGTGCCAGAATCAGCTCAGTTTCAGAATCAGCTCATGGTGTCAGAATCAGCTCAGAGTGTCAGAATCAGCTCAGAGTGTCAGAAGCAGCTCAGAGTGTCAGAAGCAGCTCAGTTTCAGAATCAGCTCATGGTGTCAGAATCAGCTCAGAGTGTCAGAATCAGCTCTGAATGTCAGGATCAGCTCAGAGCGTTAGATTTGTTTGTTTATTTGGGGCTTTACATCACTTTCAACATTATTTCAGTCATTTTGTGATGAGACCTACTTGTAGCAGATATAGTGCTGCCTCACTGAATTGTCATGTCGCAGGTCATTGACATGACAACCCACCCAGTCACAGATTTACAAGAACAATGGGTTAACCCTTTGGCACAGGCCTCAGCTCATATGGGAAATTGTATCATGAGTTCAATCTCGGCACGGCCGGGGTTTGAACCCAGGACCCTTGGATCACCACAGAGGAACTGGTGCTAATAAGCTGGTGCTCTAACCAGCTGCGCCACGGCCCGTGGTGCCTCAGAGCGTCAGAATCAGCTCAGTTGTCGCCATTGTATGGAAGTATCCCCAGACAAAACTCAAAACTCTCCCAACCCCGCTTATCCCCATGTTCTCGCAATTTGCCCATCAAATACATGTAGTTGTAACTGGTACAACCAAGATTGATAAATGTTATGTGTGAGACAGCTACATATTGAGAAATAAGTTGTTTAAGCCATTTCTGATCGCTGGGAAGAAAAGTTTGACAATATGTAATATGTATTATCACACCATGTCATTTTGTTGTTCTGGGGGACCTAGAATATAGTTCAAACTGTTAATCCCCAGATTTGTTATGTTAAAGACATATTTTTATGTGAGGTTTTATAGAAACTATTAAATGGCATTAAATTAAAATTAGAGCAATATGATTAAATCTGCGTTATGGACATACAAATATTCATTCCTGGGACAAAGAATAATGATCTTAGGGTTAGAAACAAGGGGACTAGGGGGGATCAGACCCCCCACTTTTCCGTCAAAATGAAACTGATGATCAAAAAACTTAGACTCGACAGTTTCAGGTAGCAGTTTGAAGAAATTCTCCATTTTAGCAAGAAAATCAACTGAAACTTATCATTGCTCTGCTTGGAGACTGCTCTGGGAGTGTATTATGCATTTTCACAAACCTTTTTTACCACATAGAAAGTTCAAAGCTGATGATCTGATAACTGATCTGCAGAATATTATGTATAGCCATGTCACAAAATATTTTAAAAGTGCAAATATTTAAGGGTGGTAGGATGGGGGAGTCCAGCTACCATTAGAAAATGGTTTAAATATTTGTTGAAAATTAGTCTCACAGTAAAGGAAGTTGGGGTTGGGGGGACTGGTTAGAGGGTTTAGTGCACAGCTCAGAATTATTTGAAACTGGAACAAAATCTCTGGACCGGTAGTAGTCAGGAAGACAAACTCCATCTTTGCAAGAGAACCTATTGAAACTCATCAGTGGTCTGCTTGACTGCTCAAACAAAAGAAAAAATAATTACTGATTCTCCTGGCATAACGGTCCTTTGTCCAACCAGATAGACAGTAAAGGAAAATACTATTAACAGTGTCATTTTGAATTTTGAAGTTTTAAATGAAGTCTGGGAGGAGACTTTAGATTATGCTAGATATTCCTAAATGTGCAGTAGAATTAGAGGTGGATCAGTGTACATGAGATTTTGTGACTTTATCTTTGGTGCCTTATTGACAGAAAAAAAAAAAGAAAAAAAAAAAAAAAAAAACGACCGGCCCCACTAGCACAGTTGGTAGAGTGTAGGATCTGCCCCACTAGCACAGTTGGTAGAGTGTAGGATCCTCCAAATAAGTGGAGGATGGCAGGTGGTGGGTTCAACTCCCACTGCCGGCAGTGTTACTTTCACACTGGTTAAAAGGCTCGAAAGTCGACCTGATATGGCCATAGTTTTTTGACAGAAAACATTCTGAGATACAGTTATAATATTAGTAAAACCCTTCAAAGTCCATCAGTGTCAGCAGCTGAAGACCAGAGAATGGCTGGCCCAGCAATTAAAACATTCGAAACAAAAAGGGCAGACACAGAATTTGATCCATTTTGGGATTAAGTGAATAATAAATGTAATGTGTTAGGGGTAACTGGTCCCCAGCTCTCTGGATTAGGGCCTACATATCACCCCAGCACCCCACAGGAACATTACAGAAAAATCTGTTATGAAGTTGTAGATCTCATAATCAATGCTATAGATAGTAGATTTGATCAGCCAGGCTATAAAGTGTATATTAATTTGGAAAATGTGTTGCTAAAGGCTGCTGCTGGTTATACATATGACCAGAAATTTGCATTTGTGACAAAGCTATGCTTCAGATATTAATGTACTGAGACTGGAATTCTCACATAGACACATTAAACTGCAACATAGTTGCTAAATTCCATAATTAGTTTTACAATTACTAATGGTCAAATTGCTATTTTATTAAAGTTGATTCTTATAATGCTAGCAACAAATGCTACCAGTGAACGATCATTCAGTGCCCTCAGAAAAGTGAAAACATACCTTTGGGTAGCACGACACAGAAGAGGCTAAATGAGGGCCTGAATGCAGTATACAGATACATAAAAATTATAAAAGCAAAGTGAGCATCAAAAGCTTAATGAACCTCCTAGAAGCAGTATTGAAATTGAAGTACTTCAATGTTGAGAACTTCCGACAAATTGGAGGAACAGCAATGGGCATAAGGGTAGCCCCATCATACACAAACCTTTTCATGGCACACTTAGAGGAAAACCTGAAGAATGCCCCATCAAGACTGGCTCTCTATCTGAGATACATCGATGACATATCCATGGTGTTCGACCAAGGAGAGGAGAAGCTCCTTGGTTTCATTGTATATACTAAAACCTACCATCACATAATAAAGTTCATCTCAAAACATTCAAAAGTAGAGGTAGAATTCTTGGACACTCTAGTGAAAGTCAATAGAGAAAATGGATCTATTTACACATATCGCTACACTAAAGACACAGACACACACAACTATCTACACAACTCCTCCCATCTGAAAAACTGTAAAATTGGTGGCCCTTATGTAGAGTTCATGACAATAAGAAGGACTTGCAAGAACATTGAAGACTATGAAAATTATTCCCAAATAAGGATGTCCGACTATCAACAAAGAGGATACCCACTCAGCATCCTCGAAACCTCAAGAACAAAGGCAAGAAACAAAAGCAGGGATGAACCACTCATACAGAAGAACACTTCCAAAAGTGAGCAACCAAAAGTACCACTAGTTACCATCTACAATGAGGCCAATCCAAACTTACAAAAAATTCTTGGTAATACTGGCCACAAAGATGCTTTCCCAGGGTTCTAGGACAATAACCCCCCCTGGACACTACACAGTTGGACATGGTGCCAGAGGTCCTAAACCAAGACTGATCCAACAAACTACCTCAAGGAAGAGGCCACATCAGAAACAAAAGAAACAATTAAGATAACCACCTAAATGTACAAAACTAGTGGTAGAAACAATTTTATGATATCACATAATCCTAGAAGTTTTTTTAATCAATAAGAAATATATTTTCTAAATCCACATGACACTACTTCTAACCCCTCAGAAAAGCAGAAGAATGTGGAAAATGAGAGATCATGGAGGGAGCTACAATTTCTGTCGCTCCTTCCACAGGAAAAACATCCCCAGATCAATTTTCCAATGGTCCCCCAGAATCCTCAAACCATGATGACTTCTGGGAGACCACAGACTGATAGACAGACAAACCTAAGGAACTAGAGGAAATCCTCAACAAACTCTGAGAGATCCCAGTGGACAAAATATTCCACACCACCTCAGAACAAAAGAATGTTACTGAAAAAAATTAAAATAAAACCTATTTCTCCCAAAAAGTTTCATGTCTGAGTTTGTTCCCAACTAAACCAGGTTGCTAATCATTATTGGAATACAAACGCCCAAAAGAGCAACTAAAAAAAACTGGCAGGGAACCCAACAAACACAAGGTATTTATCTAGAAAAATTATAAAACATTCTCATATTACACACAAAGTAAAGAAACAAGATCAATAATATTTGTTAAACAACTGGACATTCCAACCCTGTGCCGGGATGTTACAAAGGGCAAAATAAATGAAATAGTCTGGAGGCTTCAAGGGAGAGTCCTGAAATTTAAAATTATTAAATAAAGCAATCAAAACTGATTCAAATCGATAAAAAGTCGAAAAAACCTCCCACGAAAATGCAGAAAATACATAAATATATGTAGAATGTGTTAGAACTCACCTGTAACCCACATAAACCATGAACAGAGGTTTCTTTATAGCACCTTCAAACTGGATATGATAGAAACCAATAACACCTCCACCCCTAAGGTGCTATTAGTCAAGGAACAAGGAACAGCACCTCCAGATGTGCTGCCGCCTCCACTAAACCCAATATAAAACAGAATTAGGATAACACAGTCTCCATCCAACTGAAGAGATCTAATAAGATTGAAACCTTTGTTGGTATTGGCCAGGGAATGTGATCGTCGTCCAGCTCTTTCTTGAGGACCCTTGCCTTTTCTATTGTTTTAGTTATTTATATGACATCCTAAGGCAGTGAAGGAAGGTGGTGATTGCATTTATATTTAATATATAATATATTTTATATAATATATTAATAATCACACACCTCGTTTGACATCAGCCTTCAATACCCCCCAAACTCCAGACTTCTTACACGTCAGTTTTGGCCACAGGACGTGCCACAGTTGGTTAGAGTGCCAGCTTTTTATCACCAGTTACTCTGTGGCAATCCAAAGGTCGTGGGTTTGATCCCTGGCAATGCCAAGATTAAAACCATAATACAATTTCACACATGAGCTTAGGCCCGTGCCGAAAGGGTTAACCCGTTGTCCTTGTAAATCTGTGACCGGGAGGGTTGTCATGTCAAGGACCTGCGACATGACAATTCAGTGAAGCAGCACTACATCTGCTACAAGTAGGCCGTATCATGAAATGACTGAAATAATGCTGAAAGTGATGTAAAACCCCAAACAATCCTACACATCACTCTTCTGGTAGCAAACTTCAAGAAGTATTGTAAGTACTTTCAAGTCATGCAAGTGTTCACCATTAACATGTCATCACATGATGAAGAAGTCGAAAATACTTCTGTGTCATCCATGTGCATAGTGCATGATGGCTATAAATCTGAAGATGAAACAAAATGAAAGAATCATGCACTGGTATATGGCCCAAAACTTGTCAAGGTTGGGCATGTTTCAATCCAGGACTAATCAAATGTCCTCAGCGAGATTGCTCGATGTGACATGCACGCACACACACACACACACAATTTGCAGTTTTAAATTATATCTTTTTGTACAAGCTTTGGCATTTGTCTGCATAACACTGTTTGCATAACATTTTCTTCACAACATTGCCTACATAACATTGTCGATGTTAATCGTGATATTATATTGCCATTTACTGAAAAAACATTCAAAATGTCTCGCAGGCTATCCCGAGGTCAACAAGAAAAGATAACATTGCCAAAAGTCGAGGAACCAGAGGTTCGAACAAGTAAGTACCTTCGCTATGTATTTTATGCTGAATGGGGTGTTCAGTTCCACTTGAAGCCATTATTGTCTTGTGTGCTCTTTATGCATGATGTCTGGGCCACATTTTATATGAATCGTAAACTTCACCGCAGGAAACTGCTGATTGTGTGCAGTGAGGGGTGTCTGTCCAACTTTGATCTTCTCCTCTTTAACTTCTTGGCGAAGGAGTTTTAACAATTCGTAAGTAAAGTAAGATGTATTTTAGGGGACCATTACTATCCATTTTCCATTTCCAGACTAGTTTCTACCCATTTGTTCATGATTTTTGAAAATAAATCCACAGCTATGACCCAGTTTTCAAGTATACAAAACCGTTTGACTCCATGAGTGAAATTCTTTCCTTTTTTCAATGATTTAAAAAAAAAACTAAAGTGGAAAACAATACTTTGTTGGAAACATGAACAGATTTGACTCTTTGTTAGTTTACATTTCAAGAGGTGCCTACAGTCATATACCAGTAAATGCTTTTTGGACGTGGGTAAACAAGTTATGTAATGATAATGGTGATGATGAGGGGGTGCCGTACCATTTAAGGCCTTCCAGGTCATGAGGAGAAGTTTGAAATCGATCCTGGCATGAACTGGTAGCCAATATAGCTCCTTTAGTTTTCCTGATATGCAGAGTTCTGTAGGTACTGGAGTCTCTTAATATCTGATTTTGGATTACCAGCAGGAGACCATTTCCATAACCATTTCTATAATTGTGCCTTTATATCCATCTTGGGGTCAAATGTGATACCCAGGTCGACTACCGACACTGCTGTGTCATTTGTATTGTTTGTAAGATCATATCTGTTTCTCAGTTTTTCCATCATTAATTTTCATCTTGTTTGAGATCAGAAATGTTCTGACCTCACTAAGGCATTTTTGAAGTTTGCTGATGTCCACTTGTTTGTCAGAGGTTTGGTCAACAGGGATGTAAATCTGGGTGTCGTCTGCATAGATAATTGTAATTTAGCGCATTCTTGGCCAGGATATTAGCTAATGAACAAAGTGGAAAGAATGGGACCTAGGGCCGATCCCTGTTGGACCTCATATCTAATCTGTCCCTTTAGTATGTTCAGATCCAAGCAAGCGCATGACCACTGACCATGCATCTTGATTCCAATCTGTCTTACAGAAATTTATGGTCAATAGTATCAGAGGCTGCAGAGAGGTCCAGCAGGAGTAGGATGACTGACTTTTTGTTGTCCATACCTTGCAGAATATCATTTTGCACCGTCAGATTAGAGATGGGTATGTAGTTCCAGACCCAGTTCTGTTTCAAAAGAGGAGCAATGATGGTAATTTTCATATTTTCTGATACTGTTGAATCTGACAATGATTTGTGAATGATAGCAGTAATGATAGGTAAGAGGTCATCTAGGAGGTCATGTAATATCCAGTGGAGATTGGGTCGAGCTTGCATGACTTCCTAGCCGCCTTCTTCGCTAGTTTGTGGACCTCCATTGTTAATGGTATAAACCTATTCAGCCCTGAGGTAGAGGAAAGGGCCTGAGTGGCATTGTATGTAGTGTCATTTTGAAAGAAAACTGGGTCTGGAACTGTCTCTAATCTATCCTATATCTCCAAACTAACTGAGAGTGCAGTAGCTGAACAATTAATCCCTCATCAAGTAAGGTACGGCCTTAATCATGATACATGGTCAGTGGCACCTTTTGAAAAAAAAATGGCAAATATCAAATATTAAGTTCGAACCCCGGCCGTGCCGAGATTGAACTCATGATACAATTTCCCATATGAGCTGAGGCCCGTGCTTAAAGGGTTAACCCGTTGTCCTTGTAAATCTGTGACCGGGTGGGTTATCATGTCAAGGACCTGCGACATGACAATTCAGTGAGGCAGCACTATATCTGCTACAAGTAGGTCTCATCACGAAATGACTGAAATAAGGTTGAAAGTGATGTAAAGCCCCAAACAAAATCAAATATCAAAAGAACTTCACGCTTGTGCATTTGACGTGTATATGCGGATGAGTTTGATGATGTTGAACAATATCAGATATTTGGAGGTTTCACAATATGTTTCCATGATTTCCGTGATGCATATGTTTTGAGTACACAAATTGATGACGTAAATAACCTGATACTCCAGCTGTCATCACAATATGTTGAGTTACTTGATTAAATGAACAGAACTGTCTTTGGGGTGGCAGAAACTATACTAATGCCATAGTGCGTATGATTGACGTTTTTTTTAAACAATGTTTATACCTGACAATTCCCCAACATCGTCAGACAGCTTTTTATAACAACTAAAGGTCTTTCAAGTGTACTCTAAATTTGTGGTTGGAATATTTCTGAGGAAGAGGACAATCAATAAATCCTCAAATGGAAATTTCCTCTATCGGATTGGATAAATTTTCAAACTTCCTGCTATGCCCAAATTACTCCAGATATTCAAAGCAGATTTCAAACATTTGCTTATAATCAATTGTAATGGATATATCAATGGAATATTCCTATATATACCTTAATGCCTATTCGGTTTATGGGTAAAAACGTTAAATAGAAGGATACATCCAAAACAAATGATATATACCTTTAAATTTCAGAAACAAATGAATGTTTACAGGCCACTAGGCTTTGTGACACTGTCTTTGCAGACTTTCTAGACATGTCACCATGTTTTTTGTCATTTGTTAATGTATATTTATTCATTCATATTCTGCCTGTTTCTTCTAACATTCAGTCTGATTGCTGACACTAGCACTCTGATTCTGCTTGTTAATTTTCTGGATAAACCACTAGATGTGTCATCTTCCTGATTTATCTGCAGTTTGTTGTCATATCATGAATTGTCTTAAGTAATATTTTATATTGAATATATTTTAGGCTTTGATATCACACCATTGCCAGCAGGTTGGGATATTTGCCATGGCACACCACAAGGAGACAGTGAGATGTCATCCAGAGAAGATGCTTCCCACCAGCTTCCGCAGCTCACGCCGAGAACCAGCCTCGTCTCGCATGGCAGCCCACTTCACCTGCCAAGTGGCCAACCGGAAATCAAACCTGATTCAACTCCAATCAACTCAAGACCAAAACAAACTGATGCCGGTATTCGATTAGATATATTGGAGAAAAGACCAAGTTTAATCGGAATGAAACCTTATGCCTCAAGTTCAGAACATCGATCACAAAATCAGCATCAAATACACTCATCTGAGAGTTTGACTGATGTAACAAATGCATTAAATCCGTCTGCTTTAATGAACAGGCAATGGAAAACTGAAACGCAATTTCCAGATAAAACTACAAACAAACAACTTGATTTTAAAAATAATTTGTCATCAGATATGACATCAACATTCTCATCACAGAGAAATACCCGAGTCAGTCACGTTTCTTCACCTAATTTTCCCCACATTCAGCCTGATTTTCCCCATATTCAGCCTGATTTTCCCCATATTCAGCCTGATTCTTCCCGCATTCAGCCTGATTCTTCCTGCATTCAGTCTGATTCTTTCCGCATTCAGCCTGATTCTTCCCGCATTCAGCCTGATTCTTCCCGCATTCAGCCTGATTCTTACTGCCTTCAGCCTGATTCTTCCCGCATTCAGCCTGATTCTTCCCACATTCAGCCTGATTTTCCACACATTCAGCCTGTTTTGTCCCATATTCAGCCTGGCTATTACCATAAACAACCTGATTCTTCCCACATTCAGCCTGATTCTTCCCACGTTCAGCCTGTTTTTTCCCATATTCAGCCTGATTTTTGCCATAAACAACCTGATTCTTCTCGCATTCAGCCTGATTCTTCTCGCATTCAGCCTGATTCTTCCCACATTCAGCCTGATTCTTCCTGCATTCAGCCTGATTCTTCCCGCATTCAGCCTGATTCTTCCCGCATTCAGCCTGATTCTTCCCGCATTCAGCCTGATTCTTCCCGCATTCAGCCTGATTCTTCCCGCATTCAGCCTGATTCTTCCCGCATTCAGCCTGATTCTTCCCGCATTAAGTCTGATTCTTTCCGCATTCAGCCTGATTCTTCCCGCATTCAGCCTGATTCTTACCGCCTTCAGCCTGATTCTTCCTGCATTCAGCCTGATTCTTCCCGCATTCAGCCTGATTCTTCCCACATTCTGCCTGATTTTCCACACATTCAGCCTGTTTTGTCCCATATTCAGCCTGGCTATTACCATAAACAACCTGATTCTTCCCACATTCAGCCTGATTCTTCCCACGTTCAGCCTGTTTTTTCCCATATTCAGCCTGATTTTTGCCATAAACAACCTGATTCTTCTCGCATTCAGCCTGATTCTTCTCGCATTCAGCCTGATTCTTCCCACATTCAGCCTGATTCTTCCTGCATTCAGCCTGATTCTTCCCACATTCAGCCTGACTTTTACCATAAACAACCTGATTCTTCCCGCATTCAGCCTGATTCTTCCCGCATTCAGCCTGATTCTTCCCGCATTCAGCCTGATTCTTCCCGCATTCAGCCTGATTCTTCCTGCATTCAGTCTGATTCTTCCCGCATTCAGCCTGATTCTTCTCGCATTCAGCCTGATTCTTCCCGCATTCAGTCTGATTCTTTCCGCATTCAGCCTGATTCTTCCCGCATTCAGCCTGATTCTTACCGCCTTCAGCCTGATTCTTCCTGCATTCAGCCTGATTCTTCCCGCATTCAGCCTGATTCTTCCCACATTCTGCCTGATTTTCCACACATTCAGCCTGTTTTGTCCCATATTCAGCCTGGCTATTACCATAAACAACCTGATTCTTCCCACATTCAGCCTGATTCTTCCCACGTTCAGCCTGTTTTTTCCCATATTCAGCCTGATTTTTACCATAAACAACCTGATTCTTCTCGCATTCAGCCTGATTCTTCTCGCATTCAGCCTGATTCTTCCCACATTCAGCCTGATTCTTCCTGCATTCAGCCTGATTCTTCCCACATTCAGCCTGACTTTTACCATAAACAACCTGATTCTTCCCGCATTCAGCCTGATTCTTCCCGCATTCAGCCTGATTCTTCCCGCATTCAGCCTGATTCTTCCCGCATTCAGCCTGATTCTTCCCGCATTCAGCCTGATTCTTCCCGCATTCAGTCTGATTCTTTCCGCATTCAGCCTGATTCTTCCCGCATTCAGCCTGATTCTTACCGCCTTCAGCCTGATTCTTCCTGCATTCAGCCTGATTCTTCCCGCATTCAGCCTGATTCTTCCCACATTCTGCCTGATTTTCCACACATTCAGCCTGTTTTGTCCCATATTCAGCCTGGCTATTACCATAAACAACCTGATTCTTCCCGCATTCAGTCTGATTCTTCCCACATTCAGCCTGATTCTTCCCGCATTCAGCCTGATTCTTCCCACATTCAGCCTGATTTTCCCCACATTCAGCCTGTTTTGTCCCATATTCAGCCTGACTTTTACCATAAACAACCTAATTCTTCCCACATTCAGCCTGGGTCCTTACACAGACAGACACATCAACTGAATGCGCCAGATATTGCTCTTATGGGGCCTTCTGGAGATGGTCGTCCATTACTCAGGATTCCAGAAAACAATGGGGGAATGGGCCAAAGTCGAAATGATGAAGTAAGATATGGCGCTGAAAACCGGAATCAGATTCCACCTGATTCAACGATCACACAACACAAGTCTCCACAGGTAAACATGACTGAAGACAACAATAAAGCCCAAAATATGACTGTGTCACGTGAAGAGACAAACAAAATGGACCTTCCAGCCAGGAAATATCGATTGGAAGTGTCTATGCAGGACCATAGCACCACGTTTACATGGGATGGGGTACATCTGCCGCCATCTCTTTTCAACCCTGACGAAATGGAATTTCAATCTCTCACAGTCGTTAACCACTTCATCGAGGAAATCCCAAATGCAATATCAAATATAGCACATCAACTCTCAGTCATAGATTTTGCAGGGAATAATATAAGAGATATCCCAGATAGTTTTGGAAATTTAAAAACATTGACTGATTTGAATTTGAGTGATAACCTCTTTGAGCACATCCCAGAGGAACTGTCAAATCTTCCTAAATTATCCTTTCTGGCAATGAACAATAATCATATATCTGAAATCCTGTGCAATGAAATGAAAGCATTGAATATTCTTCAGCTGAACAACAATAAGCTGAAACATGATTTTGAGCAAATCTGCTCCTGGCCAAACCTGCGAGAAATCCACTTAGGAAATAACCTTTACAATGTATTAAGTGTAGCCTCTGAGTCTTTGATGTACCTGGAGGATCTAGATGTTAGTCACAATACAATTGAGGTACTATCATCTGAAATATTTCATACACCTGTGAAAAAGTTACAAATGGCGGGAAATTATGTACACCGCCTTGATGTTCCTGACAGGCAGAACACTACACTAAAGTATTTGGATATAAGCAGTAACTACTTTCGTGTCCTTCCTTCTTTCGGCAGCTTTGCTAATTTAAGTACCTTAAAAGCAGCAAGAAATTTCATCACTGAAATCGATAGTTCCTTAGATGGTATGGTGTCACTTGAAACCATAGATATTTCAGCAAATGCCATATCTGTAATCCATACAGATTTTGCCAGTTTACCAAATCTACTCAACATAAATCTTGCAGGCAATAGATTATTTGCCTTGCCTGAAAAAATATACGATTCTCCGCTGACACATATTAATGTCGCCTACAATAGTTTTATTGACACTTTGACATTCATGAAATCTGTGCCATGCTTAGAGCATATGGATGCTTCCAATAATAGAATAAAATCTATTGACCAGCAAATCAATGGAACATTACTTCCCCAACTTAAGACACTAGATATCAGTGACAATGACATCTGTCATCTGCCACCATCAATGGAAACCTGGCCTAAACTTCAGAGATTGACCTTGTCCAATAATAAATTCACTTCCTTGCCACAAATACTACAGCAACTGCAGCATATTCAGTGCATTTGGATTCAAGGGGGAAAGGATAACATCATTGACTTAAATGATGACTTTGGAGGATACAAGTCAAAAACATGTTTAACATCTCTTGATTTGTCCAATCAAGGTTTGAAAAAAATTCCAAAATCTATTGGGTGCCTTTTGTATTTGGAGAAGCTCAATTTGGGGAAAAATAACATCAAAGGTGTCCCTGTGTCTGCCTTAGACTGTCTTAAGAAGTTACCCAATCTGAAATACCTGAACCTATCAGACAATGACTTCAAAGAAATACCAACAGCAGCGATAGAGAACAAACCAAATCTATTAGAACTGAACATATCTGGCAACAAACAGATATCAAAGGTAGGATTGAGGCTTACTAGATTAGACCAACTTGAAAGCTTACACATGTCAAGATGCTGTTTGGTTCAAGGTAGTTTCCCATCTAAGTTTTCAAAGTTAAGATGCTTGAAGTACCTTGATGTGTCCGACAATAAACTCAACAAGGTTCCAGCGGTCATGTTTAAACTCGAATCCTTACAAACTATCACACTGAAAGGGAACAACATCAAATATCTAGATATTGATGATAGTACATCGTGGAACAATCTGACTTCCCTAGACTTAAGTCACAATCAAATCGGGAATCTCCCTGATGACGTCACGAGGCTTGCCTCCCTACAGACGCTGGATCTCTCTTTCAATGCCATGCAGGAGGCCTTTGACATCCCAAGGAATCTCCCTGTATTGCAAAAGTTAGAATTCCTAAATTTGAATGGGAACAATTTTGATGTATTACCAGCTCATCTACTTGAAATGCCAGCCCTCCACACACTGTTGTTGTCTGAGAACAGGATCTCAGATTTGCCACTTGAAAGCGTTGACCACAGAAACAATCTGAGGGTCCTGGATTTGAGTCATAATAGAATTGAACATGTTCCTTCTGAATTGTCTCATTTCAAAAGACTTACTCAATTAAACCTGAATCACAATAGGATCAAAAGTTTCCCAGAAAGCTTTGAAAAAATGGAAAGACTTCAACACTTCTACTGCAGTGAAAACATGTTACACCAAATTCCCCAGCACATCGCCATTTCTGACCGGGCCTATAGGGAATGCGTGGTGTCCTCCAATGTTATAACCACAGTAAGCTGCTGGAGTACATCGGCGCAAAAGCTGGCCATCGAAGCAAACCAACTTACAGAGTTACCGCTAGAATTATTTGATGACATGAAAATGGTAGAATGTTCAATAAGTTCCAACAGTTTAAAGCAATTGACATTTGTAGATCCAGACAAAACTAATCCACAAACCGGTTTGAGGATATTCAGAGCGTCCCTCAATAACAATGTTCAAATCAATTCCGATTGTGGCCTGAAGGCTCTGCATTACCTTACAGAACTGGAACTGGTTCAGATAGGAATGGAAAGACTCCCTGAAGACATTGCATTTCTACATTTCCTCAAGAAATTGAATGTAAGTGCCAATAGACTAAGAAGTTTGCCAAGTTTCTTGGCTGATTTGGTGCTTCTGGAATCTCTGAACATATCAGACAATGAAATATGGAATGAAGGGGTGGAAGATACCAAGTTTATGGTTTTGGAATACCTCTTAAGTTTAGATATATCCGGAAATAGGTTGGAGAAGTTGCTCATTCCCCCAGTGGAATATGCCCAGTCATGTCACATAGAATCACTTCAAGCCAGTGGAAACTTAGTTACAAAGATTCCAAAGCTAATTTGTCAAATGAAATGCATAAAACACCTTGACCTCAGTAGCAATCACCTAACTGTTGTGCCTAAGGAAGTGTTCATGAATCCTTCACTAGAAAATATTGACATCTCAGTTAACAAAATTAAATACATAGAAATGCCTGACGCTGATATCTTGAAAGATAGTAAGCTAAAGATCTTAAATATTCAGGATAATTTGATCACAGAGTTGGACCCCAAACTCGCTTTTCTTGAAAGGCTCGAGAATTTAAACTTGGCAAGAAATAGGATTTTGAAACTTCCTGTGTTTACAGGTGCCTTTTCTAGGTTGAGTCGCTTAGAGATCTGCTTGGAAGAAAACCCAATATTACATCACATGACAAAAAAGGGAATTGAAAAATTCCTAAAAGAAACAAATATTGTTCAAAACAAAGAAAATACCTTGACACTTATACTTCATGGAAATGACAAAAAAGCGAAAAAGATTATTGTACAATCCATCTTGGTAAAGGCCAATCCAGATTCGAAATCCACACAAAAGAATGTGTCAACATGTACAATAGAAAACCTTCAGTTAAACATATTTGACATAGACCCATGCTTAATGGGAATACTTCCTTTGATTATGACTCCAAGGACAATTCACATATTTACCTCTTCGCTAGACACTTGCTGCGATGAGAAGCAGTTCAGTCAAGGCATTGGTGACTATTTCTCCATTCTCACCAGCATGAATATGGTACCAGTGTGCGTTGTCATAGCAACTATTGAAACTAAGACAAATGTTCAGGGCTCTGTGGCTGCTGCTGAGAGAAATATCGAACTAATGATGAATGATATAATCCAAAACCTGGGAAACAAAGGTGCTCAAAAATCAAAAGAAAGAAATGAGTTTCTCTGTTTGTATGAAGACGTTGCCTCGAAGGGAATATTTTGGAACTTTGAGAAGAAGATAATCTTGTGTCAGGAAGGTGCATCAGATGATAACATCATAAACTACCTGAAAGACACAGCAAAACAATGTGAAGCAGTGATCCCCAAACTTCAGCTGCCAACCTCCGACGTACGCTGGGCCCATTATGAACACAATATCCTTAGTGACGGCGATATTTGTTTGACACAATATCAATTGAGAGATCATGCCAGAAACCTAGACTTCACAACGACCGAAGTTGAGTCTGTCATGCCAGATTTGCTGAGCAGTCTGCACATGAAAGGGCAAATTGTTAGAGTTAATACAGCTAACGGAAAGCTGGTGATATTTAACGATCTTCAATTTTTCCTGAACATAATGACAAAACTTCTTGGTGCTAAAAACCGCCAAATATCTAAGCAAAATATTAGTGCAATTCTTCTGAAACAACTGGACCAATCCCAGAAAGGTGACCCCTTGACCATGACTAATTTGACCTCTCATATACTGTCTGTTCTTTGCCAACAAAACATTTGCTACCCGGTGGCTAAGGACCTGTACACTATGGCGATGTACCTGGAGACATCGGGCAAAGTCACGGAAGAACTGATGCTCAAAGGGTCACTGGAAGCCGATGTACCTGCTAATCATGAAGATGTTGAGGTCACTTATCGAATAATATCATCGTGTGTTCATATGTATCTTCACCATTTACAATGTGCCATCAATGACGTTGTGGAACAAACTAAAATTGGGAAACGCTTGAGAACTGATTACAAAGAAGGATCTTACGGCTGCGCAGACGGGTGTTCGTATGTGCTCAGGTTTGCGGGTAAGAATGTTTCCTCAGGAAAGATGTTGATAGGACAGTGCACTCTCAAGTTGCGAGTGAGAGGTCCTGTGACAGAGGATGCTTATGACTGTGGGTTGAGCGCTGTATATGTGCAGAACTCCCTGGAGGAGAGGAGGGCTTTGAGTGAGGGCAACGGTTTCAGCGCGGCTCTTGCTGTAGTTGACGGCATCCAGGAGGCGGTATACAGCTGCGCGCGACGGTTCCCCCTGCTCCGCCTCACCAACCCTCAGGCGTCCTACAGGCTGGGCCCTCCTCTCAATGAACCCGGTCAGTTACAATCCATTATGAATCCACTACTAACAGATACTTGCCTGTTTAAAATCAACATACATGTAATTTGTTTTAAACAGTCATGTGCTAAATGACATTTATTGATAATGTTTGCATTGAACCACCAATTAAGATGAAATTTGTCGGATTTTAGATCTGAAATTTAATATCATGAAATGACTATGGTCATATATATTTTAAAAATTATTACTATATATCTTTTTTTAGAATTTTCTGTCAAGGTCTTTAGGAAGATCAGTAAACAACTTGGATTAGATTGGAAGGATTTGGCCAGGGCTCTTGGTTTATCAGAAGTTGATTTACAAGAAATAGAGAAGAGTGGTCGAACCTTAGCAGAACAGGCCATGCTATGCTTGAATCAATGGAAGAAACTGAAGGGAAGGAAAGGGGCCACATTCACAGTGATGAGACGAGCGCTGTTAGATTGTGAGCTGAGGGCTGTGGCGGGTAAGATAATCCACTGCAAACCACCAAATATCATGGAACATATCCATTTTTTTCATCTTTTTTACCTTATTTGTAGATAATGTACAGATATTTTCTCTTTATACATATCTATATAAAGGACAAAGACAAAGATTCTTGTTTTAATGTGTTTTACCACATATACTACATACTACCAATGCAAATTCACTTGGTGTTATGATAATAGTCCCAGCATTGCACTGCTCCATATTTCTTAATAAAGATTTGAGACATTATTTTCAATGTTTACCCTGCAAAATATCTAAACTGAATGTTAATATTTCAATGGATATTTGTTTTCGATCATCTTGTATCTTGTATATTTTCAGAGGATATGAAAAAGATGTGCCGGGATGCTGGTGTTGCCTTAAGTCGGCCCATGTAGTGGATCAAGGTTGCCCATGTAGTGGATCAAGGTTGCCCATGTAGGGGATCAAGGTTGCCCATGTAGTGGATCAAGGTTGCCCATGTAGTGGATCAAGGTTGCCCATGTAGTGGATCAAGGTTTCCCATGTAGGGGATCAAGGTTGCACATGTAGTGGATCAAGGTTGCCCATGTAGTGGATCAAGGTTGCCCATGTAGTGGATCAAGGTTGTCCATGTAGTGGATCAAGGTTGCCCATGTAGTGGATCAAGGTTGCCCATGTAGTTGATCAAGGTTGCCCATGTAGTGGATCAAGGTTGCCCATGTAGGGGATCAAGGTTGCCCATGTAGGGGATCAAGGTTGCCCATGTAGGGGATCAAGGTTGCTCATGTAGTGGATCAAGGTTGCTCATGTAGTGGATCAAGGTTGCTCATGTAGTGGATCAAGGTTGCCCATGTAGTGGATCAAGGTTGCCCATGTAGTGGATCAAGGTTGCCCATGTAGTGGATCAAGGTTGCCCATGTAGTGGATCAAGGTTGCCCATGTAGTGGATCAAGGTTGCCCATGTAGTGGATCAAGGTTGCCCATGTAGTGGATCAAGGTTGCCCATGTAGTGGATCAAGGTTGCTCATGTAGTGGATCAAGGTTGCCCATGTAGTGGATCAAGGTTGCCCATGTAGTGGATCAAGGTTGCCCATGTAGTGGATCAAGGTTGCCCATGTAGTGGATCAAGGTTGCCCATGTAGTGGATCAAGGTTGCCCATGTAGTGGATCAAGGTTGCCCATGTAGTGGATCAAGGTTGCCCATGTAGGGGATCAAGGTTGCCCATGAAGTGGATCAAGGGTTGTCCCACAAGCAACATAATCATATTAATTAGCCGATGAAAGCAAAACATTGAGACTCGATTTGTTATTTCTCTCTTTCTCCAGATCAATTTCCATCATGGTGGTCCTGGCAATGGTCTAATGAACAAAAATCAATTTCATTTCCGCTTCACCGTAATGTTTGTTTTAAAGTAGGTGGTACAATCAAAGTCATTGCCCGCTAGATGTCTGCCCTGTCGAGCAACCGAGGAGGTCCTCCTATACACTCAGGACCCTAGATGTCTGCCCTGTCGAGCAACCGAGGAGGTCCTCCTGTACACTCAGGACCCTAGATGTCTGCCCTGCCGAGCAACCGAGGAGGTCCTCCTGTACACTCAGGACCCTAGATGTCTGCCCTGCCGAGCAACCGAGGAGGTCCTCCTGTACACTCAGGACCCTAGATGTCTGCCCTGCCGAGCAACCGAGGAGGTCCTCCTGTACACTCAGGACCCTAGATGTCTGCCCTGCCGAGCAACCGAGGAGGTCCTCCTGTACACTCAGACCCTAGATGTCTGCCCTAGCGATCAACCTAGGACCCAGGACCCAAGATGGCTGCCCTGCTGATCAACCGAGGAGGTTGATCCTCATATACACCCAAGGTCCAACATATAACATCTTGGACAGGAACAGTCCATGTTTATATTGAAATGTAGATCCTCAAAATGATGAGTGAGCAATCTTGCCATGAGAAAAGGTCAAAGCATATCATCAGACATGTGAGACACATGTTTATGCTGAACTCTTTGGAACTATTGCATTGCATAATTTCTTTGTAAATGTGACTGAGTTCAAATAAGATCAGAATGTGAAGTGTTCATATTTTTTACATTTTCCATATTGGCAAAAAAAACATATTCAATTATATATGGTCTGACATTCATATCGCTTAAATATTACCCCAATATGAAGATTTCATACTTTTTCTCTGTATGAAGTCATTATTTCTTTAATGACTAAGAAAAATATAGAATTTTACATGTTCTTTGTTTAATGACTATTTAATTTTACATGTTCTGACTTTCAAATCGCTCATATAAGACCCCAAAATGAAGATTTTAAGTCATTATTTTTTTATATTCTCTGCCTTCATGAAAAACATTTCAATGTTATGTGTTCTATTGTGCATGTTGCTAAAATGAAACTTCATAATGAAGATTTTATCGTCAGCATAAAAAACTACTTTTCCCAACCAGGAATTGAATCCCAGACCTTTAGCATAGGAGACGGGTGCCTTACCCACTAAGCCATGTTAAAAAGTATGATTTGATCTTCTCACTGGTTAATCACACAAATAGTCAAGATCTTCATCACTATATCAAGTTACTTTATGAAGGAAGATATTCAGTAATTTCACACAGCAGCCCAAGTTAAATCTATAGACCAAAATTTTCTAAAAATATCTTTGTCTAAGATGATATCAAAATTAATGCAAAAAGATAAATAAAAAGTAGTTAACTCTTGTCTCATTTGAATTTAAAACACCATTTTCTAGTTGATTTTGGTAGGTATATAAGGTGGGCATGTTATTATTTTGAGTATGAAGTGTGTCATACAATGTCAAGACACATTTTTATATTTAACTCATGAAACAGAAAATTGTAACAAAACACAGTGACTGGAGTGTTGTGTATTTTTCTGGAGAAGTCGTATGGGAAGTCGTCCAGTAAGATGTTGGTTTTATTGGGGGCTAACATATTGCTATGTACTCAATGAGTTCACTCACAACAGAAACCAGGATGGCCGAATGCTGGTTGAAAATGTGCTTGATTTCTCTTAAGGGAAGTACACCTCATGTGTGACATTTTGCTTCACACATAATACGCGATTAATGAATATAAATCCCCAATTTGCCTAATATTTGAAGGACAGCTCATTATGACGCTGATCTAATGGATTGTAGTATAACAGAGGTCACTTTGGAATGGTAACTGTCAATAAATGCTTCCCAAATAAAGAAACTTAAACTATAAAATGGTGACCCATCTTCTTTTTATTGTTTTTTACATACATGTATGTTTATATTTTTTATCAGGTCCAATATAAATGACCGAATTCATCCACTCTATTCAATACAGTAATTAGAAAATAAAACATTGTAATGTCCTTCAGTTTGTCTCTAAAGTCAGGAAGAAGGCATGAGAACAAAATTATATTGTCATAAAAATCCACAAATGAGGGGAAAAACCTTAAAATGGTTCAAACTTGGTCAAAATCGTGTGGGAATATATGCATATATACTAAATTTTAATCATTTTCTTGTGGAGGATAGTTTTGAAAATATTTATGAAAACCTACTCTTTGAGAGTGTAAAAACACGGTTTTATTTGCACATTAATGTTCTTGTTCGTATCTTTGTCCTCAGTCGCGTTCTTCTGGCCTCGGGTGGATACAGAGATTTATCAAGGAATGAAATGATGCCTTTTTTCCTCCTGTGATTTTCTGTGTTGGTGAAAACGCTGTCTTTGGCCAAATCAAATCTATGTTTGGTCCTTTCACCGCTTTCTGCAAAATAATTGATTGCTTCAAATTATTGACATGATAAAAACATTGATTGACTTTGAGTGTGGACATTTTTTTTGTTTAAACCCAGTGAAATATTAAGGATCAGGACAATTATGTTCATTGGACTTGCAATCTTACTTTCCATGATAATTTATTTGACTCATTCTGTTATTTTTGAATTCTTCCAAATTATTTCTCTACATTATGCAGTTTAAATGATACTACACATATATTGGGCCGGTAGACGTCTTCAATAGTGGAATTTAACACAATTAATCAACAGTTTAAATTAAATAAGCCATTGAGATAAGATACCTTCCCAGGTTTTCTGCATCTTGCAGACTTTCCGGCATCTTTTCATCGATAGTTTCTGGCAGGAGGAATCCGAGTAAGCCAGTAAGCAGGGTCAGGACACCATATATTAGGTTTGGTAGAGGGCGCCACGTGTCTCTCTTTAATAATATTTAAGAGAAGCAATCTTTATTCTCAATTCAATATCTGTTCAGATTGATATACCCCATTTCAGCAATTTAGCTCATCACACTTCAGCAGATTGATTAATATTTAACATATCTAAATAGAGTGATGTACGAAGTGCTTCAATGTTAACAATTTGAAAGTAGGTCATCTTACCAGCGGGCCCCCAATATAAGGCGCAGATATCGCAAACAAAGAGGCCAGACCGGAAGTGTAGCCCATTGCTCTACTCCTGATGGATGCCGGGAAGAGCTCAGCACTAAGGACAAACATACACAGATAGGATGCACCGAGGGCCGCCTTACACAGGATATTGCAGACAGTGGCCAGGAGTGGTACATCTGACAGAGGAACATCATCATATCATACATGCAGCCTACTGACATCATCATATCTGCCACCATTTACTCAAAATTGGTCAATACTCTATTATTACCAAAACTGGGAAAACAACTCCATAAAATTATGCAATGCAGAATATGAGTGGTGTAATTGGGTTAATTATATAACAGAAATAAAATGAGTAATAATGATATTTCCCACTTTCCAATCCCTTCTACGTCATCACAGTTCAGTTCATGTTATGTTGGTATTTGATGCTAACTTTAAACCATGGCATACATACAACAGAATTGACTCAAAATGGCCAATATGTGGAAAAAAATGTGAAATGGTGTTTTTACGATAGTTTCAGCAACCATGGCCATATCAACCCTTTAACCAGTGGGAGTCGA
This sequence comes from Amphiduros pacificus, assembly GCA_949316495.1. NCBI lineage: Eukaryota > Metazoa > Annelida > Polychaeta > Phyllodocida > Hesionidae > Amphiduros > Amphiduros pacificus. The sequence goes on along the minus strand of OX439005.1, from coordinate 8,326,555 downwards.
ACCTACCAACTCCCGTCCTCCACTTATATAACCAACAAAGGCACAGATCCTGTGTTCCACCAACTGTGATAATGGGCCGGTCACACAATTGCTAATATATGCAGTACTACTCTCCATAGCAGATCGAGGATTTGACTCTATCTCGCCATGCAGATTAAAGCGGTACATGTATAAATAGTATTTGTATGTTGAGCAATAGAGGAGCATTTCAATGGGTAACTTACCTATGAATGTATCAAAAGGAATGGCAAGAAAGGTGGCCACTGACGCAGTGAGATAGGTGGCGATAAAGCCCGGCTTTCTACCAATGTATCTCACTATGAAATAGAAAAGCAAGCAAGCAGGTAGGTCCGCAGAAGCAGATAGAAGCAGGTTGATGTGTAGAACTCCCGACAACTCACTCATAGTCACTGTGATTGCCTGATGCACCACGTTACTTGCCAGCCTGGTCAGAAAACAATACAGTTAATAAGTATGCTAGAAAAAAACCTAGTTACAAAGGATATGCTCTCCTTGGTTTGCCTGTCACAGATAAGGGCAAAACTAGACTCTCATCCTCAATTTGTTTTGTTGATGTCATTTCGGATATCACTTATTTACTGGTGCTATCATTGATATATTTGACATAAACATCAGTTCTTTACCATCCAGTGAATACAATGAACAGATACAGTCTGAGTGTCCGTGAAGTCAATGCACATGTGAACGACACCAGTTTGACCTTTGTCTCAATCTGTTGAAATATATGCAAAAAGTTGATTAGGTGTATATTGCTTTGCAGTTGTGAACTATTTGCTTATTATGTTTATTGCTAAAAGTAGTAAGATCATAGGGATATATTTTGTATTTAAACAATGTCAAATTTAAATCCGGTAATCTAGGAGCTTTTAAGATTATTTACAGCAGAAGAAATACAACAAAGATTGATAAGTGCAAGTAAAAAAAGTAGTTGCTGGGAAAAGGTGAATAACTGCAGAAATAAACGAACAAAGACAAAAAATGCCAAAGAGAAAAATCCGGATAAACAATTGCAAACGATGACAAGATTTGCGGGTTACCTGATTTTCAGGATGGGATCCGTTTAATGGGGCCACAGATCGGTTTCTCATCGCAACTCTCCTTATAACAGCACGAGCCTCCTCCTCTCGACCCTTAGAAAATAACCACCTCGGAGATTCTGGCAAGAAACTGACAGGACAATGAGATTATAGACATACCTATATGGAAGAATGTACACTTCAGCATAGTAGTCTGGTGACGTTAAATCTCCACTACATATAGAGGTATTTTATTCAAGATTTGTCCAATCCATTGAGAAATTAATGAAGCGAATATCTCACAACACATAGGCTAGTGTGCAGGCGTTTAGTATGGCCATTTCCATGTGGATGAGTCTGAAGTGGTTGAGTAGGTAGCCGCTGGGAACCATCAGCATTGTCCCAAACGCTATCATAGCCGGGACAATGGATGCACACAACACGCGGGCCGACGAACCACACATCTCAGCACCTACAATCAATGATCAACTTTACTGCTAATATATATTGTTTTAAGCTACTTTCAACAATGAACAGTTACATCGTGACGAGACCTACTTTTAGTAGATATCGTGCCGCCTTACTGAATTGTCATGTCGCAGGTCCCTGGCACAACAATCCACCCGGTCACAGACAAAAGGTTAACCCATATGATTCAAACACACGACCTTTGGATCTGCACAGAGGAGCTGATATTAATTAACCTGCACTCCAACAGTGCCATGGCCCGTACCACACTCACCAATACATATCAATACATAATGGGCGAATGAACCAGGCTTAGAAGTCGCACACAACGCCTCACTGTACCCTGCTGAAACCTGATCAGATACCTCTTGACTTATGTACTTCTCTTGGATATTTCACAGTCACATCATGTCACTGTGTTTGCCCCAAGACAAAAACCTTGAAAATATACTGAGATCATGTCCGCTGAATCAGGAGATGATGACTCCCTGGTATTGCATGATTCTTCTGGTGGTCCCAAACCATTATAGACACTTAATGATGACTCGATACTTTGCCTATTACTGCAACTGAGCAGTTATCAGGTCTTTGTGTATTAATACCTGTTTGTGTTGAGCAACGATTCATCAGTATACTTCCAACCTTTTTCTCATTTAGCATGACCAGAATTCTCACAAATCAGACCCCAGCAGCATGAAAGAGAAGCAGACATCTTACCAGTAACATCGCTTCTCAGTCATCGTCCCCTCTAGACCTGGATATACACAAATTATCTTCTTTCAGTTTGATAGCTGACGTGGATTGTGTAACCTACCCAGTATAAATGCTACGTTTGTTGTGGCCCTCATAGTTAGACCAGCCAGGGATCTGAAGACACCATATACTATCACATTGGGGGCAAAGGCTGCGGTAGCATGCACTGAAACATTGCCAAACACAAACAAAACCACAGTCGCCCTTCTACCAAATCTGAAACAAATTAACTTGATTAGAATATCCTTCAGGTATTAATCAAAGCGCAACTGTACGAACTACCTAATGTATTTTAGACACATTCTATTGACATATATGAGTGAAACAGCTTAAAACCCAAGGAGGACCATAATGCATGAAGATACAGTTGATGAACATTTCCATCAGAATGATGCATTTAGTCTATGTCACCTGTCAGAGAGGAATCCTGATACAACAGATGCCATGACCAGTCCTACTTGGTATCCCATGGCAATGATATCCACCACCCAGGAGTTGTCACATACCAGGTCCCACTGAAACGATATACATCCAATAACATGGGTCAGTCTATTAGGGGTAGGGCGTCATATAATTGTTCATCCCGTGCTTAAAAGTCACCTCACAATGCGTGACCAACTCACAATGCGTGACCAACTCACAATGTGTGACCAACTCACAATGCTTGACCAACTCACAATGCGTGACCAACTCACAATGCGTGACCAACTCACAATGCGTGACCAACTCACAATGCGTGACCAACTCACAATGCGTGACCAACTAACTACGCGTGACCAACTCACAATGCGTGACCAACTCACAATGCATGACCAACTCACAATGCGTGACCAACTCAACGCGTGACCAACTCACAACGCGTGACCAATTCTAGGTGGTGTGACCAACTCAAGGTGGTGTGACCAACTCACAACGCGTGACCAACTCACAATGCATGACCAACTCACAACGCATGACCAACTCACAATGCGTGACCAATTCACAACGCGTGACCAACTCACAACGCATGACCAACTCACAATGCGTGACCAACTCACAACGCGTGACCAACTCACAACGCGTGACCAACTCACAACGTGTGACCAACTCACAACGCATGACCAACTCACAACGCATGACCAATTCTAGGTGGTGTGACCAACTCACAATGTGTGACCAACTCACAATGTGTGACCAACTCACAATGCATGACCAACTCACAACGCATGACCAACTCACAACGCGTGACCAATTCACAACGCGTGACCAACTCACAACGCGTGACCAACTCACAACGCATGACCAACTCACAATGCGTGACTAACTCACAACGCATGACCAACTCACAATGCGTGACCAATTCACAATGCGTGACCAATTCACAACGCGTGACCAATTCACAACGCGTGACCAATTCAAGGTGGTGTGACCAACTCAAGGTGGTGTGATTTTGTTTGTATTTGTTTGTATGGGGTTTTACATCACTTTCAACATTATTTCAGTCATTTCGTGATGAGACCTACTTGTAGCAGATTTAGTGCTGCCTCACTGAATTGTCATGTCGCAGGTCCTTGACATGACAATCCACCCGGTCACAGATTTACAAAGACAACGGGTTAACCCTTTAGGCACAGGCCTCAGTTAATATGGGAAATTGTATCATGGGCTCAATCTCGGCTAAGCCGGCGTTCCAACCCACGACCTTTGGATCACCACAGAGGAACTGGTGCTAATAAGCTGGCGCTCTAGCCAACTGCGCCACGGCCCGTGGCCCCTCTATATTGTGTAGCCGTCTCAGTTTTTGTTACTCTAGTAGAGTGATGCATGGTGACATTGAATATGCTAATCAGGTGTGCCTGCAACTTAGTTCAAGCTATATCTCTGTATATTGTTTTTATTGCACAATCGTTTTCATATATACACATCCTCTTCTTACCCTCACCTTTCAGAAGATGTCTTTATTTAATCGATAGGACATTTATTTACAAAGATATTGGCTTCATGACAACAAGCACATGTTTCAGCAGAGAAGTCCACCATTGTTTTCATCAATACAATACCAAAAACAAGCTTTGTATATACTTTTTGGTATTAAGCTCTTAAATAGTGCACAGATCTTGGTAGTATTTCAGAGATTATAATAGTTTCAAGCGTAGAAGGAAAACAGTATTGAATAATTGCTCCCTGGTATGAAGATAAACAACAAATGGAAAAAAGGAAGAATTTTTATTGTAAAATTCATAACTGACAAAAGTTGTGTTTGTATTCAATCAACGTTGATACGTCCAATATATAATGTGAGAACTTTACCTCACTCCTGATTGTAGATTTAAATGATGAATCATAATTCCATTCCTCACAATTGACAAGTGTTGCATTCATAGTTTTGGTTCTGTTCCAGTTGATCAGGTCAGCCTGAGAAATATTCTGCCATGCTAAATCAAACATACGACATTGGTCATACTTAACCGAAGAACCGTCATCATAAGGAATGGCTATATACTTCTGCTCCTCCTCAGAGAAGTTGTGCAGTTCTTTGAGCCTGCACCAGTGAGGATGGTTAGGTCCTATGTAATTCCAGGCAGCATGGGACATAAACTGCAGAGCTGGAAAACAGGCGCATCCCAGAAATAAGATCCTCTGAAACGGGCCAAATTCTCCAACATTTTTCCAGATTTCTTCAAATTTCATATTTATATGTTATTATCACATGTTACTTATTAAAATAAAAAACCTTAGTGTAGGAGCGAGATCATGTTACATGTAAGTGCATTCAATTCCGTTTTCTGCAACAAATTTATAGTAGGCTACACATCTCGAAGCACACTTGAGAACACACTTGAACATGACATTTATATTCCTTAAATAATATGTGATAGGCATTATCTGTTATTAGCCCTCTTCAACAATAATAATGATATGAATCAGCGGAAAAAGATCTCACAGACAGAGCTCAATTCATTTAAATGAAAATCTCATCTTCCAGCTTTACATAAACATAAAATATATGAACCAAACATTTTTCTTACCCCCAGATCATCATATAGTCGACGACAACTGACCTGCGGTTCCATTTTCAAAGTCATCTGTACTCTAAAATATTCCAAAGATGTCATTCTCTGACACCTGCACGTGAGAACAATGTCAAATGGCGCGATAAATATCAATGGTAATCAATTGATAAATTGAAACACAGCTTTGTTGTCGTAACCTTATTGAATAATTCTTGGCCCTAGATAGTCCTGACGCCAAACTCTGAAGTAGGTTTAAATTTATTGTTACTTGAAATGGGTATATAAACAATGAAACGTGAAAGATGCCACTTCTTAACATGGTCCAGGTCTTAATAGCTGATACTAATTTTTATGATTATTTTAAACTTGTATCTTATCTTACCACTTCAGCTTGTATCTTACCACTTCAACATATATTTCATCACTTTTGCTTATATTACATCACTGCAGCTAATATATTATCATTTAAACTAATATATTATCTGTTACAATAACAAATGCATGATGTTTTATTGTATTTTAAATGTAGCATGAGCAGGTTCTCCAATAGAGGACAGTGCAGTATAGACTAAAGGTGGCACTGCATTCAAGATGGCTGCCTTCCTGTCAGAGCACATGCTTTGGTGATTTTGCAGTTGCTATTTTGCCTTGTTTTGTCTCACAATGCGTGCTGATGGACAGTTTGAGTGGACCAAATGGGCCCAAGTGAATGGGTTCACAGAAAAGACAAGAGATGCCCTGGAGAAAGAAGATTTGAAGAGTGGGAGAGCATTAATCACACTCCAACCAAATGACATTGCCTCTCTGGGCCTGGCCATGGGACAGAGAGGGTCTCTATTTGGATCTGTGTCTTGTCCTAATAACAAGTCAGCTATAATAAACTCTACTTAAGTTGAATATCAGATCTACAAGGAAATTGAACTTGGCAGATATAAATGCGTCAATGAAAAACCAAGTATGATTAGTTCACTTGGATGTGTTACTAAAACAGGCACACAAGGCCTTATTAGATTGGTGTATGACTACAGCCAGCCACATGGGAAGATTTATAATTACTATGCAAAGAAAATTAAATTTGTTTATGATGCAGTTGACAAAGCTACCAGACTTATTCCGTGAAATGGCTATGTTGCAAAAATAGACTTAAAAAATCTGCTTACTTAGATCATTTGGTGATCTGTATGATCAGACGTTGTGGCTTTACAGTCATAGCATATTTGGATGATATTTTACTGTATTGATTGAAAGTGGCTATGAGAGATGTCAAATAGCCTTTGAGACCTTGTTAGAAATGTTACAAAACCTGGGTTTTGAAATCATTTGGGATAAAGTGGTGCCACCCTCCCGGGAACTGACATTTTGGGTATAGTTTAGTGTACGAGAATCCGCACACTCTCGCTAGGAACTGAAAAATTAGCAGACTTTGATGCTGAGATCCAGAAATGGATTAGTAAGAAATCAGCTTCCAAGCGGCAGCTGCAGCTACAGCTGCAGCTGCTTATTCGGAAATTGAACTGGGCTGCACATGTGATTCGCGGAGGACAGAAGTTCTCCTAGCACATTATTGACCTGCTAAAAACATTGCAATGCAGTACCCATCACACCAGAATAAATGCTTCTGTGCATGCTGATATTAAATGGTGGGCAGATTTTATTCATGCTTTTAATGGCACCACTCAATTCATATACTCAAACCCTATGCCTATAAGTTGTTTTTTCTACAGATGCATGTGCCGAGGGTGGTGGTGGTTATTATTTTTTTCAGGACTGGTTCTATGCAAACTGGAAATGTGATTTCCCTGAGATTACAAATCAACCAATTTGGATTAAGAATTTTATTCTCTTGTCTTAGCTGCTTGAAGATGGGCCAGAGAATGGTCTAATAAGCATGTTGTTCTTTACACTGATTGTGTAGGATATGGATTACCTACCTATAGACTCTTATAAACAAATATAGACAAATATAGGCAATCACGATCTTTGGCAGGAAGCCATATAGGTTACTGAGTGCTACGTGAGGCCAACAAGTGCAGGCCGAGGAGACGCATTACTCGCGCCGAATAGAGATGACATAATCCTCCAAGCCACGCAGGCAGGACATGCGCAGCCCCGAAATTGGAGAAGACGCTACGCAGGCAGCCCTCACACAGATGCTCAGTTTTCCTTAAAAAGGCCCCGGGGAGCAGAATCCACTTGCCTAGAAGATTCACGACACTGAGCATCGTGACAGCCACACTTGTATAGAAATTCAAGGATACAGGTCAATGGCTTATGCAGACTCTACAAAAATATACCAGCTTACTAGCACCAGTTCCTCTGTGGTGATCTTAAGGTCGTGGGTTCGAATCCCGGCCATGCTGAGATTGAACTCATGATACAATTTCCCACATGCCCGTGCCAAAAGGGTTAACCCGTTGTCCTTGTAAATCTGTGACCGGGTGGGTTGTCATGTCAAGGACCTGCGACATGACAATTCAGTGAGGCAGCACTATATCTGCTACAAGTAGGTCTCATCACAAAATGACTGAAATAATGTTAAAAGTGATGTAAAGCCCCAAACAAACAAACATCAGGGCTCTGGCAGTAGCAGAAGAGTGGTTCACTGTCACTGGCCACAAGTGTGGCCATTGGTGTGGTGCTCATGGAGACAGATGTCTGGGGCATATATTCAAGATTCCTTGTACATAGTTCTGGAAGAATATGTTGCCTATATACCATGCTAATGTCCCTTACTAGGTTTACTTCCAGCACTGGGTCCCTTTTGACGGGCACAATTATGGTGTATGTTGGTGTCCAAACAACAAAATCACAGTCATTAATGCCCAGCACAAACATGTGCCACTGTACCTGTGTAGTACCTGTGATTTGTCTTTAGTTCATTGTCTCTGGTCAGACAGAACCCAGTATCTACAGCCATGTCTTCAAGGGAACTATCTTTGTGTTTGAGTTGGCATTTAACTTCAGATTTCACACCACAACAATCACAAGATGCCAAACTGTCTGGTGAGGCCAAGAAATAGGGAAAGTCGTTATGTAAGAACATGCCACATTTCTGTATCTTGAAGTTCTTGTGTTTGGGTACCATTTCCTTCTGATATTCTTTCAATGCGTCAGCCTCATGATCAGTTCCCCATTTCATTGCTGGTGTTTGACCACATTGAGGCTTGCCACTCGTAATTCTTTTTATCACTGACGGTGCTGGGTGGTCCTTGTTAGTGTGTGCTACATCATGTGCCTCCGAACTGCCAACACGGCCAGCGCGCATGCTCCACAAGACAGGGTTCTTGGCCTGGGTACCAGTCACCTTTCATAAATAATCAATTTGCTCTTGTGTGACAGATAAGTTAGATAAAATATCTGTTCACTTGTCACTAAGTTGGCTTGGGCTCAAGTCTCTGTTGGAATGTGTATAAAATGACTTCATGTCTGTTGGTAAAGTAGTTGCCGGAGCTACAGGACTACTCTTAAAAATGGCAGCAAATCTGTTAAATGTGCTCAGCACAACAGGTTTCACAGTGCACATGGCTAGAGCATTTTCGAAACTACTTCTCTCCTGTGATGTGGATGGCGCAAACTTTTTTCTTCTATTTGGCTTAAGCTGGGCTTTTTCGGTGACGGATGTCTGGTAGAACAGATTAACAGGTCTCTCAGATAAATTACAATTTCAAATACAGCGAAATAAATACAACAATATCATTAAATCGACTAGAAACAATTATTTCCCGGAAATAATAAATTCAAATAAATCAGACCCCAAAAAATTATTTAAAATATTGAACAAATTACTACACACAAAGGAAGAGACTCCTTTCCCAAAACATAATGATAACAAAGGGTTAGCAACGGAATTTAATAATTTTTTTCGAGAAAAAATTACAAACATGGACAAAAATGATACAAATACTGAACCACTGGCCGAAGAATCCAAATTTAGTACACATCTTGAAAATTTCAATGTATTAAACGATTTAGTAAGTTAATTAAAGAATCGGCAAAGTCGTGTGAGTTGGATCCCATCCCGACCTGGCTTCTTAATGAGTGCATGGGTCATCTGCTACCACTAATAAAAGCAATTATAAATAAATCAATTACAATGGGCAATATGCCCGATAAACTTAAGATGGTTATCATTAGACCTTTAATTAAGAAATTAGGTCTAAAATTAATAAAGAAAAATTAGAGAGCAGTATCAAATCTAGCGTATTTAATGGATATCGATGACGTTAAAACGGTAATGCTGGTACTACTAGATTTATCTGCAGCATTTTATACCATTAATCATAATATACTGCTAAACAGAACTGGAAAAAAGATGTGGTATCAGTGGCACTATCTTGAAATGGTTCAAATCACATTTAACAAATAGAAACAATGTGTAACAATTGATGGAAAAAGATCTGAAAATATGAATATTAATTATGGTGTTCCTCAAGGCTCAGTTCTGGGACCTTTATTATTTACACCATACATGGAGCCTTTATCTGACATTATTGGTAATTATGGGCTTAGACATCATATTTATGCGGATGATACACAGTTGTACATCACTATTGATCCAAAATCTAGAGTAGAGTAAGGTCTCATAAAGAAATGGTAAATTGCATAAAAAAGGTAAACAAACTTCTTGATAGAAAATAAAATGAAGATTAATGATGGAAAACCTGAAATGCTTTTATGTGGTAAAAGCTGTGAATTCAGAAAATATAAATTACCAAGTGAAATCTTTGTGGGTGAAACTAAAATTCCTAGTTCAAGTAATGTTAAGGATCTAGGATATATTAACTCATATTATCTGCAAGAAGGCTATGAGCAGACCTAGTCTTATATGGCGCTATACAAATCATTATTTTTATATTTATTGATTTATTATTAGAACTTAATGCTTCTTATAGTCTGTGGCTGGACTTTGCTGACAAAGTCATTATTCCACTTGCATGGTAGGTCTGTACACATGGCTTGCCGGGAATATCCAAGGTAGGTGGCACATTCCACCTTGAACAACAAAGCGGCAACATGCATGCAGGATTCTCCAAGCCTGAAAATACATAAAGAAAAATTTGCATTAAGGGTTATGTCAAGAAGATCATGATCACAGCTTTTGTTGTTATTCAAGGGTAACTAATATTTACCTTGTCATGGCCACAAAATATGAAAACCCAAAACCATGAAAGTGCACATTTTAGATATAAGATCAAATGAACTAAATATTCAATAAACAATTATCAATTTCTTATCAATTTAACTTACCCAGCTTTACAAGACTACGGATTTGTTTGTTTGTTTGGGGTTTTACATCACTTTCAACAGTATTTCAGTCATTTCGTGATGAGACCTACTTGTATCAGAAAGAGTGCTGCCTCACTGAATTGTCATGTCGCAGGTCCTTGACATGACAACCCACCCGGTCACAGATTTACAAGGACAACGGGTTAACCCTTTTGGCACGGGCCTCAGCTCATGTGGGTAATTGTATCATGAGTTCAATCTTGGCACGGTCTAGGTTCGAACCCATGACCTTTAGATCACTACAGAGGAACTGGTAAACTGGCGCCCTAACCAACTGCGCCACACGGCCCATGGCCATCTAGTATGTGACCAATTTATAACCTTATAAAGTCAACCTTATAATTTGCACTATGCATAGAAGAGAAAAAGAAGACAAAGAAAGATGTCTCCTTACATGTGGCATATTGTATTATTAACTGAGGCTGTACCCTTATTCAAGATAAGTATGACCAGCTGACCTGCATGTCATGTGGACGTGGGCTGTTATGTAATACTTGACCTATTTTGCTAAACAGTGCCACTGGTCAATTGACCCACTGGGGTGGGATCAGTTGTCATCACACTGGGGCTGTGGTGTTGGGAATGTGAGAAATGACCAATACCAATTATATTCCTCACACATCTCCCATACATTCTAGGTTCTTTCCTGTGATCATCTGGAATGTCTCCAGGTGTGCTTTTCTGATTCTGGAGAGAGCTTTGCATGTTTTGAGACCCTCGGTTCTCTATTTCCCACTCCTCAAAGTTTCCCATCAATTTTTATTCTTTTTCCTTCTCTGCTTGTCAAACAATAAGCTGAGTTACCATTGGAGAGTGTAATTGCCAGTCGTCGGAGATTGCATCTGTTCAATGTCCATTTCGAAAAACTTCCCCACCACTTTTCAGTGGATCTGCTGCTGCTACTGCTGGTTTTGCTGCTGTTGTTGCTGTGTGGATATTCTTCCACAAAGGCCATTACCATCCCAGGGGAGCTTTAAAGTCGCATCATGTGACTTAAGTTGGTATGGCATGAGTGGGAATGGCTGAATGGTTCCAGAGAAAATTCCTTTATCCACCGTCTTTCCTGTGGTCTGCAGCGGCTCCTCTTTTCCCTATGGCTGGGGACCTGGCTGATCTTGTATGTGCCTGTGCAGGGATGCTCTCTAGTCTCCAAGTAGCCAAGTAGCCAAGTGTCTCTGTCATACCTGTTGTTGTTGTCACTCTTCGGACAGGAACGTGTTCGACATATAGCCCATTGTGTCTAAGTTGGCCCGGCAGCCACACACCCTTGAGGAGCAATAAGTGCTCTTGGAGGTGTTGTTGCTGCTTCAGTTGTAATTGGTGCTGCTGTTCTTGGTGCTGTGGCTCTGGCTTTCATTTTGATACCTGTTTTCTCTCTGGCACCCTACACCATCAGTAGAAGTCACATTATTGGCACATGAATGTCTTGCATTTGATTCTTTTTACAAGTGAAGGTTTCTCTGTGTTGTCTGTAGACCTCACACAGCACAATTGGCCGGTCTGTTAATAATAATAATAATAATGATAATAATAATAAAATTTGTATAGAGCTGATACCAGACAAGAGTGTTCATAGCGCTGTGTTCAGGACGTGCCTCCTGATGAGATGAGTTTTCAGTCTACTCTTAAACGAGGTGACTGAGGTACGAGTCCTAATATCATAGTCCATAGTCTAGGGCCGACAGATGAAAAGGCCCTGTCACCCACTGTCCTAAGTGGGGTCTTAGGAACTTGTAGGTACGGACGTCATTTGATCTTAGATCATGTTCCCCTTGTTTGACTAGGAGTAGATCACGCAAGTAAGGCGGCGCCTTATCATTTAGGGCCTTCCAGGTCAAAAGGAGGATCTTGAAATCAATTCTTGCGTGAACTGGGAGCCAGTGCAGTTCCCGTAGTTTTCCTACGACACGAATTTTGGAGGTAATGTAGCTTCACGGTGTCTGATTTAGGAAGACCAGCATATAGGCCATTGCCATAGTCTAGAGTAGAGGTAACAAAGGCATGGGTAAGTGTTACAACTGTCTTCTCGTCTAGACAATATCTAATGGCTGCCAGGTTCCTTATGTGGTAGTAGCCTTTCTTGCACATTTTCCTGATCTGGGCCTTCATGTCCATATTAGAGTCAAAGGTTATGCCAAGGTCCACTTCTGACTCACTAGGAGCAATGTCAGAGCTCCCAAACCTAATTGTGTCTGGGATACTGCTGATGGTGGCAGTATTGTACCTGTAAGTACATATAAGCATTTCTGTCTTTCCATCATTTATCTTCATCTTGTTTGATATAAGGAAGTTTCTGACCTCATTGACACACTCTTCCAGTGTCTGCTTATATCAACTTGATGGGGGGAAGTGTGGTCCACAGGGATGTATATCTGGGTATCATCTGCATAAATGTGATAGTTCAGACCATATTTGGCTAGGATATCCGATAGGGTGTCAGATAAATGGTGAATAATATGGGACCTAGGACTGAGCGCTGTGGGACCCCATATTTTATGGACTTGAGGCAGGACCTGTGAGTCCCCACCTTCACACACTGTTTCCTGTTACTTAGATATGACCAAATCTAGGAGAGGGCGAGACCCTTAACATTACATCTAGCCTCCAATCTATCAAATAGGATTTGGTGGTCAATGGTGTAAAGGCAGCGGAGAGGTCTAGTAACAACAGAATAACTGACTTTCTATCGTCTAGATCACGCAAGATATCATTTTGCACCTTTAATAGAGCGGTTTCGGTGCTGTGATATTCCTTGTAGGCTGATTGAAATTTGTCAGTAAGGCCATTCCTTACAAGATGAGGGACTAATTGGTCTGCTACTGCCCTCTCTGTTAGTTTAGAAATGTATGTCAGGTTGGAAACAGGTCTATAGCTTTTCTCAACCAGTTCTAGGCCCAGTTTCTACAGCAGGGGTGTTATGATGGTTATTTTCATATTTTCAGATACAACTGATTCCATCAGTGATTTATTTATGATGGAAGTAATTATTGGTAAGAGGTCATCAAAGAGGTCAATTAGGAGCCAAGTCGGGATAGGATCTAGCTCACATGACTTCTTTGCAGACCTCTTCAATAATTTTCGCACATCATCTATGGTTAGAGGGGTGAACCTCTCAAGCCTTGAAGTAAATCTTATTGTTTGCTGTGTCACCTGGTGGTGAAACTGGGCAGGGTGGAGCCTTATCAATGTCCAGGCGAAATCTTTCTATTTTTTCAAGAAAGAATGTGTTGAACTTCCCAGCTTGAGTGACCTCACAGTCAGATCGGGGCATTGGTAAGTCCTTCTTGTGCATGACTGTATCCATGACTCTGAAAAGTTTTTCAGGGTCATGTCTGTTTTCCTCGACCAAGTTGGAGAAATATGGAGATAGAGATGATTTCATCATGGAATTGTATTTATTTCTCTGAGAGTTATACAATTCTTTATCAATGTGAGAACCAGTCTTGTTCATTTTCCTCTCAAGCCTCCTCTTGAGAGACCTTTCCAGCTTTAATTGATCACTCATCCAAGGTACAGGGTTAATTCGACTCTACATAAGCTCTGGTACTTCTTCTCGCAAATCCTCTTCTCACAAGGGGGTAAGGCTTCCACGAAGCCCACACGAGCAAATTCTTCTCCAGACAGAAAGAAAAAATCTCTCCTGGACGAAACCACCATCATCTCTTCATCCTTGGCAGCCAGAATCATCGGCAAACGTGGGGCCACTATAAACCAATTCAGGGATGATCTTGGTGCTCGTGTCAAAGTCAAGACATTGAAAGAAGGCGGCGAAGACGTCCACCTTCTCACTTTGGGAGGACGTAAGGAAGCTGTTATCAAAGTCAAAGCCGAAATCGAGAAGCTCAAGGCCAGCATCTCGAGGGAATGATATTCCTGGCCATCGGATATCCCGGGCGGCCTCAGCTTGTGCTTCTCTACATCTTTAGCATCTTATAGACAATCCTGGCAAACGGACAATCTTGTGCATCTCGATCAGCTGTTTTACTTCTGCAATCAACAAAACAAACATTTTATAAACTCTAATGTGATCTGTATTTGTTCTTGTGTATGTAGTAAGCACAAATTGTCTATTTCCGTTTTTTGTTTATGTACTGATGTATCTTTATGTTATAATAAATGCAATGTTATCCCTGCAAATGAATCCCTCCTCTCAAATACTATTATTTTATCTGAAATGCATACCTTCTCCTTCTATCTATCAAATTCCCTTGAAAATATTAATTTCCTTGCTTTTGACCACGTTTTTCCTCTCAATAGTCTAAAAAACATAAATGATCCATTCTATACTTTAAAATCTAGAGGCATGGCCAATGCCCCCCTCTAATTTCCAACAACCCCATCAATTCCAACAACACATATATCAATCCCAACAAGTGATTGAAGTGTACTGAAGATATTTGATAAATCAGACCTATCTGATATGTTATATTTATCTAGAAATATGGTTGTATTCTATAAATAGAAGATTTGAACAAATCTATTTGTGTGTGTCCATCAATTCCAACAATTCCATCTATCCCATGAACCAATATAATTCAATAATGATCATACCTTCAGTAAGTATTCTATGCTATGTTTAACAACTGGAATGACTAACAGAAACAAATTTAACAAGACTAGTATGATAACATGAGAATGTATAAGCATGCAATGGAAGTAAATAAAACTGTATGAAAATGAACCAAACAGATGATTATAACTAGCAGGGTGTAGGCTTCATGTACCAACACATGATCTGAAAACACAGATCAATGGCATGCATGCTGGAACATTACTCGTACACCTTCATAGTAGGAAACTACGCCCCCTCGCGATCTTAAGCAGGATTCCACTAGTGATAAAATGAAGGGATGAAAATGAAGGAATACAGTGAGATGAGTATCAGCGTAATGTAACATGCCGTTGATTTGAGATGTTGATGGGCAAAGGAACTTCAATGACTGACTGGTATTTAGCAAAGAGATCTCTGTGTTTATGCTTAGTTTTGTGTAGCTGTTTCACTAATGATTTATAATGAAAGCCCTGTCTCATCAGCTTCAAACACAGAAATTCATGTCTATCCTTAAAGTCTTTGAATGAGTCACATGCGCGAGCAATGCTGATGAGTCTAGAGGCATAAACTCCATAGGCAGGCTTTTCTGGAATGTTTGAATCCTTCACAAAGGGATAGTTGTACAAACCTGCACAGTCCATAAGCTCTGTATATTTTCCTACACATATCTGGTAAACCCCATATTTCTAGAAATGAGAAGAATCGGATGTATCTGAACAATTCCATCTTTGGCTACTTCCTATAAATTCCAACAATTCTATCAATCCCATCTATAGCATGTCCTGTCCTTCTGTCTTGATAAACTGAAAGAAACCCATTTATCTGAACTTTCTTCACATATATCAAACCACCCTGCTAATCTATTGATGGTGTTAATGAGGCCCACCTATGGTGAGGTGTGGAATTAATGACTTTATTGTTTCTATCAACCATTTCAATCAGCCCCCTTGTAATCAGAATCAGATGAATCAGAACTAATGCATGTCTATTTGTAATCTACCCCTTGACTGTTACCATCCTTTATCAACCGTTTTATGCTGTGGGGTCTATCAGGAAGAGGGATGAAGCTCAGTCAAATCTACTTCATACACTTATCAGAAAAGCATGAACGACTCAGTGGATTCCTTCATGTCTGCATGTCCCCCTACAAAAAATGGGATGTGTCTGGACAATACACTATAAGCATGTTTTCTATAAATTTATTTTCATAAATGGTTGGAAATGATGTTAAGATGAATCATATTTTATCCAATATCTAAGTCGACCAACTCATATTGCTCAAAAGATCAAGAATTCATCTGTGGAATGATAGTCCTGTCTTCTGTATGTGTTAATTGGTATTATGTCATGCCACCTGGGGTACCCACATCTACCCTCTGACCTTCCCTCTGCTCTTACATCATACATCACCCAACTTGTGGTCAATGGTCTGTCAGAGCAAGATATATTCCTGCACTTTGAGGACATGGTCTCACATCAAAGCATAACAGTGTAAACATTATGTAATAGTAAACAAAGGACAGGGTGTTCCTCTGACTAAGATGGCACAGATACAATGTTAGCTAGAAATCTGCACATCCCTAAAGCACACAAATTGATGTCTGCAGAGTTGTACTTCTTTAGTTTTTATTCAAATTGATCATGATTGATTGATAAAGTTGACTATCTTTACTTTATGTTGTCAAGACATAAACTAATGATCCTCGTAATATATCAGACGTGTTGAGCAGATTAAGAGTCTGTCACCAGCAGGTCAATTGTGGGATGCATGTTAGTACTACAATGACTACAAGAAGTAGTTACCCACATGATTATCTTGCATGGGAAATTTAGATAAAAGATTGAAGGTGGTGTTATTAAAAGTTAGATGTGTTTTGAATGCCTTCACAGCAAGGTGGTTTCATGCCCCTGTGCCAGAGATGACAATCAGCCCCTTGTCTGATATTATCAACACCTCATGAGGTTTTGATATCATGTTTACCCACTTCCAGAATTTGCCACCTCCAGATATATATTGCTCTCAATTTCTGACCATCTTTTCTGCCAACATCCCAGTATAATTTTGTGACAATTAGAATTTTGATGAAAGCATGAAATATCTCTATCATTTTCATTATTCAACTTTTTTACATGGATTTACCATTTTCAAAAGAAAGAAACTTAAAATGTATTAATAGATATGCTAATAATTATGTGATTTCTAGAGAAAATTCATTCAGAAAAGACCCTATAAAATTGATATAGGCTCTTTGCAATTTGTGAGGTGGACACTACAATGATGCCGAATGATATCAGATTGCTTTGTCACTTGGTGATATTTTGTACACATTTTGATCTTAGAATGTTACTGTTATACATCATCTTATCAAGATGATTTTTACTTTATTTCTTTGACCCAATATTTTGCAATATAAAAATCTTTGTTGGAAAACTATCTCTAGAAATCACATAATTATTAGCATATCTATTAATACATTTTACGTTTCTTTCTTTTGAAAATGGTAAATCCATGTAAAAAAGTTGAATAATGATAATGATAGAGATATTTCATGCTTTCATCAAAATTCTAATTGTCACAAAATTATACTGGGATGTTGGCAGAAAAGATGGTCAGAAATTGAGAGCAATATATATCTGGAGGTGGCAAATTCTGGAAGTGGGTAAACATGATATCAATACCTCATGAGGTGTTGATAATATCAGACAAGGGGCTGATTGTCATCTCTTGCACAGGGGCATGAAACCACCTTGCTGTGAAGGCATTCAAAACACATCTAACTTTTAATAACACCACCTTCAATCTTTTGTCTAAATTTCCCATGCAAGATAATCATGTGGGTAACTACTTCTTGTAGTCATTGTAGTACTAACATGCATCCCACAATTGACCTGCTGGTGACAGACTCTTAATCTGCTCAACACGTCTGATATATTACCAGGATCATTAGTTTATGTCTTGACAACATAAAGTAAAGATAGTCAACTTTATCAATCAATCATGATCAATTTGAATAAAAACTAAAGAAGTACAACTCTGCAGACATCAATTTGTGTGCTGTAGGGATGTGCAGATTTCTAGCTAACATTGTATCTGTGCCATCTTAGTCAGAGGAACACCCTGTCCTTTGTTTACTATTACATAATGTTTACACTGTTATGCTTTGATGTGAGACCATGTCCTCAAAGTGCAGGAATATATCTTGCTCTGACAGACCATTGACCACAAGTTGGGTGATGTATGTAAGAGCAGAGGGAAGGTCAGAGGGTAGATGTGGGTACCCTGGGTGGCATGACATAATACCAATTAACATATACAGAAGACAGGACTATCATTACCCACAGCATAAAACGGTTGATAAAGGATGGTAACAGTCAAGGGGTAGATTACAAATAGACATGCAATAGTTCTGATTCATCTGATTCTGATTACAAGGGGGCTGATTGAAATGGTTGATAGAAACAATAAAGTCATTAATTCCACACCTCACCATAGGTGGGCCTCATTAACACCATCAATAGATTAGCAGGTTGTTTGATATATGTGAAGAAAGTTCAGATAAATGGGTTTCTTTCAGTTTATCAAGACAGAAGGACAGGACATGCTATAGATGGGATTGATAGAATTGTTGGAATTTATAGGAAGTAGCCAAAGATGGAATTGTTCAGATACATCCGATTCTTCTCATTTCTAGAAATATGGGGTT
This sequence comes from Amphiduros pacificus, assembly GCA_949316495.1. Taxonomy (NCBI): domain Eukaryota; kingdom Metazoa; phylum Annelida; class Polychaeta; order Phyllodocida; family Hesionidae; genus Amphiduros; species Amphiduros pacificus. The sequence continues at coordinate 8,307,762 of OX439005.1, read as the reverse complement.
TACCAGATATGTGTAGGAAAATGTACAGAGCTTATGGACTGTGCAGGTTTGTACATAGAATACTTACTGAAGGTATGATCAATATTGAATTATATTGGTTCATGGGATAGATGGAATTGTTGGAATTGATGGACACACACAAATAGATTTGTTCAAATCTTCTCCTTTATAGAATACAACCATATTTCTAGATAAATATAACATATAAGATAGGTCTGATTTATCAAATATCTTCAGTACACTTCAATCACTTGTTGGGATTGATATATGTGTTGTTGGAATTGATGGGGTTGTTGGAAATTAGAGGGGGGCATTGGCCATGCCTCCTCTGAAGTGGAGACTTGAGAGAAAATTTAATAGACTGGATCACATATTGATAGAGAGCTTTTTAACACCAAAAGAAACAAATATAATGCCCTGCTAAAAACATCACAATCTAACTACTTTACCAAACTGGTGGAGGAAAATAAGCATGACCCTAAAAAGCTTTTTTTAAGGTCATTGATACAGTCATGCACAAAAATGAGGACACACCTATGCCAGCATTTGACTAAAAAATTTGTATAGCGCTGATACCAGACAAGTCTGTTCAAAGCGCTGTGTTCAGGACGTACATCCTGAAATGGTGGGTTTTCAGTTTACTCTTAAACGATGTGACTGAGGAACATGTCCTTATATCTCAAGGTAGAGAATTCCATAGTCTAGGGCTTACAGATGAAAAGGCTCTGTCGCCCACTGTCCTTAGTCGGGTCTTAGGAACTTGCAGATGGGTGCTGTCATTTGATCTTAGATCACGTTCTCCTCATTTGACTAGGAGTAGATCGCATAAGTAAGGCGGCGCTTTACCATTTAGTGCCTTCCAGGTCAAGAGTAGGATCTTGAAATCAATTCTCGCATGAACTGGGAGCCAGTGCAGGTCCCTCAGTTTACCTGAAATGTGATCAAATTTCCTGATTTTTTCTACGACATGTGCTGCAGAATTTTAGAGGTATTGTAGCTTCATGGTGTCTGATTTAGGAAGACTAGCCAGTAGACCATTTCCATAGTCCAGAGTAGAGGTAACAAAGGCATGGGTAAGTGTTTCAGCTGTCTTCTCGTCTAGACATTGTCTAATGGCCGCCAAGTTCCTAATGTGATAATAGCCTTTCTTACACATTTTCTTGATCTGTGCCTTCATGTCCATGTTAGAGTCAAAGGTTATGCCAAGGTCCACTACTGACTCACTAGGGGCAATGTCAGAGCTCCCGACCTTAATTGTGTCTGGTATACTGCCACTGGCGGCAGTATTATACTTGTCCGTACATACAAGCATTTCAGTCTTCCCATCGTTTATCTTCATCTTGTTTGATATAAGGAACTTTCTGACTTCGTTAACACATTCTTCCAAATTGTGTTTGCTTATATCAACTTGATGGGGGGAAGTGTGGTCCACAGGGATGTATATCTGGGTATCGTCCACGTAGATGTGATAGCTCATCCCATATCTGGCTAAAATATCAGCTAGGGGTGCCATATAGATGGTAAATAGTATGGGGCCAAGGACTGAGCCCTGTGGGACCCCATATTTTATGGACTTGAGGCAGGACCTGTGAGTCCCCACCTTCACATATTGTTTCCTGTTACTTAGATATGTCCGAATCCAGGAGAGGGCTTGAAATAGGATTTGGTGGTCGATGGTGTCAAAGGCCGCGGAGAGGTCTAGTAGCAACAGAAGCACAGACTTCCTATCATCTTGATCACGCAGGATATCGTTTTGTACCTTTAACATAGCGGTTTCAGTGCTGTGATATTCCTTGTAAGCTGATTGAAATTTGTCAGTAAGGCCATTCCTTACAAGATGAGGGACTAGCTGGTCTGCCACCGACCTCTCGGTTAGTTTAGAGATGTATGTCAGGTTGGAAACAGGTCTATAATTTTTCTCAACCAGTTCCAGGCCTAATTTCTTCAGCAGGGGTGTTATGATGGCTATTTTCATATTTTCAGATACCACTGATTCCATTAGTGATTTATTTATGATGGAAGTAATTATTGGTAGGAGGTCATCTAAGAGGTCAATCAGAAGCCAGGTCGGGATGGGATCTAGCTCACATGACTTCTTTGCAGACCTCTTAACTAATTTTCGTACATCATCTATGGTTGAGGGGTTGAAACTTTCAAGCGATGATGTACCCGTTGCATTCTTATTGTTTGCAGTGCCACCAGGTGACGAAACTGCACAGGGTGAAGTTTTGTCAATGTCCAGGCGGATTCTGTCAATTTTTTCAAGAAAGAATGTATTGAACTTCTCGGCTTGAGTGACCTCACAGTCAGATTGGGGCATTGGTATGTCCTTTTTCTTGTGCATGACTGTATCAATGACCCTGAAAAGTTTTTTTAGGGTCATGTTTGTTTTCCTCTACCAGGTTGGAAAAATATGCAGATTGGGCTGATTTCAGCATGGAATTGTATTTATTTCTCTGAGAGTTGTACATTTCCTTATCTATGTGAGAACCCGTCTTGTTCATTTTCCTCTCAAGTCTCCTCTTAAGAGACCTTTCCAGCTTTAATTGATCACTCATCCAGGGTACAGGTTTGTGTTGAGAGACCTTGGCATACTTGATAGGAGCATGTTTATCCATGAGTGATGTAAGCTCATTGTCATAGTAACTCATCTGACAGTGTACATCTGACAGTGCACACTCCTCACCAGGTGACATTACAAACAATGGCCACATCCATACTTCCAACTCAGAGTGTCTAGATAAGTTTGAATTATTGACAGTAGATGATGTGCGTAAACTTATCAGGAAGTCTGCTAAGAAATCCTGTGGCCTGGATCCAATCTCTACCTGGCTCCTAGTTCAGCAGTATCGGAGAACATGAAAATTGCCATCATTGCCCCACTATTAAAAAAACTTGGCCTTGAACTTGTGGAAAGTAATTATAGGCCAGTCTCGAATTTAACCTATATCTCTAAACTGAATGAGAGAGCAGTTAGTCCCTCACCTGGTAAGAAATGACCTTACTGACAAGTTTCAGTCAGCCTACAAGGAGTTCCACAGTACTGAGACGGCCTTACAGAGGGTCCATAATGACATCCTGCATGAAATGGATAACAAGAATTCAGTAATCCTCCTTTTGCTTGACCTCTCTGCAGCCTTTGACACTATTGACCACCATATACTACTTGATAGACTTGGATCAAGATGTCACGTCACTGGTCGTGCCCTTTCATGGATTCGCTCTTATCTCAATGGTAGGAAGCAATGTGTTAAAGTAGGATCCTCTAGGTCCACATTTCGCCCAATAAAGTTTGAGGTCCCACAAGGTTTGGTCCTCGGTCCCATATTATTTACTCTCCACATGTCCCCCCTATCTAACATCTTAGCAAAATATGACCTCAATTACCATATCTATGCTGATGATACCCAGATTTATATATCAATAGACCATTCCGTGGACCAGCAATCTAATATCAGTAGACACAGGTTAGAGAAGTGTGTCCAGGAATTCAGAGCCTTTCTGATATCCAATAAAATGAAGATCAATGATGGAAAAACTGATATGCTGATATGTACTGACAAGTATGGTACTGCTGTTAGCAGATCAACCCCTGACAATATCAATGTGGGTCATGCTAATATTACTCAATGTGGAACAGTAGTAGACCTTGGTATCACATTAGACTCCAATCTAGACATGAAGGTTCAAAATAATAAAATGTGTAAAAAAGGCTATTTTCATCTTAGAAATATTGCTGCTATCAGACAATGTCTAGACGATAAGACAGCCATCACATTAACACATGCCTTTGTCACATCCACCCTGGATTATGGTAACTGTCTTCTTGCTGGTCTTCCTGGTAAGGATATTAAAAGACTGCAATACCTTCAAAATGCAGCAGCCCGTGTGGTAGGCAAAATCAGGAAATTTGATCATATATCAGGAAAACTAAGGGAACTCCACTGGCTCCCTGGGCACGCCAGAATTGAATTCAAAATTCTCCTCATGACTTGGAAGGCTCTTAATGGTAAGGCGCCGCCTTACTTGAGAACTTGACCTACTCCTCATCAAGCAAGGAGAGAGATGCCTTAGGTCGAATGATGGTACCTACCCCTCGGTCCCAGTTACTCGCCTGAAGACAGTGGGTGACCGTGCCTTCTCATCAATTGGTCCTAGGCTATGGAATGCATTCCCTACTGCCATTAGAACAAGTCCCTCGGTCTCCATGTTTAAGAGTAACCTGAAAACATATCTCTTCAGGAGACATGTTCTGAACACGCGCTTTATAATTTTTATTATAATTATTATTATTATTATTACTGTCAGGCGTGGGACCACGCAGATATATTGACGAATATGTTGTTTTCACGAAAATTACCTATGAGGATGGTAGGTTGTCTACTGGGTGAGTTTAGACTGTAAGGTCTCTCCACAAGAGGTGGTGGAACAGAATTTTACAATTTTCTACAGTTTGGGGTAGAAACATCACCGGTTTGTTGACAAGTGAGCGAGAGACCAAAATGGGGGCCACCGCGTGTCAAATAGCCAAAAAAAACCCTACAGGGATGGTAGGCCGCCTAATGGGTGAGATTAGACTTGAATTATTGTCTACAGGGTAGGGTAGAGCAGTGAGTTTGTGTATTTTCTTGTAGGGTTGTAAAATTAGTCATGAAGCCAGGCCTAATGCACCGAGAAAGGCAGATCAATGAATCGGCTATCACGATGTATTTACAACTGGAATCTGCGGCTCCGGGAGGCAGAAAGTCTGTCAGACTAGATAATAGACTGCAATAGCATTAGGTTAAAAGCAAGGATAGAAATATTGGAGCACCACTTGTACATGTGTAGGTTGAGGTTCATGCATACGGTATGTAACCCAGGAATCACCATGACCTCCTTCCTCCTTGTCATATTGGTTCCTGTTGGTATTGAATACCATTTTGGGCAATTCAGGTGTTTGGTTATGTTTTGTATCCAATAATGGTGTACAGCTCCTTTGTCTTCGTATTTATCTGGTGTTGTTCACATCAACCTTTTGTTATTTTCCTCTTTATGGAAGAGTGGGGGGTGTATTGGTTATATTTTAAATTTAATTAGTTAATGTGGCATTTAGCCCAAAACATGGTTATTTGAAAGGCACTCTACCTTGTATAAGAGGTGCTGTGAAGTATGTAAACTAATGGGTAATTTAGGAGTAACTATTGTCTCTGGTGACAGCTACTAACTCCTATTTTATGAAATATGAATTTTGCACTAGTTCTGACATATTTGTATAATAAGTGCACACAATGATTTAAAAATAAGCCTAGCTCTAATAATACATATAAGCAAGCTTAAGATAAGTTGTTTGACTATCTCTGAATGAATCAACTCAATATATGTATTCCCACAGACATTGGTTCCATTCGCCTGTTTGTTCCTCTCCCTCGATCAGATGTTTTGTGTCTTTGAAAGTGTGGCAGTACGGTTCAATACGCCATGTGCTTATTGGACTTTTGGGGGTTTCTTCTTGGGATTTAATTTTATGGGTTAGCTAAAAACTAATTCTTTTTATAACAGTGGGTCAGTTATTTTCACATAGGGGTGAGCTTACAAAGCTCTTGCTGGAGTTGAAGCAGTTGTAACTTGCAGTGTTATGTATCCACTCTATCTTGTACTATTTATTCTTTCATTTCCATTACTGTGGCTTCTTATGCTATATGCTTCTTCATTTTAACCACATTCTCCAAAGTAAAAGTACACACAGTTTTTCCAAGAGTTAAAGCGAAAGTCTTGGTGAATACTGACAATCAAAGTAGGTCTAGGTCATCAGTTGTAGCAGATATCGTCCAACTGATGTGATAAAAGAGGCAGTTCTTACTTACTGTCCTTGATTCCAGTTGAAGTAGATTGTCCTGTCATGTGTCATGTGTCATAGCAGATTTTGTCTTCCTCCATTTGTTTGTTTGTTTTGTTTGTTTGTTAGGGGTTTTACATCACTTTCAACATTATTTCAGTCATTTCGTGATGAGACCTACTTGTAGCAGATATAGTGCTGCCTCACTGAATTGTCATGTCGCAGGTCCTTGACATGACAACCCACCCGGTCACAGATTTACAAGGACAACGGGTTAACCCTTAAGGCACGGGCCTCAGCTCATATGGGAAATTGTATCATGAGTTCAATGTCGCCATGGCCGGGGTTCGAACCCACGACCTTTGGATCACCACAGAGGAACTGGTGCTAATAAGCTGGCGCTCTATTTTTGCACTTTTGATCCTGTCATAAAGTAAAATCTAGAGTCTGTGTCCTTTTTGACACTTTTAATATATTTGTGAACTTCTAGTCATTTTACAATTGTTAAATGAATTATTCTATATCAAATTATTGTGCTGGTTGATTAATGTCGTAGCTTGCTGTCAATGAATTAATGTTGTAATTAATGTGAAGAATTCCATGTTGTAATGATTTTGATCCGGGTGTTTTGCTTTTGTAAAGTTTAAAATATAATATATGGTAATAATACTTTCCATTTAAACATTCAAGCTCATTAATGTTTTGATATTGAAATACTTGATCATAATACAAAACATACTGGTAAATATTCTATTTGATGTCTTTTTTAATGTTAATGTAATGAAATATATTGATGGTCTAATTGGTTAACTACTTTATTCAATGGATTTTGATATATCTTAATAATAATTTGTAAAAGTAATTCATGATAATATAATGATGGTAAAGGCTGGCATGATGCATTTCTGCAATGATGTTACCTCTGAAGCGAGATGATGCGCTTTGTCAATGGGGAGCAGTATGTGGTACACAGAATGACTGTGTATATGAAAGACAATATATGAGACAATGTGAGAGACAAAACCGTGGTTATGTGGTCATGATGGTGCATGCCAGGACGATACGCATGTCCACAATGCCACAGGCTAACTGTCAATCAAAGATGAGCACGAGAGATCAATCTCGAAATGGATCCAGTGCGTACCTACTTAACCAGGTTGCAGCCACAACCTAGGCGGTAGGTCCTTGACATGACAACCCACCCAGTCACAGATTTACAAGGACAATGGGTTAACCCTTTGGCACAAGCCTCAGCTCATGTGTGAAATTGTGTCATAAATTCAATCTCGGTACAGCCTGGAATCGAACCCATGACCTTTGGATCACCACAGAGGAGCTGGTGTTAATAAGCTGGCGCTCTAACCAGCTGCGCCACAGCCTGTGGTTTTATGCTTTGAGTGAACAGGAATAAAATTCATATCAGTAGGATCACCTTGTCCATCCTTTCTCAAGACTTTTCCCTTGATCTTTGATTTATATTTTGTCAGATTTATGTACTGGTCTATTGCTATTTAAACTTTTATTACCAGATGATGTAGAGGGAGTTTTGTGGAGAGGGTTTTTTATGCAACTGTTGGTTGATTTATTACTTGGGTTGAGGGTGTTGGAGTTTGAGTGGATGTTCCTGAAGATTTCAATGTATTTCCAAAATAATTAATAGTAATGCTGTATTCGCTTAATGTCCTTTTAAAAAGGAAGGACATGCAATGAGTATCCGCAAATACGATAAGTGATTGCCTTGACAATTCACACATTTTGAAGAGCAATCTTCTCCACTCTGCTGGGCGGTACATATCTAGCTTATTTATAAATACTGAGCTCACATTAAACATACCAACACTGATTTCATGAAATGGCACTAGTCACAACCATCCTAATACCTGCTTTAAAACATCTTAATGCCTGCTTTAAAACATCTTAATACCGGCTTTATCAATGACAGCCCATGTGCATCCATGCCTAAAAACAGATAAAGCATGCTCACTGGACCTCATATTTGACCTAACATTACATTGCGGAAGGTCTGTGATAATATTTTATCTCAAGTATAAAATAGATCCTCTATTTGATCAACATGTGTTGTCTATATCAGCTGAAGTGAATGTGGTGTAATGTCTAGCTTTTTTATATTATGGTATTCATTCCAACAAGGCCAATGGCAACACATCCAATTTTGAGAGCTAACCTGCTTTCCAAATTATTCCTATGGTAAGTTTGCTTTCATTTCCTTAGTTGTTGGTACAAAAGATCTGTTGGCACAGTTCTATGTTTCATATGTTTCACGCTGTTTTGTTATAACCCACTGTAGTGAAATGGTTCATGACGTGAACTTTTCTTAAGAGAAATCAAGCACATTTTCACCAAGTATTTGACCATGAGCTGTCTGCAAACCAAATGATTAGAATAGATTTGATCTCAGCCATGTGTCTCAATATATTGTATTACAATATATAAACTAAGGGCATGAAAACTGTTGCACAGTAGCTCTTGGATATGCATACAGTATTGGAAAATGTGCATTTGAGGACTTTATTTGAGGACTTAAAAATTGATAAATTACTACATCAGGATATTATATATTACATTGTAAGTGATACGATATCTCTATTTGCATGATCCTCAGGTTGTTTAGATACTGTTAGGACTTTTGAAATATTATATTCATTACAAGCTAAGATATAAGCAAATCTAGGATTGTAAGTGGCAAGAAAGGTATAAAACATTAAAATCGCGCCTGCCGATTTTTACACTGTTATGGTACTATTTAACATTCAGATCTCTTAGATATCTCAATTTCCATGTTCCTGAGGTTGTTTAGATACTGCTAGGACTTTTAAGAGTGAAAGTATGTTCACTTCAAGCCAAGATATTTGCAAATCTTGGATTGTAAGTGACAAGAAAGGGTATAAAATGTCTATAAATGTTTTAAATTGCACCTGCCTTACACCTTTATGGTACTATTTAACATTCAGACCTCTTTGATATCTTTACTGTTTGGACTTTTAAGAGTGAAAATATGTTCACTGCAAGCTAAGATAAGCTCATATGGGAAATTGAATCATGAATTCAATATAGGCATGGCCGGGGATCAAACCCACGACCTTTGAATCACCACAGAGGAACTGGCGCTAATAAGCTGGCGCTCTAACCAACTGCGCCACAGCCCGTGGCCTACAAGTATGGATACAGCTGTAACAAGGGACTTGATTGAAAAGGTCACATATAGTTTCAGGATATTTATGTTTTGTAGTAAGGCTCCTTGTTTCCTTTCAAGGACAATGAACCTGTATTTTAGAAAACTTTTGTGCAGAAACGGTCAATGACCTTTTGCCATTTTTGAAATGTCTTTCAAATGTGTATGTTATTCTTATTTCTATCAATTATTTTCATTTCAGACAGATTATTTCAGCAATCTTATTTCAATGACCTTTAAAATTGTGATTTTCCTAACAATAGCCATCAATACAAAAATCCAAATGTCCTTTATTATCAATTATCCAAATGCCCTGAGGTATAACCTTCAAATAAAGATATAGCCTTTTCTCTCTTGAAGATATAATGGCTGTACGAAGTATAAAAACAGATATTTGTCACACCTCCTTGATATAGAATGCCAATAAAATGCTAGAAGTTTGATTGCTTAAGTCATCTTTTATAGTAGTACATTTTGTTTTCTGACTGATTTCTAATTGCAGGTGGACAGCTTGCCTTTTCATTAAAGGATATAAGCTTCCCTTAACAGAACAAGATATCTACGAAATACTCCCAGGATTTCAAGCTTTTAAACTGTATAAAAGACTAGAAAGGTATAAAATGCAATAATTCATTTCAGCAATTCAAAATATTTCTGAATATCCTCCAATATTATTTAAGATAGATCTACATTATAGCATACATATTACTTCAAGCAGGCACGATTGCAACTGTACATGCAAAACAATCAAGACAGCGTTTGAAAGGAAGGAATTATATACAACTTTATTTAAAAACCCTCCCTACATGAAGTCACATTAGATTATAATATAGTTGTAACTCTAAATATTGATAATTGATTGTTGCTTTAAGGCATATTGCTTTGTCCTTAAATTAAAGGTTTTATCTCAATTATTTGAAACAATTGAATAGAAAATGTCATATTAAGAAACAAATATGATCATGTTTTTTTTTTATTTAGAAATTGGAATGGAGACAGGAAAAACAAAAATAGCTTGCTTATGTCTTTGTTTAAAACATTTTGGAAACAAATACTGCTCAATCATCTTCTCCTTATTTCCCATGTAGGTACAGTACAAGGTTATAAATTTAATTAAAATGTTACACAATGTATTTTAATCGTTATTGATGATCATAAATAAAATTGAATTGTTCCGTCATCTTTTACTTTGCAGAACATTTGTGATTTAATACAACCCCCAATGATAGGTGTAATAACTGTGTACCTAACAGGAGACCATGTGACAGAATCTGCATTGTTTGCTTGCTTGGCATTATTTCCTATCATTGCATTTATGAATGTGATGTTCAACAACCATGGATATTACCATGGATATCATATCGGACTCAAGATGAAAGTGGCATTGACTAAATCCATTTATACCAAAGTAGGCTTTGATGCTTTCATAATCAAACATTATAAAATGCCCATTTTGAAGGTTGCCATTAAGGTCAATTAAATTAAATTTAAAAAAATTGAAAAGAAATATTCAAATATGTTGTATATGTGTAATGACCATAATTAATGTTTGTAGGTTCTTCATTTGAACAAGGAAACATTTTCAAAAGTTGGGAGTGGCAAAGTCATGAATTTGTTGTCATCTGATGTGGTAAAATTTCGCCTTGTAAGATTTAAGACATATTATGATTTTAATCAATGATATTTCTTTTCGAATAATTTACCATAGTTGTTATTTTGTTATGAAAATACATAGCAGCTTTATGGGAATTGACATGATGGTTTGGATATATTTGAATCAAATATATTTGAGACAAATAAGAAGGTCCCCTGCACATGGAGGTGAAGTCATCTATCTAACTCTGCAGAGTTCCTCTGATCCAAAGGTTGTGGGTTCGATCCTTGGCCATGCTGAGATTGAACTCATAAGACAATTTCGGATATGAGCTGAGGTTGTCCTTGTAAATCTGTGACCGGGCGGATTGTCATATATGCTACAAGTAGGTCTCATCACAAAATGACTGAGATAATGTTTAAAGTGATGTAAAACCCCAAACAAACAAACCAATCATGAAAGGTGACTAGAGGAACATCCTCTTTGCCGTGAGATGTGACCTGGTGTGGGCAGGATATGGAATCCTGACAATCATATCAGTTATGGGCTGGTAAAACAGTAATACTGGTCCAGCTGCAAGATGTCTGTCTTGTTTCCAGATGTTCATCAGATACTTAGATCAGATTAGACCGAGGTCTGATTTAAACGGCTTGTGGTCATCTTTAACATCTTCTGGATCTTTACATTTTATTAGTGAAAATCTCAATGCTTTAGATTTAGGAAAAAGTGATTACTTCTGATTATCTAATGAGTGCTATGGATTGCTGCTGATTGGGTCAATATAGGGATATAATTATGATCCAAAAGGGTGGATTATTTTATTCTGAGCATATGTCATTTAATATATCCACACACCACCACCCCAGCAAGGCATCCCCTTGTTGGGCTCCAGGGTGAGTAACGGTTCCAACTGATTTGAAAAACACACATCGTACACGACAAACAAAATAGACCTAGGAATGAAATTGCTAGTGACGATGATTCAAATCGAATAGAAAAATGGTCCAGATTTTTAGTTCTGATGCTGAACCCTAGCAAAAATGTCCCCCTTTGCAATTACAAAGGGATTCAAGGCATTGTCAGGGTTCCGGTAACTGTTTTAAAATGGGAAATAAATTATTGATTGAGGTTGAACGGAAAAGCCAGAAGGACAATCTTAAATAAAGAAAGGAGTAATCAGATGCCCAGTATTAGCGAGAGTTTCTGAAGAGGAGAAAATTGTGAAATGGTGTTTTTACGACCTTATCAGCAACTATGGCCATATCAGGTCGAATTTCGAGCCTTTTAACCGGTGTGAAAATAACACTGCCGGCCGTGGGAGTCGAACCCACCACCTTCCATCCTCCACTTATACAACCATTAAAGGCACAGATCCTACACTCTACCAACTGTGCTAGTGGGGTCGGTTCTCTGAGGAGGAGAGAGTGGATGGGCTGAATGACTAATATATTGTCAATGCAAGTGGAGCTTTATATAAAAAGGACAAATATAAAAACAGGTCAAAATTCCTATCTATACATTTATTCTGACATTTGAAACAGCGCAGCTTCCAACATTTATTAAGTTGGATATTTGAACATTAGAATTGATGTATTTCTTTCAAACCCTCCAAAACATTTAAGGGATATGTTACTTAGAATAAAGTTGGATCAGTTAGGGTTGCCTTGCACAATACATTAACAAAATGTTCAGTATATTAACCACCAAATCAACCAATTGGTTTTACAGACCTATATAACTTAATAACCCAGCTGCCACAACCACCCATGCTAGTTGGTGCTAAGATTTCTTAAATAACAATAGTCTGTGACTTTGGAATGATGATCCTCCAATATACTTACATCCTGATACAGGCTCTATAACATCAATAGATCTCCAAATTTGTTCAATAAACTCAATAAAATTTGCACCAATTCCGAAAGAAAAAATAACTAAAGCCAGCTATATTATCAAAATAACCAAAATAAATAGTTGGAAAGATTACTTTTCTAAATTAGATACATGTACACCAATTAAAAAATGGTGGGATATGGTGTGAAAAATTAGTAAACCAAATACAATACCAACTTTTGGCATTCACATCATAGAATCTTTACAATCTTTAAATATCAGTCCAAATCAAATTGTCAAATTCCAATGTTCAGAAACACCTCCATGGACCTATGCAACTTTGAATATTAATGTAGCCATGTCAAATGTAGAATTAAAGAAATACTCAACAGATCCATCCCTTTACATAAATATTTTTATTGGATGTCAACGTAATAATATATACACTGATGGATCATTCAATGATGGCAAGGCTGCTGCATTATATATATTTATATTTATTCAGAATGTCTACCAAGCAATTCATATTGCCTAACTTAACGCTTTAGTTCATATGGAGTCTTCTCAAACATTTTCACGATTTTCTAATTCTTTTTTGTGTATACAAGCTTTGAAAGTGAAGGATTGGGAAAATTATTTATAAAATCCTTGAATGGCATCATAGAATCTAAACCGAGGAAAATAAAGAAATTCATACTTATTGGATTCCCAGTGACATTGGTATCCATGGAAATGAGGCTGCCAGCATCGGATACACGGATAAATATATGCCTTTTCCATATACACAGTTTAAGAAATACATTACAGTTTTTTTTGCATTCAAAATGGCAATTACACTGGGATAAAGCTATTTTTAATAAAATGCATGAAATCAAGCCTATTCTTGGTAAAACTAAGAAAGAACCAAAGAGAAAGTCAGAAAAATGGGACATAGCCATTTGACTCATTGCTATCTTGAAGGCACAGACCAGTCTCAGGGTATTGATTGTCAAAAGGCTATGACTATCAAAGATGTTTTAATTTAGTGGATTGATTTTGATATATGGACATTTTAATGAACAGGATTAATGTGAGATATTTGATAATTCTGATAGCATATTTGATAATTCTGTGATACCATATAGGACTCAATAACAAATTTGAAGGGCTTGATTTTAGAATTTGAATGTGTAAAAACTAGAAGAGGATCATCTGCATCTTGAAATATTTCTGGAGTGATTTTATAAAAACAGGAATTTTTTTATTTTGCCCAATTGTAATTTCCACTTAGAGATTCACTCTACTGGCAGAATATGCCTATTTAGATTGATGGGACAATAATCACTACCCCATTGATCTTCCTCTACTTCCAAGGAACGTGGTGAGATCCATGTAGGATGTAAATGAATTGGGGAATCATCATTCCAAAGGCACAAACTATTATTATTTTAACGAATCTCCTATTATTCCTTCTGTTTTCATCAATATTATTTCTGCCACCCAAAAGATAGTTGTGAGCATTAAAGTCTCTAACTAACAGCTGGATTAAGTAACTTAAATCTGTAATATTGATTGGTTCACTTGGTGGTAGATATATTAAGCACTATGAACAGAGCTTATCTGGTATCAGGTAGATAAATTAAGCGCTATGAACAGATCTTATCTGGTATCAGGTAGATATATTAAACGCTATGAACAGATCTTATCCGGTAACAGGTAGATATATTAAGCCCTATGAACAGATCTTATCTGGTATCAGATAGATATATTAAGCACTATGAACAGAGCTTATCTGGTATCAGATAGATATATTAAGCACTATGAACAGATCTTATCTGGTATCAGGTAGATAAATTAAGCGCTATGAACAGATCTTATCTGGTATCAGGTAGATATATTAAGCACTATGAACAGATCTTATCTGGTATCAGGTAGATATATTAAGCTCTATGAACAGATCTTATCTGGTATCAGGTAGATATATTAAGCTCTATGAACAGATCTTATCAGGTATCAGGTAGATATATTAAGCTCTATGAACAGATCTTATCTGTTATCAGCGCTATAGAAATTTTATTATTATTAATTATTATTATAAATTTAATTTATGATAAATAACAGATGCACTATATTTTTGGGCTAATTACTCCAGTGGTAGATGTCCCAACCTTGGCAATGTTCAACGCATATGCAAGCTGCAAAAGCGAGCTGCCAGAGTCATGCTAAGATGCATAATTAGGGACAAATCCTCAGAAGAACTCTTTAGAATTATGAAATGGATGCCATTCAATGATTGTGTACAGTACAAACGGTGCTTGATGATGTACAAAGTTCACAAAAATTTAGTTCCTGAATATTTGCAAAATTTCACCCCAGTTGCAGCTGTGCATAAATACAATACCAGATCAGCTGCTAGAGGGAATTTGAGAGCACCAAAACCAAATTTGACATATTTCACTAGGAGTTTCAATTATGAAGGTGCTAACTTATGGAATTCACTAGATGTTAACATTAGAGAGTCTGCAAGTGTGTCTTGCTTCAAATCAAGGTACCTTAAGAAATATTTTATGTCATAATACACAAATGATTTTATATTTTTAATGTGTTTTTA
The DNA here is from genome assembly GCA_949316495.1 of Amphiduros pacificus. NCBI lineage: Eukaryota > Metazoa > Annelida > Polychaeta > Phyllodocida > Hesionidae > Amphiduros > Amphiduros pacificus. The sequence goes on along the minus strand of OX439005.1, from coordinate 8,292,737 downwards.
AATATTGTACATAAATGTTTTATCCTAGCATAAGACTCGTCCATGGTGAAATTAGATTTGTATCTAATCTGTGTTACCGAGGATAAATAAAGGAATTTATTTATTTATTATTTATTATTTTTAACAGTTTTGGATTGTTTGGATTGAAAAATTCATATCCAGAGGATCACCTGTATTCATCTCTTTTAAGGAATTAGGTCTATTTATTTTACTTTTCCCTTGATATTTTATTTCTTTTTTTTTTCTGATTTATGAACATGTCTATTGTTATTAATACTTTTAATATTGGATGATATAGAGGAGGTGTGTGTAGAGGGTGTAGTGGATGTTGTTGTTGGTTATTTGTTATGATGGAATAATTCTTTTCAAGTAGCATAGGATGTCCTTGTTGTGTCCGAACTGAGGCCAATTTTGACAATTCATGCATTTCAAAACATTTGAAGAACAATCTTCTCCATTATGCTGGGCAGTGCATTGTGGGCATGTTACATTCCCTTTACATTGATTGGATCCATGTTTATACCTCTGACACTTGAAGCAGCATAATGGTTTTGGAATAAATATATCAACTCTAACATTCAAATATCCAACTGTAATTGACGTTGAAATCTGCGCTGCCTAAAATGTCAGAATGAATGTATTGGTAGGAAATTTGACACCATCCTTTTTTTAAAATCTGTTTACAATTAACAACAACCTGGTCTTTCAGCTCATTCAATATCCCCTCTTCAGAAACTCCCGCTATATCTAGGCATCTGTTTGTTTGTTTGTTTGTTTGGGGTTTTACATCACTTTCAACATTATTTCAGTCATTTCGTGATGAGACCTACTTGTAGCAGATATAGTGCTGCCTCACTGAATTGTCATGTCGCAGGTCCTTGACATGACAACTCACCCGGTCACAGATTTACAAGGACAACGGGTTAACCCTTTAGGCACGGGCCTCAGCTCATGTAGGAAATTGTATCATGAGTTCAATCCCAGCACGGCCGGGGTTCGAACCCACGACCTTTGGATCACCACAGAGGAACTGGTGCTAATAAGCTGGCGCTCTAACCAACTGCGCCACGGCCCGTGGCCTCTAGGCATCTGATTTTATGAGCCATTATCAAAACTGGAACATTCAGCATCGTAAAAGATTTTGTGTATGGCTTTCCCACTCTACCTCAATCAATAAAGTATTGATAGGGAATTTGATACCTAACAAATGGACCGGTATTACTGCCAAACCAGTCCAGTGCTCAACCTGTCAGGATCTGAGTATATGCATATTCTAAGCATTTACTCAGATCCGGTATTTTATGCCAGGAAAACTCAAACGCTCAGTTTTTGCTTGGATTTTAAGTTCGTACTCACAATGTTAGTATTTACTCAGATTGAAGATTTTAATTTTTCCAATGTGCTTAGACATTTATATGCTCAGATTCTTATTTCTCATGCGTAGATTCTAAGACAGCTCAGTGGCGTGCTTTCAGGTGAAGTCAATGCTCCAAATAGGATTTTTACAAAATATAGAACAATTTACGTGTAATCAAAGGGCTAAATAAGGTTTAAGTGAATAGAATCACATGCAGATGGATTCCCAATCACACTGGAAAGGTTGTTACATGACAGAAAATGATCCCCATTCCAAGCCCCTGTTATCTGCTGCTTATGACGTCAATGGAATAATGGAAATATGTAGTACATACTTCAAGTCTCAGCACAGTCTTCATGAAATAAGCACGACTGAGATTCTGAGCATGATCAACAAATTAAAAATATTCCAGTTTTGGAAAAAAAACTTTGATTACTTGCTCAGATTCAAGATTTGAAATATGACGGAAAAATCGGTCCCTGCTGGCTGTATATTTCTGACCTGCTGGCTGTGCAATTGTGACCTGCTGGCTGTACAATTCTGACCTGCTAGCTGTACAATTCTGACCTACTAGCTGTACAATTCTGACCTGCTGACTGTACAATTCTGACCTGCTGGCTGTACAATTCTGACCTGCTGGCTGTACAATTCTGACCTGCTGACTGTACAATTCTGACCTGGTTATATAATTCTAATCTGCTGGATATTTAAGTCTGACCTGCTGGTTATATATTTCAGGGGATGCAATCCTTGTCCTCCTCCTACATGGGACCATTGTTGTTTATCCTTTGCATTGTGCTCATATCCAGAGAAGTGGGCGTGGCCTGTATCCCGGTCTTACTTGTAATGGTGTTTATTCCCTTACAAATATATTCAGGAATAACCATTGGAAAATGGAGGTAATAGAAATTTTACTGTTTACATTTTACTGTTCTGTATAACTGCTGGGTGGATTTTTGAGATATTTGTAGATATGATATAGGTCAAGAGAAAAGTCCTGTCTCTTTCAAATGAGGTTCAGATTTGTTTAAACAATGTTTAAACAATATAGCCTCATTTTAAGCCTTCTGTAATAAATGGATACGATAACCGTTTAGTGTTCTCCAATCACCCATCGGCAAAGCCCAGATAGGTGATCTGGAGGGGTTTGTCGAACGTCCATGATCTCTACCAACTCCAACCAAAGAAAAGTTTGGTGGAGTTGATTGAGCTCTAGTGAAGTAAAAAATCGCCAGCTATAAAAACTGTGGTAAACCCGTTTAAACGTCAAAATTGAACCCGTTTCAACTGCCGTTAAAACGGGTTTGATTCAATTTTTGCAGCTGGCGATTATTATCAAGTATTTATATTTTCTTTATTTAATGTTATCCAAAAAATAATCAAGCTTTTTTGTGAGATTTTAGACATAATCATACATAAAATATGAATTATCACTTAAACAGTTGGGTATTTAAAAAATCACATCTAAACGAGATTAAAACCAAAAAGCAAAAATCTCAGACCTCTCCAGATCACCTATCTGGGCTTTGCCGATGGGTGATTGGAGAACACTAATAACCGTTATTGTCACCCTGGTGCTTTGATATATTATTCGTATCAATATGCGCCCTCATTTCATCATTTTTTAACGTTAAATTTGGTGCAGAGGAGATGCGAATGGCCAGTTTGCACTGTCTTTATGCATATGTTGAGTGGGCCATGCTTTGTGCAGAACTGGTTATCAATATGTTCGTTGTCGTCTGCAGCGTAGTATCAAAGCTGTAAAGGTATAAATGGTCAGGAGCAGAACAGAAATGTGAACCAAAATGAATATTAACGAATGACAAATGCAAAGATGGCGACTTGCAGATGTATTGAGAGCAGTAAACAGCCAGACACGGAGTAAACGAAAAAAGAACAAATGGATAGGTAGAAAGTCAGGAGTCTTTGCGGCCAACATCAGCACAAGGAAAGGACATACTGTGTAGAAGATGGATCAGCACAAGGAAAGGACATACTGTGTAGAAGATGGATCAGCACAAGGAAAGGACATACTGTGTAGAAGATGGATCAGCACAAGGAAAGGACATACTGTGTAGAAGATGGATCAGCACAAGGAAAGGACATACTGTGTAGAAGATGGATCAGCGGTGCTTGTGTCACAAATGATACATGGGAGTCCTCCAAGCACCTTCACCATCACCTCTATAGGTCCACAAGGTCCCTACAAACAGCAAGATAGAGTGTGATGTCAGAGCCAGTGTTTAATATAGAAATTCCATATTTAGGGCACAGTTTGGACTGCAGTTTGCACAACTACAATTACATGTTATTGCCAACCAAAGGAGGGCCACAAGAAAAAGAAAGTTTTAGACTAGACCTTGGCTTTCACCCCAGAGGAAGAAAGAGTTTGGGTTATATGACCAACGTATGCAGGAACTGAGAACTTAGGATCCAACTTCTATTGTTGTGTTCTTGAGGATGCCTCCAGAAATGTTTGATGAGATTCTGGGCGGAATTCATCACAGAATTGACAGAAATATAACATGATTCAGAGATCCCTTGGACCCTGGGATGAAACTTGCCATTACACTCAGACACCTTGCCTTGGGGACCAAGTACAGATATGTGCGATATGGTTGGAGTGTAGCCAACAACACCATCTCCATGGTAGTCAGAGAGGTACATATGAGAAACAATTGAATTTATTATTTTTCTTTTCAGCTTTCTTTTCATGAAACAAAAATGGTTTGTTTAATGACTGTACTCATGAAAGTTTTCCATTTTTTCTGTTCAGGTGTGTCAATCCATCATTGATGAATACAAGGAGGAACTGATGGCAATGCTAGTGATGACAGAAGACCGGCAGCACATAGCTGATGGCTTCTAGGAGAAATTGAACTTTCCATATATACTTAGTGCCACAGATGGGAATCACATCCCCTGTGGATCCTTCATGGTGCAACATACTACAACTACAAAACGTTCTACTCTGGTCATCCTTGCTTTGGTGGACAGTGATTACAAGTTCATATGGGCAGACCTTGGAACAAAAGGAGCCACCTCTGATGCCCAGATATAGAATGCTGGTGACCTCCATGCAGACCTTGTGAACAATGAACTCCACTTGTCTCAGCCTGCTCCACTACTCAATGGCACTGATCCTGTACCTCACTTTATCATAGGTGATGATGCCTTTGCCTTTATACCCTACATGGGCAAAGTATATTGACACAGGGATTTATCATATGATAAAAGGATATACAATCACAGACTGTCCGGGGCTTGAAGTGGAGTTGACAAGCATCAGGGTGGCTTAAAATAATTAGATTTTTTTCTGAAATGTTAACCTCCCTGGGTGAAAAGGTGTTTCTTTTGGTGTATTTAGACACATAAACTCTCAGGCCCTCTTGGCCTCCCAAAATATGGTTAATTCTCAAAATATACAAGTGCACAACAATAATTACCAATTATAACTGCAACAACATGGAAATGTCACAAACCATCAGAAAAGGTTCAATGAAACATATCAAGCACAATCACCACATGTAATTGAATGTTTGTGTTCGCATGGGCATTCTAAAAATTGCCAAAATTTAGCAAATAAACAAACATATAATCAACACTGATTTCAACTGAAATAGTAAAAAACGGTTAATGTTAAAGATGTTCATCATATTTATCATGTTTTTAGAAATCAACATCAAAGTCAATAGGTTTTTATGATGATTATTACATTAAACTTGGTTCAAATTAACTTTATTCAGGTTGGCAACATGGCTGCAGTGGTCACTACTAACTACTATTATGGTGTTGCGATGTGCTGGGTCACAGGTCAACTGGGCAGTCTGCCACATCCTTTACAGCACGTTCTGCTGGGTCATTGACCTGTCAAATGGTTAAATCAAATCTGTGAAATTTGCCTGATATCAAGTGTGCTATATGGCTGACCAGTTGACATTGACCTTTAATTTCATCTGACCCTGACCTTCTTGTCACAAGCGACACAATTGCATTAATTTCGTGCTAGATTAACGACAACATATACACTGAGAAATCATATTTAGATAGATTCCTATGTATACCTGATAACACACATCTTTTTTCACCAAATATTAGCAATTTTGAAGTTGCCCATGTCACCATAAACTCTCAATTAAATATAATGATTGTGCTCGATGTGCTCTATTGAACTCTATTCTGTAACATTTTCATGTTGTTGCAATTGTGATTGGTAAATATTGTGTGCACGTTTATGTTTCAATAATTAAGCATATTTTGCCCAAAGCGTCAATTTCGGGGGACCAAGAGCGACCACTAAAAGTGGGTAAAAATATCTGAAAAAAAAGTGTTTCTATATACCCCAAAAGGAACACCTTTTCACCCAGGGAGGTTAACATTTAAGAAACAAGAAAAAGTGGTGCTCCACGTGGAACACAGATGGGAAAAAAATAACAAACAAAACAAAAAATACAATAAACAAAACAAAAATTACAACAAACAAAACAAAAATTACAACAAACAAAACAAAAATTACAACAAACAAAACAAAATACATTTAAACACAAACATTCATTGCATACAGATGGGGTAATTGAAATTATTTTCATTCATCTTTTAAAAACATTTAATTTGGTATATGACCGATTTTTTTAACACTACTGTATGCAAAGATGTGCCTTTTCAGGCTCGATTACGTAAGTTGCTCTATTATCGCTCAGATAACTTTTGCATGTTATTTCTGTTCTAATTGTCCGATTTACACCAAATTTTAACTAAACTTCCTAAAATTCCTAAAGTTCTAGCGATTGGTAAGTATTTCCAAGCAATTTAAAGGGATAATTTTAGGCAACGATGGGCGAGCACAATGACATCGTTTTGAACGTTCTGCTTTTACACCACGCACTTCTTTTCTTTTGTTTACTTCTTTATATAAGTATTCATACGCCGGGGCGCATGCGCAAATTGGAAACTTGCATGCACACGGACGAACACTCCACAGTGGCGTCAGTTGCTTGAACAATAATGACCACAGAAAAAAACGATTTATAACCCACAGGATATGACTACGCATTTCCCACGATCGTACCGATCACAGAATAACACAGATAGTTCCCTTTTTGACAACCATTGCCTGTCGGCAATGATTGTCAAAAAGGGAACCATCTGTGTTACAAAAAACGTTATCTTGAGCCACCATAACAAGCATAAACAAATTGATGTGAGCCAAGACATTTACTCCCCTAGGTGCCAGATTGCCTCGCTCACTGACAAGAGGTTGACATTAACAAATGAAACTATAACAGGAATAAAAGTGGTCAAGATGCTCTGCTGGGAAAAAATGTTTGGCAGAATTATTCGAGTCATCAGAGAGTAAGTAGATAAACATCATCATTTGTTATTCTCTTCTTACGAAATATTTACTGCTCTCGCAAGACAGCAGCTTAACACCAGTAATAGTCGCCCTTATTAAGCAATGCATTTCATGCTCTCACCAAGGTAGAGTACACTGATATACATAAATATACATTAACATATATATATATAAACATCATCATCATATATATATATATATATATATATATATATATATATATATATATATATATATATATATATATATATATATATATATATATATATATATATACATAATATATTTATTTATATATTATGTATATAGTGCTGTAATTATTGTAAAAAGATCTTGACTCTGACAAATAATTCATGTGTGTCTCAACAGATACAATTGGATGATTGTTTTTTCATCTTTTCAGTAAAGAGAGTACTGGTATCCTGAAAACAATTATCCTAAAAACACAAAATTTAGGCATTATTTACCCCTCCTCCAAACTAATTCTATTTCTGGTTACCATTATGGTAGTGGCTTGTGATATTGGATTAAACATTGAAAGCGCAGTTAGAATAATTGGATGGCTCAATATCTTTAAACGCATTGTGAGTAAGACTCTTCCTAACTCCTACCAGCATTTCTCTGAGATGGCTGCATCAGCTCAGCGGATACAGGTAATAATATAGTCTCAGCAGCTTCATTGCAAATATTTGCAATTGCAAATATGCTTTTATATTTTACTAAAATCAAATGAGATGAAGATAACCACACCCCCCATAGAAAATTATTTGTACAAAACATTACAACCCAACCACGTAACCAAGAAATTAACATTGATTAATTATATTAACAATGATTAATTATATTATATGCCAAGTTATATATTTATATTTCGACAGCACTTAGATCTAACCAAACATTTGTGTCTTCTTTATTACTTCTAATGATAATCGCATTCACAAGCAACAAAATTACTAACACTCAATAGAAATAATATATTGCAGCGGTTTGACCTGAGTCCGATTCCATGTTTTGTGATTTATTTTCTCTGATGCTAGGACTTTTTAAACCTGGATGACTGCGAGGAATGGAGATCGGAGCCTTTGACGTCGAATGTGAACAGTGTCGTCATGGATACATTATGTGCCACATGGGATAGAAACTACCATAATGTGTTTCAGCTTCAGTGTATCACTGCATCAATAAGAAAGGTTATTACAACATTTTACTTCCAATCACTTGAAAAACATCATTATTATACTTATTAAAAATTAATCATTATTTGCATCTTCAAGTGATGACAGTTACGAAATTTGTGCAAAAATCATACTACATGTTTGCCGTACATTTCAATTTGGGAATCTTAGATAAATTCGATAATAAAGCATAATTCATGAATAAATTTCTTCCATGTATTTACAAGATACCATTGAACCTCGTCGTGTCCCATTGTCTGCATAATTGAGTGTATGCCAATATCTCTTCCCAGAGGCACTGGTACAGTAATATAAATACCCTACTTGACAGAAATTCCGAGATACAGAAGCAAATAATGTGTGTATTGTTCATGTGGTGACCAAATATCATGTTGACACACCTTGATATGACAGCTTTTAGCTTAACATCAACAAACTCTGAACTGCCAGAGAAAGGTTTTAAGTGTGTTTCACACAGTGATGATACTATCTCGCTATGTAGTGAGGGAGCACTATATCTGCTACAAGTAGGTCTCATCACGAAATGACTGAAATATTGTTAAAACCTCAAAGAAAGAGAGAAAGAAACAAACTATCAAATTGAATGTTTTTAATCCATTGGGTTTACAGTGACCGGCAGCCAGACCCGGGGGGGGTACTCTCATGATTTTAACCCGCGGAGGCTGGGATGGAACTGAAAACCCCAGAGCCTGAATTAGGGAAATATTCTAGCATTATTGGTACCCTGATTTAGGACTAGCTGAAATTTGGTACCCTGATTTAGGACTAGGTGAACTTTTGATACCCTCATTTAGGGATGATGCAGAAGGAGGAGATTTGGAAAAGGGGATTGTGATCTCTGTTTTAAGGAGAAATTTGAAAAACAGTACCCTATTTTAGGGAAAATGATAAAATATCTTAACCCGGATGGAACTGTAAACCGCAGAGCCTGATTTAGGGAAATATTCTATCATTATTGGTACCCTGATTTAGGACTAGCTGAAATTTTGATACCCTCATTTAGGGATGATGCAGAAGGGGGAGATTTGGAAAGGGGGATTGTGATCCCTGTTTTAGGGAGAAATTTGAAAAACAGTACCCTGTTTTAGGGGAAATGATGAAATATCTTAACCTGTTTTAGGGAAAATATCAGCGAAAAGGACCCTATTTAGCCCAGCTTCCCCGGTAACGCTGACTCTGAGAGTACCCCCCCCCCCCCCCCCCGGGCAGCCAGATCCGGACATTTTCATGTTTTTCACTCCCGGTTTTCACAAAACCTTTCAAAACTGGGTAAAAACTGTTCACATCGAAAGAAGATCGTTCACTTTATAAGACTGTGAAGTAAAAATGATACCTGTGAAATATATACAGAAATATCGGGAAATTGACCCTTTCAGCAAACCTGCAGATTGTCCGAGTTTACATTGAGTTATACGGTGATGTTTGGTCACGTCATCACGTCTGACGTCATTTGACAGTGACCCAAACATTCGTGCCGAGAAAACAAAAAAACACTTTTAACGTTTTGAAAGTCAGTGGAATTACAAGACGACGTGTGATAGACAACATTCAGCTCAATTGCAATCAGTACAGCAAGGTTTGTTAGATGTTTGACTGAGTCCGAGTTTTAGGGGCGATCCATTTGATTTTTGTGGGGTGGGGTGGGAGATTTTGGAGAAAAAAAATTATTCACCCACCCCACACCAGAAAAAAAATTTATTCACCCACCCCACACCAGAAAAAAAAATTATTCACCCACCCTACCAAAGAAAAAAAAATTATTCATCCAGTACTGCTGTCCCACCCCACCCCACAAAAATCAAATGGATCGCCCCTTAACTGCCGGTTTCGGACAGTTGCCGGTCACTGTACATCACTTTCAACATTTATATTTTGCAAGGAAAAGGTGCTTGAAAACCTGATTTCGTGAATGCTTTAAGACACACAAAAGATGACAATGGGAGATTATATAAAAGAGAAACTAATTGATAACAAAAAATCATTTAGTCTAATAATTATTCTCCATCACTTTCAGGGAAAACTGGTTGCTGTTGTTGGTAGTGTTGGCTCTGGAAAGGTGAAATGATAAAATTATAAGAATTAAATATTGTAGCGGCAACTTGTAAAATAATGCATTTCTTTTGGTCAACACGTAATGTTTGAAATACATAATAAACAATGATCAGTGTTTGGAAGTCAATTAATGATTAAAAAATTAATACCTGACGCACACACAGAATATAATATGAATGAATTTCCTGTATTTTAAGACATCTCTGCTGATGGCGATCATGAAGGAGATGCATATCATACAGGGAAGAGTAGATGTCAATGGCAGTATTAGCTACGCTCCTCAGGATTCATGGATTCTGCCAGCCACAATCAAAGAAAATATAATTATTGGTGGTCTCTACAATTTGGAAAAATACCAGCAAGCCATTGAATGCAGTGGCCTTGGCCAGGTCAGTATTTGTTCATCAGATCATGAGTGGAATGAGTGGAATGAATGGTGGCTTAAAGGCACATCAACCACTTAGGTTATTCAGTGCCTAAAAATGGTAAAAACATAAATGTTTTGACTAGAATGAATGAATGAATGAATGAATGGTTGCTTTATGGCACATCGACACAATGAGGTCATTCAGTGCCAAAAAGAATAAAATTAAAACATAATATTGACTAGAAACAAAATGTATATGTTAATACTTTATGTAGACAATAATTTAACAATGATATATATTACATCAAAAATGTAATAAACATGTATATTTTTTTTAAAAAGACTCAGATCAGATCAGATCAGTGCGATGTTCTGCAATTCTTTATAAATAAGTCAGTGACTTAAATAAACAAAAGCTCTGCCCTTAAAACTGATCATAAAGTCCTATTTGATTTTAAAATGATACTATCACAGGTGTATCTACAGTATCAAATAACGTATGCAAATCTTGCACATTAAAATACTGATTCCTAATGATATCAAAATCGATACATTCAATTATAACATGTTTGACAGTTAAAGCGACATCCAATACACTGAGGCTGATCTTCGCAGTGAGTCAAATGACTATGTCCAATTCTTATACGTGTTAAAACAGACTCTTCTCTTCAGTTAATTCTACAAGCACAGGCTTAATTTCGTACAGTTTATTAAAAATAGCTTCATTCCCGTGAAATTGCCATTTAGAATGTAAAAAAACAGTAATTTATTTCTTAAATTCTGTATAATGAATAAGCGTATTTATTTGGTGCTTATACAATTCTGCTTTGGCAACTTGGTCAGCAGCCTCATTTCCAAGGATTCCAATATGACTGGGAATCCAATAAAAACGAATCTCTTTATTTTCCTCAGTGCAGAGTTTATGATGCCATTCAAGGATTTTGTAAATAAAAGGATTTTTCCAATCCTTTGGTCAGCAGCCTCATTTCCAAGGATTCCAATATGACTGGGAATCCAATAAAAACGAATCTCTTTATTTTCTTCAGTGCAGAGTTTATGATGCCATTCAAGGATTTTGTAAATGAAAGGATTTTTCCAATCCTTTGCATTAAATGCTTGTAAACAAGACAAAGAATCAGAAAATATTAAAAATGTCTGATGTGGAGAAGTATCCACATGGTCTAAAGCAAGGTATAATGCATGAAGTTCTGTAGAATAAATAGACGATATATTTGGAAGACGTTCTGAATAAATGTATATTCACTGCTATCCAATGAAGATAGATTTTATTTGTTTATATCTATTTATATAAAGGGATGGATATATTGAGTATTTTTTTTTAATTCTGACACACAAACATTAAAGGTATTACACATCAATTCTACAATTCGGTGAAATTGAAAGCTTAGCCACATATGAACATCATGACAAATTAAAATTATAATTATAGTGTCACAATATAGGTTACTATAAGACATAAGAGTTGCACTCCAAGCACAGGTCTGTCTGTTTGTTTGTTTGGGGTTTTACATCACTTTCAACATTATTTCAGTCATTTCGTGATGAGACCTACTTGTAGCAGATATAGTGCTGCCTCACTGAATTGTCATGTCGCAGGTCCTTGACATGACAACCCACCCGGTCACAGATTTACAAGGACAACGGGTTAACCCTTAAGGCACGGGCCTCAGCTCATATGGGAAATTGTATCATGAGTTCAATGCCGGCATGGCCAGGGTTCGAACCCACGACCTTTGGATCACCACAGAGGAACTGGTGCTAATAAGCTGGCACTCTAACCAACTGCGCCACGGCCTGTGGCCCAGGTCTGTCTGAGCCATAAGCTGCACATGACACGGGTAGCATGAACTTGAGGCTCAAAGTAGCACTGTTTGACGTCAATCTGGCACTATTCAAAGGACAATAACTTTGATCACGTCATAAGCATATTGCCATACTCCTATGACGTCATTTTACCTTTCAGTGCTTCTATGGTCACACTCCACATAAAAATGATGCCAAGAAAGAAGTGTGCTTTCATAAAGGGGCAATAGATTAGGGTCTTGTTAAAATAGAATTAACAGGCAAACATTGGGATGCATCAATAAAATAGAAAATAGACATCGAAATAGACATCATTTATCACCAATATGTGAATTTTAAACGTTTTTTTCAAAATCGATGCTTAATCCCTTTAATGTTTAAAGTTGCATAGTTCCATGGAGGTGTTTCTGGATATTTAAATTTAGCTATTTGATTTAGATTCATATTTATAGATTGCAAAGATCCTTTTATGCGAATGCCAAAAGTCGATATTGTAGATGGTTTATTTTCAAAAAGATCAACATAATTTGGACTGAATATAGCATCATGTGCAGGATTGTCTGGACAAGCAGCAATTTTTGCAGCATACTGAAGGGCAAGTTTTTCTATTCTTAAATCAAGAGGCAGTTCATCTGCCTCAACTGCCAAGCTATCTGCAGACAATGTACGAGATGCATCAAGGCATAGTCTTAAACCTTTATTTTGTACAGGATCAAATATTTTAATGTAAGATGGACGTGCCGATCCATAAATCATATACCCATAATCCAGCTTAGCTCTGTATAATAGCAATAAAATATTATGGTCCCCTCTCCAATCGGTATGGGCAAGAACCCATTATAAATCTAATGCCTTCTGGCATTTTTTTTAACGCATTTAATGAGGGGAATAAAAGATGATTTTCTGTCAAAATTAAGTCCAAGAAACTTGGTTTCTTAGACAACAGGTATCCGAGTTTGGCCTAAATAAAGCTCAGGATCTGGGTGAACCTTCCATTTATTACAAAAGTGCATACACACAGTTTAAATCTGTTATGATCAGCCCATTCTTGTATTCTAGTATTCTATGAAGATGTTGTTGGAGCTGTCTTTCTATAGTGTGCATGCTTGTGGACCTGTATCGTAAATTAAAATCATCAACAAATAATGAACAATCTGTTCCAGGTCTCACACAATTTACAATGCTGTTGATTTGTATTATAAATAGGGTTACAGATAATATACTACCCTTGGAACATCCTTTTCCTGATCAAATGTATCAGAAAGTGATGAACCAACTTGGACCCTGAATTGTCTATTTGATAAGAAATTTTGAATAAAAAGGGGTAAACGATCTCTAAAAAAAATACTCTAACCACAAGCTCGCCTTTTATAAAACCCTCACGTATAAATGTTTCTAAACATACTAGATGGTCAATTGTACTTCTAGTTTTTCTATAGCCACTCTGTGCAACAGAAATATAAGCTGCATTTCCAAAACGTACCAGATGGTCAATAGTACTTTGAGTTTTTCTAAAGCCACTCTGTGCAACTGAAATAAAAGCTGCAGTTTCTAAAGACCAAACTAAACGCTCATTAATCATTCGTTCCATTGTTTTACAAATACAACTTGTTAATGCAATGGGACGATAATTATTTGAATTTGATGAGTCTTTGCCAGGTTTTGGAATGGGAATGATTGTGACTTCACTCCATGAACCAGGAAAATCACCACTTTCCCAAATTTTATATATCTTAAAGGTGCCCAAGTCAGGGAGGTGTTTAAGGATTTGGTAGTGAATTTGATCAGGCCCAGGAGCGGTATCATAAGATTTATCCAAAGCAAGTTTCAAATCTTCTATTGTAAATGATTTATTATATCCTTCCAAGTTATGAGATATAAAATGGTTTCTTTTCTATTTTTTATTTGTTGAAATTTGGCAGAATAATTATCAGGTAAGGAATTCATGGAAATGGTTTGACCTATTGTGTTACCTATTTCGATGGGATTTGTAATTATTTGGCCATTATGATTTAGATGTTTGATCCTTGCTCCACCTCCCTTCCCAGTAATTTTACGCACCATATCCCAGCATTTTTTAATTGGTGAACATGTATTTAATTTAGAAATGTAATCTTTCCAACTTTTTCTTTTGCTTATTTTAATAATATGATTGGCTTTAGCTCTTTTTATACCACATTGGTGCAAATTATATTGAGTTGGCTGTCGATTAAATATTTTTAAAGCTTTCTTCGCTCCTTGACAGCTTTTTTGCACTCATCATTAAACCAGGGTTTTTCTTTAATTTTAGAATTTGGCTTTGATTTGGGAATACACCCATCAGCAATATCATACAATGTATCATTAAAAACTTGAAGAGGATCATCTGTCTACATTGTTAAAAATTTCTGGAGTTATTTTATTAAAACAGGATGTTTGAAGTTTTGCACAATCGGCTTCCTGAAATTTCCACTTGGGATTCGTTCGTCTGATGGAGGAAAATGGTTATTTAAAATAATGGGGTAATGATCACTACTCCATTGATCTTCCTCTACTTCCCAGGAATAATCTGAACATATATTTGGAGTGCACATGGAGATCTATTGATGTTAAACAGCCTGTAGCAGGATGTAAATAAGTTGGAGAATCATCTTTCCAAAGGCACAAACTATTGTTATTTAAGAAATCTCCTATAATATATCCTGACATCAGTATCATTTCTGCAGCTGGGTGATTATTATTTAAAAAATCTTCTATTATACGTCCTTTGGCATCAGTATTATTTCTGCCACCCCAAAGATAGTTGTGTGCATTAAAGTCACCAACCAACATATATGGCTGTGGCAGCTGGGTTACCAAATCATTTAAATCTGCAATATTATCTGGCTCACTAGGTGGTAAATATATTGAACAGTTAGTTAATGTATTGTGCAGGGTAACCCTAACAGCAGAAGCTTGTAAATAAGTATTTAATGTTACTTTATTTTGGGGTATACAGGATTTAACATAAATAGCAACTCTGCCATGTGCTCATTCCATAATGTCAACTTTATTATAAGTCACATATCCCTTAAATGTTGTGGAATTATCTTTAAATTTAGTTTCTTGTAAACAAATTACCGATGCATTATATTTTTGTTTGCCTCAAATCCTCTACAATTCCATTGTATAATATTGCTGATAGCCATTTTTAAAATAATGAGTAATAATACAATGTGGTCAAACATAATCATTTAATTCTACTACGATTATGCTTGGAGTGCACCTGAATGCTATTTATATCAGGAGGATCATTTGTATCTATCCTTTCTAAAGATTTTGTTTTTTGTATTTTATTTTTTCCTGGATCTCTGGTTTCTTTTTTGTCGGACTTATTAACAGGTTGAATTTGTGAAGGTTTTATGGAAGATTGTGTAGGTTTTATTGAAGATTGAGTAAGTAAAGGGGAAGAAAATGCAGGAGTCGGTGTTGATATTGCTGTTTTTGATTTGCTCATAAAAGAATAGCTCTTTTCACCAATTGGCCATGTTGAATCTGTTTGAACTGAAATGGATTTAGTATCTTTTGATTTTGTTATGATAGCATAGGAATCTCTTTGAGGACTATCTTTGCTTTGTACACGTTTTCTGGCTTCTGGGAAGGAAATGTTTTCTGTGTACATTATTCCCTGAATTTCTTTTTCTCTTGCAAAAGAAGGACAATTCCGAGAATATGACGGGTGTTCACCTTCACAATTGTTGCATTTAAAAGAGCAAGATTTACAATTTTCACTACAGTGCTGGCCAGTGCATTTTGGACATGTCGAGCTTCCTTTACAATTAGGTGAGCCATGACCATATATCTGACATTTGAAACAACGCAATGGGCTTGGAATATATAATATTAACTCTTACGTTTAAATATCCAATCTTGATTTATTGTGGTAGCTGCATTGTTTCAAAAGTGATAATATAGGTATTTATGGGAGTTCTGAAGCCATCTTTATTGATGGTAATGCAATGGCAAGCGACAACATTCTGATCAGATAACTCCTCAACAATATCGGTCTCTGGTATACCAGAATGTTTTGGACACCTGATTAGTCCCTTTCTGGTGTTTAGGGTCTTATGAGGAGTTATTTTTAGAGGTATAGTGGCCAACAAAGAACATTTCAATAAATTATTGCAATGAATTATTGGAATCTGTCCACTTCTATTAATAATTTGTTGCGCATCTTCTTAACATTTTTCACTTTTCCAGATACCTTTTTCAATTGCAAAAGGAGACATTTTATCTATGGTGTGTAGTGGATCCATGCTGTGCTGTATTTATTAATTGTTGCCCATGTTACTAAGCCTTACTCTGACTCCTATTTTAATAATAGGAGTTATAGATATGGGACAGGGCCATCAGCACACCTATAAGACTCGCCTACATTAGGCAATATACTTGAGAATAAATAAAATGTACCCCAGATTGACCTGTTTCAGCAGTCAAGCTCCATCTGTTATGCTAATCTGTGAAGCTAATAATATTTTGTAAGCATGAAGAAATTATCATACATTTCATCTTAATGGAGAATTTATGTTGTGTCATATACATGATAAACACAGACTCTTTTCTTCGTTCAATCTACAAGCACCTTTAGTTTTACCTGGAACTGGCTTAATTTCATGGAATTTATTAAAAATAGCTTCATTCCAGTTTTGGCAAGGTTATCCAGGTCAAGATGATTTTTTTTCTATTCGACTGCACATATTTATTTATTGCGAATTATGTTTTGCTGAATCAAGCTAGATTTCATGGAAAATAGTCACAAAACAAGTTCATAGAAATTGTTCCTGGCTCGTTCTTAGGATGGTCCACGGACGTTTTTGGAACTAGACAGAACAGTCGCAAATTTGCCATTGGTTTTCTTGTATCACGTTAGCATCACTTTGGGGCCAGGCCAAGATAAAATTCCTCACTCGCTCAAACAAGAAAACATCCATCAGGTTGTCATTTTCTCCAATGTTTTAGTGTTTTTTTTTCATACAACATCAAGATTTTCACAAACAGCTACTCGCTTCACACGCTACATTACTGTGTGACAGCACCATAAAATTGTTTAACGTTTTGGCCAAACGTTGTCACCTTGTTGATATGTTGGCCTTGTTACTCATGCGTCCAGGTTTCACCTTGTTGATATGTTGGCCTTGTTACTCATGCGTCCAGGTTTCACCTTGTTGATATGTTGGCCTCGTTACTCATGCGTCCAGGTTTCACCTTGATGATATGTTGGCCTTGTTACTCATGCGTCCAGGTTTCACCTTGTTGATATGTTGGCCTTGTTACTCATGCGTCCAGGTTTCACCTTGTTGATATGTTGGCCTTGTTACTCATGCGTCCAGGTTTCACCTGGTTGATATGTTGGCCTTGTTACTCATGCGTCCAGGTTTCACCTGGTTGATATGTTGGCCTTGTTACTCATGCGTCCAGGTTTCACCTTGTTGATATGTTGGCCTTGTTACTCATGCGTCCAGGTTTCACCTTGTTGATATGTTGGACTTGTTACTCATGCGTCCAGGTTTCACCTTGTTGATATGTTGGCCTTGTTACTCATGCGTCCAGGTTTCACCTTGTTGATATGTTTGCCTTGTTACTCATGCGTCCAGGTTTCTGGGACATTCCAAAGACATTGAAAATGTGATGTTTTTCTGGCCTGGAGACATTATGGTATTGTGCTATATGATTTTTGCAAGATATAACATCAAATAAATTGATTGAATATTTACAATATATTACATCAAATCGATTGATTGACAGGATTTAGAGCAATTTCCAAATGGTGATGGCACACTAGTGGGAGAACATGGAGCGACACTCAGTGGTGGACAGAAAGCCAGACTAGTCCTGGCCAGGTAAAATATGCACATATTTGGTAACATGGTTAAACGTTTTCTCTAGATTCTCTCAAATTTTAAATAAGTATACATCACCAGAAATGGGAGACATTGAATATTAAATGGGTAGTACATAACCTATTGCAGTGGGTAAATTGTGTAGGTTTCACCCACAATAAATGGCACCAAAAAAATATACATTCTACAATATATATATATATATATATATATATATATATATATATATATATATATATATATATATATATATATATATATATATATATATAATATTCAAGAGATGATGTTAGCACCTTTCTCTTATTGAAGAAGAAAAAAATATATGGAAATTTGCAACTTTTCAATGTGTTAATCCATTTGTGTCAACATTTGATATATTTCTTGTCACCTGATGTTCTTTATGTTTTTTCTTTTTCAAATATAGCACATTTACACATACTTTTAAAGTTCATTATCATTTCTTTATGTACCATTATGATTAGAGCAACTTATTTGTACATCTACCACATTCAAGCTATTTCTAACCAAATTTAGCTTGTTAATAAATCCCAAAATCGATGGACTTTATTTTCGTTTTATTTCCAGCATTAATTTTTTTTCTATGCATTATATGTTGGTCCAAAATTAAAAATTGCTCTAATATTATTAATTTTGAACTGATTTTCAAAGATGCAGATGAATGAATATTGATATTTATAATAAAATCCACGGAAATAGAAGTTTCATTAAGTTTCAAGTAATTCAATGGTCACTTCAAGGTCACTAGCAATAAAAAAGTTGATTAGAGCGCCAGCTTACAAGGACCTGCGACATGACAATTCAGTGAGGCAGCACTATATCTGCTACAAGTAGGTCTCATCACGAAATGACTGAAATAATGTTAAAAGTGATTTAAATGCCCCAAACAAACAAAGGTCCACATTCAGTCATGTATCATTGTGCATTTGTGGATATATGTCCCACACTGTACAAACGTTATATGCCCATGTCTGTCATTTCTACTGATGATTCGCCCTGTATCAGACAAGTCTTGACCATGAGTCTATTTATACTTGCCTCTGAGTCATGTGTCATTGACCATGAGTATATTTATACTTGCCTCTGAGTCATGTGTCATTGACCATGAGTGTATTTATAATTGCCTCTGAGTCATGTTTGATTGACCATGAGTGTATTTATACTTGCCTCTGAGTCATGTGTCATTGACCAGGGGTATATTTATACTTGCCTCTGAGTCACGTGTCATTGACCATGGATATATTTATACTTGCCCCTGAGTCCTTTGTCATTGACCATGAGTATATTTTTACTTGCCTCTGAGTCATGTGTCATTGACCATGGATATATTTATACTTGCCTCTGAGTCATGTGTCATTGACCATGGATATACTTATACTTGCCTCTGAGTCATGTGTCATTGACCATGGATATACTTATACTTGCCTCTGATTCATGTGTCATTGACCATGGATATATCTATACTTGCCTCTGATTCATGTGTCATTGACCATAGATATACTTATACTTGCCTCTGATTCATGTGTCATTGACCAGGGGTATATTTATACTTGCCTCTGAGTCATGTGTCATTGACCATGGATATATTTATACTTGCCCCTGAGTCTTTTGTCATTGACCATGAGTATATTTTTACTTGCCTCTGAGTCATGTGTCATTGACCATGGATATATTTATACTTGCCTCTGAGTCATGTGTCATTGACCATGGATATACTTATACTTGCCTCTGAGTCATGTGTCATTGACCATGGATATACTTATACTTGCCTCTGATTCATGTGTCATTGACCATGGATATACTTATACTTGCCTCTGATTCATGTGTCATTGACCATAGATATACTTATACTTGCCTCTGAGTCATGTGTCATTGACCAATGGGTGTATTTATACTTGCCTCTGAGTCATGTGTGATTGACAATGAGTATATTTATACTTGCCACTGAGTCATGTGTCATTGACCATGGATATATTTATACTTGCCTCTGAGTCATGTGTCATTGACCACAGATATATCTATACTTGCCTCTGAGTCATGTGTCATTGACCACAGATATATCTATACTTGCCTCTGAGTCATGTGTCATTGACCATGGATATACTTATACTTGCCTCTGAGTCATGTGTCATTGACCATGGATATACTTATACTTGCCTCTGAGTCATGTGTCATTGACCATGGATATACTTATACTTGCCTCTGAGTCATGTGTCATTGACCATGGATATATTTATACTTGCCTCTGAGTCATGTGTCATTGACCATGGATATACTTATACTTGCCTCTGAGTCATGTGTCATTGACCATGGATATATTTATACTTGCCTCTGAGTCATGTGTCATTGACCACAGATATATCTATACTTGCCTCTGAGTCATGTGTCATTGACCACAGATATATCTATACTTGCCTCTGAGTCATGTGTCATTGACCATGGATATACTTATACTTGCCTCTGAGTCATGTGTCATTGACCATGGATATACTTATACTTGCCTCTGAGTCATGTGTCATTGACCATGTATATACTTATACTTGCCTCTGAGTCATGTGTCATTGACCATGGATATATTTATACTTGCCTCTGAGTCATGTGTCATTGACCACAGATATGTCTATACTTGCCTCTGAGTCATGTGTCATTGACCATGGATATACTTATACTTGCCTCTGAGTCATGTGTCATTGACCACGGATATACTTATACTTGCCTCTGAGTCATGTGTCATTGACCACAGATATATCTATACTTGCCTCTGAGTCATGTGTCATTGACAATGAGTATATTTATACTTGCCACTGAGTCATGTGTCATTGACCATGGATATACTTATACTTGCCTCTGAGTCATGTGTCATTGACCATGGATATACTTATACTTGCCTCTGAGTCATGTGTCATTGACCATGGATATACTTATACTTGCCTCTGAGTCATGTGTCATTGACCATGGATATATTTATACTTGCCTCTGAGTCATGTGTCATTGACCATGGATATACTTATACTTGCCTCTGAGTCATGTGTCATTGACCACAGATATATCTATACTTGCCTCTGAGTCATGTGTCATTGACAATGAGTATATTTATACTTGCCACTGAGTCATGTGTCATTGACCATGGATATATTTATACTTGCCTCTGAGTCATGTGTCATTGACCACAGATATATCTATACTTGCCTCTGAGTCATGTGTCATTGACCACAGATATATCTATACTTGCCTCTGAGTCATGTGTCATTGACCATGGATATACTTATACTTGCCTCTGAGTCATGTGTCATTGACCATGGATATACTTATACTTGCCTCTGAGTCATGTGTCATTGACCATGGATATACTTATACTTGCCTCTGAGTCATGTGTCATTGACCATGGATATATTTATACTTGCCTCTGAGTCATGTGTCATTGACCATGGATATACTTATACTTGCCTCTGAGTCATGTGTGATTGACAATGAGTATATCTATACTTGCCTCTGAGTCATGTGTCATTGACCACAGATATATCTATACTTGCCTCTGAGTCATGTGTCATTGACCATGGGTGTATTTATACTTGCCTCTGAGTCATGTGCCATTGACCATGGGTGTATTTATACTTGCCCCTTAGTCCTTTGTCATTGACCATGGATATATTTATACTTGCCTCTGAGTCATGTGTCATTGACCACAGATATATCTATACTTGCCTCTGAGTCATGTGTCATTGACCACAGATATATCTATACTTGCCTCTGAGTCATGTGTCATTGACCACAGATATATCTATACTTGCCTCTAAGTCATGTGTCATTGACCATGAGTCTATTTATACTTGCCTCTGAGTCATGTGTCATTGACCATGGGTATACTTATACTTGCCTCTGAGTCATGTGTCATTGACCATAGGCATATTTATACTTGCTTCTGAGTCATGTGTCATTGACCATGAGTATATTTATACTTGCCTCTGAGTCATGTGTCATTGACCAACGATATATTTATACTTGCCTCTGAGTCCTTTGTCATTGACCATGCGTGTATCTATACTTGCCTTTGAGTCATGTGTCATTGACCATGGATATACTTATACTTGCCTCTGAGTCATGTGTCATTGACCATGAGTATATTTATACTTGCCTCTGAGTCATGTGTCATTGACCACAGATATATCTATACTTGCCTCTAAGTCATGTGTCATTGACCATGAGTCTATTTATACTTGCCTCTGAGTCATGTGTCATTGACCATGAGTATATTTATACTTGCCTCTGAGTCATGTGTCATTGACCAACGATATATTTATACTTGCCTCTGAGTCCTTTGTCATTGACCATGCGTGTATCTATACTTGCCTTTGAGTCATGTGTCATTGACCATGGATATACTTATACTTGCCTCTGAGTCATGTGTCATTGACCATGGATATATTTATACTTGCCTCTGAGTCATGTGTCATTGACCATGAGTATATTTATACTTGCCTCTGAGTCATGTGTCATTGACCACAGATATATCTATACTTGCCTCTGAGTCATGTGTCATTGACCAGGGGTATATTTATACTTGCCTCTGAGTCATGTGTCATTGACCACAGATATATCTATACTTGCCTCTGAGTCATGTGTCATTGACCAGGGGTATATTTATACTTGCCTCTGAGTCATGTGTCATTGACCACAGATATATCTATACTTGCCTCTGAGTCATGTGTCATTGACCATGGATATATTTATACTTGCCTCTGAGTCATGTGTCATTGACCATGAGTATATTTATACTTGCCTCTGAGTCATGTGTCATTGACCAGGGGTGTACTTGCCTCTGAGTGATCTTTTCCACTTTGTTGTTAGAGCCATTTATATTGAGGCAGATATCTATCTGCTGGATGATCCCTTGTGTGCTGTTGATATCCGGATGAGAAAACACATCTTTGACAAGTAAGATATACTCTATTTTGATGCCCAATCACTGAATGAATAGTTAATACCACATATTCAGAATTTATCCAGTGAATGTTGTAGCCCTGCGTCTTGCAACCTTTAAATATTATATGAATATTAGTAAAATAATTCTTTACTAGGTGTATTCTGGGAATGCTCAAGTCGAAAACGAGAATATTAGTGACCCATCATCTGAGTTATTTGGAACGGGTGGATGAAATCTACATCATGAGCAAGGTTTTTCAATATCCTTTAATAATGTAAATATAGAAATGCAAACATAACGTAGAGAGACAAAGAGTTAATAACCTTAACGTTAACAATGTAAAACCTATATTTTATCAAGATTTGACTTGTATTCCAGGGAGGAATTATCGCGCGAGGAACATACAAAGAACTAATAGATAGTTTATATGACTTGACCTCCATGACAAATATGATTGATGACTCACAAGTGATGGCAACAGATAACACTCGGGACTCCAAGGACTGGGTAGGTATCACATGTAACAACATCGTCTCAGCTGTGCATAACATGGCTTCTGCAGTGATGGCGGAGACATTTTTGTCATTCTGTCCACCAATTTTGTTCTTCTCCTTTGAAACTACTGGAATTCTGAGCTATTAGCAGGAAAGATATTGTAATTTTAGGGAACCAATTCTATCTATTTTTCATAAGCTGAGATTGTTTTCTATTTCAGGATTTTTGCCAAAAGTCTAATAGCAATGACAGCATTGTCAAGGTGGATGTAATTTTGAATATTAGGCAATGAAAATCATGAAAACAAGTTAGGGACAAATTGAATATGTAACATGCATTTTGATTGGTCAAAATTGTCATCTGTTCATGTCTGCTTTGGGACATGTTTAAAATGATCATTTATGAAGCAATTTTCTGAAAATGTTCACAAACATTACAAATAATCAATGATCGGCACAGCTCTCAGGCCATTGACCTCTGATTATTTTTTACATTTTTAAAAACATTTTTTATAGACTCGAAGTGATCCCATCCATTGTTCATGAACTTAATTTGATGTTATGTCGCAATTAGATAGTTGACCATCAGCAGACGGAGGACAAAGAGGATAAATTGGAAGGTGTGGTGCACTTCGGAACCTATGCTGAGTACCTTACTGGGGGAGTTGGCAAAGTTCTCTTCCCCACCTTTATGGTCGCCTGTATATCTATGGTGGTATGTACCATTCTTTATACAGTGACAAGTTGGATTTGTCCCATGCTAAATAATAAAGAGGTATAATGTTGGCTTCTAAATATATTGGAATAATTTTACTTTTATTGAACAGATACATGACAACCAAAATAATACACTACACTATATCGCATAAAAATACATGATGACCAAAATAATACACTACACTCTATCGCATAAAAATACATGATGACCAAAATAATACACTACACTCTATCCCATAAAAAATACATGATAACCAAAATAATACACTACACTCTATCGCATAAAAATACATGATGACCAAAATAATACACTACACTATATCGCATAAAAATACATGATGACCAAAATAATACACTACACTATATCGCATAAAAATACATGACAACCAAAATAATACACTACACTTTATCGCATAAAAATACATGATAACCAAAATAATACACTACACTATATCGTATAAAAATACATGACAGCCAAAATAATACACTACACTATACCGCATAAAAATACATGATGACCAAAATAATACACTACACTATATCGCATAAAAATACATGATGACCAAAATAATACACTACACTATATCGCATAAAAATACATGACAACCAAAATAATACACTACACTATATCGCATAAAAATACATGACAACCAAAATAATACACTACACTATATCGCATAAAAATACATGACAACCAAAATAATACACTACACTATATCGCATAAAAATACATGACAACCAAAATAATACACTACACTATATCGCATAAAAATACATGACAACCAAAATAATACACTACACTATATCGCATAAAAATACATGACAACCAAAATAATACACTACACTATATCACATAAAAATACATGACAACCAAAATAATACACTACACTATACCGCATAAAAATACATGACAACCAAAATAATACACTACACTATATCGCATAAAAATACATGACAACCAAATAATACACTACACTATATCGCATAAAAATACATGATAACCAAAATAATACACTACACTATATCGCATAAAAATACATGACAACCAAAATAATACACTACACTATATCACATAAAAATACATGACAACCAAAATAATACACTACACTATATCGCATAAAAATACATGATAACCAAAATAATACACTACACTCTATCGCATAAAAATACATGACAACCAAAATAATACACTACACTATATCGCATAAAAATACATGACAACCAAAATAATACACTACACTATATCGCATAAAATTACATGCAACGTTGAGTCTTTGTTACCTTTTCTCGACACCTGACCGGGTGGGTTGTCATTAAGGGACCTGCAACTTAACAACTCATTTGGACATCACTATATCTGCTACAAGTAGGTCCCGACATGAAATAACTGAAACAATGTTGAAATTGACATAAAACCCCTAACAAACAGAACAAATAGCTTTACCTAAGACAGTTGGCAAGGGAATAACCAAAATAAGTTTATTGCAGATTGGACTTTGCTATGCTGATGTATATTTCATAAAATGGTAAGGCTACGTTCAATATTTGATGCAGTATATATTATTGAATTATTGGTGACATTTCGGCTGTAACAATTCGGCAAAACTTTTTTTCAAGACAAATCATTCAGTGCTTGATATGTGGTGTAAAACATTAAATCAAATCCAAAGGTTTGGCCTTCCATATTGATTTGGTTTTTTTTCCCCTGTGATATAATTTCAACATTACGACAGGATATAAAGCAGCTAGGCTTCCATGTAATTATCACTCCATTAGCTCACAAGAGACTCATCTATTCATTATAATAATATATATCAAACAAAATAACATATGTATTGATGATCGTACGAAAGCAGGACACGTCGTTGATGTAGATCAAGTCATTTGTATATGACTGATTGTGGAAACCATCAAATATGCAGTGGTCTAATGGTCAGGTTATTCGTCATACACATCACATGTCATGAGATCAAACCACGCATGAGGAAGGGGTTTTCCTGTATAAATACTTTGTCATGTAAATATGCAATAGTTTTCTAATCAAACAGAATGTCTTAGAAATAGTATTGCCAAAAAGCATGCCAATGTTTTATTATATAATTTCTATTGAAGGGTGGAAAGGCGTAATGGTAATACTGAAGAGGAGATGACGAATCAAAATCAATATGACATTAAATATTATGGCATAATTATAATTATTGTGATGGTACTAGCAACGGTCCAGGCTCTGCTGTTCTCATTTAACACAGTTATGTCAGCAGGAAGACTTCACAACAAAATGTTTAATGCACTTTTGCATATTCCACTTAATTTCTTCAATAAAACTCCTTCTGGTAAGTGTTTTCAATAAGGAGTTTTTTATTTAAAAATATTTTAGAATCTTATTTGATACATTATGTTGTGGGTCATAGTTGTTACAATAATTGTTAGTTGCATGTTTGTTTGAAATAATCGTCATATCCATTAATATTGGAGTGTGTTTTGTAGGTCTCTCTCTTTGATAGGAAAACATATATTAACTAATTAATAACTAGTAGTGTATTTTAACCATTTAGTACAGGGAGAAGACCTTACCTGACTTTAGATTTAGATATGAGTGAAATAAAAAGAATGATCTTCCATTCCAGGTAGGATTCTGAATAGGTTTTCAAGAGACACGGAATTCACGGACATGCAACTGCCTCCAAAATTCCATTTCTTATTTGTTGTATGTAAATATATAATTCTTAGAATTTTTATATTGTTTACTTCCAAATATTTATTGAAATTTTATTCATCATAGTCACTCATGTACAATAGCCCCCAAGATAAAACATTTATGGCATTTACAAATGCATGGCCTTTCAATCTGTACTATGTTGTTTCCATGCAAGCTGTGTGCTGTTTCTCTGCTAGCCATGTTTTGTGTCCATACAAGCTGTGTGCTATTTCTTTGCTAGCCATGTGTTGTTTCTATGGAAGCTGTGTGCTGTTTCTCTGCCAGCATTGTGTTTTTTCATGCAAGCTATTTGCTGTTTCTTTGCTAGCCATGTGTCGTTTCTATGCAAGCTGTGTGCTGTTTCTCTGCCAGCCATATGTTTTTCCATGCAAGCTATTTGCTGTTTCTCTGCTGGCTATGTGTTGTTTCTATGGAAGCTGTGTGCTGTTTCTCTGCCAGCCATGTGTTTTTCCATGCAAGCTATTTGCTGTTTCTCTGCTGGCCATGTGTTGTTTCTATGGAAACTGTGTGCTGTTTCTCTGCCAGTCATGTGTTGTTTCCATGCAAGCTGTGTGCTGTTTCTCTGCCAGCCATATGTTTTTCCGTGCAAACTGTGTGCCATTTCTATGCTATCCATGTGTTTTTTCTATGCAAGCTGTGTTCTGTTTCTCCGCCAACCATGTGTTTTTTCATGCAAGCTGTGTGCTGTTTCTCTGCTAGCCATGTGTTTTTTCCATGCAAGCTGTGTGCCATTTCTCTGATAGCCATGTGTTGTTTCTATGCAAGCTGTGTACTGTTTCTCCGCCAACCATGTGTTGTTTCCATGCAAGCTGTGTGTTGTTTCTCTGACAGCCATGTGTTGTTTCTATGCAAGTGAGGTGTTAAATGTTAACCAGATATCTGGAAGATACTTGACATTAACCACCCCTTATGATTTTTTTTATGCTGTGAGGGGGAGGGCTGTAACTTAGTCAAGAAAATACAGGCTAGAGAGGAAATTATTTATAGCTGGCCCTAGTATATACGCTAGGGTGTTCCATAATAACACTTTATTCACTGGGGGGATACTGGATTCGGTAACAGGCCACGGGCCGTGGCGCAGTTGGTTAGAGTGCCAGCTTATTAGTATCAGTTCCTCTGTGGTGATCCAAAGGTCGTGGGTTCGAACCCCGGCCATGCTGGGATTGAACTCATGATACAATTTCCCACATGAGCTGAGGCCCGTGCCTAAAGGGTAAGCCCGTTGTCCTTGTAAATCTGTGACCGGGTGGGTTGTCATGTCAAGGACCTGCGACATGACAATTCAATGAGGCAGCACTATATCTGTTACAAGTAGGTCTCATCACGAAATGACTGAAATAATGTTGAAAGTGATGTAAAACCCCAAACAAATAAATAAATGGATTCGGTTACTGCAGTTACCAAATCAAAATGGCAGACCCTGAAATCTCGTCAGCTTATTTTGAGGGGTATATTGCATACTGTGCCATTGTTCTGTGCTCCTTGTTAGAGATAAAAGCAATATAATAATATCTCATGCAACAGGTAGTCAGGAAAATGGCTTAAATGTCTGATTTGGGGCATGTTGTTTTGCCTTGAGATTCGGTAACTATGATCAGTGTATGTCTAAAGATTTGGTAACTGGGGTGTCATGATTTGGTAACTGCGCTGTGGGTCCTAACTTATCAGATGCTTTATTTATGACACCATTTGGTAATTTTTGACTTGAATTTGAAGAAAGTTAGGTATCTCAAGAAATAGACCATTAATCAAATTCCCTCAATTCAAACTAAAATAGAATAATATTTGGAGTAATCCTGTTCTTAAATTTTGGTAATTAAACTTGCAAAACTTCTCAATTTTGTCATAAAAAGCGTGGGAAATTTTGAGAAATATGATATTTTTTTTACTCCATTTTTGTATCACTGGGCAGTGATGGGTTCGAATGCATTCGCTACTGCCTAATGGATTAGTCATAAAGGACCACCTAATTATGTGTTCATGCGTATATATCAACATTTATCCCCTCTGGACAGAAATGTTACCTATTTAGCTTACTTTGGTTAGCTCACTTACTATTTCATGTAGTAGAACGAGCAATGACATCATAATGGTTCTTTGGTTATTTATTAATGAAATAGAGATGTCTTACTTGTTTGTATCTTAGCAACATCATTTTTCTTCTTTCCGAATGGTAAAAGGCAAATTCTGGTGGCTGGATTTAGCATGGTGGAATATATTTAGTTCTGTTTTACCAGTTTTTGTGCAATGGTAACACATATCGGCTGAAAAAGTGAATATGTCAGATTATAGTTACAGTTACAATGAACACTGCAACCACAGGATTGCAACACATTATACATCCCTGCAGTCATTATACAGAGCATATTGCTCTGGTAACATTACTATTATTGTTTGCTACACATTAACATTAACATTGATATTTTGTTGGCATACACATATGGCAGCTACCAAATCATTCAACAGTTACCGAATCATCTACATGGAGAAGACTACAATTACCGAATCATGCATGTACAGTTACCGAATCATGAGTGAAACTACATTCCCTCTTTTTCACATTACTAGTAAAACTATGTGAATCATGTTGATTATACTGCATCTATATACTATACTGAAGCACCTGGTCATGGTAGCAGTTATCAATAACCCCAGGAAAGATGAAATACAAGCTGCTGAGATTTCTGACCTGGTGCAGGGTCTGCCATTTTGATTTGGTAACTGCAGTTACCGAATTCAGTATCCCCCCAGTGTTTATTGGAATACAACCCATCAAAGTGAACCATAGTTGATCCTTGGCCCAAATAGCTCACAGAATTGTTTTTTAAAAATTTGACCTTGGGATCCTTGCCCCCTACGACCTTCAAGGTCATCCTTATATTAAAAAATATGTTTGTACAGACTTGATCTTAGGCTCATATTAAAGCTCATATCCAGTAGAGAAAACTTTATGGTGCTAAATGTTATAGTTCCTTAGATATTGACATACATATACAAATCATGATAAACTGTGCTATTAACTGTGAAGTGTGAGACATTAAAGTTACGATTCATTATGGTTCACTTTGATAGTTTGTACTCCAATAAAGTGTTATTATGGAACACCCTAATATACGCCCTTCGACAAGGCCAGAGCATGATAAAGGGATTAGAAATTAAGATCTGTTCAATGACACAGTCTACCGCAAATATGTGCATTTAAAATAAATATTTTCTGTTTGCAGGAAATATGTATGACGTTAGGAATTGTAGTGTTTAATTGCTTTGTGAATCCGTGGATTATTTTTATCTTCATACTCTTGCTAGTGGCCCTCCTTTGCTTCAGACATTTCGCCATGAGATCTCTCCGGGAGCTGAAGAGAATAGATTCTATAAGTATATATGATATCATTTTATAATTTGAATTTAGTGTCTTAGGTACATGATTGAAACAGAGGTGCATATTCCAATCTTTAGTATAATCAATAACAATAAAATCATTTTTACATATGTTTGCTTTCTTGTAATTTCGTAAATTGATTGCATATTCTATTTCTAGGGCACAGTCCAATATGTACTCACTTATCAACAACCTTGAGAGGGCTAACATCTATAAAAATATTAAAGCTTCAAGATAGGTTCACGAAATCATTTGATACTTACGTTGACCGGCAGACGGCAGCTTGGTTCGCCCGGAACTCAGCAGTAAGATGGTTTGCACTCTGTATCGACCTTATGTTCTGCTCTACAATCACTGTCTGTGTAATTGTTGCGATACCAGCTTCAAGTGGTAAATATAACGTCACTTATATCCATTAATTTCAATTGTAATAACCATGTCCATGTGGTAATGCATAAGAAAAATCCCTAATTACTCTTCAAAAATAGTATTCAGTCCCAGTGACAGCCTTCTATCTGACTTTACACAGCACATAAAGTAATGCTGGAAAGGTCATTAATACAAACATAAGCGGTTGTTTCTTTAGGCTATTTACGTAATATAGATCTGAGATAGATGTCACATAAGACAATATAATGATAGGTTTTGCATACAACTGATGCTATTCAATCTCATGCATACAAATCACATGTAACACAAACAGGTAATGACATGAGGCTTGAATGACATGCGCCGGCATTGACATTGAGCTTTCTTGTGAGTGAAACAAGGGCTATATCCCAGCCTATAGTTAATAATGATATTATATATAGATAACTTATTAATACGTTATTAATAAATCACATGTTTATTGATAAACTGCCTTTGACTGAATGTTGAAACCTTGCCCTATTGACTTTGTTTGAAGTAATAGATGGAGGCATGTTTGGAGTTGCCATGTCACAGCTGGCTGCATTATACATTTATATCTCAAAGATTGTCACAGATAGTGCTGAAGTGGAAGGTCTGGTAAGGATCAACATTTGCTTTCAAATATATATATATATATATATAAATATATATATATATATATATATATATATATATATATATATATATATATATATATATATATATATATATATATATATATATGCGTGTGTGTGTGTGTGTGTGTGTATCAGATCTGGCATTTGTCTTTCATCTTCGCTAGTAGCAGTCAGCTTACATATTGATACTATGTGCTTCAGATGACGTCAGTGGAGAGAATGACACAGTATTCGTCTATAAAACCTGAATGCCCAGATCCCACGGAGTCCACTCCACTTCCCGCAAAGTGGCCACAGAAAGGAGCTATTACATTCAACCACGTGACACTCAGATACTCAGAGGAGCAATCGCCAGTGTTATACGACATTAACCTTTCTATCAAGCCAAGCGAGAAGGTACACATTATCATACTCTGGATGATATCTTTTTCTTCTATAAACCTTCACCTTGACGACCCTCACACTGGGAAGGGAGGAAGGTCTCCAAGTGTATAATCACAATCTCCACACGAGTGGGCCCGGCGAGTTAGCCTTGAATTGAATTGATTTGAATTGAATAAGGCTTTATTAAGCATCACTGATTTTACAAGTAATTTGCTCAACGCATGTATTTCCTTACTCTCCATAGCAGAGCCAGGATTTATACTTTGCTCTGCAATAATTGACCATAATCAGTGAGTACTGAGAGGTCACTCCCATAACAAGATTCTTTTAGAAGCCAATCGACACCAAGTAAAAAATGTTGTCACATGTAATAACACAGCCAATCATTGTCCTTGTTTTGGTAAAAAAGTGACTACAACAACAAATACATGTGCAAGTATAACTCAGTCAACTGGTGTCAGTGTTTTGGATGTGTGTGAAGTTTTTTACTTATTTTTACTTTTCACAGTTCATTATTCAGATTTTTTCAAAGTCAATAGATGAGGTTGTCAACATGTTATATTTGCAATATTGTTTTTTTGTGGCACTGACAAAAGTTAATAAGTAACAAACTTCACAAATGTATGTTTGGGCAGAAAGTGAGTGCACCTGATCTGTGTGCGAGTATAAGCCAATTGAGCGGGCATTGTGAGTGCACATGTGCAAAGACCACCAATTGCCCACCTATCTGTGGATTATGCAATCGACCTTGCGGAATAGATTGAAACAGTGTCATGCCTATTACGGCAGAGGTGGTATATGACTCTACCTCGCCATGCAGAGTAGTATTTCCTACACACACACACACACACACATGCTATTCGTGTATTTTAGGTATAGAACAAGATTAAAAATATCATAATTTTCATCAAGTTTTATTATGCATATGAATTGCACAGGGAATCTGAAAAGCTAAGACAGTGCCAAAATTGTGTGATCAATACAATGTCAGTTCTCCCATATTCTGTTTTATTCTATGATCACTGTGTATTCTGTGCTGTGATTGGTCAATTCCTGGTCACATGAGCTTCTCTAAATTGTTTTATTGACCAGATGCATTATATTGCACGTCAATATACTTTCCACTGCATTGATGACGTCACCAGCTTGCTCTGAGTGACCTGCAGACACGGAAGCAGACGACAGCAATCAAGTTGATACAGACAAACTCGTCCCTTTCAGTTCTCACCTTTAGAATTAAACCAACAATGGCAGTAATTAACACAGTGATCATAGAATAAAACAAATATGAACCTGGGTGTCGTGCAATATGATATGTCATATTGCACTCCACCCAGGTCCATATTTGTATAATTAACATCTAAAGGGGTGAAAGCTGAAATCACAACCTTAGATGAGATCATTTTTAATCCATGTATAAAGTTATTAATTTTGCTTTCATGACCTTGAAGTTATTTTATTACTTGACATTATGTGAATTTCATGGCCTATTTCACGTGTCCCACACAGACAACGGTTACTTTCATTTTGTGGGATTTTTGTTTGTCTTCTGTGTCTACCTACCTGATGTATTTAAAGGTAGATTGTGGGCACTAAATCAGAGCCTACCATAATTTGTCTGTAACTTTCTATCTTCTATATAATAAAGATAATTTTCTTTTTCTTTCTTGTCTTTAAATAATTTACTCTGCAAGGCGAGGTAGAGTCACATACCAGCTCTGCCACAATTGGCATGACACTGTCTCAACCTCGTCTGCAAGCTCGATTGTATAATCCACAGATAGGTGGGCAATTGGTGGGCTTTGCACATGTGCACTCACAATGCCCGCCCAATTGGCTTATACTCGCACACACACATCAGTTGCACTCACTTTCTAACCATAACAACACAAAAGTTTGTTACTTATTCACTTTTCACAGTTCATTATTTAGTACTCATTTTACCAGGAAAATATTTTATGGCTAACTTATTTGGACACCCTTCAACTCTCATACGAATTTTGATGACCTTGGGATTGACCTGTGCTAGTTTTTTCCACTCGTTTCACATAATGTGCTGATAATTCTATTTTTCAGGATTTCCATAAATATTAAGTGCCACAAAATACATCCCAGTGACATTTTAAAGACAATATTGCAAATATAACATGTTGACAATCTCATCTATTGATTTTGAAAAGAATCTGGAGTGCACTGTGAAAAGTGAATAAGAAACAATCTTCACACCAGTTGACTAAGTTATACTTGCACAGGTATTTATGAAGCTCTGGAAGTATCATTCGTGCTTCGTACTTCGCCCCTAACTTCGGCCTTCTACTTCGCTATTTTCGCCCCTTCTACTTCACTATCTTCGCCCTTTGCCTTCGCTATCTTCGCCCTTCGCCTTCACTATCTTCGCACTTCGCCTGCGCTATCTTCGCCTTTCTTATCTTCGCAATTCGTATTGCATTGCCAAGTAGCCAATCAGTGAGCAGCTTACTGTAGTATATAAAGTTTGCTAAAGGCGAAGGGAGAAGATCAGAAGACGAAGGCCGAAAATAACAAAGCAGAAATGTGAAAATTATGAAGCTCTGGAGGTATCATTCGTGCTTCGTACATCGCCTCTAACTTAGCCCTTCTACTTCGCTATCTTCGCCCTTCTACTTCGCTACCTTCGCCTTTCTTATCTTCGCACTTCATATTCAAGTAGCCAATCAGTGAGCAGCTTACTGTAGTATATAAAGTTTGCTAAAGGCGAAGGGAGAAGATTAGAAGACGAAGGCCGAAAATAAGTAGAAATGTGAAAATGGCGAAGTAGAAGGGCGAAAAAGCAAAATGGAAATGCGAATACAGCGAAGTCGAAATGCGAATATGGCGAAGTAGAGGTACGAATATAGCGAAGCTTGAAAAGCGAAGTGCGAGGCATGAATGATACCTCCAGAGCTTCATAGAAAATAGCGAAGTAGAAATGCGAATACAGCAAAGTAGAAATGCGAATATGGCGATGTAGAAGTACGAATATAGCGAAACTTTAAAAGCGAAGTGCGAGGCATGAATGATACCTCCAGAGCTTCATAGGTATTTGTTGTTGTTGTCACTTTCTTGACAAAACAAAGACACTGATTGGCCGTGTTATTACATGTGACAAACTATTTTACTCAGTGTCTGTTGACTGCTAAAAGAAGCTTGTTTTGGGCATGACCTCTTAGTACTCACTGATTATGGTCAGTACTTGCAGAGCCAGGTATAAATCCTAGATCTGCTAAGGAGAGTATAAATAATCTAAATGTTCTGAGTTTATTACCCTCACCGTGTGACCTACTTTATGTTAACAAACGTCATCCAAATCACATGTTCCTACATATATTACAAGATGACAATATATTACAAGATGATAAACAATGTTACTAATGTTAAAGGTTGGTATAATGGGCCCCACTGGGGCGGGCAAGAGTTCGCTTATAACCGTGATGCTCAGACTTGTGGAACCCCAAGGTCAAATATGGATAGACGATGTCGATATCAAGCGAATCAGTCTCACTCATCTCAGACAAAATATTCATATCATTCCACAGGTAAATTCCATTTTTTGTCTCTAAAATTCGATTATTCACATTCATGACCACAGAACCGTACAGTTTCAAATAATAATAAAAGGTTATTCAGAAAAATAAGACGGTCATTGATTGGTACTCGAGTAAGTGGTTCAAACCTTTCATTTTCAGGATCCTTTCTTATTTTGTGGAAGTTTAAGAAGTAATCTGGATCCATTTGATGCATATACAGATCGCCAAATATGGGATTCAATACACGCGGTGGGCTGATTTCACTTATTAATTATCTATGTACAATCTATCAAATTGAGTGGCTATAGTTATTATGTAATGAAAGGTACACTATATACGATAATTGTGCACATATTTCCCCACATATTAACATTTTTAACTATTTTCATTTTGTGGATTTATGTTTTTACTTGTACCTAAAAGGTGGAGCTTGATGAGTTGGTGAAGGGTCGAGCGGAGGGGATATATATGAACGTGGGTGAGACAGGATGTCACCTGAGCACTGGCCAGAGACAACTGCTCTGTCTAGCCAGGGCCATCCTCAAGAGCGCCACCATCCTCGTACTGGACGAGGCCACTGCCAATGTGGACCACAGGTATGGCACGAGGCATTCAGTATCTCATAATGATTATGTTTCAACTCATGAATATCCACTGGTAGATGGGTAGATATTTTTTGTTACGTCAAAATTGTTTTATCATGAGCCATAAACATACTAAAGGCAGCAACTATGGGTACATGCGATTGGAACCTGCCGACGCAGGGTGGCGAAATCCACCGACCTACCGGCCTACACATAATCATGTGCAAAGTGGCAATTTCCGCTGGACCAATCGTGTGTCAGTGCTGTCTCCCTTCACCGTCATGGTCCCAAAGCTATCAATATCCACAACGTGACAGCTCTGGGACGACTGTTGACAATCCCCGGGCTGTCATGCAAATATCCACCGGATAATGACTGCCGTGACATCTAGCAGATTGACTATTGCCAACAATTGAGCAAGATGCCCCAAAGTTGTCAATATCCATCAACTGGTCTTTACACCAGTGGAAGGGGGAAAGAATAGCCATTTATATGAATATAGATTTTACAACATTAATTAATTTCAATTTCAAATTAATATCTCGGCTAATAATACACATACAGAAATGATTTTGATATGTATGATAGGAGGAAAATAATTGTGTATATTACAAACATGTTCGTGTGCACGTTTGCAAGCGTACTCCTGCTGAGTTCCATGGTCACGGTTACGGCCACAGTCTATTACAGTGAAGAGGGGGTGAAATAGAATGGCTCTAAAGTAACTGTCAAATAATAAGTCCATGTAACATCTGGATGGGGTACCAACAAATATCATTTCTGATAATTTCAACTTTTGGATATTTCTTGACCTTATTGGATAATTGCCATGACACCTTTCGGACGTGACGGCGATTTTGCAAAACAGTACACACCCTTGAACAAGCCAGGCGGAAATAATTCAGATACCATATTGGCCATACCTTTCTGAGTAATGTAACGATCAAACAAACTTACATCAGGTAAAATATATACACTAATAACTGTTCCAGATTTGGGACAGTAAAGGCCTTGTTGATGTCCGGATGTTTGGCCGAGATTCCGAGCACACATCCCGGCACCTATTGAAAATATGTCATAATGCACACTGCAAATCAGAGACAAACCCATTCAAACAACCAAATCGAACCACCAGTTTAAACGAGAGCACCTTGATTGTCCTACCTTAGGATTGGACAAGGATTGTCTCATAACATTACCAAAAGATTCTTATTTACCAGGCACTACAGTACATATTATGATATTAATCCAACTGCTGTGGGTTGTTTTATGAATTTCTTCATCACGGTGATATCATATCTATTCTTAGAAAGGTATGGGCTGTTTAAATGTATGCACTGTAAAAATCATGATTTTGATGATATAGAGAGTAATGATTTAATAGTCCTTTGATTTAACAGACCAAAACCTAGCTCATTGTAGGAAATACATTCCCTAACTCTGCTGATGTTGATACATTCTATAACTCTGCTGATGTTGACCTGATACATGTCACAATACGCCTATCCTCCCTTAGAAAGTCAACATCAGGCATAATAAGGCGTAAGTCGGGCATAATAAGGCGTAAGTCGGGCATAATAAGGCGTAAGTCGGGCATAATAAGGCGTAAGTCGGGCATAATAAGGCGTAAGTCAGGCATAATAAGGCGTAAGTCAGGCATAATAATGCGTAAGTCAGGCATAATAAGGCGTAAGTCAGGCAAAATACGGCATAAGTCAGGCATAATAAGGCGTAAGTCGGGCATAATAAGGTGTAAGTCGGGCATAATAAGGCGTAAGTAACCAACATCAATATGGGCCCAGTTTGATGCGTGAATGTACTGCCTTTGTTAATCTCCTCTGTGTATATCCATCTCAGAAGGATTTTCAAGTGTTTGAGAACCTTTGTAGAACTGACAGACTCATCCAGGAAACCATTAGGACAAGATTCAAGCATTGCACAGTTCTCTGCATCGCTCATCGTCTACAAACCATCATAGATATGGATCGGATATTGGTGAGTCGCATTCATGTAGTTTGCGCATTGAAAAAATACAGTCTAATTATGCACGAGTTCAAATATTTACCTTTTAATTGGCAGGTTCTTGACAGAGGTCGAATTCAACAATTTGATGCTCCAGAGATTTTACTCGGTGACAGCAATGGCTATCTCTTCAAATTATTGCATAATACTGGCCAGGATGAGCCAGTAAGAGTCACCAGACTGTGATTATCCACAATCCGAGGCAATATTTATCCAGAATAAGACATCAATGCTCAAAACAATGTATATTATGTATATATTATACTATGGAATGCCCTTCCTACTGACATTAGGACTAGTACCTCTGACACATATTTTAAGAGTAGACTGAAAATACATCTTTTCAGAAAACGCGTACTCAGGGGTGGGAGAGCTCTGAACCAATCTGGGTGGTAATCGAAACATAGCTGGGTGGTATGACGTCATACCATTGTTCTGAACTAAACTGGGCTGTTTTTTTACATAACGACTTCATCAAAATCACATAATAATCATCACAAAATTTAACAAATTTTGTTACAGTTGAGTGTATAACAGTGTCTTTTTAATAATAAAGTACATTTTCAATATTATTATTATTATTATTATTATTAGGGCTAACAACCGTCAATTTCGCGCATTTTGGTCTTTGTCAATCATTATATTATCCAACAAAACATGGACAGTTGGTTATATATGTGCTATAGTTTGGTAAATCCATCAGTGACACTTGACATTACTTTATCTTATAAAGCGATGTGCGTATGTTATATTCTAACAAGATTTTCAAGTCAGAGTCACGTCTTTGCGCATACAATCTTGGCCTTCGCGCACTGACCTTT
Organism: Amphiduros pacificus; assembly: GCA_949316495.1. Classification (NCBI taxonomy): domain Eukaryota; kingdom Metazoa; phylum Annelida; class Polychaeta; order Phyllodocida; family Hesionidae; genus Amphiduros; species Amphiduros pacificus. Next base: position 8,254,092 of record OX439005.1, on the reverse strand, counting down.
CTTCAATGCCAAAAGATGAAAATTAATATATCGATCATCTGACTTACATATTTGAAGAGAAGAGCTCAATAGCTCAATTTTGAGTTGTCAATGATGTAAATCGGCCAAGAACTGACTGAGCAGCGCCAATTTGTATACAAATGTAACAAGCTGGAACTCCCGCACGTGCACATTGTGACAAAATCGGGGTCAATGGGTGCAATTTTCATCACAATTTATTCAAACCATTCAAATAAACTTTCTGTGCACAAAAAATCCAATGTTCTATTACTTTTGCGTTCACAAGACATTTCCAAAATTATCAGCCAATCCTATGGTTGCGCGAATCCTATGGTTGTTAGCTCTATTATTATTATTATTATTATTATTATTATTTTTATTATTATTATTATTATTATTATTATTATTATTATTATTATTATTATTATTATTATTATTATTATTATTATTATTATTATTATTATTATTATTATTATTATTATTATTATTATTATTATTATTATTATATTGGTAGATATTGCTGCCATGGTAATATACATGTATATTGGAATAAGCAGGAATATGTTGGAATCCTGCCAAAGTTGCCTACAAATGCTTTGTTGGGGCTTATATCTTAAATGTAGTCAAAGAACCTGAATCAACAAGAAGTGAAACTCCCGTATGACGTGGTGGAATCATTGCTGCCCATGGCGCCCCTAGCGGTGGGCGTGAATCTTGGTCGTCAAAAACTAGGTCACGGCATTGTAAACAATGGCAGACTTTTCTCTTGGAATATGTGTTTGTTGTTGTAAAGCCAATATCTTTGTAACTAGACGTCCTATGGATTAAAGAAAAGCATTTTCGGAAAGGTGAGGATCAGGAGAAGAGAATGTGTAAATATGAAAACGATTGCGCAATAAAAACACATCGCGATATGCAGTCATTTAGCCAACTGAAGTGCTGTCACTGGGCAGAGCTGATAGTGATAAGCTGAGGCTTTACAATTTATGAAGTAAGAAATATCTTCCAAACACTCTCATAATTCAAAGCTACATATATATATATTTTTTTTATTTTAACCTCCAAGCCTGGAGAGCACATTATATATACATACAATGTTAAATATTTAAGAATATGGCATGCACACAATACAAACAAATTACAACACATTAAAATCACTGAGCATTATTTATATAGGCTCCTTTTCTTCTGAATCATGGAGTGGACTCCTTTGGCCACTATACTGGCCAGTTCTGTCCAATTGTCCTGAGAATATGTCTCTGGCGAAAGTAGGAACTTCCACTTATCACTCATACCCATAATCATGTAATTGTCACTCTGTGCATGCATTGACACTTCATTGAGCAATTCAATCCGTTCTGCCTCTAAGGCTGAGCACTCACAGAGAAAATGCTCCACACTGTCTCTGATATTTGCCGTGCATACTTCACATATATTTCCTTTTATAAAATGATCATTGTTATGAAACCGCACACACCCTCCAGTTATCACAAGTATGACAGAATGGCAACATTGCCTCAGGTCAGTCTTAGCATCTGCCAACTTCCACCACACACTCATTGTTATTTGTGATATTACACTTCTATAAAAGCTCAGGGATCGATATAGGTGTACACTCATGCCCCATTCTCTTGTTTCTTTGCACATTACTTGTCGAGATACTAATCTCTTCCACTGGCCCTTAGAAGGAACCATATTGGTGTCAATCATGCCATCCACCACATTTATGAGGTCATATGTTCTACATGTTTCATATAACATAACCATTGATCCTGTGGTGTTACAAGACTGATCATATCTATGCATCATAACCCTGAACATAAATATCTGTTTGTATATATTACTCATGGGAAAGGACAGTATAGACCAGAGCATCATCATCCTCTTCCGATCAATATGGCCATGTGATGATACCCACCCGAGCAATTCAAGCACTGATACATCAGACACAAAAACGGGCAGACCCTGTATACTTTTGGCCATTTGATGGTGTGCTTTTTCGAATTTACACAAAGAAGCCTGGCTGACCTCCCATACCTACATGGAATCCGAGCCGAGCTATGGAAACAATGATGGAATGCCCTTTGATCAAAAGGTTTGACCAAACACAACAAAGATTTTTAAGTGCACTACTGTGAATGCTGATACAGATAATTGGCATAGTGAAATTTGACATCATATACTAAAATTTTGGGCTTTTCACACCAATGTCATATTACCCTTTGATCACAGAAACAAATGAGTAGTATGGGGGCAAAATCTCAGTGAAATCTACAAAAATAACATAAATAACTGTGTAATGATTCAAGAAATTTATAAATAATTTATGTAAGTGTATTATTACATTCATGAAAACTTATACATGGCCAACTTGCTATTTTTATAAGACCTCACTTTTTGCAAATTTAGAAAACATAAATTTAGAAAACATAAAAAATAATGACTTTATACAGAAAACAAAGATAAAATCTCCATAATTGGGTCCTATTTGAGCAATATAATGTCAGAACTTATCAAATTAAATTGTCTTTTGCACACCTAAATGATTGGTCTATACAGAATATTCTACTAGATACCTATTATTTTTTGTCAAGAAACTTCTGTAAAAATGTGCCATTCCTGTTTGTATTGCATAAAATGTGCTGCACTCTGTGATAAAGGGTTTAATTTTAGCAAAATGAAATTGTGGGGTTTTCACACCATTGAATGGGAAGACATCAAAGACTGAGCAATATTCACTATAATATGGAAATAATTGTTTGTTGGTAAACAGAAAATATTGAGAGTAATCACTATATACAGAAAACAAAGGTGAGGTCTTCATATTGGGGGATCTATTAGAGCGTTATGCACTTCAGATTATATAGAATTGAATTATTTTCTGCAAATGTATAAAACAAACATGAAAACTTGGTGTTGGGGTCATATTTGAGCTATAGATACAAAAAGTGAAACTTGTGCATGACTTAATGGTATCATTGCCCCCCTGAGCAACTAAGTGTGATATGGATTAAAGAAAAAGGAAAAAGCTGAGTCAATAAGATTGATAGTAAAATGTTATTTATTTTCGTAAAAAAACATATTTATGATATTTGACAATATCATCCCATCTTTTTGTACACACTTTTACACAGGACCCATATGATCTTGCCATATATACCCTTCTTCTCTTTTTAGTTGTTAAATTTGTTCTCATAATTACATTTGTAATCCACCACACAATTGTTCACACATTTAATCACGATGTGTAAATGCCCTTTTTCTTTTTTGCCATTCACAAAATATTTCTTTCTTAGCCTTTATCGTTTATTTACTAAATTTGTCAGAATCATGACATCTATATAATATATTTCTCATACAATCCATATATACATCATCAATACAAGTGCTACTGATTTTACAAGAATTTCTCTGAGTATGGCTGGAATAAACAATAATTATATGTCTGTTGCTGAACCTGAATGACTGAATCTCATAGTTGGCACATTATAAATTGAATGAATCTTAGTCAGAATCAAAGATATTCTGAAATCTTACATGCTTAGTATCTTTATTTACTGACAATCATGATATGCAATACATTTATACAAGACCATGTCTTTATTTCCTTTACAGGATCATGATGTCCATCATATTTTTTACACCAAATATATGTACGTGTACAGGATCCATATGATTTAACACAACTTATGGCTGGGATGAACAATAATTATATGTCTTTATTTAGTTACTGGATCATGATGTATTTCTCACACCAAATATACACACACTATAGTATGGCTAGTATGATATGCAATACATTTATACAAGACCATGTATTTACTTTACTCAATCATGATTTCCAATACATTTTTCACACCTATATACACCCATTTATAGAGAACCCATAAGTTCTTACATAACTTATCCGAGTACGGCTAGTATGATATGCAATACATTTACACAAGACCATGTATTTACTTTACTCAATCATGATTTCCAATACATTTTTCACACCTATATACACCCATTTATAGAGAACCCATAAGTTCTTACATAACTTATCCGAGTACGGCTAGTATGATATGCAATACATTTACACAAGACCATGTATTTACTTTACTCAATCATGATTTCCAATACATTTTTCACACCTATATACACCCATTTATAGAGAACCCATAAGTTCTTACATAACTTATCCGAGTACGGCTAGTATGATATGCAATACATTTACACAAGACCATGTATTTACTTTACTCAATCATGATTTCCAATACATTTTTCACACCTATATACACCCATTTATACAGAACCCATAAGTTCTTACATAACTTATCCGAGTACGGCTGATATGAACAATAACTATAGGTTTTTATTTACTTTACTCAATCATGATTTCTAAAACATTTTTCACACCTATATACATCCATTTATACAGAACCTTTATGTCCTTACATAACTTCTCTGACTAGTATGATATGCAATACATTTATACAAGACCGTGTCTTTATTTACTTTACAGGATCATGATGTCCATCATATTTTTTACACCAAATATATGTACGTGTACAGGATCCATATGATTTAACACAACTTATGGCTGGGATGAACAATAATTATATGTCTTTATTTAGTTACTGGATCATGATGTATTTCTCACACAAAATATACACACACTATAAACACACACTATGTAGACACATTTATACAGAACCCATATGTTCTTTCATAACTTCTCTGAGTATGACTGGTATGAACAATAACTATAGGTCTTTATTAACTTTAATCAATCATGATTTCCAATACATTTTTCACACCTATATACACACTATATACACCCATTTATACAGAACCTTTATGCTCTTACATAACTTCTCTGAGTATGGCTAGTATGATATGCAATACATTTATACAAGACCATGTATTTACTTTACTCAATCATGATTTCCAATACATTTTTCACACCTATATACACCCATTTATAGAGAACCCATAAGTTCTTACATAACTTATCCGAGTACGGCTAGTATGATATGCAATACATTTACACAAGACCATGTATTTACTTTACTCAATCATGATTTCCAATACATTTTTCACACCTATATACACCCATTTATAGAGAACCCATAAGTTCTTACATAACTTATCCGAGTACGGCTAGTATGATATGCAATACATTTACACAAGACCATGTATTTACTTTACTCAATCATGATTTCCAATACATTTTTCACACCTATATACACCCATTTATACAGAACCCATAAGTTCTTACATAACTTATCCGAGTACGGCTGATATGAACAATAACTATAGGTTTTTATTTACTTTACTCAATCATGATTTCTAAAACATTTTTCACACCTATATACATCCATTTATACAGAACCTTTATGTCCTTACATAACTTCTCTGACTAGTATGATATGCAATACATTTATACAAGACCGTGTCTTTATTTACTTTACAGGATCATGATGTCCATCATATTTTTTACACCAAATATATGTACGTGTACAGGATCCATATGATTTAACACAACTTATGGCTGGGATGAACAATAATTATATGTCTTTATTTAGTTACTGGATCATGATGTATTTCTCACACAAAATATACACACACTATAAACACACACTATGTAGACACATTTATACAGAACCCATATGTTCTTTCATAACTTCTCTGAGTATGACTGGTATGAACAATAACTATAGGTCTTTATTAACTTTAATCAATCATGATTTCCAATACATTTTTCACACCTATATACACACTATATACACCCATTTATACAGAACCTTTATGCTCTTACATAACTTCTCTGAGTATGGCTAGTATGATATGCAATACATTTATACAAGACCATGTATTTACTTTACTCAATCATGATTTCCAATACATTTTTCACACCTATATACACCCATTTATAGAGAACCCATAAGTTCTTACATAACTTATCCGAGTACGGCTAGTATGATATGCAATACATTTACACAAGACCATGTATTTACTTTACTCAATCATGATTTCCAATACATTTTTCACACCTATATACACCCATTTATACAGAACCCATAAGTTCTTACATAACTTATCCGAGTACGGCTGATATGAACAATAACTATAGGTTTTTATTTACTTTACTCAATCATGATTTCTAAAACATTTTTCACACCTATATACATCCATTTATACAGAACCTTTATGTTCTTACATAACTTCTCTGAGTATGACTAGTATGATATGCAATACATTTATACAAGACCATGTATTTACTTTACTCAATCATGATTTCCAATACATTTTTCTGACCTATATACACACTATATACACCCATTTATACAGAACCTTCATGCTCTTACATAACTTCTCTGAGTATGGCTAGTATGATATGCAATACATTTATACAAGACCATGTATTTACTTTACTCAATCATGATTTCAAATACATTTTTCACACCTATATACACACTATATACACTCATTTATACAGAACCTTTATGCTCTTACATAACTTCTCTGAGTATGGCTAGTATGATATGCAATACATTTATACAAGACCATGTATTTACTTTACTCAATCATGATTTCCAATACATTTTTCACACCTATATACACCCATTTATAGAGAACCCATAAGTTCTTACATAACTTATCCGAGTACGGCTAGTATGATATGCAATACATTTACACAAGACCATGTATTTACTTTACTCAATCATGATTTCCAATACATTTTTCACACCTATATACACCCATTTATACAGAACCCATAAGTTCTTACATAACTTATCCGAGTACGGCTGATATGAACAATAACTATAGGTTTTTATTTACTTTACTCAATCATGATTTCTAAAACATTTTTCACACCTATATACATCCATTTATACAGAACCTTTATGTCCTTTCATAACTTCTCTGACTAGTATGATATGCAATACATTTATACAAGACCGTGTCTTTATTTACTTTACAGGATCATGATGTCCATCATATTTTTTACACCAAATATATGTACGTGTACAGGACCCATATGATCTTAACCCAACTTGTGCTTTGAGGATATACCCAAAGATGACAGCACATATCTTAACCCAACTTATGGCTGGGATAAACAATACTTATATGTCTTTATTTAGTTACTGGATCATGATGTATTTCTCACACCAAATATATATACACACACTATATAGACACATTTATACAGAACCCATATGTTCTTTCATAACTTCTCTGAGTATGACTGGTATGAACAATAACTATAGGTCTTTATTTACTTTAATCAATCATGATTTCCAATACATTTTTCACACCTATATACACACATTTATACAGAACCCATATGATCTTACTTCTCTGAGTATGGCTGGTATGAACAATAATTATGGGTCTGTAGCAGAATTTGAATGACTGAATCTCAGTTGGCACATTATAAATTGACTGAATTATTATAAATTGAATGAACAATAATTATATGTCTGTGGCTGAATCTGATAGTTGAAATCAGCTACTATTGCAACATTAACTCTACTGATGAGCAAGTTTAAGGAATTTTCTATTCCTTTTCTGATTGGGCAGAGATATCCTTCGATTCTCTTCTCTAATAATATGGTGAATACGCAACCTGTGAAAAAGTTTGACCAGATACATGATTGATGTTTTACAATTCTTGTCATCACAGATAACCCTATCGCACTCGTCCACAACCTTCATACCTGACACAAACAATCGTGCACTTAAATTCTCACAATTAATTATAACTTTTATATGTTTTCTAAAGCTTGTTTCCAGGGATGATACCAGCTTAACAAGGGCTTGGCTCGGCACAATAAGTCCATCTTTAGTCAGGTCACTGTATTGTTTCTTGGATAGGAAATAATATGTGCTGTCATCTTTGGGTATATCCTCAAAGCAACTGGAAAAATCACACTCTTCACAATGTCCACATTTCTCCTGAGTTTTCTTTGCCAAATAGCCGGCAATATACACAAGCACCTGTGCCTCGTGATCATAAGTAGCTGCACTGGCTGGTCCTGTGACAGGTGGCATAAACATGCCTAACATGTCTAAAACGCTTTGTGGAAGATTTGGAGACAGTGTAGTTGTTGGAATATTATCCTCGAGCTGAAATATGGCAGCAGGGATGTCAGCTTGAAGCGTACCTTGACTTGCATCCAATGAATAAGAGTGGTCTTCAGCAATCTGTTTTGGGTCAAGTTTGATAGTGGGTTCGCTAGAGTCCAGATAATTCTCAATTTTTATCAAAAAACTATCCAAATCTTCTTCACAGTTTGTAACCTCAGAAAGTTTACTGAGGGAGCCTGTGGCAACAGCACGATAAGCTTGCTGGAACTGAAGAGTGTCTGGGTTGTCTCTATTTCCACCCTTTCCTCGAATCATTGAAAAAACATTTTCCAGGCAATCTTGGTTCAGTCTGTTTGTGAGCAGAAATTGCACATTGTGTTTGTCCTGCAGTTCCTGCCAAAGGAGGCGCAGACTGTTAATATTCAGTTGCCATCCAAGGATGCAAGGAAGCTGTTTTTGATTTGGCTTAGCATTGATGAGGTGGAGGCGAGGTAACCACTGCATGCACTTATCAAGAAATTCAAAGTGCTTTGACATGTTAGTGATTCCTCGACGCATGCTGTGCCCGTCAGAAAGAGACTTTGAATTGAACACGTTGAATAAGCTATCCATCGCTTCAATGAAATGTGCTGTAGCCTTAACATTCTCAGCTTTCTCACCAACCCATTGTTTTGCATGAATAAGTGTTTCTAGGCCAGCAGCAACAGAATGACTTAAAACTTGTGTTGCAAGCCTTACACGCATGGCCTTGAAAGGAGGCACATATACATGTTTATGTGTCAGCCTTGGGCACATACGTATGCTCCTCTGACTGTCATATTTATAGAGTTCCTCTATCACTGTCCATGAGAGAATGTGTCCATCCAACTGAAATCCAGTGCTTCGAAAATTATTCCTGGTATTTTTTATCAAATGTGGAGGGTCAAATAACACAAATACACGGATGCCATCTACATAGAAAAAAGGTTCATCCACTGTAACTCCTAGCTTCATTAACATGGACCTGTTGTTGCTTCCTTGATCTGACAGGAACACCATCACTTTGAATCCAATAGAGCGAACATGGCGCACAGCTGCAATAACAAGAGTCTTTAACCTGTCAGCATCAATAGGGCCACTTGAAAAGAAAAATCCAATTAACTGCTTCCATTTCTTGACAAGGCCACGAATCAAAAATGCACTGGCACTGTTGGCAATATGCTGACTAGTTTGCCCGTACCCAAAATCCTCAAAACCAACAACTTTGTCAGAACTCTCAATGAAGTGTGTGGCTGACTTGATTGACATTTCATCAGTTAACAATGCAGTTAACTTTTCCTCTTCTTTCATGGTTTGAACAGCTTTCTTTAATGTAACATGAATGCTGTCGTGAAAACCTGGACCAATGTTGAGCATTTTCATGATCTTCTGCAGGGTGCGTATGGTTGGTAATTTGAAAACTGAGGATAAAAGTCTGTAGCATTTTGGGCTTGAATGGAAAAGAGATAAGGCGAATGACTTGTCTTGCAATGTCCATCGATACCCCCTGCCATTTCTGCCAGCCATCTTGATTTGAGATCTGAAAAATCTTAGTGACTTTCCACTTAGATATTTGCCCATCTCTTTAAGCACAGACTGCTTGCTGACTCCAAGCTTGTTGGACTTTTTGTATGAGAGCAGCTGCTTATTCTTTAGCTTTAGCTTCGCTTTCTCGAGCTGTAAATGGCGGATCTTCTTTTTCAGTAATGATATTTCTTTTCCATTTTCTTGCCTCCCACTCTGTAATTCTGGATCTTTGTGTTGGGCAGCATTCATATCGAGATGACCTGAAAGGAACAGAAAATATTTTTAAAACTAGAATGAACATGACTGCAGACATTGACAATATGTATTTATTGTGATTTTTTCCCCTATGTATTGACATTTTACCATTTTTTTTTTAAGAATAAACAATTTTCTTTCAACAATTAACTTTTCAATACAAAAAATCTGTCATATGAGAAGAAAGCATATATATGTCATGTGAGAAGCATAAAAGTTTAGACTGAACTTTATTAGAACATAAAGATGTTGTTATTGTTATTTTTTTCCATGTAATATTTATCTATTTTGCATTCATTTTACACAATAAGAAATAAACATAAGCCGATTAATTGTCTTTTGGCAATGTTTGTGAACATTTTCTTGAAATTGCTTCAAAATAACCATTCAGATTCTTTGCCACTGATATTTGAAGAAATCTTCAAACAAAACTGTGACTTCTGATAATCACTCAAATCTTATTTGTATCTATAGGAAATCTTTGGTAATAAAAGTTCTAGAACTGACATAATATCTGTAGTGTTGAATCTCATCAGCCATCAAATTTACACACTAGACTAAAATTATGATAATTAATGAACTGCTAATGCAAGTATAAAGCTCACCAGCTCATTATTTTCAGTCACAAAGCCCTACTACCAACTTCAAACTACTTACATTTTGCCTCCACATTTTTCCTCAGACTTGGGACTGGGCATATTCATTGTATTGTAGTATTAGCCTTTGAAACATAAATTATTAAATTTTGTTTCAAAAGAAATTTGCTTGATTACTTTTATTTTGGTTTCAAATAGACAAACTCCTTTACCCTTGATTGCCATTCAATACACTCTGGTCACGATGAGGGATGCATAGTCACTGGCCTGTTAGAAATATATTTAATATAAGATCACATAAACATTCAATAACAAGAAACAATGCTAGTATGCAAATGTGTAAATAATAAATTATCAGTAATGTGATTAACGAAGGATGAGTTTAAAATTAACCAACAATAATGTTAATTGTCAGAGGGCAGTGTATCTGGACCAAGACCTCTATAAGTGCATTGAGCTGTGAGGCCTGGGGTATATTTTTGGTAAATTATAATGCTTGAGCAGCAGACTCAGAGACATGAATTCAATCTTAGTCTTGAAAGATGCTTCATTTATTGTTAAAATTACTCTCTGAAAATGTAATAATTGTTGCAAAGTTGTTATTGGTAGGGTCTTGGTCCTTCTTTCAATGTTACTGTGTCACATTTAAAAAAAAATATTTTAATTAATTAGTTTCTGATTCTAATGAAGAGTCCACCTACATTTTTTAACTGGCTGAACCTGTCGAGCTTTGGGTGCCCTCCTCTTCATTCCTATCAATGGCGGTGGGTTTGGCACTTCAAACAAGGTTGGATACGCATTCCAATTCAATCCACATCCACTGAAAAAGATGGAAGAACACAGCAGTTACATGGCAAGAAATGTTTACATAATCAAGTTGATTGGATATTAGTCAAGCTTTCAGGAGTGAAATAATTCAAAGTCAATCAATCTCATTTCAGGTGAATTATATATACCAAGTTATATTGTTTTTTTTTAACATACAAGTGTCTCAGGCTGGAATGTGGTGTCTCTCTCTTATCAATTTCAGTAAACATTGCATTTAAAGCCCCACCGCCACTATATAAACAGGCCTGTGAGAGTGATGGCCAGCTTGTGAATGGATTTGAATCTGATCTGAGCTGAGCCCAATTTTCAATAATAATTACTGCTATCAAAGTTAATATATGATTGTGAAATATAATAATTACCAGTACTAAACATGAATACTTTGGGAATTTATTCCTGTAGTCAAAGTACAAAAATATAGATGCATAAAAATATAGATGCATACAATTCCTACCACAAAGTTTGGAAAAAATTTAGATTTGACAGTTATTTTCAAGTTTGAGTGACAGCTGAAGCTGTGTTGTTTATACATTTGTGTGTGTGGTTAGTGTTTGTAAACACAGAAGCACATGGCTAGGCTGCATGGATGCATGCCTGCTCCAACTGACATAATCCCCTTGCTCACTGGGACTGCATGAAAAGTTATAATTACAATTTACTTGGATAAATTGTATGACTATTAATTATATAATGATATCTAAACTTGTAATAATTAGTGTTGTCTTCACCAGTGCTGTGTGTTTCCTAAAATTGTAATCCCAATCACCAATCTGCTTACTTCAGGAAAGCTAAACACAGGCATTAACTTCTCTTCCAAAACATCATATTTCCATCCTTTTTCTGCATATAACTGTCTTATTGTGCATTCCTGCTTTTGTGTTAGCCTTAGTCTGACAATTATGATACATTTTGGTGTAGTTCGTGACATATTCACACAAATGTTTAGTTGTGCTCTGGCCCAGATACTGAGCTTGAATGCCCTGTAGTGCAGGGCCATGTGTCCTTTGCACAAATTTTATCACTGACCACATGCTGCAGGATGGTTGGAGAAACCCTTTTTAAATGTGGGGTAAAAGAAAATGGCCTGCTATCAACAATGTATTCAAGTATTTAATATTATGTTATCTTACATAGCCTCTGCCCAACCAATTTCCATTGGTTTGGACATGTCAAGTAATTGTTTCTTATCAAAATGCTACATGCACATGACCCCTACTTCTGTACCAGGGGAAGAACATGCTGAGAAAAGGATATACCAGAGGAATCTAGTATAGATAAGTGATTTAAAAACTGATAAAATGTACCAGATACACTTGTGCAAATAGGTAGATAGCAATTTGACACCCAGTCAGAGAATAATTGGTCAGTTCTGCATTACCTCTATGGGTGAGTCCAATGAAAAAAGGTATGAGTGTGTATAGCATGACATGAAATAAAAACGCTTCTTTGTGGCTTTGAAATTACAAAGCTAGTGTATTTGAGAGCTGTCAGAATGGTCAGTCTGGCCATGTGGTTGTGCCTGTGTGTAGGCTGCCTTGGGGTATTTTTAGCAGCCCTTCCCAGCAGCCCCCAGGAAGAGATAAGATTAGGCTCCGCCCCAGATTCTCGGTACCCCTCTACCGAGAAGTGGGGCTTTAAGAGAACTTCTCCAACACCTGTTTTGGTGGTTTTTTGGCATGTGGTATAAAAAAGGTTGAATTAATCTCCCAAAAATAGAACATCTCACCTACTAATAGCTAAGAATTACAACCATTATTTTGAGAGAAGATCCAAGTTGACTGACAAACAGAATGACATTTAATTTCTCTCCTTTGTCAGCACAGCTAAAATAGAAAACAAATTTTGTGCTAACGTGTACTTACGGATCATTTGAGTTCTTGAACTGACTTGGCTCAAAATGCTTGTTGCATACCCTGTAAGATTTTCGCAGATTTTCAGTGGGTATGTTCTCGAGACTTTTGTTGCGCAACATCTGCACCCATTTTGCACATCTAAGAGAACAGAAACAAAGATCATCAATAATACATCATCAATGAAGACCTTGGCAATTATTTCTGCCGTAAAATTTCCATACAGGAAAGAAGAAAGTGGTGCTCTACGCATAACACGGCAAAAATAAATAAAAAATGAATCAGATTATATATCAAAATGTATTACTTTTACTTTTTCATACTTAAAAAGACCCTGGGGCTGGGCACAGTTGACCAGAACATGTTTCTATTTTGTCTATTTTGTATATTGAGCCCCATTAACAGAATGTCCTGCCAAGACTTTTGCACCACGGTACCACCGAGAGGTCCTGCTTCAAAAGGTCCTGGGCACAGTTGACCATAACTTGTTTCTACTTTGTCTATTTTGTATATTGAGCCCCATTACGGAAAGGTCCATCCAAGACTGCCTCCAAAAGGTCCTGCTTCGAAAGGTGCTTGACACAGTTGACCAGAACATGTTTCTACTTTGTCTATTTTGTATACTTTGTATATTGAGCCCCATTAACAGAATGTCCTCCCAAGACTTGTGCTCCACACTGCCTCCAAAAGGTCCTGCTTCAAAAGGTCCTTGCCACAGTTGAGTAGAAGATGTTTCTATTTTGTCTATTTTGTATACTTTGTATATTGAGCCCCATTATGCCAGCTACAGGTCCAACATGAAAGAAAGTCTTTCCAAGGCTTTACCAGGACATGTTTCAATATACCAAATATACATGTTCTGGTCAAGTCTGAGAAGAACCTTTTCATGATGGACCTGTACCTGGCATAATGGGGCTCAATATACAAAATATACAAAATAGACAAAGTAGAAACATGTTATGATCAACTGTGCCCAGGACCTTTTGAAGCAGGACCTCTTGGTGGTACTGTGGTGCACGGGTCTGGGATGGACCTTTCCTTGATAGGGCTGAATATACAAAGTATACAAAATAGACAAAGTAGAAACATCTTCTAGTCAAACCTGGTAAGGACCTTTTCAAAGGAGGAACTCTTGGATGCAGTGTGAATGTTTGATAGACATATTGAAACAAGACAGTTATGGGCATAAGATATCACGAATTTATAGATGTATAAAATGTGTGTTTTATATGTTATAGATAAGATTATATATCAATCAAAAACAAAATTCATTACAATTTTAGTTTGATATCTGTGGTTACGATATGAAAAATATGATGTGTTATGAGCGCTCCGTTTTCTATGGAGTATCTCCCAATTTTAGCCATATTCTATCAAGAGATTAAAAAAAATATTGCATCAGACCATAAAATTGTGTGTGGCCACTGAGAATGACATCAAGTGTTAATTTTAAGATCTTTCAGATTCAAATCATAATAAGACAATTTTGCAGGCAGTGTATTTTGGTGACTTTATCCTCAGGTATGTAGACAAAAGAAAATAATAACAGTTTCAGCTATGTTTTATCAAAATCTTAAAAATATTCCATTGTATCAAAGCATAAAATGGTGTGTGACTACTGAAAATGACATCTATGAGCATATACCTCATAATGTGTCATATAATGCTGATATTTCAGTCTGATTGTGTGACCAGGCATCAATATCAGATTCATATCGTGATAAAATGTTTTACAGAAATGTATAAAGTGATTTCACAATCAAATATGAGCGCTCCGTTTTCTATGGCATGTGGAGTATCTCCCCAGTAAAGTGGCTGTATGAGTAGCCCCTCCTACATTTTTACTCGAAACTCAAAATATATCAGATTTTTACAACTTCACCACCAAAAGAAAGCCAGGAAAATTATTTATTAGCACGATGGGTATCATCTCAAAATGTCTATATTCTTTCAGAAAGTTGGCTGAAAATGTGTTTCAGGCGTTTTTGGCGCCATAACTTTGAGCAATGGTGCACTGAACACAAACAAGAAGGCATGAGTTATTTGCTCCAAAAATGTGATTTACCTGTCTTTGTCACTGGGAAATCGGTAGAAATGAAGTCCAGGGTGTGTGGTGAGATATGTATTACAGTTAATGGCTGAACACTGCATTCTAGAACCTCTCCAATTGGACTTTGGTGTGACGGCCCCACTCTGGGTCTCCCTGCTTGACGCCATCTTGAGCACATGGAGCACATGCAGATTCACGCCCACCGTCAGAGGGCTCTGCACACCGGATATACCAAAACATCACGGGACTTTCCCTTCTTGTTGATCTACGTTCTTTGATGTAGTCTATAAAAAATGTTAAGCACAGAACATATTTAAGCATAAAATATTCTTAGTGCCTGAAGAAATTGATCGAACGACCAGCTCATAAGCTGACATTAGGTGTCTCACTATGGAACCGTTTATGGGACTGGTTTTCCATCTGTCTAACCGCTTTATTACTATTACTTATCTTATGTTCCCAAAACCTCTTTAATCAGAAATCATTTACACAATGACAGCGATATAATCCATCATAAAGAGCAAACAATTATTTGTAATAGACAAATTTATTTACATGAACGCCATCTTGCATTATGAGCAAAGTTATGCATAAATTGCTGCCATATTTTCATACAAATTGTAATTCAATTATCACTATTAAGCGCACTCTTTTGCAAATGTGTTCCTTCTATTTCGTTTCAAATATAGTAAGTGGTATAATGGTTTACTTTTGCAGAGCTAATCATTTTCAATGTAAATATTTGCATTATATTTTATGGGCGGCAGATGGACTCGCCGCTGACTGGTTTGCTAAATCGCCGTCAAAAATAGGTCAAGAAATATCCAGGGTCAAAGTTCAATGATTTTTGTTGGTACCCCATCCAGATATTAAACTGGAAATTCTATTTGACAGTTCTCCTGTCCATCAACTTTTACGTTGAGGCCATTCTGTTTCACCCCCTCTTCAAATCGTCCCAATTTTACATTTATTAACATTTGACACAGTGCTTGGTCTCATGATACCAGCCACATTCAAAAGTTTGCACGTGTATTATAAACAGAGGGGGAATAAACATGATACAGCAAATAAGTGTGTTGTTTAATTGGCAATTAGTTACTGACTGGGCTGACCTTGTTATGACCTTTACCCTTCAATGACCAGACTGACCTGTGAGCACGGTATCAATAATTTCAATTAGACAAGCAGGAATCTTTGGTGGGGATGTAACTAAGTGAATAACAAAACAAAAAGCCAACTGTATGTTAATTGGAAATAATCCGGGACAAATACAGACGTTGCTCAATACGGTGTTTATTCACATCACGACCTTGACCTCTATTGAACTCACTTCCGGTTTACATACGTTTTATCGCTTCTACAGTGATCCGACACTGTATTCCATAAAAGTATAAGTTACATTTGGCAAATACATCAAACATTCTTGTTTGTCAAACTGCAGTAATGCCCCCCTCCCCCATTCTGTGGAACTCGTCCATATGTTTCTCGTAAGAAAACCTGTAAAAGATTAAGACTAAAGGGAGTAGTAATACCTCAAAATCCAGTGGCGATCCAAGTGTCAACATAAGTAATAGTAATATTAGCCACTATATGTAGCATCTCACAGATGGGATGAGTACTATCCAAATACTGCAAAGGAGGACCACTCCCGCTACAAGTTTCATACATGAGTCCAGTCAAACTACGATCAAATTAGTACAACAGTGTTTGAAGTCCATATTGAGAATACAACTATATGAGGTCCTCAGAAGAGACGAACTGAGTATAGAGTTCCAACACCTATCTCTCAACTCACTCAGCTGAGGAATGGAATTCTTCATAGTCTATGTACCTGATGTTAAGGTCAATATATTCATACCACATTTCAGCTGATTTTATTACAGAAATGTAGTGACCACTATCCTCAGTAATACCTTTATGAAAAATGGCTGCAATTAATTCCGCTTTGAAATTTGGTGTTAAAAGCTAATCATTGCTGTAGACATTGTAGAATTATTCTAATGACACAGATATTACATTGTTGCCATATTTTCTCACTAACTTGGTGTTAGGTGTTAGCTCTATTTCATCCTTCAACAGGCCACGGGCCGTGGCGCAGTTGGTTAAAGAGCCAGTTTATTAGCACCAGTTCCTCTGTGTTGATCCAGAGGTCATGGGTTCAATCCCTGGTCATGCCAAGATTGAACTCTTGATACACTTTCCTATATGAGCCGAGGCCCATGCCAAAAGGGTTAACCTATTGTATACAAGGCATTCCATGGGACTGAGCCTGCCCTGTTAAAGGTGCAAAATTATATATTAATGGGCATTGATAACTATAAAACAGTAATGTTAGTTTTATTAGACCTCTCCACTGCCATTGAACACAAAATATTATTGAAAAGGTCAGAGAAAGGATGTGGTATAAGGGGTATGGTGCTAAATTGATTCAAATCTTACCTAACAAATATAAAGCAATGTGAGACTATGAATGGAAAAATGTCTGAATATATAGATATTAATTATGGAGTACAGGGATCTGTTTTTGGTCCCATTCTCTTCACAACATACATGGAACCCCTTTCTGAAATTATAGGAAAAAATTGAAACATCTTATATATGCTGATGACACACAACTTTACAACACAATGGACCCCAACTCTAAAAATGAAAAAAATGTCCTGTAATGAAATGGAACATTTCACTAGAAAAGTCAAAACATTTTTATAAGATAATGAAATTTAAAAAAATAAGTGATGATTAAACTGAAATAATACTTTGTGGAAAAAAACCTCACATTTCATTAATGGCTTGAAATATGACATCATATTGCTCAAGCACGTACTTCAAGTCTGAGCAAATACTTCGTGAAGTAAGCACAACAGAGATTCTGAGCATGATTCAGAGCAGAGATTCTGAGCATTTTGAAAGCAAACTTTGGTAAGAATGGCTTCAAATCTGAGTACATACTCCGATTTAAGATTTGAAGTATGATGGAAAAATCGGACCCTGGGCCTAGTCTGATCTGCCCATGTTACAACCTTTCAGGATTCCCACGGCAAACGGGATGCCTGTTTATACCCAAGGACATCGGCAAAATAGACTTGAAATTCACTGTTTCTAGAAACACCACGCACTGCCCATCATATTGAAGTTTCCCCAGTAAATAAACTCGACCTCCGGCGATTGACTGTTGCAGTTATGACCCATGTCACTATCGGTCCCAGTCATAATGTCTAAAAATACAAATCTGTGTGCATTCTGTAGCGTTTTTTCTTCAGTTTTTTACCCGACATTACGCTTGACAACGTGAAATGACATTTAGAAGAGTCCAAGTGATGACGTCATGGGAACACCAAGGGAGAATCTTCATATGACGTCAGAATCATCACTGCGTTGTGGAGCTTGAGATCATTGCTGTCACTCCTATAATTAGACTGACCCACTTTCACCTGATTGCGCAAACTTGTAAACAATGGCGAAACGATGCCGAGATGAAGAAATATCAAAGAAATTTTTTCTGACAGGACTGACATTATCATATATGTGACACAGAGACTCCATGTTTTCCTCACCAATGCATGATAGGAGACATGCTATTTTCACAGAGTCTGTCTTCTTGTCCAGCTCCCTGGCTTGCAAATATAACTCAAACCTTTGCTTCCATCTTCTCCAATTGTCAGACAGGTTCCCTGTCAACTGTAGTGGGGGTGGAGCTTTGACTGGATGTTCCATGACTGGCTAAAATCCCACTTCTGACACCATATCATATATGTGACACAGAGACTCCATGTTGATGCCCATGAAGAGAAGTCTCAGACAGCCGAAAGTGCCACTGATACAGTTCGAGATACCTGAGCTACCATGGCAAATGGTAGGCAGTGACATACTTGAGTTTGCTGGGAAAGACTATTTGCTAGTGGTGGATTATTACAGCAAATACCCAGAGGTCATGCCACTAAACTCAAAGACGGCTTCAGGAGTTATCAGAAGACTGAAGGTAATTTTTGCCCGAAATGGAATTCCTGAAAAGTTGGTAGCAGACAACATGCCTTATGGCAGTATGGAAATGAAGAAATTCTCAGAAGAATGGGGATTCCAAATTGTCACATCATCTCCACGCTACCCCCAGTCAAATGGACAGTCAGAGAGATTTGTAGGAATCATGAAGCAAATCATGAGGAAAACCAATGATGTGAGTCAAGATTTTGACCTAGCCTTGCTGGAGTATAGGAATACTCCAATCACAGGCATGCAGTACTCACCAGCACAACTGCTGATGAACAGAGTGCTCAGAGACAGGCTGCCCATGAAGAGAAGTCTCAGACAGCCGAAAGTGCCAGAAGGGGTAAGAAAAGCCCTCCAGAAGAAAAAGGAAAAAGAGAAGAGATACTATGATAGAAATGCCAAGAAGAGGAAAGTGTTGAAGGTTGGAGACACAGTGAGAATGAGAAAAGATAAAGTATGGCAAAAAGGAGTAGTATCAGACCAGTATGCAACCCCCAGATCATACCAGGTGACTACTGAAGATGGAGCTACATACAGGAGAAACACCAGATTCCTGAGAAAGACACAGGAACCAGCACCACTCATAATTCCAAGGAGTTATGAGGAAGCGCCAATGCACACTAGACCTCCAGATGTCATAACTGTGCCAAAAATGGGAAACAAAGTAGCCAGTGTGCCAGAAACTCCTGAGGAAAATGTTGCTCCCAGTGTGCCACCATCAGCACAGTCACAGAAGGCCAATATGGAGGCACCTAGGTCACCTCCAAGGAGAGAAGAAATTCCATTGAGAAGGAGAGCCAGAGTCACCAAAAGGCCAAAGAGATATGATGATTACAATATGTGAACATGAAACTGTGTGAACTTCATATAAAGTGTTCATTTTGTGTCATAACCATGTGCATACCATACATGTATCTACCATGAGCTTAATGCTGATCATGTGTCATTTCTATGAAGAGAAAAGTTGAAAAGTGAAATTGAGTATTGTGAAATTCAAATATGAGAATGCTAATATTAACACAGTGAAATGTGAACTTTTGATCTGTGTTTTGTGTGAAACTACACTCAGGTGAGAAGCCATGCCAACATGAAAACTCACACAGGTGAGAAGCCATCCGACAAGAGAGAAAGCATTCAGTGACAGAAAAAATCAGTCAGAGAACTCATGATAATTTTATGATGTTATAAAGTGTTAATTAATTTCTGTGGAAAAAGCAAGAAATGGACAGAACAGTATTATTCTTATTCTACCACAGTATATGAATGTTTATTATAGTTTAAAATGCCAAAGACAATTATGAAACATAGTTTTTTATTTTAAACGGGGAGGATGTCATATAGTGGTGTCCCCTGGTAGCAACTACAATATTGGTGCCCTCTACTGGGACCTTGTTATACTATGTGTGAACCCCAATAAAGAGAAGTTCTAGATCAACATGGAGTCTCTGTGTCACATATATGATAGACATCATATGTTTACTTAGAGGGAACATAAATGTTTGATCGTTAGTTGCTGGAAGTCGAGTTCTACTGGAGTCGTGAGTTAAATTGGATGGGCAGTGTGTGATGTTTCTTGAAACAGTGGATTTCAAGTCTTTTTTGACAATGTCTTTGGGTATAGTCACATTTTACAACATGCTGACAGCATGTTTTACAACATGTCATAACATAATAAATTATACGTTGTAATTACGTCATTGTGACGTCATTAAAAAGGGGGCGTGGCATTGTTTATGTTGTTTGACACACACAACATAGGTCCCAACATGCTGCAATGTTTTCCTCTCTGTTTTGCTTTAAATAGATTGGACATCAAACCAAAACCTTTATCTCATACCTATCTGTAGGAGTTAAGTATGAGATAAAGTCAAGAACATAGGTTCGTGCAGTGTTCAGGCTGACAGATCTCTCTCGTTGGTTCTGGTGGAAGGATCTCACTCGTCCTTCGGACTCTTAAGATCCTTCCACCAGTACCAACTTGAGAGATCTGTCAGCCTGAACACTGCACTCACATGTTCTTTCCTTATGATCATTTCAAAAATGTGAATTTTTTTCACCTCCCTTCACATATCTGATTGCCAAACTTCCTTTTTATTTTCAAATTACACAAATCAAAATGAGAAAATCTGTTTCACTAGGATCACAGGGAATTTTCTTCCCAATGAAAAGAAATAAACACAGCTAAAAACAAGCCTACTCCTGTTATGTAATCTGCAGAACCTATTTGCTTGTCTTCTTCATTTGTCATCAAAACTATCATGAAGGAAAATTAGGACAAAATTCTATTTTTAAAGAAATATACTTGTAATCATACCTTATAGTTAAAATATTGAGGTGTTTAAATATTGTTTTATGTCATTAATGCTTTTAATTAAATAGGGAATGTATATTTACACCATAAATGTACCAATTCCCATCAAGTACAGTATTTTGGTAATTTACTCCTCTGCCACTAGGGGGCACTCACTACCAACACCCATAAATACCGTTAAGTACAGTTCCTTGTTTAATCTAGGCATTGGCTTATTTATCAAGAACTGCATATCTTCATGCTACATAAAGGCTCTTTAACAAATTATACATATTTCTTCTATTTGATTAATTTGATAAGCTCATATATTTCGAGTGGATATTGTATTGATTTTAAATATTATGCATCTAGTACAAAATTAAAATTTTTACCATTTATAGGGGCTAAGTGAAATAAGCGGCGGATGAGCCACCATTAATTAATTCATTCATTTGATGATGTTTAATTTCTCAATGAAATATTTGGCACTTTTAAAGGTAGCTTTTTCTATCAGTCCACTATTGGAGTAATTTCAAGTCTGAAAGAGATATAATATTCCTATCAACCTGACTGGTGAATTCAGATTTAATTAACGTCCTGAGGGCCTTTTATCCAGCGTCTAGAAATCTCTCAACAGTATCAATACCTTAGCGATATCTTGTATCAATTTTAAAACTTGAGTTAAGTGATTAATATTATAGGACCAACCTGATCACAAATAAGATAAAACTCAATAAACAGAGACAGATATGATTCGTTAGATGTGGAGAAGGGATACGACTATATGAGAAACATGTCTGCTATCAGAGTGTCAAGAGAACACGACATCTGAAACCTTATCAAATGACTTCAACCCTTGACTATGGAAATGTCTTTACTGTTGTATCTGTGTTTGCTGGGAAACTGCAACATAATGAGGGAGCACTAACCAGCCCTCGGGACATGCACATTCGCGTTCAGCATGCAATTGCAAAAGGGAACATTTTTGTCAGGCTATGTTTAAATCCGAGTTTTACTGCTATCAGACTTCAAGGCTATTTTTCTCCTCTTTTTGGGATGTTATACTTGCTTTCAATCTCATTGGTTGTTTTTGTCTGTTTCTAAGGTCCCACACTCAGCCATATACTTTATAACAGGGATGACTCCACTCCCTGATCTTGAAATGTTATTGTGATATACTTTCAGAATAAAAACAATTCAAATTTCATATTTATCAAAAGCAATTTCAATGGAATGTTTGAATCTTGAGAAACTACCATGCAGCGTCTTCACAATCTACAGCCTAAACATGGATCAAATATATTCTTCAACAATTATTCTGCTATTACTTTATAAGGAAATCCTCCAGCTTGATGTACCAATGAAAGGACTTTTGCAAAATTCGCCATTCAGTGCCCTAAACACAAAACATGGATTTCACAAAAAACAGTTTGATTTTGGTTCTGAATATTCCTAGATCCTCTTACCTTGATGTACCAATGAAAAAAACCATGACTAATATTTACAGAAAAGTTTATATTTAATCCAGACGCATGATTTTCTTGCCTTTTCCAGTACTCTGCTCAGCCGTTGCCTCACTTATTGTCGTTTGGAAAGAGTAATTCAAGTAAATGGGCTTAATAACCTTGGGGTTCCTTCCTGGTGTCACGATGGCATTGGCCAGAGCACTAGCTTATTAGCACCAGGCTCCTGGGTTCAATTTCCAGTCAAATTCAGGTTGTAAACAAACAAATAAATAGGATGTTATCGTGTATTTATCACCTCCTCAGCAACGTAGATCAGGTCAATTGTCAAATGCCTTCATATTAGTTTGGTGGTCATGACATTCAAACCTACAATCAACTGTTCTCCACTGCCCAAGGCTGAAATCCATTTCTCTACCAATTGAGTTAGTATGGCCATCCTCGATAGAATCTTCCCATATACTATTTTCCTTTTAAATGTATAAGAAATACAACACATATTTTTAAACATAATTTGGCAACATGCACAAAACATCTAATTGTGAAGTGGTGTTTTTACCACCTTCCAGCAACAATAGCCATATCAGGAAAACACAAACTTCCAACCTTTTAACCAATGTGAAAGTTATACAACCAGTAGAGGGAGTCGAACCCTCCACATTCCATCCTTCACTTATGTAACCAGAAAAGGCACAGATCCATTGCTCTACCAACTTTGCTAGTGGGGCCGGGTTTTAGAGTTCTGAGTCAATTTCAATAATTTCCAATTATTTTACTCACTTTACATTGATATGATTTTATGATTTGTGTCAAGCATCAATACTTTCCTGGATTTTCAGTGTTGGTTGTAAAAGAGTTATTTCCAAGTTGGCCCATCTTTGAAAAACATAAAATCTTAACTGCATTTTTCCTAAATCCTCCACTAGTAAGACAATAAAGAAAGAAATTTATACTGTGATTGATGTAAGCCATAGAATCCACCACAGCCTCAAGAACGGCATATTTGGCTGCCTGAACTTCTGTTTCCACAACATAGGGCTTTATAATGAGTACCGTAATGCTTGGTGTGATAAGAATAAGGAATACTAAGCTCACGCTCAACAGCATAGCCGTCATCTGATTTGTGTTCTTCTTGTCAGAAGATTGACCACTTCCTGATCCTATTCCACTCTCATTGCCATGCTTAACTTTATTTCTGATCTGAACAAACTTGTAACAGATAATGATATTCAGAACAAGAATTGCTGAAATTGGAACAAAAGCATAAAATGTGAATGCAATCCAAGGTCGAATGAATTTACCAAAATATTCATAATCTTCATTAGGCCAACCACAGTGGAAAACATCAATCGTGCCATCTTCATTCTCAAATGTTTGAGTGCCACGTGTCCAAAACAAATGACCATTCTTTGCTGCTCCTAGCAAAACAACACAAGCAGATATTACCTTAGCTCTGAAAGGTGTGCACAAGTGCTTCATTTTCAAAGGGAAAGTGATAGCAATAAAGCGATCAACAGTCACTGCAACCAAAAGCCACACAGCTACATCACTAATGGTGAAGAGAAGAAAGAAGGTCCATCGACAAGACCATGGATGTAAACCAATCAGATTAATCTGACCCAAAAATCCAAAAAGAAAAAATAATTGTCCAACATAGACTGTGATTGTATCTGCAATGGCTATCGAAGCAAAATAGATTCCAGCTGAGGTTTTTTTCATGGACTTTGTTTTCATAACAATAAATGTCATAGTATTACCAAAGGTGCCAATGAACATAGTAATAAAGGCAAAAACAGCTCTGCAGTTACCTGCATGTGTACGCAAAGCAGAAGAATATAAAAATGTTCCAACATCTGGCATATGATCAGATACATTTTCAGCATCTGATACTGAAAGTATACCTATATTTGTTGCGTTATTCATATTTACATCAACACACTTAATACTTTAGTCATTAGGTAATATAATATTTAGTCCTGAAATGAACAAGAAGAGAACAAATATTTGGCACTGATAAGCATATATATCTATATACATAATGTATAATGTATTCGTGTATAAACACCAGATCCACACACACACACACACAGATAATGCATGAAATTTTTGATGTTTCCAATATCATATGGAATTTCCATATCTTTAAGCAAACCATTGGATTAGGCACTGGGCACACCATTGGATTAATCATTGAATTTATCATTGGATTTATCATTGGATTTATCATTGGATTGGTCACTGGACAAAGAAAGATCCCCGTTTTGGAAACCTTGAAGGTGAACGTTTTTCCAAAGATTCCAAATGATAATTGGTATAAAAATATCACCAAACAATCAATTGATTATTGTGTCTACTGATCCAGAAATGTTTAATACTGTTATTTTGTAAGGAAATTTACAACTTTTCTCACAACTTCAAAAACATTCACCTCTCTCAGAAAAAAACAAAGAAATCGCTCTGATTTATCTGAATTGATCTCAAGTGCACGAACCAGGCCTCTTTTCATATACTGGTGAGGATCTAATGGTAGCATGAAATATGCAAGATCAAAAAGAGAAAAATATCATAAGAAAAACGTGACAAAGACATCACAACATATGTTCTTGTGTCAAACAAGTCAAACATGATAGTGAACCAAACTAGATATTGTAATGTGGTGTCTAACAGTTCTTATGGGCTGGGGACATGGTGTTATTCTTACTAAATAATCTACATGTTCGCATTGCCACTATATGTGTGTGTGTGTCTCTGTGTGTGTGTCTCTGTGTGTGTGGGTGGGTGTGTGTGTGTGGCTTGTAGCCCAACAAATATTAGTTTACATGTACATGGTAATAAAGTTAAGTTGCCCTTAATCATCCTCTGATTATATGGTGTAATCCTTTCCTAGCCAATCACCAAAGAGTATCCTGAATAATTAGTTGGAATAAAACACAAATATGCCACCATTAGCTCATTGCTACCATCAGCACATTGCTACTATTATCTCAATGGTATCATCAGCACATTGCTACCATCAGCACATTGCTACTATTATCTCAATGGTACCACTAGACCATTGCTACCATCAGCTCATTGCTACTATTATCTCAATGGTACCATTAGACCATTGCTACCATCAGCACATTGCTACTATTAGACCATTGCTACCATCAGCACATTGCTACTATTATCTCAATGGTACCATCAGCACATTGCTGCTATTAGACCATTGCTACCATCAGCACATTGCTACTATTATCTCAATGGTACCACTAGATCATTGCTACTATCAGCACATTGCTACTATTAGACCATTGCTACCATCAGCTCATTGCTACTATTATCTCAATGGTACCACTAGACCATTGCTACCATCAGCTCATTGCTACTATTATCTCAATGGTACCATTAGACCATTGCTACCATCAGCACATTGCTACTATTATCTCAATGGTATCATCAGCACATTGCTACCATCAGCACATTGCTACTATTATCTCAATGGTACCATTAGACCATTGCTACCATCAGCACATTGCTACTATTATCTCAATGGTACCATCAGCACATTGCTGCTATTAGACCATTGCTACCATCAGCACATTGCTACTATTATCTCAATGGTACCACTAGATCATTGCTACTATCAGCACATTGCTACTATTAGACCATTGCTACCATCAGCTCATTGCTACTATTATCTCAATGGTACCACTAGACCATTGCTTCCATCAGCACATTGCTACTATTATCTCAATGGTACCACTAGACCATTGCTACCATCAGCACATTGCTACTATTATCTCAATGGTACCACTAGACCATTGCTACCATCAGCACATTGCTACTATTATCTCAATGGTACCATCAGCACATTGCTGCTATTAGACCATTGCTACCATCAGCTCATTGCTACTATTATCTCAATGGTACCACTAGACCATTGCTACCATCAGCACATTGCTACTATTATCTCAATGGTACCACTAGACCATTGCTACCATCAGCTCATTGCTACTATTATCTCAATGGTACCACTAGACCATTGCTACCATCAGCACATTGCTACTATTATCTCAATGGTACCACTAGACCATTGCTACCATCAGCACATTGCTACTATTATCTCAATGGTACCACTAGACCATTGCTTCCATCAGCACATTGCTACTATTATATCAATGGTACCACTAGATCATTGCTACCATCAGCACATTGCTACTATTAGACCATTGCTCCCATCAGCTCATTGCTACTATTATCTCAATGGTACCACTAGACCATTGCTACCATCAGCACATTGCTACTATTATCTCAATGGTACCACTAGACCATTGCTACCATCAGCACATTGCTACTATTATCTCAATGGTACCACTAGACCATTGCTACCATCAGCACATTGCTACTATTAGACCATTGCTACCATCAGCTCATTGCTACTATTATCTCAATGGTACCACTAGACCATTGCTACCATCAGCTCATTGCTACTATTATCTCAATGGTACCACTAGACCATTGCTACCATCAGCACATTGCTACTATTAGACCATTGCTACCATCAGCTCATTGCTACTATTATCTCAATGGTACCATCAGCACATTGCTACAATTATCTTAATGGTACCATCAGCACACTGCTACCATCAGCTCATTGCTACTATTATCTCAATGGTACCACTAGATCATTGCTACCATCAGCACACTGCTACCATCAGCTCATTGCTACTATTATCTCAATGGTACCACTAGATCATTGCTACCATTAGCACATTGCTACTATCAGCTCATTGCTACTATTATCTCAATGGTACCACTAGATCATTGCTACCATCAGCACATTGCTACTATTATCTCAATGGTACCACTAGATCATTGCTCCCATCAGCACATTGCTACTATTATCTCAATGGTACCACTAGACCATTGCTACCATCAGCACATTGCTACTATTAGACCATTGCTACCATCAGCTAATTGCAACTTTTATCTCAATGGTACCATCAGCACATTGCTACTATTATCTCAATGGTACCATCAGCACATTGCTACTATTATCTCAATGGTATCATCAGCACATTGCTACTATTATCTCAATGGTACCATCAGCACATTGCTACTATTATCTCAATGGTACCATCAGCACATTGCTACCATCAGCACATTGCTACTATTATCTCAATGGTACCACTAGACCATTGCTACCATCAGCACATTGCTACTATTAGACCATTGCTACCATTAGCTAATTGCAACTTTTATCTCAATGGTACCATCAGCACATTGCTACTATTATCTCAATGGTACCATCAGCACATTGCTACTATTATCTCAATGGTATCATCAGCACATTGCTACTATTATCTCAATGGTACCATCAGCACATTGCTACTATTATCTCAATGGTATCATCAGCACATTGCTACTATTATCTCAATGGTACCATCAGCTCATTGCTACCATCAGCACATTACTACTATTATCTCAATGGTATCATCAGCACACTGCTCCTATTATCTCAATGTTACCATCAACACATTGCTACTATTATCTCAATGGTATCATCAGCACATTGCTACTATTATCTCAATGGTATCATCAGCACACTGCTAACATTAGCTCATTGCTACCATCAGCACATTGCTACTATTATCTCAATGGTACCATCAGCACATTGCGGCTATTATCACAATGGTATCATCAGCAGCACATTGCTACTATTATCTCAATGGTACCATCAGCAGCACATTGCTACTATTATCTCAATGGTATCATCAGCACATTGCTACTATTATCTCAATGGTTCCATCAGCACACTGCTACTACTATCTCAATGGTATCATCAGCACACTGCTACCATTATCTCAATGGTACCATCAGCAGCACATTGTTACTATTATCGCAATGGTACCATCAGCAGCACATTGCTACTATTATCTCAATGGTATTATCTCAATGGTACCATCAGCACATTGCTACTATTATCTCAATGGTACCATCAGCAGCACATTGCTACTATTATCTCAATGGTATCATCAGCACATTGCTACTATTATCTCAATGGTACCATCAGCACATTGCTACTATTATCTCAATGGTACCATCAGCAGCACATTGCTACTATTATCTCAATGGTATCATCAGCACATTGCTAGTATTATATCAATGGTATCATCAGCTCATTGCTACTATTATCTCAATGGTACCATCAGCACATTGCTACTATTATTTTGAAAAGTTCTGCGCATGCGCAGGTGGCAATGGCTGCCTTTTTGTGGTGCTCCGATATTTTCGTCGTTTTGGCGGAATATTGAGCTATCACTGAGGTCATTCCTTGCTATTTACCTATCGCTACTGCAGTCTATCTTCTAGTCTATCGACTGACAGACTTTTTGCCTCCCGGAGCAGTAGTTCTCGGTTGTAAAACATCGAGGGAGCCGATTCATTGATCTGCCTTTCTCGAGGCCTGGCTTCGTGACAAGACCCTACAACCCTACAAGAAACTACACAAGAAACTACACAAAACTACTGTTCTACCTAACCCTGTAGACAGTTATCCTAGTCTAATCTCACCCGTTAGACGGCCTACCATCCCTGTAGGTTTAATTGGTGAAACCGGCAACTGACAAGTCGAGCGACGGCCCCCATTTTGGTCTCTTGCTCCACTGTCAGTCTACTTGTGGCGAATCTACCTCAATCTGTAGACACTCGTCCTTCTACTGTTCACCATTTACTGTGACAGTACTGTTGTCTAATCTCACCCATTAGACTGCCTACCATCCCTGTAGGTATTTTTGGTGAAGGTACTCCGACACGTCAGGCTAAGACCCTATTCTGGCTCAAGCCTGTCGGCTCAGTCATTTTGATCATTTCGGGAACGAATTTACTAAATTCGCTACCTCTGCAATTGATTGTGTGGTGATAAACCCTTTCTCGGTTTCTTCTATCACAAATTATTGCTCGGTGAAAGGACTGTGTATTATATCAGTAAAATACCTTGGTCGCAATAGCTGCGTTATACGTGTTGAACTGATTGACATAGGATCATTTATTGTTGCCTTTTACGAGGCAAAAAACCCCACTGTTCTATGACAGTTATTTCTATTTATTGGAAATAATATTTGTGAGCTGGGGTATCAGTTGATAATATTGGGTAAATAATCTGCAATATACGTAGTTCAAAATACAGAACGTGTCAATCACTCATATAGCAACTGACCCGTATATATACAAAGAGATTACCTACCTGTTCAATGCTACACAATCATGGCATTGTTTGTATATGTTCGTGTTTTAACATATACAACAAGAATTCTAACACAAATATTGATACTCTATCCTTGCCCCACAATGGTATAGGGTCAAGGAAAGTACTGTTATGTGATGATCATGCGAGCACGCTTAAGAAGAATTCTTCTCTGAGATATATTAATTTTAATATCATCTTAGGTGCCCAATTTCAATCATTACAGAACATTGTTGCTAACTCAAATATTAATATATTCGAGTCTGAGGAAGAAATTGAACTGTTCCCAATTCAGCTTCGATGGGTACTCGATACATGCGATTACATAAAATCGAACACACTACTATCTGTACATGGGGCAAGCAAGCTAAATTGTCAGTTCAATTTTGTTAGATATACACAAATATCGCACCCAAAATATCTTTATTGGGAAAACATATTTATTCTGCCTCTTCGGCCACAAAAACATAGACTGAACAACAAATATGTTGAAAGTCCATGCAATTCGTCAAAATCATGCAGTTTTGGCAAAATTAACAGGGGTGGTGCTGTTCGTGGTAGGAATGTAAATAATACACATTATGCTCGACCAGCCAATGATAGGCCTGCGGGGCCGGCTCCGACTACACGCGCTCGCTCTGCAACACGTGGTCAGTCTAAAAAAGTAAACAAACATTCTCGTATTAAGAATCTTAATAGAAACGGGAAGAAAACATTAAACATTGGGTGTTGCAATGTACAGAGCATATCTAGCAAGATCCTGCCAGTAAAAGACTATTTTACTGAGCATGACCTTGATGCCCTGTTCATGACTGAAATTTGGATGCATGACTCAAAATCTGACAAGGTCAAACATGAACTTGAAGAAGGCTCACTTGAATTTGAGTCTTTTCCTAGGATAGGACGGACAGGGGGAGGATTAGGGATTTTATACAAATCTGAACTCCCTTTCACAACCAATAGGGCCAACCAACCAGTGGTCACCACCATGGAGCTCATGGAGTCATCCATCACACTGAGGGGAAAAAAGATAACGTTTGTGGTGATATATAGACCTGAACCATCTAATCGGAATAGATATACCTACTCTGAGTTTTATGATGAGTTCACCCAGTTGGTTGCACATTATGGTTCATTTAGTCATGAGGTCATTTTCCTTGGTGACTACAACTTCCATGTCAACCTCCCCTTAAAGCCTGATGTCATTAAGTTTAATGATATCCTTTCTACCTTTGATCTAACACAATGGGTTCAGGAACCAACCCATAGGTTAGGGAACACCCTTGATCTAATCATTACCTTCAAGGGTAACAAATTGCTGAAGAGCCACCTGGTGGATGAATACTTATCTGATCATAAAATGATTAAGATATACCTAGATATTTCACCTCCAAAACCCCCCAAAAAATCTATCAAATATAGGAATTTCAAGGGATTAGATCTTGAGTCCCTAAGGAGGGACATCAAATCCCTAACCGGTGCAACAGCAAAATGGGAACACCTATCCTTGAGTGACATGGTAGATCACTATGACAAGGAACTCACATCACTCATGGATAAACATGCTCCTACAAAGTTTGCCAAGGTCACTCAGCGCAAACCTGTACCCTGGATGAGTGATCAATTAAAGCTGGAAAGGTCTCTCAAGAGGAGGCTTGAGAGGAAAATGAACAAGACTGATTCTCACATTGATAAGGAAATGTATAACTCTCAGAGAAATAAATACAATTCCATGTTGAAATCATCTCAATCTGCATATTTCTCCAACTTGGTTGAGGAAAACAAGCATGACCCTAAAAAACTTTTCAGGGTCATCGATACAGTCATGCACAAGAAAAAGGACATACCAATGCCTCAATCCGACTGTGAGGTCACTCAAGCTGAGAAGTTCAACACATTCTTTCTTGAAAAAATAGAAAGGATTCGCCTGGACATTGATAAGGCTCCACCCTGCCCAGTTTCGCCACCAGGTGACACTGCGAACAATAAGAGTGCAGCAAATATACCACGGCTTGAGAGGTTCACCCCCCTAACCATAGATGATGTGCGAAAATTAGTGAAGAGGTCTGCAAAGAAGTCATGTGAGCTGGATCCTATCCCGACTTGGCTCCTAATTGACCTCTTAGATGACCTCTTACCAATAATTACGGCCATCATAAATAAATCACTACTGGAATCAGCAGTATCTGAAAATATGAAAATAGCCATCATAACACCCCTGCTGAAAAAACTGGGTCTTGAATTGATTGAGAAAATTATAGACCTGTTTCCAACCTAACATACATCTCTAAACTTACAAAGAGGGCAGTAGCAGACCAATTAGTCCCTCATCTTGTAAGGAATGGCCTTACCGACAAATTTCAATCAGCCTACAAGGAATATCATAGCACTGAAACCGCTCTATTGAAGGTGCAAAATGATATCTTGCGCGACCTAAATGATAGGAAGTCAGTTATTCTGTTGTTACTAGACCTCTCGGCTGCCTTTGACACCATTGACCACCAAATCCTATTTGATCGGTTGGAGGCTAGATGTAATGTTAATGGTGATGCCCTCTCCTGGATTCGGTCATATCTAAGTAACAGGAAACAGTGTGTGAAGGTAGGGACTCACAGGTCCTGTCTCAAGCCTATAAAATATGGAGTTCCACAGGGCTCAGTCCTAGGTCCCATATTATTCACCATTTATATGACACCCCTATCTGACATTTTAGCCAAATATGGTCTGAGCTATCATATTTATGCTGATGACACCCAGATCTACATCCCTGTGGACCACATTTCCCCCCATCAAGCTGATATAAGCAGACACAAACTGGAGGAATGTGTCGATGAGGTCAGAAACTTCCTTATATCAAACAAGATGAAGATCAATGACGGGAAGACAGAAATGCTTATATGTACTGACAGATATAATACTGCCACCAGTAGCAGTAACCCAAACACAATAAGGGTTGGGGGCTCTGACATTGCTCCTAGTGAGTCAGTAGTGGATCTGGGCATAACCTTCGATTCTAATATGGACATGAAGGCCCAGATTAGGAAAATGTGCAAGAAAGGCTACTACCACATAAGGAACCTGTCTGCCATTAGACATTGTCTAGACGAGAAAACAGCTGTAACACTCACCCATGCCTTTGTTACCTCTACCCTAGACTATGGCAATGGCCTTCTTGCTGGCCTTCCTAAATCAGACACCATGAAGCTACAATACCTCCAAAACTCTGCAGCACGTGTCGTAGGAAAAATCAGGAAATTTGATCACATTTCAGGAAAACTGCGGGAACTGCACTGGCTTCCGGTTCACGCAAGAATTGACTTTAAGATCCTCCTTTTGACATGGAAGGCTCTAAATGGTAAGGCGCCGCCTTACCTGCGTGATCTACTCCTAGTCAAACAAGGAGAACGTGATCTAAGATCAAACGACGGCACTTACCTACAGATTCCTAAGACCCGACTAAGGACAGTGGGTGACAGGGCCTTTTCATCTGTCGGCCCTAGACTATGGAATTCCCTGCCTAGTGATCTTAGGACTAGTACCTCAGTCACCTCGTTTAAGAGTAGACTGAAAACCCATCTCTTCAGGATGCACGTCCTGAACACAGCGCTATGAACAGACTTGTCTGGTATCAGCGCTATACAAATTTTATTATTATTATTATTATTATTATTATTATCTCAATGGTACCATCAGCACATTGTTACTATTATCTCAATGGTACCATCAGCACATTGCTACCCTCAGCACATTGGTACTATTATCTCAATGGTACCATCAGCACATTGCTACTATTATCTCAATGGTATCATCAGCACATTGCTACTATTATCTCAATGGTACCATCAGCACATTGCTACTATTATCTCAATGGTACCA
Source organism: Amphiduros pacificus (assembly GCA_949316495.1). NCBI lineage: Eukaryota > Metazoa > Annelida > Polychaeta > Phyllodocida > Hesionidae > Amphiduros > Amphiduros pacificus. The sequence goes on along the minus strand of OX439005.1, from coordinate 8,220,048 downwards.
TCAGCAGCACATTGCTACTATTATCTCAATGGTACCATCAGCACATTGCTAGTATTATATCAATGGTATCATCAGCTCATTGGTACTATTATCTCAATGGTATCATCAGCACATTGCTACTATTATCTCAATGGTACCATCAGCACATTGCTACTATTATCTCAATGGTACCATCAGCACATTGCTACCATCAGCACATTGCTACTATTATCTCAATGGTATCATCAGCACATTGCTACTATTATCTCAATGGTACCATCAGCAGCACATTGCTACTATTATCTCAATGGTACCATCAGCACATTGCTACCATCAGCACATTGCTACTATTATCTCAATGGTACCATCAGCACATTGCTACTATTATCTCAATGGTACCATCAGCACATTGCTACTATTATCTCAATGGTACCATCAGCAGCACATTGCTACTATTATCTCAATGGTACCATCAGCACATTGCTACCATCAGCACATTGCTACTATTATCTCAATGGTATCATCAGCACATTGCTACTATTATCTCAATGGTACCATCAGCAGCACATTGCTACTATTATCTCAATGGTACCATCAGCACATTGCTACCATCAGCACATTGCTACTATTATCTCAATGGTATCATCAGCTCATTGCTACTATTATCTCATTGCCACCATCAGCACATTGCCACCATCAGCACATTGCTACCATCAGCACATTGCTACTATTATCTCAATGGTATCATCAGCTCATTGCTACTATTATCTCATTGCCACCATCAGCACATTGCCACCATCAGCACATTGCTACCATCAGCACATTGCTACCATTAGCGTGGTATCATTCCCTAATCGTAGGCTAATCATTCTTTAGCTTGGTTGGTGTAGTTTGCCTTTTTATTATGTTAGTAGTTCCACATATCCTATCTATTTGTTCGATTTAAGTTTAAATGATAATTGTCAACCATAATATTGTTTTTCAATACGTATGTATCTTCTCTACTCTTAATTAATGTAAATTCACGTAAGACATAAAGTCTATTGTTCATACTTGGCATAAAATGACAACTCCTGGTATCATAAGCTGTATAAACTGGTAGTAATGACCTTATTGACTATGGCATATAACGGGATATTCAGACCAATCTCTTGTGCCAGCAATTATACCAGAATAGCCTTGTATTGTCCAAGTAATTATGATGTGAATGGGCATTTACATGTGGCATCAAAGGTATTACTCCATGCGCCTCTTCCGGGGAAGCAAAATTCATAGCAAGCTTACCATGTAAATCCAGGAAATATGAAAACTTAGGGAATGTTTGTATGCTCCATCATGTAGACACATCGTCTCGCATTGAAACCATCGAAGCCTTATACAACAATCATACTCCAAAAAAATATGGCTCCTGGCACTTTCAGCATTGAATAAAGTATAATGATTTGTGACAAGTCTCTGTTCAAACAGGAAATTTAATCTCTCGACAAGTATTTATTATAGCATCTTTATTCGCACAAAGTTTAAAAACATTGGCACATATATAATATTCATATTTACAGACAGATATATATTTGAGAAAAAAATAAAATTAAACCAAAGTAAGGAGAGTTAGCTCATGGTTTCGCTTTACACAACGTCACTTTCAACATTATCTCAGTCATTTCGTGATGAGACATAGTTGTAGCATGTCACAGGTCCTTGACATGACAACCCACCCGGTCACAAATTTGCAAGGACAACGGGTTAACCCTTTGGCACAGACCTCAGCTCATATGTGAAATTGTAAAATGAAATCTATCTCGGCACAGCCAGGGATCGAACCCACAACGTTTGGATCACCACAGAGGAACTGGTGCTAATAAGCTGGCACTCTAACAAATAAATTGAAACGTTTCCGAAAAGTACACATTGAATCTGATACAATGCAATTATTATCTACTGTTGAGACTTTATGTCCCAGAAGTTTTGTTGTTGTTACATTACATAGGTCACTACCATTAACTCTAATAATGGCAACTCTTACAATACAGCCTCTTCCCTTGAAAATTAAAACTGACTCTTTGGACCATTAAAAGCTACATTAGATTCCCTTGCATACTTTTACCATATTATTACCATTTTCTGTAATGGCTGTAAGGTTGGAGGTAACAAACTCAGGTCGTCTGCAAAGCCCAGACCTCCAACGTATTGAATGCCACGGGCCGTGGCGCAGTTGGTTAGAGTGCCAGCTGATTAGCACCAGTTCCTCTGTGGTGATCCAAAGGTCGTGGGTTCGATCCCCGGCTGTGGCGAGGTTGAATTCATGATACAATTTCACACATGAGCTGAGGCCCGTGCGCGAAGGGTTAACCCGTTGTCCTTGTAAATCTGTGACCGGGTGGGTTGTCATGTCAAGGACCTGCGACATGACAATTCAGTGAGGCAGCACTATATCTGCTACAAGTAGGTCTCATCACGAAATGACCAAAATAATGTTGAAAGTGATGTAAAGCCCCAAACAAACTAAACAAACTAAACTAAACCAACGTATTGATGTCCCATATGACAACCAATACCACTTTTCTTCAACCTAATAAGCAGACCATTAATATATACAGCAAACAAAATAGGTGAGAGACTAAGAGTACACCACCCTGCTTAACACCATTTTTTACTGAAAAAGAATCAGATTTACATGATTTCCATTTTACCTGTAATTGTTGATTAGTATACACATGTATTAATCTGATAACAAGAGGAGACATTTCACGCTTAACTAGATCTTTAAATAATTTACAGTACAATGTACATGACACGATCAAATGCCTTAGTAGCATCTAGCAGCAAGGCATAAAAATTACTTCCATGTGCATTATAAAATCTTACAGTTTCAGGTAACACTGATGTGCACTTTTCATATGAAGCTTCTTGCAGTGGAAGGCTGAATTGTCACTGAATTGTCATGTCACAGGTCCTTGACATGACAGCCCACCCAGTCACAGATTTACAAGGACAATGGGTTAACCCTTTCGGCACAGGACTCCGCTCATGTGTAAAATCTCGGCATGACCGGGGATCGAACCCATAACCTTTGGATCAACACAGTGGAGCTGGTGATAATAAGCTGGAGCTTTAACCACCTGCGCAATGATCCGTGGCCGGCCAGACACGCTTGCCCTGGGCACATGCTCAGAAGTCAGAATCGGCCGGTGTCTCAGGTGCCGTGGAGCCCGCCGTGTGAGATGATTTTCAGTCATTGGATATCATGGAAACGCCTGGCAGTTAAAAGTTCCCTACAATGTCTTAATATGGCTGATAATCTCGATTTTGTTTTTGACTGCTGATAATCTCGATTTTGTCAAAAACAAAAACAAAAACAACAAAAAAACAAAACAAAAAACAAAAAAATATCTATGATAACAAATGTATTAAAGGTATACACAAATGGATTTCCTCATTTAATGGCTGATATTTGTCACAAATTTGCAATGTATTTATTTTCCTATAATATGAGGAAGATGCTTTTACCGTTTCATGAAGACGTGCGGAGTAGGTGTTCCCTTTTGGTACCATTTATGCTGAGTAAAAGTGACGCTATGTACCCACTGCAATAGTGAGTCTTGCTTTAAGAACTACGTTAATGATTTTCATATGTGTGATATATTGATATCTCAAGGGTGTTTATACTAATCTATTTGAGGCATTGTTCCGCTGGATTCGAACCCACCACCTCCATTATTCTTCAGTTGTGTCAGTGGCGGCCTGTCTGCAATCGTGGAAGAATGACTGGAAAAGAGTTGAATTGAATAATATTTCCCTTCCAAGAAAACAAAATCACATGGCTCCAATAATATTTGTCATAATTTGTCATAACTTTGAACAAACAAATTGTTATAAGACGGATAAGACAGGTATGATAGACTGAACTCTTTGACGCTTAAAGTGAAATATGATGTTCTTGCTATCACCTACCCTGTGCTAAAGTTTCTTTGTTACGTGGTGCTGATTTTGGCATCAATATAACTGCACTCGTTAAATACAGAAAGGTGATACCATTTCCATCTGAAATTCCATCAGAAATCTTACAATTTCCATTAACGAGTGCCAATGTAGGATAATACTCAACGTTCCTTTCATGAAAATGGTTTGAATTATATTTTGAAGACTTGATCTTATCATGTCTGAAGATAAATGTTTGAAGGACTGAAATGCAAGATTTGATATTAATAATGATGATGATGATTATGATGATGATGATGATTATGATGATGATGATGATGATGATGATGATGATGATGATGGTGATGATGATAATAATAATAATAATAATAATAATAATAATAATAATAATAATAATAATAATAATAATAATAATAATAATAATAATAATAATAATAATAATAATAATAATAATAAAAATAATAATGCCCGGGCGCATGCACAAATTGGAATCTTGCATGCACACGGACGAACACTTCACAGTGGCGTCAGTTCCTTGAACAATATTGGCCACAGAAGAAACCGATTTACAACCGACAGGAAATGACTACTCATTTCCCATGATCGTACCGATCACAGAATAACACAGATAGTTCCTTTTTTGACAACCATTGCCGACAGGCAAAAAAGGAACCATCTGTGTTACAAAAAAACATATTGTTTATTGCTATCTGACTGAAAATCATTCCACACTGAGATCTAGGCTTTACTGTAGATTGGGACTCTAACAAAATGAACACATCATTTGTGCAAGATAATTAATCAAGTTACCGCACTAAGTAAGATATATTTTTCCTTTTGATGAAAACAAAGCAGAAAAATAATAATAATAATAATAATAATAGTAATAATAATAATAATAATAATAATAATAATAATTATAATAATAATAATAATAATAATAATAATAATAATAATAATAATAATAATAATAATAATAATAATAATAATAATAATAATAATAATAATAATAATAATAATAATAATAATAATAATAATAATAAAATTCAAAGTTGCTGATAGGAAAGTGGAAAAGGAAAACATTTTGTTGTCAAATGTTTGAAGGAAATTGTTTGAAGAAAGCTAATATGAGGATAAATGCGGTTATCACATCCATTGGCTCATTATTCTAAACTTCACATTCCTATTGTATATAGTGATTCGAGGAAACCATCAAAATATATTGAATGGAATTGTGTAAGATTAATTTGGTTGCTAGGGAGATCAATGACCACGTTTTTACGTTACACACAATGTGTTGATATGGGTGCAGATTTTCTTGTGGATTTATTTTCATTATACATTCACAACCTTCCAATTTTACCATATAAATCAATACATAGACATTATCATTGTAAATACGACTAGAGTGTCATTATAATTAAAATCTTATTACTCAATTATAATATATATATATATTTATATATATATATATATATATATATATATATATATATATATATATATATATATATATATATATATATATATATATATATATATTGTAGGATATAGATTACCTACCCAGAGACTCTTAAGAATATATATAGACAATCATGGACAATCACGGTCTCTGGCAGAACATCATGCATAGGTATTGTGTGCCACGTGAAGTCAACAAGTGCAGGTTGATACATCGCCTTAACCACCACACCTGGAGATGACTCACCGGGCATAAGAGATCACGTGCAGGCAGACGAGCCCATGCAAAACCCCCGTGTTGCAAAAGGAAGCCACGCAGGAAAGACGAGTCCATGTGAAACCCAGTGTCGCAAAAGGAAGCCATGCAGGCAAACCCCACACACATGACGCGCAACGATCCTTTAAAAGGGCCCGCAACTGTTGGATCCTCGGAGAGCAGAGAGCAGCAGACCAGAATTCGGAGACCGGAAAGCAGAGAACCAGCGTCCACTTGCCTCGAAAGATCCACGACTCTCAGCATCGTGACCGCATAGACTTGGGTGTTTTATGTTTTCTCAGGACTCTATAAGTATCATGCATTTGGGTAGTTTATATGCCTCGCTCATTGCCATGCCGGCCTAGCCAGACAAGGATTCATAGCACCGAATAAAGGCAACTATTGTGCAGTGTATATCCTGTGTCTGCAGTCCTTATTACCTCACACCTCATATGGGTAGATAGGGTTGCTAGGTTCCGTGCCCCGCCTCACAGCCAGCGAGTAAAGTAGAGTCAGAGTAGAGTATCGATCCCCCCGTCCACGTCCCCCAACAACGGATACTCACAAACCATGGGTAACAATATATATATATATATATATATGTATTTTGTTATTGAATGTTGTACGATGTTCAATTATGCAGATGATAATACGTTAACAAATACACATGCAAATTATTACACATTCAAAACTGGCATTGGGACTGATGCAATCAATGTCACAGAGTGGTTTGAAGAAAATGGTATGCATGCCAACCCTGAGAAATATCAGGGCATAGTCTTTGGTAACAAAAAGATTGATGACAGCAGTTTTATTAACAAAGACCAGGAAATCCACTTTGAATCACATGTCAAATTGTTAGGCGTGGATATTGAAAAGAACCTAAAATTTGATACTCATGTTGATAATGTATGCCGGAAAGCAGGCAGGCAGGTAAATGCACTGATGAGGCTAAGCAGCATTCTTGACACAACAATTAAAATTGATATGTACCGTGCTTTCATACTGAGCAACTTTAACTACTGTCCACTTGTATGGATGTTCTGTGGGCAAGGTAGCATTAAGAAATTGGAACGCTTACAGTGTCGTGCATTAAGATTCACATATAATGACTTCACATCAACATATGATGAGCTACTTGAGATTTGTAATGAGCCAAGCTTATCAATCCAGAGAATACGTCTTTTAGCCATAGAAGTATATAAATGTGTCAACAAACTAGCACCTTCTTACCTTTGTGAACTCTTTGAAAAACATAAGATACCCTATGAATTACGAGATGACAATAAACTGACACAAAAGGCATACCGAACAGTGACACATGGTTTCAAATCCTTTTCTTATGCAGGGGCAAGATTATGGAACAACATCCCCCCACATGTCAAAGACAGCATGAATCTAAATGTTTTTAAGGAAAGAATCAAGGCATGGGACCCATGTGATTGTTTACCATGATTTTAATTAGCACATATGACTATGAACATTGTATATAGTGTACATATTGTATTTTTATTCTGTCACAAAAAAGCTTTTAAGCTTGTGTTATCCTGTTTTAAAATGTGACCCTAAATAAATATTTTTGTATTTGTATTTGTATTTGTATTTGTATTTGTATAAATATATATATATATATATATATATATATATATATATATATATTACACTTAAAATATCACCTTAGTATAAAGTAACACAATTATATATAATTAAGAAAACTTAATTTTACATTTTACATAACTTGTATTGTCAATTGTTCTTTACAAAGCGTTACAAATCACTTAACAAATATTTATTTACATTCCGTCTAATCACTGGTGAATAACAATAACAAGAACAATTAATCATATTTTACAAAATACTTGATATATAAACACTTTATGAGTAATCTTGTCATGCTGGTGGATAACAAAGTAAAGATTGGTGGGAAATTGTTTCATAACTACCACAATCACAACAACAACGTTACTCTGCTATAAACTAAACATTTTTCAACTCATTAAGTTCACAATGGAAAATACTTAGAGTCAATGTTTCTGTTTTCACATGTATTTGTCAACTGCCACTAACAAATAAACAATAAATACAAGAATAAGAATCCTATTTCTTTCACATTAAACTGATTTTTATTCAGAATTCTAATGCAAAACTGGCACTTATATATTCTTATATATGCTGTTTGGTAATTGCTAAATGGCCTTTTGTACATTCAAAATGGGGCTGCACTAAAACAGTATATATTTCTAAGGCATAACAGTATTACTCTCTTTCAAGGAAACATTTAGTCCTTTAGATATTCTTACCTTGCAAGGTATTTTCCAATATCATGATTGTTAAAATTATGTGTGTTTTGTGGAGATAGTGAACATTTTTGTAATGATTGACACACATTGGAGACAGAAATTTTTGTTATGTCGATTTATTTTATTATGGTATAAATATTATATTTACTTCTATTGAACAAAATGAAGGGCACGATTATAATTGGAACTTACGTACTTGATCTTAATTAATGCCTCAGTCACATTTGCGCCGATTTCAGTAAAGATGCCCGGCCGATGGGTATTTTTTACAAAATCGGCAGGCAGTTCAGATTGCCGTGCGGGCACAGGGAGATCATCGGCCACAATTGGGCATCTTTAAGACGTCGGGCGGGTCATCGGGAACTTTTATCTGGAACATAAAAGTTGCCGGCGTTTCCCCGATGTCTTATACCTCAGTCACATTTGCGCGGATTTCAGTAAAGATGCCCGGCCGATGGGTATTTTTACAAAATCGGCAGGCATTTCAGATTGCCGTGCTGGCACCGGGAGATCATCGGCCACAATTGGGCATCTTTAAGACATCGGCCGGGTCATCGGGAACTTTTAGCTGCCACATAAAAGTTGCCGGCGTTTTCCCGATGTCTTATCAGCAAATATCATCTCAAAGTACACAGCAGGGTCCCGGCAGTGTCCCGCAGGGACATCGGCAGATTATCTTAGGGCTGCCGGTGGCATCGTGCAGTGAAAATAGGATTATTTTTATTTCATGTGTTCACAGGCCATCGTCAGATGATCTGACGGGCTCCCTACGATGCCACATAGACGTCTTTAGGACGTCCTTCAGACGTCTGGCAAATGAGACAGACGTCTTTAGGATATCTCATAGACGTCTGTCAATGAGACAGACGTCTTCAGGATATCCTGCAGACGTCTTTGACATCCCATCTAGCAAGTGTCGTGTAGCACCCGTGTATAATGTTACCACAGCTACGGCATATCTGAGATTGTTGCTGATAAACTCCCCGGCGCCCAGCAGACTGTGAAGTCGGCCGATTGTTACTTCCCGGTCGGCGCCCGGTGCAAATGTGACTGAGGCATAATGAGCTGTTTGTACAGATCTTCATTCAGGGAAATGTGTATGCAATCGAGCATTAAAACATTGCGTAACTCCATAAAAAACATATAAAATCACCGCAGACTTATATTGAGAGACATTCACTGCCAAACATTTTAAAACTTAAGAATAAATAGAATAAATATCAAAATAACAGAGGCTGCCTGGTGGGATCATTTTTCTGCTTTCCCCATTCAGGATTTTCTCATTTCAATCTAGTATGGAGAATTAATAGCAATGTCTGGTCAATAAACTGTTATTTGGTCAGCAGAACTGAAAAACTTAAATCTGCAATCATTAAAAGACTGCAGATTCATGAGAATAAAATCATGATTCTGTTGTGATTTTAAGATTGTGGTACATTCAGGTGACAAGCCTGAGTGAACTACCGGTTAAACATAACTCGAAAATTAATAATATCCTCTCAAAACTGATCAAAACCTACTTGTATACAAAGTGTACAGAATACATAAGAATATATCATAAAGGAATGCTGCACCACCTTCCTCAGGCTATGATTCATAAAGGAATGCTGCACCACCTTCCTCAGGCTATGACTCATAAAGGAATGCTGCACCACCTTCCTCAGGCTATGATTCATAAAGGAGTGCTGCACCACCTTCCTCAGGCTATGATTCATAAAGGAATGCTGCACCACCTTCCTCAGGCTATGATTCATAAAGGAATGCTGCACCACCTTCCTCAGGCTATGATTCATAAAGGAATGCTGCACCACCTTCCTCAGGCTATGACTCATAAAGGAATGCTGCACCACCTTCCTCAGGCTATGATTCATAAAGGAATGCTGCACCACCTTCCTCAGGCTATGATTCATAAAGGAATGCTCCACCACCTTCCTCAGGCTATGACGACGTATGCTCATTGAAGCTGTATGATTTAAACTAATTCTATGATTATACTCACCTATGATTAACAACATGTGAACAGTCAGTATCTTTTCACCAGAATCTCCAGCCAATGGAGAATATTTTGCATAATATCAGAGATTGTGACCTTCGCACTGGAGCACCTCACTATGGTGCCCAGACCTTTACCTGCTTCATTTACATATATATATAATAAATGTGTGATGAAATGAGCAATTAGGGCATGCTTTCCACATTATATTTCCTGAATATATCTGTAGTTTTACTTTTTGCTGAATGTTATTAATCTGTCATTGAAATTGAAAGGTCCCTGATACAGGTAATGCATTATATGTTTATGCCTATATCTCAAAGTGAAATGCCTATATCTCAGAGTGGAATGCTTTTAGTTGACAAGATTCAAGATTCAAAACATCTTTATTAAAGTGACAAGAAGTAGACATATTCAACAAGACATTTACAGTTTAAACATACTTCCCAGCCATAGAGGCTTATTTGTCACTATACACACTTAATAATATAATTCAGGGTACTACAAGAGCAGGCAACATTAATTGTATATTTTTTTGTCTTCTGTGCATGAAGGCATTATATGCAAATTTTGATACCAGTATTTGACAGGACTCCATTAAGTACATAAACTTTTCTTTATCTTGTAAATCATTAAAACCAGGATATTTATCACAAACTTTAGTGTACAAATTTAGCCTAGCATCACTATATAATGGACATCTACAGATAAAGTGGAATTCATCTTCAATTTCATTGCTAGTACATAGTTCACAAATTCTATCTTCTAGTCTAATACTTTCAAGGGAAGAATACCACATCTGAGTTTAGCTAAAACTGAGCGTTCACATTTTGGAAGATAGCTAATTATATATTTGTCCACCTCAGTATTTCTCTTAAAATTTACATATGTTCTCAGTTTAGGTTTATTGATACATTCATTATAACAACGATTAGCATCAATAAGAAAAATTTTACTTTTGGCTAAATTTAAATCACATGTACTCCTGTGATCGTATATATCACTCATATCAACTGAATGGAAAATAGCCCGGAGCTCAGATGACCAGTTATTATACAAACTTGCCTGAGAGTAGTCCCACTCATATATTTTCTTAGTTAATCCAGAGTTAGACATATTAACAAGCCTATTCCAATATCTTAACATATTAATCCATCTCAAACTCTGCATATGACACCATCCAACCTCAGCCCTAAGTGCAGGTATAGGAATAAATCTATGAACTCCTAGATAAAAACGAATAGCTTGACAGTGGTATGTATATATCTCAAAGTGGTATGTCTATACCTGAGACTGGAATGCTTATATCTAAGAGTGGAATGTGAGGACAATGACCTCAGATAAAAGTCATGATGCATCAACCTCCCAGGAATAATTAGTATTTGTGGGTGAATACCTGTAATGTGTTTTACATTTTGTGTATGGTTAAATGACAGAGTGTTTGTCCAGAAAAGATAAATGGTGAAATGACTGGATGTTGTCTCTTTATGATTTCAGCCATATAGAATACATCAAGACATTCATGTTCGATTCACCTGTGTAATTGATATTGGCATTCAACTATCACATTTGAGGTGATCATCTTTGGTGTCATATAATTACGTGCAGGTTGGCTTTTATTTTTTTCCTGGAAGCTCAGTTGCCGTTGTCATTGAGTTATCTAACATGTATTTCTTGTTCCACCAACATAAAATCATGAGTGCTTCCTTTCTAAATCCTGCTCCAGTTAGACAATAAAGAAAGAAGTTAGTGCTATGGTTGATATAAGCCATAGTGTCCACAATGGCTTCAACAACAGCATAGTGAGCTTCTTGTGAATTTGTGCTGACAACATAAGGTTTGGCAATGAGCACTATAATGCTGGGTGTGATAAGAATAAGGAACACTAAGCTCACGCTCAACAGCATAGCCGTCATCTGATTTGTGTTCTTCTTGTCAGAAGATTGACCACTTCCTGATCCTGTTCCATTCTCATTGCCATGCTTAACTTTATTTCTGATCTGAACAAACTTGTAGCAGATAATGATATTCAGAGCAAGAATTGCTGAAATTGGAACAAAAGCATAAAATGTGAATGCAATCCAAGGTCGAATGAATTTACCAAAATATTCATAATCTTCATTAGGCCAACCACAGTGGAAAACATCAATCGTGCCATCTTCATTCTCAAATGTTTGAGTGCCACGTGTCCAAAACAAATGACCATTCTTTGCTGCTCCAAGCAAAACAACACAAGCAGATATTACCTTAGCTCTGAAAGGTGTGCACATGTGCTTCATTTTCAAGGGGAAAGTGATAGCAATAAAGCGATCAACAGTCACTGCAACCAAGAGCCACACAGCTACATCACTAATGGTGAAGAGAAGAAAGAAGGTCCATCGACAAGACCATGGATGTAAACCAATTAGATTAATCTGACCCAAAAATCCAAAAAGAAAAAATAATTGTCCAACATAGACTGTGATTGTATCTGCAATGGCAATAGAGGCAAAATAGATTCCTGCTGAGGTTTTTTTCATGGACTTTGTTTTCATAACAATAAATGTCATAGTATTACCAAAGGTGCCAATGAAGATAGTAATAAAGGCAAAAACAGCTCTGCAGTTACCTGCATGTGTACGCAAAGCAGAAGAATATAAAAATGTTCCAACATCTGGCATATGATCAGATACATTTTCAGCATCTGATACTGAAAGTATACCTATATTTGTTGCGTTATTCATATTTACATCAACACACTTAATACTTTAGTCATTAGGTAATATAATATTTAGTCCTGAAATGAACAAGAAGAGAACAAATATTTGGCACTGATAAGCATATATATCTATATACATAATGTATAATGTATTCGTGTATAAACACCAGATCCACACACACACACACACACAGATAATGCATGAAATTTTTTATGTTTCCAATATCATATCTTTAAGCAAACCATTGGATTAGGCACTGGGCACACCATTGGATTAATCATTGAATTTATCATTGGATTTATCATTGGATTTATCATTGGATTTATCATTGGATTTATCATTGGATTTATCATTGGATTTATCATTGGATTGGTCACTGGACAAAGAAAGATCCCCGTTTTGGAAACCTTGAAGGTGAACATTTTTCCAAAGATTCCAAATGATAATTGGTATAAAAATATCACCAAACAATCAATTGATTATTGTCCCTACTGATCCAGAAATGTTTAATACTGTTATTTTGTAAGGAAATTTACAACTTTTCTCACAACTTCAAAAACATTCACCTCTCTCAGAAAAAAACAAAGAAATCACTCTGATTTATCTGAATTGATCTCAAGTGCACGAACCAGGCCTCCTTTCATATACTGGTGAGGATCTAATGGTAGCATGAAATATGTTGTGTATTCAAAGGCATTTTTTTCCGTAATTGTAGCATGCTAATCGCAAGATCAAAAAGAGAATAATATCATAAGCAAAACGTGACAAAGACATCACAACATATGTTCATGTGTCAGACAAGTCAAACATGATAGTGAACCAAACTAGATATTGTAATGTGGTGTCTAACAGTTCTTATGGGCTGGGGACATGGTGTTATTCTTTCTAAATAATCTACATTTTCGCATTGCCACTATATGTGTGTGTGTGTCTGTGTGTGTGGGTGGGTGTGTGTGTGCCTTGTAACCCAACAAATATTAGTTTACATATGTACATGGTAATAAAGTTAAGTTGCCCTTAATTATGCTCTGATCATATGGTGTAATCCTTTCCTAGCCAATCACCAAAGAGTATCCTGAATAATTAGTTGGAATAAAACACAAATGTGCTGCCATTAGCACATTGCTACTATTATCTCAATGGTACCACTAGATCATTGCTACCATCAGCACATTGCTACCATCAGCACATTGCTAATATTAGACCATTGCTACCATCAGCTCATTGCTACTATTATCTCAATGGTATCATCAGCACATTGCTACTATTATCTCAATGGTATCATCAGCACATTGCTACTATTATCTCAATGGTACCATCAGCACATTGCTACTATTATCTCAATGGTATCATCAGCACATTGCTACTATTATCTCAATGGTATCATCAGCACATTGCTACTATTATCTCAATGGTATCATCAGCACATTGCTACTATTATCTCAATGGTATCATCAGCACATTGCTACTATTATCTCAATGGTATCATCAGCACATTGCTACTATTATCTCAATGGTATCATCAGCACATTGCTACTATTATCTCAATGGTACCATCAGCACATTGCTACTATTATCTCAATGGTATCATCAGCACATTGCTACTATTATCTCAATGGTATCATCAGCACATTGCTACTATTATCTCAATGGTACCATCAGCACATTGCTACTATTATCTCAATGGTACCATCAGCACATTGCTACTATTATTTCAATGGTATCATCAGCACATTGCTACTATTATCTCAATGGTACCATCAGCACATTGCTACTATTATCTCAATGGTATCATCAGCACATTGCTACTATTATCCCAATGGTATCATCAGCACATTGCTACTATTATCTCAATGGTATCATCAGCACATTGCTACCATTAGCTCATTGCTACCATCAGCACATTGCTACCATTAGCGTGGTATCATTCCCTAATCGTAGGCTAATCATTCTCTAGCTTGGTTGGTGTAGTTTGCCTTTTCATTATGTTAGTAGTTCCACATATCCTATCTATTTGTTCAATTTAAGTTTAAATGATAATTGTCATCCAGAATATTGTTTTTCAATAGGTATGTATCTTGTCTCCTCTTTATTAATGTTAATCCACGTAAGACAAAGTCTATTGTTACTTTGAGAAGTAAACCACGTAAATGCATCATGCAAACATGATAAACCATTCATATGTCATGACTGTGGTGAGTCGGGCCATAAACGTAGAAAATGTCATCTACTAGGGTAACTACTAGGGGTGTGGCAATCAAGAAGAGAAGGTCAAATCTCACATATGCAATGAATTAGATCGCTGTATTCCAACATCAAACCGTTTTGATGTATTGAGTGAAATGTATGACAATGATAATTTATTTGTATCTGATTTATGTAAAAGTAGTATAGGCAGCAATACAAATGTTAATGTTGTACAGTCAGGTTTGACTGGCAGTTGTAAAGGTACTGAGGATACTCTCAGAGATAGAGAGAATACAGAGAATACTCTCCATACACATGATGAGTCAAATATTAATGATAAAGATGGTGATTTTATTTTCTCTTTTGAATCATCAATGGGTTCAGATATAATGTGTAATCATGACATGAAATGATAATAACAACGATTGTAGCATTTCTCAGGGTGACCCAATGATCACAGTCTTGAAGGATATTAGATGTAAACATGGTCAGAATTAAGTTTTTGCTCATGTAAATATTAATAGCCTAGGAAAAGAACAGGAGTATATGAAAGAATTGTTAATTAATAAAAATATTGATGCACTGTGTATTACAAAAAGTAAATTGAGTGACTGCTACAACGACATTGAATTATATATCCAGGGCTTTAAAAGGTACAGAAAGGTTAGAAAATCTAATTCTGGTGGTAAGTGGCATGGATAAGATCTGATATACCACATAGAAGACTATCACACAAAAGAATTTGATAAGAAACATCATATTGAAAGCATGGTCTTTGAGATGAAAATAAAAAAAACAAAAGTGGTTTCTATTATTAACATATAAAAACCCCAAGGTTTCCAATAATATATTTTTACCCAAGCTTTTTACATTTTATGACAGTGTTGCTAATGAAGCAAAATATTATTCTCTTAGGTGATATTAACATTTATATGATGCAAAAGGATGATATATTTACACAGGAATTGTGCCATCTATATGGCTTATCTAATCTTATTAAAGATCCAATATTTTTAAATCTCAAAGAGGGACACTATTGGATGAACAGAAACAAGTTTCAGAATCCTTTTTATATCCATTGTAGTAGTAGTGATTTTCATAATATGGTGGGTTGTGTTACTAGGTTAAGGGTACCACCACAAAGCCTCACCAGAATTCAGTATAGATCTTATAAGAATTTTGATGAAAATAAGTTTAGACAAGATGTTAACAATAAACCATTTCATGTTGGTGACATTTTTTATGAGGTGCATGATCAGTATTGGTTTAGCTCTAAACCATACTCTGAAATTATTGAGGAACATGCACCCATGAAAAAAAAGAGTAATCAGAACTGAACAAATTCCATATTTGAACGCTGCTTTAAGAAAGCAAATGTATATAAGAAACATGTATAAGAATGAATACTTTAAGTACAGGGATATACATATGCATATTAAGTAATGCAAACAAAGAAATGCAGACACAAATGAGAAGAGGGGCAATTAAAAATTATTTTATCAGTAAATGCAAGGATAATGTTTCACCTAAAGATTTTTGGAACTCCGTTGTACCATTTTTATCCAATAAGACTCAGAACAGAGAAAATATAATTCTCAATGAAGGAGGCAACATAATCACTGATAATATTGAAATATGTGATATTTTTAATAACTTTTTTAGCTCAGTAGCTGACTCTATAGGAATACCTGATGGAATCGACTTAGATCAAGATAATTTCATCGATGAGGTTTTGAACCGACATAGCAATTTACATTTGATTTCAAACTTGTAAATACAGATCTAGTATCAAAAGCCTTAGGTAAGGTAAAGCCAAACAAGGCTACAGGCTTTGATAATATTCCACCTATGAAATTATGTAATGATGAATTATCTTCTATACTCACTGCAACAATAAACAGGAGTTTTGATGAGAGTAGCTTTCCTGATGACATGAAAAAGGCAGAAGTATCCCCAATTTTTAAGAAGAAGGATGATTTGATAAAGGATAGTTATCGACCCGTTAGTATTTTGGCTTGTTTCAGTAAAGTATCTAAAAGCATGATAGCTGATTAATTAATTTCACACTTTAATTCCCTGTTTAAGAAGTTGCTATGTGAAAATATTGAAATGTGAAATGGTGTTTTTACGTCTCTTTCACAACAATGGGCATATCAGGTTGACTTTCGAGCCTTTTACCCAGTCTGAAAGTAACACTGCCGGCAGTGGGAGTCAAACCCACTACCTGCCGTCCTCATCTTATTTATCCATCAAAGGCACAGATCCTACATTCTACCAACTGTGCTAGTGGGGTCGGTTTGCTATGTGAATATAGAAAGAAATATGGATGTGATCATGTATTAATTAGGCTTTTTGTCCAAGGCATTCGATTGTATCCCACATGGGTTGCTAATTTGTAAATTAAAAGCTTATATTTTAAGTAAGGATGCCTGCAAATTTTTAAGTACTTACCTATCAGGGAGATTTCAAAGGGTCAAAATAGCAGATGGAAGAGGTTCCTGGGAACCCATGAAAAAAGGTAGTCCTCAAGGCTCACGTTTAGGTCCCTTGTTATTCAATATCTTTATTAATGATTTTTTTTGTTCATAGATACGTGCCAGCTGTTCAATTATGCTTATGATAACACATTAGACATAAATGGAAGCACAATTCATTGTGTAATTGAATCATTCAAAGTAGATACAGTAGATTCAAAGTAAATTGGTTTATTGGTAATTTCATGCAAGCAAATCCTGAACATTTTCAAATTATAATTTTAAAACCATTTTCTGGTAAAGACCCTCTGCCGTAAAGTGTATAGATCAATGGCCTATCTATTGTAAGAGAAAATAATGTAAAACTGTTAGGTATTACTATGGATGATAAGCTTAAAGTTGACATTCAGGTAAACAATATGTGTACCAGAGCGTCAAAGCAGCTTAATGTGATATGCAGATTTGATAAAAAGGAGAAGAAGCTAATTTATAACACATTCATACTGTCTAATTTTAATTTTTATTGTCCAGTAGTCTGGCATTTTTGTGGCATAACAATTGGAAAAAATTGTAAATTGGAAAAGATCCAAGAAAGAGCACTTAGATTTCTTTCAGATGACTTTAAAAGTGATTATATTGTACTATTAGACAAAGCAGAAATTGACACTATGCATTTAAAAAGAATTAAAGCTATACTAAATGAAGTATTCAAAACATTAAATGATTTGAATCTACCATTTATGAAAGAACTGTTTGATGTAAAAGAGCCAACGCATGATCTTGGATACACAAGTATTTTAATACAATACAGCCCCGTTGTAAAAAGGTTACCTATGGCAGGAATTCATTTAAATACAATGGGGCACATTTGTTGAATATGTTATCAAATAATGTAAAGATTAATACTACATGTGTCAGTTTTAGAAGAATATTAAAAGATTGGGATGGCCCCAAATGTTGTTGCTCCCAATGTTCCTTTGTACCATGAGGTTTATGTAAATAATGTGTATATAGTTGTATTATTTGTATATAACAATCAATCGATAAATAGCTTTCAGCTAATGTTTTTATAAAGGCCACGGGCCGTGGCGCAGTTGGTTAGAGTGCCAGCTTATTGGCACCAGTTCCTCTGTGGTGATCCAAAGGTTGTGGGTTCGAACCCCGGCCGTGCTGGGATTGAACTCATGATACAATTTCCCACATGAGCTGAGGCCTGTGCCAAAGGGTTAACCCGTTGTCCTTGTAAATCTGTGACCGGGTGGGTTGTCATGTCAAGGACCTGCGACATGACAATTCAGTGAGGCAGCACTATATCTGCTACAAGTAGGTCTCATCACGAAATAACTGAAATAATGTTGAAAGTGATGTAAAACCCCAAACAAACAAACAAACAAACTAATGTTTTTATGTAGCAAATCGTTTTCAAATAAAATATATCTTATCTTATTTTATCTTATACTTGGAATATATAAATGTAAAATAATAAAACATTGAAATGACAACTCCTGGTATCATACGCTGTATAAACTGGTAGTAATGACCTTATTGACTATGGCATATAATGGGATATTCAGACCAATCTCTCAGTTATACCAGAAGAGTGTTGTATAGTCCAAGTAATTATGATGTGAATGGGGATTTACATGTGGCATCAAAGGTATTACTCCATGTGCCTTTACTGGGGACGCAAAATTCATAGCAAGCTTACCATGTAAATCCAGGAAATATGAAAACTTAGGGAATGTTTGTATGCTCCATCATGTAGACACATCGTCTCGCATTGAAACCATTGAAGCCTTACACAACAATCATATTCAAAATGCTGTTTTCCCATTTTGATTGTTTTATAAAAAAAAATATGGCTCTCAACACTTTCAGCACTGAATAAAGTATAATGATTTCTGACAAGTCTCTGTTCAAACAGGAATTTTAATCTCTCAACAAGTATTTATTACAACATCTTTATTCGCACAAAGTTTAAAAACTTTGGCACATAAATAATGTTCAAATTTACAGACAGATATACATTTGAGAAAAAAAAAACAAAGTACGGAGAGTTAGCTCATGGTTTCGCTTTACACAAATTACTTCAATCATTTCATTAACATCATCATCTGATAAAAGGTCACAGAAAGAAACTCCATCAGGTAAATCAATTAATTCTTTTACTGTGATAGCATTGCATAAATTGTCATTACTACTATTTTAATACCATCTTTCACCCACAACAATTACACACATCAATATCACTAAACAATTTATAACTGAATTTCATTCCCATTCTTGACATTGGATTAAAAACAGACATCTTTGTCACGTCTTTTTACAATAGATGATTTGCTATTTATACAACTTGAATTTGAGAAATCGTTTTTCTAAACTTATCTCAAGAGGCATACATTCTGCCAACAACGGTATTATATATCTGTGAGTCATATAGGAAACTTTCCAGATAACCCTTAGTGCTTTACGCCATGCAATGCAAGCATCTGACACAGACTTACTGGACAGTTACCATTTTCTGTAATGCCTGTAAGGTTGGAGCTAACAAACTCAGGTTGTCTGCAAAGCCCAGACCTCCAACATATTGACGTCCCATATGACAACCAATACCACTTTTCTTCAACCTAATAAGCAGACCATCAATATATACAGATAACAATAAAATAGGTGAGAGTACACCACCCTGCTTAACACCATTTTTTACTGAAAAAGAACCAGATTTACATGATTTCCATTTTACCTGTAATTGTTGATTAGTATACCCATGTATTAATAATCTGATAAAAAGAGGAGACATTTCACGCTTAACTAGTTCTTTAAATAATTTACAGTACATGACACGATCAAATGCCCTAGTAGCATCTAGCAGTAAGGCATAAACATCACTTCCACGTGCGTTATAAAAACTTACAGTTTCAAGTAACGCTGATGTGCCCTTTTCATATGAAGCTTCTTGCAGTGGAAGGCTGAATTGTCACTGAATTGTCATGTCACAGGTCCTTGACATGACAGCCCACCCAGTCACAGATTTACAAGGACGGGTTAACCCTTTCGGCACAGGACTCAGCTCATGTGGGAAATCTCGGCATGGCCGGGGATCGAACCCATAACCTTTGGAACACCACAAAGGAGCTGGTGATAATAAGCTGGAGCTCTAACCAGCTGCGCCACGGCCAGTGGCCCGCCAGACACGCTTGCCCCGGGCACATGCTGAGCAGTCAGAATCGGCCGGTGTCTCAGGTGCCCGCCATGTGAGATGATTTTCAGTCATTGAATATCATGGAAACGCCTGGCAGTTAAAAGTTCCCTACAAAGTCTTAATATGGCTGATAATCTCGATTTTGTTTTTGGCTGCTGATAATCTCGATTTTGTCAAAAACAAAAACAAAAACAAAAAAAACAAAACAAAAAACAAAAAAATATCTATGATAACAAATGTATTAAATGTATACACAGATGGATTTCCTCATTTAATGGCTGATATTTGTCACAAATTTGCAATGTATTTATTTTTCCTATAATATGAGGAAGATGCTTTTACCGTTTCATGAACACATGCGGAGTAGGTATTCCTTTTTACACCATTTATGCTGGGTAAAAGTGACGCTATGTACCCACTGCAATAGTGAGTCTTGCTTTAAGAACTACGTTTATGTTTTTCATATGTGTGATATATTGATATCTCAAGGGCGTTTATTCTAATCTATTTGAGGCATTGTTCCGCTGGAGTCGAACCCACCACCTCCATTATTCTACAGTTGTGTCAGTGGCGGCCTGTCTGCAATCGTGGAAGAATGACTGGAAAAAAGCTGAATTGAATAATATTTCCCTTCCAAGAAAACAAAATCACATGGCTCCAATAATATTTGTCATAATTTGTCATAACTTTGAGCAGACAAATTGTTACAAAACGAATAAGACAGGTATGATAGACTGAACCCTTTGACGCTTAAAGTGAAATATGATGTTCTTGCTATCACCTACCCTGTGCTAAAGTTTCTTTGTTACGTGGTGCTGATTTTGGCATCAATATAACTGCACTCGTTAAATACAGAAAGGTGATACCATTTCCATCTGAAATTCCATCAGAAATCTTACAATTTCCATTAACGAGTGCCAATGTAGGATAATACTCAACGTTCCTTTCATGAAAATGGTTTGAATTATATTTTGAAGACTTGATCTTATCATGTCTGAAGATAAATGTTTGAAGGACTGAAATGCAAGATTTGATATTAATGATGATGATGATGATGCTGCTGATGATAGTAATAATAATAATAATAATAATAATAATAATAATAATAATAATAATAATAATAATAATAATAATAATTATAATAATAATAATAATAATAATAATAATAATAATAATAATAATAATAATAATAATAATAATAATAATAATAATAATAATAATAATAATAATAATAATAATAATAATAATAATAATTATCAATAATATGAATAGGAATGATAGAGTCATTAATTAACTCATACCCAGCATCCGCTGCACCAATCAGCTTGATCTTGGGCTCATTTGAAAGAAAAAGTTGAGATATTAAGAAAGGTGGAAGGGACATAGCATACATTCCTTTTATTATTAGTCAAAATAGCCAAAAACTGGTATTTCAAGCAGTACAGAGGGAGGAACTTGCATAAAGGTAACAGCAGTATTTTACATGATCACATCAACATAATTTATGATGTTACCATGACGTCACTATGTTGACACTTGTCTGATGTCACTATGACAACATTTGCCTGTCTGACGTCACTATGATGACACATTTCTGTATGACGTCATCATGTTTATCTTAGTTGCAATGTCAAGAAGACTTCACTCCAGGTTAAATCATCTTTCTCCTTCAATTCTCCCTATCTGCTCTCCCGTATCCGCTGCATTTTCAGAGAGCTACGATCGAATTTCACCTCGATTGTTGCCTCGATTGTCGCACTGGGTACTTCCGGTCAAAACACCAGTCAAAACAAACGCACGTTATTCCTCCGTCATTTCAATCTGCTAGATAAGTGTGAACAGGTCTTCAACGGTCATCTTATGTTCACTAATTGATTAATCATGTTCCAATGTAAATAAACTGAACTGCAATTTCAAAAATATGTACTGCATGTGTCCTGAGTGCAGACATTCACTACGTGAGGTCCGTGGGCCAAACATGTGCCCCGGAAGTATAGCGTGCAACAAATCGGCCCACAATGCATTGCGAATCAACCGAGCTGACATCTGGTGTTCAATAAACCGGGAGAGCAGATAGCGAGAATTGTCATGAATTATTGACAAAACTGTGGTCATTTGTATATACGATATTCAGTGGAAAGAAATGTGCATCTTGTAGTCTCACGCAACTGTATTTACCTTGCTCACAGCATCAAGAAGTCTTCATCGCAGGTTAAATCATCTTTCTACGGCTTATTGCATTCGGCGCGTAGTGCGCGTTTATGCGCGTTGTGTCAGTTATGCGCGTTGTGTCAGTTCTGGTATTTTTGGGGGCTTTTGGGATCAAAATGTTTGAATAGAAATGTTTGTATGTACATACTAGATAACATCAAACTTGGATTTAAATCATGAAACCCAACCATTTGCGAGTTTTAAAAATGACACTTCACTGAATTTGGCGGGAATCAGCTTTTGTATATTGGCGTGTCCAGAAATGGATATTGAAGGGGGTGTTCAATTTAAGAAATTTCACAATTTATATCATTTGGCATTTCTTCTTCTTATAGGACTTTGTATGATATTTGTGAACACAATATACCAAAAAAATAATAAATACTTGTACAGAAAAGATACTGTAGTGTACCCCATTTTAACAAATGTAAAACCCTGGACCTGCCACTGATGCCTTTCACACACTGTCCTTCTGTGACGTCACACTGAGACAAGTCACTCTGTGTTGAACGCGCCATTTATCAAACGCGCAACGTGCCGAATGCAAAAAGCCTCTTTCTACAGTGACCGGCAGCCAAATCCGCACATTTTCATGTTTTTCACTCCCGATTTTCACAAAACCTTTCGAAACTTTGTAAAAACTGCTCACATCAATAGAAGACCGTCAGTCTTAAAGGCCTGTGAAGTAAAAATGCTATCCATTCAATATTTACAGAATTATTGGGAAATTCGTGCATTCAGTAAACCTGCAGATTGTCCGAGTTTCCATTGACTTATACGGAGAAGTTGGCTACGTCACCACTTCTGACGTCATTTGACAGTGACAACATCACTCGTGCCATGAAAACAAATTAACACTTATAGCGTTTTGAAAAGCAGTGGGAATACAAGATAACGTGTGAGAGACAATACTCAACTCAATTGCAATTAGTACAGCAAGGTTTGCTTTATGTTTTACTGAGTTAAAAAATGTCCGAGTTTAATCTGCCGGTTTCGGACAGTTGCCAGTCACTGTACACCAATTATTGACGAAACTGTGGTCTTTTATATGTGTAATATTCAATTGAAAGAATTGTGCATCTCGTAGCTTCACGCAACTGTGTTCTAGTAGCTTCACGCAACTGTGTTTAGCAGACGACAACAGAACAGCAGGAGACAACAGAGCAGCAGACGACAATAGAGCTGCAGACGACAACAAAGCTGCAGTTGACAACAGAGCTGCAGAGGACAACAGAGCTGCGGAAGAAAACAGAGCAGCAGACGACAACAGAGCTGTAGACGACAACAGAGCTGCAGATGACAACAGAGCTGCAGACGATAACAGAGCTGCAGACGACAACAGAGCTGCAGGTGACAACAGAGCTGCAGAAGACAACAGAGCTGCAGATGACAACAGAGCTGCAGACGATAACAGAGCTGCAGACGACAACAGAGCTGCAGGTGACAACAGAGCTGCAGATGACAACAGAGCTGCAGACGATAACAGAGCTGTAGACGACAACAGAGCTGCAGATGACAACAGAGCTCCACAGAGACGACAACAGATTTGCAGAAGACCGAAGAACAGCAGAGAACAACAGAGCTGCAGACGACAGCAGAGTTGCAGGCGACAATAAAACTGCAGATGACAACAGAACTACGTTTCAGTTTATCAATTGATCACTGATGATCATTGATATCACAACATTTGATGTTGTCGGTACATTAATGTATTTTATAGAACTCTGCCCTGAACTCAGTCCTGAACCTAATACAGATGCAGTACACAAGGTATAGCTCTCACTGAGAGAGTGCACCGGTTGGCGTATTAGTACAGCAACTTTGGAGTCACCATTTAGTACCAACTGATTCATTCATGAGTGTTAGAAGACATTACTGTATCCACACCTGCTTTTTCACATTTTGTAAATGATCTATATGAATACAACATTCAATCAAGGTTTCCAAACATAAAATTCAATACCTGTGCAATCATCAAACTCACTAACTCACAAACTTACTGTAGATTGGGTTTGGACAAAATGAACACATCAAGTGTGCAAGATAATTAATCAAGTTACCGCAGTAAGTAAGATATATTTTCCTTTTTGGTGAAAACAAAGCAGAATTATCATAGGAATCAAATTGTTTCTCCATGGAAAAGATTTAAAATTCAAAGTTGCTGATAAGAAAGGGAAAAAGGAGAGCATTTTGATGTTAAATATTTGAAGGAAATTGATTTAAGCTAATATGGGGATTAATGCGGTTATCACATCCATTGACTCATTATTCTAAACTTCACATTCCTATTGAATGGAATTGTGTAAGATTAATTTGGTTGCTAGGGAGAGTAATGACCACGTTTTTACCTTAAACACAATGTGTTGATATGGGTGCTGATTTTCTTGTGGATTTATTTTCATTATACATTCACAACCTTCCAATTTTACCATATAAATCAATATATAGACATTATCATTGTAAATACGACTAGAGTGTCATTGTGATTAAAATCTTATTACTCAATTATATATATATATATATATATATATATATATATATATATATATATATATGTATATATGTATATATGTATATATATATATATGTATTACACTTAAAATATCACCTTAGTATAAAGTAACACGAGTTTAATTAAGATAACTTAATTTTACATTTTACATAACTTGTATTGTCAATTGTCCTTTACAAAGCGTTACAAATCACTTAACAAATATTTATTTATATTTCGTCCAATCACTGGTGAATAACAAAAACAAGAACAATCTATCATATTTTACAAAATACTTATGAGTCGTGCTGGTGAATAACAAAGTAAAGATTGGTTGGAAATTGTTTCATAACTACCACAATCACAACAACAACGTTACTCTGCTATAAACTAAACATTTTTCAACTCATTAAGTTCACAATGGAAAATACTTAGAGTCAATGTTTCTGTGTTCACATGTATTTGTCAACTGCCACTAACAAATAAACAATAAATACAAGAATAAGAATCCTATTTCTTTCACATTAAACTGATTTTTATTCAGAATTCTAATGCAAAACTGGCACTTATATATTCTTATATATGCTGTTTGGTAATTGATAAATGGCCTTTTGTACATTCAAAATGGGGCTGCACTAAAACAGTAAATATTTCTGATGCATAACAGTATTACTCTCTTTCAAGGAAACATTTAGTCCTTTAGATATTCTTACCTTGCATGGTATTTTCCCATATCATGATTGTTAAAATTATGTGTGTTTTGTGGAGATAGTGAACATTTTTGTAATGATTGACACACATTGGAGACAGAAATTTTTGTTATGTCGATTTATTTTATTATGGTATAAATATTATATTTACTGCTATTGAACAAAATGAAGGGCACGATTATAATTGGAACTTACGTACCCTCGCAGTGCGGCTGACGAGTATACTCGCGGGGATGACCTAGTTTTGCAGTGTCCAGATATCGTTGTATTAAATGTCCAGATATCATTGTATTAAATGTTAATATAACCAACATACTTTCGCAAAACATGAAGAAATCAAATGAGAATAACATTCTGCAGGCATTTGAATGAAATTATAAAAAAACAAAGAATGCTAATCCATGAGTGAGAGTAGCGTGGTGTCTCGAGTGAGAGCTGTCAAAAGTAGGTCACTCAATTGTAAACAATGGCGGACTTCCAAGCCACATGTGGTTGTTGTTGTGAAGTGAATATCTTTGTAAATAAACGTCTTATTGATTAAAGAAATACATTTTATGAAAGGTGAGGATCGGGAGAAGAGAATGTGTGAATATGAAAACGATTACGCAATAACAACATATCGCGATATGCACTTAGTTTTCTCTGAGACATTTAATACCGTACATGTTTAAAGGAGAGGGAGAACCAAAAAGCAGGTGATCGGCAATTAGTGGTAGGCCAGCCCACTTCTGACCACAGGGTTGCTAACTGGCTGCCTCAGTGATAAACATCTGGGTCACAGTGGTGTAGCCAGGATTTTCTGAAGGGGGGGGGGGGCTGAAATCTGGATATGTTGGGATCCATGACTACTTGCCCACATACCTATCCCCCATACCCGCCCGTAACAACCCCCCCCCCTAGTACTAGTAAAAAAAAAAATTTTTTAATGTTGGCTGTAGCCCACTGGGTCAGTGTTAGGGTGACCAGCCAATGGCAGTGGGTCACTGCCTAACAACCTCACAAAATCTAAACAACAACACATGTGAGTGCATGCTGACAGCATGCTTATTATTTTGATACATGCATCTAAATTACATGCTGATACCTGTAATAATAATATAACCAACTAAGCCTCATCTTATTTTAATAATCAAAACAGGCAAATACTTATAAAAGCAACCACATGTGGGAACATACCAGTAACAAAAGAAATAATTAAGTACCAGGTAATCATAATAAAATAATCATGATAATACTCTTAATTAAACGGACTGCATTTTGCCAAGATTATACCAATATTATGCTATTCAGTAATTTAAAGAGGGATCATTATTTGTGATATGTCATGTGTCATACATGGATTACACAAGTATAAAAACAATAAATTACTACCTAAATGTCAAGTAAGAAACTAACCTAGTTTCTTGTTACTTTGACAACATGATTATATACATGAAACAGAATGCTGCAAATTAAACGCTAAGTGAGTGAAAGGGTAGATTAGATTGAGGGTGCTGCTGCATGCACTCATACCATGTGCTTGTTGTTTACAAACAGACCCAGACTGCATCTCACACATACACTGTCAACTGTCAATCAAATTCAAAATTTTTATCATGTCAGAATCCTTTTGCTGTTTTAAGGGGTCTTAATATCAAACATTCAGATTTTAGATGGAAATATATTGTAGCCCTTGCATTCATGCTGAATTGTCATGCATTTCTATGAGAAACTAACAAATATATCTAAATGTGTTCAATTTATTTTGCCTGAGCTCTGGGTGTTTAGCTGACCAAGACATTTTTGATAGGCTCCACCCCCTCGCCTTTTTTACTTTCCCCCTCGCCTTTTTTACTTTCCCCCTCTCCTTTAAATATATATATATATATATATATATATATATATATATATATATATATATATATATATATATATATATATATATAGATATTTAAAGGAGAGGGGGAAAGTAATCATAAATCATAATTATCAACCTTGAATGATAACAGCATGTTAAATTGTTTACATTTGATGGTATTGTGCAAAAATATTAAAAAATTATCAAGATATTGGGCAGGAAACTGTGCATCTTATATTTCTATACAATACAGTGACAATATAAGAAATCTACATGGCAACCAAAATGTCAGTTTTCTCAAAGATAATGCAATCATAAATGATAATTAGCAAGAATGAATGATAACGGCATGTAATATTATTCAGATTTGTTGGTTTCGGTCAGAAATATTTAATAATTTTCATGGTTTGGGGCAAGAATCTCTTCATGTCAGATTTCAATACAAAACAGTAAGAATTTATGAAACCTGCAGGGCATCCAAGATATCAGTTTTCTCAAAGATAATGCAATCATAAATGATATTTATCAACAATGAATTATAACGGCTTGTTATATTATTCACATATGTTGGTTTTGTGCAAAAATATTAAAAAATTATCAAGATATGGGGCAGGAAACTGTTCATCTAACTTTTCATTACAAAACAGTGACAATATAAGAAATCTACAGGGCACCCAAAATGTCAGTTTTCTCAAAGATAATGCAATCATAAATAATAATTATCAATGATGAATGATAATGGCATGTTATATTATTTATATTTGTTGGTTTCAGTCAGAAATATTAAAAAATTATCATGATTTGGGGCAGGAAACTGTTCATCTTACATTTCAATATAAAACAGTGACAATATAAGAAATCTACAGGGCACCCAAAATGTCAGTTTTCTCGAAATTACTGCAATCATAACTGTACATAATTAAATAAAAATATGAACAGTACCAGATATAAAATAAATAAAAACTAAGAATAAAACGAAATATAAAAAGAATATTTAACAATATATAACCATTCATAATTACTCCAAGCTATCTCTAACTAATGCAGCTACCTCTCACTCATGCAGCTGTCCCTCACTGTTGTATCCAACTCTCATTTGTGTAGCTATATCTCAATTATGCAACTGTCATTATTGTTTCTATCTCTCACTTGTGCAGCTATCTTTAACTATTGTAGCAATCTCTCACTTGGGCAACTATCTCTCATTATTGGGCACTACTCTGACAGTTATATTGGCCTGGAAAGGTATGAGGACAGTTGATATTGAATATACAATATCATCTAGTGTGGTATAGTACTTGTGACACCTGTATTGCATTGGTCATACCAGGTTATAGGTCAGAAAAGTAGTATTTTCTGGTATTTCTCGTTAATTAACACACCTGTCTGGGGTGCCAGGTAATAGCACACCTGTGAAATCTGAAGGAAATGAGACCTGAGGTGTCCTGGTACCAAGTACAGTTGGAGTTAGGGGCTGTTTTTATGCTTAATTTGGAGAAGCATGAATACTTTTGAAATATTGCCATTAAACCATTTTAGCCATTTTTATCCCATTTCTATTCAGGTGTGACATCTCCTCAGATTAACTCGTTAACATACCTGGGCACTACTCTGACAGTTATATTGGCCTGGAAAGGTATGAGGACAGTTGATATTGAATAGACAACATCATCTAGTGTGGTATAGTACTTGTGACACCTGTATTGCATTGGTCATACCAGGTTATAGGTCAGAAAAGTAGTATTTTCTGGTATTTCTCGTTAATTAACACACCTGTCTGGGGTGCCAGGTAATAGCACACCTGTGAAATCTGAAGGAAATGAGACCTGAGGTGTCCTGGTACCAAGTACAGTTGGAGCTAGGGGCTGTTTTTATGCTTAATTTGGAGAAGCATGAATACTTTTGAAATATTGCCATTAAATCATTTTAGCCATTTTTATCCCATTTCTATACAGGTGTGACATAAGAGCTAACATAAAAAAACACCTGTATGCAATACACCTGTTTCATTTATTTCACCATTTAAGCCCAATATGGCATCTGGAACAAGTCCCCTTTAATTATTCTGTACAAAGGTGACATTTCATGACATAAACAACAACTTTAACCCCTCTAATGCAATAATTTACTGTTTTTGTTGTTTTACCTGTAATTATAACACCTGTATGGCTTCAGGTGCAATATTTAAGATTGTAATTAACACAGAAAAAATCTTTGTTCCATGACCTTTCCGGCAATATATAGTTTTATAGGTCTAAAGTTGATGATAACAGAGGTATGGTTTATCAAAGTAAATATTACAGATTTTCTAAATATTCTCCATTTTAATTCAGCACTAATTAATGCCTCAGTCACATTTGCGCCGATTTCAGTAAAGATGCCCGGCCGATGGGTATTTTTTACAAAATCGGCAGGGAGTTCAGATTGACGTGCGGGCACCGGGAGATCATCGGCCACAATTCGGCATCTTTAAGGTATTTGGATACTCTGGCATTTCATAGTTTAATTTTTCTAGTTTTTTGCATATTGAAACAGAAGACATACCCTGAGTCAAAAACAATTTTAATAAGTACATTTACCATCTGTATATTTTTTTACAACTGTCACTAATAATGGGAAAAATCAATATTTTACAATAAATTTAGTGAATAACATAATTCAGTTAAAATGCATCCCATGTAACATAAAGGAAAAGAAATAACTTTTATACTTAAGTTTACATTGTTTATCAATAACAAGCACGTTTTACATGAAATTGGTACTTTTTCTATTTATAGATTGTTTGATAACACAACAGTGGCGCCATGTAGTGGCATAATCTTACTGCAATATTCCATATCTAATGCATTTATTTAATTTTGGCTAGTTTAATTTCTTAGTTACTTTGCTAAAAATGAAGGTAAATATGTATTCTATCATATAATGGAAAAAAATATGGATGTCGTAACATTATTTTCTTCTGAAAAATTAATCATTTGAAATAGAATATGCGCAAATATGGGCGAAATTACAGAAAAGTGACATTTTTTGTCCATTATTGAGGCTGAAAGATGTAATTACAACATATGTCATTTAAATGATATAATTTGAATCTGGGAAACTTCTTTAATGCCTTTATTCACATATTTTGACCATGCTTTTGGGTATAATGATTCACGACAGCCCTTATCATTGATTTTCATTTTAATGTTTCAGAATGAGCAAAGCTGATTTGATTTTTGGTGGGAAAGGTTTTACAAGTGGAAGTACATTTATTTAAGATTTCATTTACTAGACAACTCCAATTTGCCATTTTTTCCACCAGGTGGAGATGGTGCTACTGTGGCTCCACCTACAACCAGGGTATCCAAATACCTTAAGACGTCGGGCGGGTCATCGGGAACTTTTATCTGGAACATAAAAGTTGCCGGCGTTTCCCCGATGTCTTATACCTCAGTCACATTTGCGCCGATTTCAGTAAAGATGCCCGGCCGATGGGTATTTTTTACAAAATCGGCAGGCAGTTCAGATTGCCGTGCGGGCACCGGGAGATCATCGGCCACAATTGGGCATCTTTAAGACGTCGGGCGGGTCATCGGGAACTTTTATCTGGAACATAAAAGTTGCCGGCGTTTCCCCGATGTCTTATACCTCAGTCACATTTGCGCCGATTTCAGTAAAGATGCCCGGCCGATGGGTATTTTTTACAAAATCGGCAGGCATTTCAGATTGCCGTGCGGGCACCGGGAGATCATCGGCCACAATTGGGCATCTTTAAGACGTCGGCCGGGTCATCGGGAACTTTTAGCTGCCACATAAAAGTTGCCGGCGTTTTCCCTATGTCTTATCAGCAAATATCATCTTAAAGTGCACGGCAGGGTCCCGGCAGTGTCCCGCAGGGACATCGGCAGATTATCTTAGGGCTGCCGGTGGCATCGTGCGGTGAAAATAGGATTTTTTTTAGTTCATGTGTACACAGGCCATCGTCAGATGATCCACCGGGCTCCCTCCGATATCACATAGACGTCTTAAGGATATCCTACAGACGTCTGTCAATGATCAAGACGTCTTTAGGATGTCTTTCAGACGTCTGTCAAATGATATAGACGTCTTTAAGATATCCTGCAGACGTCTGTGCCATTCAGTCTTGCACGTGCCGTGCGGTGCCCTTCAATAATGTGACCACAGCTACGACATATATCAGATTGTGGCTGATAAACTCCCCGGCGCCCGGTGCAAATGTGACTGAGGCATTATCAGCAAATATCATCTCAAAGTACACGGCAGGGTCCCGGCAGTGTCCCGCAGGGACATCGGCAGATTATCTTAGGGCTGCCGGTGGCATCGTGCAGTGAAAATAGGATTATTTTTATTTCATGTGTTCACAGGCCATCGTCAGATGATCTGACGGGCTCCCTACGATGCCACATAGACGTCTTTAGGACGTCCTTCAGACGTCTGGCAAATGAGACAGACGTCTTTAGGATATCTCATAGACGTCTGTCAATGAGACAGACGTCTTCAGGATATCCTGCAGACGTCTTTGACATCTCATCTAGCAAGTGTCGTGTAGCACCCGTGTATAATGTTACCACAGCTACGGCATATCTGAGATTGTTGCTGATAAACTCCCCGGCGCCCAGCAGACTGTGAAGTCGGCCGATTGTTACTTCCCGGTCGGCGCCCGGTGCAAATGTGACTGAGGCATAATGAGCTGTTTGTACAGATCTTCATTCAGGGAAATGTGTATGCAATCGAGCATTAAAACATTGCGTAACTCCATAAAAAACATATAAAATCACCGCAGACTTATATTGAGAGACATTCCCTGCCAAACATTTTAAAACTTAAGAATAAATAGAATAAATATCAAAATAACAGAGGCTGCCTGGTGGGATCATTTTTCTGCTTTCCCCATTCAGGATTTTCTCATTTCAATCTAGTATGGAGAATTAATAGCAATGTCTGGTCAATAAACTGTTATTTGGTCAGCAGAACTGAAAAACTAAAATCTGCAATCATTAAAAGACTGCAGATTCATGAGAATAAAATCATGATTCTGTTGTGATTTTAAGATTGTGGTACATTCAGGTGACAAGCCTGAGTGAACTACCGGTTAAACATAACTCGAAAATTAATAATATCCTCTCAAAACTGATCAAAACCTACTTGTATACAAAGTGTACAGAATACATAAGAATATATCATAAAGGAATGCTGCACCACCTTCCTCAGGCTATGATTCATAAAGGAATGCTGCACCACCTTCCTCAGGCTATGACTCATAAAGGAATGCTGCACCACCTTCCTCAGGCTATGACTCATAAAGGAATGCTGCACCACCTTCCTCAAGCTATGATTCATAAAGGAGTGCTGCACCACCTTCCTCAGGCTATGACTCATAAAGGAATGCTGCACCACCTTCCTCAGGCTATGATTCATAAAGGAATGCTGCACCACCTTCCTCAGGCTATGATTCATAAAGGAATGCTGCACCACCTTCCTCAGGCTATGACTCATAAAGGAATGCTGCACCACCTTCCTCAGGCTATGATTCATAAAGGAATGCTGCACCACCTTCCTCAGGCTATGATTCATAAAGGAATGCTCCACCACCTTCCTCAGGCTATGATTCATAAAGGAGTGCTGCACCACCTTCCTCAGGCTATGACTCATAAAGGAATGCTGCACCACCTTCCTCAGGCTATGATTCATAAAGGAATGCTGCACCACCTTCCTCAGGCTATGATTCATAAAGGAATGCTCCACCACCTTCCTCAGGCTATGACGACGTATGCTCATTGAAGCTGTATGATTTAAACTAATTCTATGATTATACTCACCTATGATTAACAACATGTGAACAGTCAGTATCTTTTCACCAGAATCTCCAGCCAATGGAGAATATTTTGCATAATATCAGAGATTGTGACCTTGGCACTGGAGCACCTCACTATGGTGCCCAGACCTTTACCTGCTTCATTTACATATATATATAATAAATGTGTGATGAAATGAGCAATTAGGGCATGCTTTCCACATTATATTTCCTGAATATATCTGTAGTTTAACTTTTTGCTGAATGTTATTAATCTGTCATTGAAATTGAAAGGTCCCTGATACAGGTAATGCATTATATGTTTATGAGACTGGAATGCCTATATGAGAGTGAAATGCCTATATCTCAAAGTGAAATGCCTATATCTCAGAGTGGAATGCTTTTAGTTGACAAGATTCAAGATTCAAGATTCAAAACATCTTTATTAAAGTGACAAGAAGTAGACATATTCAACAAGACATTTACAGTTTAAACATACTTCCCAGCCATAGAGGCTTATTTGTCACTATACACACTTAATAATATAATTCAGGGTACTACAAGAGCAGGCAACATTAATTGTATATTTTTTGTCTTCTGTGCATGAAGGCATTATATGCAAATTTTGATACCAGTATTTGACAGGACTCCATTAAGTACATAAACTTTTCTTTATCTTGTAAATCATTAAAACCAGGATATTTATCACAAACTTTAGTGTACAAATTTAGCCTAGCATCACTATATAATGGACATCTACAGATAAAGTGGAATTCATCTTCAATTTCATTGCTAGTACATAGTTCACAAATTCTATCTTCTAGTCTAATACTTTCAAGGGAAGAATACCACATCTGAGTTTAGCTAAAACTGAGCGTTCACATTTTGGAAGATAGCTAATTATATATTTTTCCACCTCAGTATTTCTCTTAAAATTTACATATGTTCTCAGTTTAGGTTTATTGATACATTCATTATAACAACGATTAGCATCAATAAGAAAAATTTTACTTTTGGCTAAATTTAAATCACATGTACTCCTGTGATCGTATATATCACTCATATCAACTGAATGGAAAATAGCCCGGAGCTCAGATGACCAGTTATTATACAAACTTGCCTGAGAGTAGTCCCACTCATATATTTTCTTAGTTAATCCAGAGTTAGACATATTAACAAGCCTATTCCAATATCTTAACATATTAATCCATCTCAAACTCTGCATATGACACCATCCAACCTCAGCCCTAAGTGCAGGTATAGGAATAAATCTATGAACTCCTAGATAAAAACGAATAGCTTGACAGTGGTATGTATATATCTCAAAGTGGTATGTCTATACCTGAGACTGGAATGCTTATATCTAAGAGTGGAATGTGAGGACAATGACCTCAGATAAAAGTCATGATGCATCAACCTCCCAGGAATAATTAGTATTTGTGGGTGAATACCTGTAATGTGTTTTACATTTTGTGTATGGTTAAATGACAGAGTGTTTGTCCAGAAAAGATAAATGGTGAAATGACTGGATGTTGTCTCTTTATGATTTCAGCCATATAGAATACATCAAGACATTCATGTTCGATTCACCTGTGTAATTGATATTGGCATTCAACTATCACATTTGAGGTGATCATCTTTGGTGTCATATAATTACGTGCAGGTTGGCTTCTTGGTTTTATTTTTTTCCTGGAAGTTCAGTTGCCGTTGTCATTGAGTTATCTAACATGTATTTCTTGTTCCACCAACATAAAATCATGAGTGCTTCCTTTCTAAATCCTGCTCCAGTTAGACAATAAAGAAAGAAGTTAGTGCTATGGTTGATATAAGCCATAGTGTCCACAATGGCTTCAACAACAGCATAGTGAGCTTCTTGTGAATTTGTGCTGACAACATAAGGTTTGGCAATGAGCACTATAATGCTGGGTGTGATAAGAATAAGGAACACTAAGCTCACGCTCAACAGCATAGCCGTCATCTGATTTGTGTTCTTCTTGTCAGAAGATTGACCACTTCCTGATCCTGTTCCACTCTCATTGCCATGCTTAACTTTATTTCTGATCTGAACAAACTTGTAGCAGATAATGATATTCAGAACAAGAATTGCTGAAATTGGAACAAAAGCATAAAATGTGAATGCAATCCAAGGTCGAATGAATTTACCAAAATATTCATAATCTTCATTAGGCCAACCACAGTGGAAAACATCAATCGTGCCATCTTCATTCTCAAATGTTTGAGTGCCACGTGTCCAAAACAAATGACCATTCTTTGCTGCTCCTAGCAAAACAACACAAGCAGATATTACCTTAGCTCTGAAAGGTGTGCACATGTGCTTCATTTTCAAGGGGAAAGTGATAGCAATAAAACGATCAACAGTCACTGCAACCAAAAGCCACACAGCTACATCACTAATGGTGAAGAGAAGAAAGAAGGTCCATCGACAAGACCATGGATGTAAACCAATCAGATTAATCTGACCCAAAAATCCAAAAAGAAAAAATAATTGTCCAACATAGACTGTGATTGTATCTGCAATGGCTATCGAAGCAAAATAGATTCCTGCTGAGGTTTTTTTCATGGACTTTGTTTTCATAACAATAAATGTCATAGTATTACCAAAGGTGCCAATGAAGATAGTAATAAAGGCAAAAAAAGCTCTGCAGTTACCTGCATGTGTACGCAAAGCAGAAGAATATAAAGATGTTCCGACATCTGGCATATGATCAGATACATTTTCAGCATCTGATACTGAAAGTATACCTATATCTGTTGCGTTAGTCATATCTACATCAACACACTTAATACTTGTCATTAGGTAATATAATATTTAGTCCTGAAATGAACAAGAAGAGAACAAATATTTGGCACTGATAAGCATATATATCTATATACATAATGTATAATGTATTCATGTATAAAAACCAGATCCACACACACACTCACAGATAATGCATGAAATTCTTGAGGTTTTCAATATCATATGGATTTTCCATATCTTTAAGCAAACCATTCGATTAGACACTGGGCACACCATTGGATTAATCATTGAATTTATCATTGAATTTATCATTGGATTGGTCACTGGACAAAGAAAGATCCCCGTTTTGGAAACCTTGAAGGTGAACGTTTTCCCAAAGATTCCAAATGATAATTGGTATAAAAATATCACCAAACAATCAATTGATTATTGTCCCTACTGATCCAGAAATGTTTAATAATGTTATTTTGTAAGGAAATTTACAACTTTTCTCACAACTTCAAAAACATTCACCTCTCTCAGAAAAAAACAAAGAAATCACTCTGATTTATCTGAATTGATCTCAAGTGCACGAACCAGGCCTCTTTTCATATACTGGTGAGGATCTAATGGTAGCATGAAATATGTTGTGTATTCAAAGGCATTTTTTTTCGTAATTGTAGCATGCTAATCGCAAGATCAAAAAGAGAAAAATATCATAAGAAAAACGTGACAAAGACATCACAACATATGTTCATGTGTCAGACAAGTCAAACATGATAGTGAACCAGATATTGTGAACTAGATATTGTAATGTGGTGTCTAACAGTTCTTATGGGCTGGGGACATGGTGTTATTCTTTCTAAATAATCTACATTTTCGCATTGCCACTATATGTGTGTGTGTGTCTGTGTGTGTGGGTGGGTGTGTGTGTGTGCCTTGTAACCCAACAAATATTAGTTTACATATGTACATGGTAATAAAGTTAAGTTGCCCTTAATTATGCTCTGATCATATGGTGTAATCCTTTCCTAGCCAATCACCAAAGAGTATCCTGAATAATTAGTTGGAATAAAACACAAATGTGCTGCCATTAGCACATTGCTACCATCAGCACATTGCTACTATTATCTCAATGGTATCATCAGCACATTGCTACTATTATCTCAATGGTACCACTAGATCATTGCTACCATCAGCACATTGCTAATATTAGACCATTGCTACCATCAGCTCATTGCTACTATTATCTCAATGGTATCATCAGCACATTGCTACTATTATCCCAATGGTACCATCAGCACATTGCTACTATTATCTCAATTGTACCATCAGCACATTGCTACCATCAGCACATTGCTACTATTATCACAATGTTACCATCAGCAGCACATTGCTACTATTATCTCAATGGTACCATCAGCAGCACATTGCTACTATTATCTCAATGGTATCATCAGCACATTGCTACCATCAGCACATTGCTACCATCAGCACATTGCTACCATCAGCACATTGCTACCATCAGCACATTGCTACTATTATCTCAATGGTACCATCAGCAGCACATTGCTACTATTATCTCAATGGTACCATCAGCAGCACATTGCTACTATTATCTCAATGGTACCATCAGCACATTGCTACCATCAGCACATTGCTACTATTATCTCAATGGTATCATCAGCTCATTGCTACTATTATCTCATTGCCACCATCAGCACATTGCCACCATCAGCACATTGCTACCATCAGCACATTGCTGCCATTAGCGTGGTATCATTCCCTAATCGTAGGCTAATCATTCTCTAGCTTGGTTGGTGTAGTTTGCCTTTCCATTATGTTAGTAGTTCCACATATCCTATCTATTTGTTCGATTTAAGTTTAAATGATAATTGTCAACCATAATATTGTTTTTCAATACGTATGTATCTTCTCTACTCTTAATTAATGTTAATTCACGTAAGACATAAAGTCTATTGTTCATACTTGGCATAAAATGACAACTCCTGGTATCATAAGCTGTATAAACTGGTAGTAATGACCTTATTGACTATGGCATATAACGGGATATTCAGACCAATCTCTTGTGCCAGCAATTATACCAGAATAGCGTTGTATAGTCCAAGTAATTATGATGTGAATGGGCATTTACATGTGGCATCAAAGGTCCCGGGGGGGGTGCTCTCATGATTTTAACCCGCGGAGGCTGGGATGGAACTGAAAACCCCAGAGCCTGAATTAGGGAAATATTCTATCATTATTGGTACCCTGATTTAGGACTAGCTGAAATTTGGTACCCTGATTTAGGACTAGCTGAATTTTTGATACCCTCATTTAGGGATGATGCAGAAGGAGGAGATTTGGAAAAGGGGATTGTGATCCCTGTTTTAGGGAGAAATTTGAAAAACACTACCCTGTTTTAGGGAAAATGATAAAATATCTTAACCCGGATGGAATTGAAAACCCCAGAGCCTGATTTAGGGAAATATTCTATCATTATTGGTACCCTGATTTAGGACTAGCTGAATTTTTTATACCCTCATTTAGGGATGATGCAGAAGGGGGAGATTTGGAAAGGGGGATTGTGATCCCTGTTTTAGGGAGAAATTTGAAAAAATAGTACCCTGTTTTAGGGAAAATGAGGAAATATCTTAACCTGTTTTAGGGAAAATATGAGAGTACCCCCCCCCCCCCCCCCCCCCCCGGGTCAAAGGTATTACTCCATGCGCCTCTTCCGGGGAGGCAAAGGTCTATAGCAAGCTTACCATGTAAATCCAGGAAATATGAAAACTTAGGGAATGTTTGTATGCTCCATCATGTAGACACATCGTCTCGCATTGAAACCATTGAAGCCTTATACAACAATCATACTCCAAAAAAAATATGGCTCCTGGCGCTTTCAGCATTGAATAAAGTATAATGATTTGTGAAAAGTCTCTGTTCAAACAGGAAATTTAATCTCTCAACAAGTATTTATTATAGCATCTTTATTCGCACAAAGTTTAAAAACATTGGCACATATATAATATTCATATTTACAGACAGATATAAATTTGAGAAAAAAATAAAATTAAACCAAAGTAAGGAGAGTTAGCTCATGGTTTCGCTTTACACAACGTCACTTTCAACATTATCTCAGTCATTTCGTGATGAGACCTACTTGTAGCAGATATAGTGCTGCCTCACTGAATTGTCATGTCGCAGGTCCTTAACATGACAGCCCACCCAGTCACAGATTTACAAGGACAACGGGTTAACCCTTTCGGCACAGGACTCAGTTCATGTGTGAAATCTCGGCATGACCGGGGATCGAACCCATAACCTTTGGATCACCACAGAGGAGCTGGTGATAATAAGCTGGAGCTTTAACCACCTGCGCAATGATCCGTGGCCGGCCAAACACGCTTGCCCTGGGCACATGCTAGACACTAATAACATGTCCATATATATGGACAGTAAACCAGCTCGCAGGTGCCCGTATGCCTTTGCCCGGAATTCCGGTCACACGTCACTGGAACTTGTGATTGTTGTTTAGGGTTTCCCTGTTCTATATTTATGTCAACCAATCAGAGCAAACCCTCCATAATAGTGACATTATTCGCCCGCTACACAAACCCATTGCAACGAGATGTCCTTGATAGTCCTATATATATTGGACTGCATAGTCTAGGGCACATGCTCAGAAGTCAGAATAGGCCGGTGTCTCAGGTGCCGTGGAGCCCGCCGTGTGAGATGATTTTCAGTCATTGGGTATCATGGAAACGCCTGACAGTTAAATGTTCCCTACAAAGTCTTAAT
Organism: Amphiduros pacificus; assembly: GCA_949316495.1. Classification (NCBI taxonomy): domain Eukaryota; kingdom Metazoa; phylum Annelida; class Polychaeta; order Phyllodocida; family Hesionidae; genus Amphiduros; species Amphiduros pacificus. The sequence continues at coordinate 8,179,971 of OX439005.1, read as the reverse complement.
ATGGCTGATAATCTCGATTTAGTTTTTGGCTGCTGATAGTCTCGATTTTGTCAAAAACCAGGAAAAAAAAACAAAAAGAACAAAAAACAAAAAAATATCTATGATAACAAATGTATTAAATGTATACACAGATGGATTTCCTCATTTAATGGCTGATATTTGTCACAAATTTGCAATGTATTTATTTTTCCTATAATATGAGGAAGATGCTTTTACCGTTTCATGAACACATGCGGAGTAGGTGTTCCTTTTTGGTACCATTTATGCTGGGTAAAAGTGACGCTATGTACCCACTGCAATAGTGAGTCTTGCTTTAAGAACTACGTTTATGTTTTTCATATGTGTGATATATTGATATCTCAAGGGTGTTTATACTAATCTATTTGAGGTATTGTTCCGCTGGAGTCGAACCCACCACCTCCATTATTCTACAGTTGTGTCAGTGGCGGCCTGTCTGCAATCGTGGAAGAATGACTGGAAAAAAGCTGAATTGAATAATATTTCCCTTCCAAGAAAACAAAATCACATGGCTCCAATACTATTTGTCATAATTTGTCATAACTTTGAGCAAACAAATTGTTACAAAACGAATAAGACAGGTATGATAGACTGAACTCTTTGATGCTTAAAGTGAAATATGATGTTCTTGCTATCACCTTCCCTGTGCTAAAGTTTCTTTGTTACGTGGTGCTGATTTTGGCATCAATATAACTGCACTCGTTAAATACAGAAAGGTGATACCATTTCCATCTGAAATTCCATCAGAAATCTTACAATTTCCATTAACGAGTGCCAATGTAGGATAATATCCAACGTTCCTTTCATGAAAATGGTTTGAATTATAGAATTATATTTTGAAGACTTGATCTTATCATGTCTGAAGATAAATGTTTGAAGGACTGAAATGCAAGATTTGATATCAATATCAATGATATCAATAATGATAATGATAATGATAATAATAATAATAATAATAATAATAATAATAATAATAATAATAATAATAATAATAATAATAATAATAATAATAATAATAATAATAATAATAATAATAGATAAACATTCTGTTTTCAACTAACAAACTTGTTTCCCATTGTGAATAATAATAATAATAATGATAATGATAATGATAATGATAATGATAGTGATAGTGATAGTGATAGTGATAGTGATAGTGATAGTGATAGTGATAGTGATAATGATAATGATAATGATAATGATAATGATAATGATAATGATAATGATAATGATAATGATAATGATAATAATAATAATAATAATAATAATAATAATAATAATAATAATAATAATAATAATAATAATAATAATAATAATAATAATAATAATAATAATAATAATAATAATAATAATAATAATAATAATAATAATAATAATAATAATAATAATAATAATAATAATAATAATAATAATAATAATAATAATAATAATAATAATAATAATAATAATAATAATAATAATAATAATAATAATAATAATAATAATAATAATAATAATAATAATAATAATAATAATAATAATAATAATAATAATAATAATAATAATAATAATAATAATAATAATAATAATAATAATAATAATAATAATAATAATAATAATAATAATAATAATAATAATAATAATAATAATAATAATAATAATAATAATAATAATAATAATAATAATAATAATAATAATAATAATAATAATAATAATAATAATAATAATAATAATAATAATAATAATAATAATAATAATAATAATAATAATAATAATAATAATAATAATAATAATAATAATAATAATAATAATAATAATAATAATAATAATAATAATAATAATAATAATAATAATAATAATAATAATAATAATAATAATAATAATAATAATAATAATAATAATAATAATAATAATAATAATAATAATAATAATAATAATAATAATAATAATAATAACTCTTTGAATTCCAGCTAATGAATTTCTAAAACCAGCTATCCCACCCAGCTATATCTAATTCGAGTCTCAAATATCTAATGTTGTTTCCCAACTTGATATAGATAAACATTCTGTTTTCAACTAACAAACTTGTTTCCCATTGTGAATCTTCGTTTTTAACTCACATAGGACTTTATAATCAGTTTTAAGGGCAGAGCTTTTGTTTATTTATGTCATTGACTTATTTATCAAGAACTGCAAAACATCATACTGATAAAGTCTTTTAAACAAATTATACATATTTATTATATTTGATTGATGTTATATAAATGCTGTTGTTAAATTCTTGTGTTATCTACATATTGTATTAATATTTACATTTTGTGCCGTAAAGAAACCATTCATTCATTCATTCATTTGAATCTTCGTATCCAGCAACCCAGCTAGACAATTATACACCCAGCTACCTTTCCAGCTTGGTACCACTGGACATCCACTTCCAACTATCAAATCTTGTCTCCAGCTGTTTATTTTCGTACCCAGCTTTCTAAACCCATTGCATCCATCTATCCAAATCCTCTATCCAACTTTACAAATTGTTACATCCAGCTTGATGTAAAACATTTTCCCTTCTGTTTCCCTGACCAGATTCCCACTATACCTATCCATCAGTGATGAAAGTCTTCAGGAAATAACCTGAATTCAGGTTTTTTTTATTCAAATGTGAAATTCAAAATGGTCTGAACTCAGTCTGTAACATGCAAAAATGACATTTCTGAAAGGGGGTAGGGGTATTTTCAGGTTATTTTTTAAGGGTTTCAGGTTTTTTCTCGAATGCTGACTTTCATCACTGTCCATGATGACTGCAGAAGCTCTATGTACAGTGCATAACAGGGTTTATTTGCGACTCATTATAGATGTGCAGTGTCCGAGACAGTGTAGGGAATGGCTTAGGTGTGGTAACGGATGATGTGCTGGAAACACAGTGGGAGTGCCACACATCCAACGACAACAGAGCAGCAGACGACAACAGAGCAGCAGACGACAGCAGAACAGCAGACGACAACAGAGATGTGGACGACAACAGAGATGAAGACGACAACAGAGCTGCAGACGACAACAGAGATGAAGACGACAACAGAGCTGCAGACGACAACAAAGCAGCAGACGACAACAGAGCAGCAGACGACAACAGAGCTGCAGACGACAACAGATTTGCAGACAACAACAGATTTGCAGACGACAACAGATTTGCAGAAGACCGAAGAACAGCAGAGAACAACAGATTTGCAGACGACAGCAGAGTTGCAGACGACAATAAAACTGCAGATGACAACAGAACTACGTTTCAGTTTATCAATTGATCACTGATGATCATTGATATCACAACATTTGATGTTGTCGGTACATAAGTTTATTTTATAGAACTCTGCCCTGAACTCAGTCCTGAACCTAATACAGATGCAGTACACAAGGTATAGCTCTCACTGAGAGAGTGCACCGGTTGGCGTATTAGTACAGCAACTTTGGAGTCACCCTTTAGTACCAACTGATTCATCCATGAGTGTTAGAAGACATTAATGTATCCACACCTGCTTTTTCACATTTTTTAAATGATCTATATGAATACAACATTCAATCAAGGTTTCCAAACATAAAATTCAAAACCTGTGCAATCATCAAACTCACAGCAAGGGATAGACTGTAAACAAGAAAAAGTGGTGCTCCACATGTAACACGGATGGGAAAAAAATAACAAACAAAACAAAACAAACAAATCAAAATAACCCCCCCCAAACAAAAAAATGGCATGGATAAAATGTTGTTTTTTTAAAGCAATCTTTATTCATCTTTTAAAAAACATTTAATTTGGTATATGAACAAATTTTCTAGCACAACTGGGTGCAAAGATGTGCCTTTTCAGGTTCGATTACGTGAGTTGCTCTATTATCGCTCAGGCGCTATCATAAATCATCGATCAGACTTTTGATGTGTTTTCATGTGTTCACAGGCCATCGTCCTTGCGATTGGGAAGCATTTCCAAGCAATTTATAGGGATAATTTTATGCAACGAAAGGCGAGCACGATGACATCGTTTTGAACTTCTGCTTTTACATCACGCACTTCTTTTCTTTTTTTACTTTATTTAAATAAGTATTCATACGCCCGGGCGCATGCACAAATTGGAATCTTGCATGCACACGGACGAACACTTCACAGTGGCACAGAAGAAACCGATTTACAACCGACAGGAAATGACTACTCATTTCCCATGATCGTACCGATCACAGAATAACACAGATAGTTCCTTTTTTGACAACCATTGCCGACAGGCAAAAAAGGAACCATCCGTGTTACAAAAAAACATATTGTTTATTGCTATATAATAATAATAATGATAATGATAATGATAATGATAATGATAATGATAATGATAATGATAATGATAATAATAATAATAATAATAATAATAATAATAATAATAATAATAAATAATAATAATAATACTAATACTAATACTAATAATAATAATAATAATAATAATAATAATAATAATAATAATAATAATAATAATAATAATAATAATAATAATAATAATAATAATAATAACTCTTTGAATTCCAGCTAATGAATTTCTAAAACCAGCTATCCCACCCAGCTATATCTAATTCGAGTCTCAAATATCTAATGTTGTTTCCCAACTTGATATAGATAAACATTCTGTTTTCAACTAACAAACTTGTTTCCCATTGTGAATCTTCGTTTTTAACTCACATAGGACTTTATAATCAGTTTTAAGGGCAGAGCTTTTGTTTATTTATGTCATTGACTTATTTATCAAGAACTGCAAAACATCATACTGATAAAGTCTTTTAAACAAATTATACATATTTATTATATTTGATTGATGTTATATAAATGCTGTTGTTAAATTCTTGTGTTATCTACATATTGTATTAATATTTACATTTTGTGCCGTAAAGAAACCATTCATTCATTCATTCATTTGAATCTTCGTATCCAGCAACCCAGCTAGACAATTATACACCCAGCTACCTTTCCAGCTTGGTACCACTGGACATCCACTTCCAACTATCAAATCTTGTCTCCAGCTGTTTATTTTCGTACCCAGCTTTCTAAACCCATTGCATCCATCTATCCAAATCCTCTATCCAACTTTACAAATTGTTACATCCAGCTTGATGTAAAACATTTTCCCTTCTGTTTCCCTGACCAGATTCCCACTATACCTATCCATCAGTGATGAAAGTCTTCAGGAAATAACCTGAATTCAGGTTTTTTTTATTCAAATGTGAAATTCAAAATGGTCTGAACTCAGTCTGTAACATGCAAAAATGACATTTCTGAAAGGGGGTAGGGGTATTTTCAGGTTATTTTTTAAGGGTTTCAGGTTTTTTCTCGAATGCTGACTTTCATCACTGTCCATGATGACTGCAGAAGCTCTATGTACAGTGCATAACAGGGTTTATTTGCGACTCATTATAGATGTGCAGTGTCCGAGACAGTGTAGGGAATGGCTTAGGTGTGGTAACGGATGATGTGCTGGAAACACAGTGGGAGTGCCACACATCCAACGACAACAGAGCAGCAGACGACAACAGAGCAGCAGACGACAGCAGAACAGCAGACGACAACAGAGATGTGGACGACAACAGAGATGAAGACGACAACAGAGCTGCAGACGACAACAGAGATGAAGACGACAACAGAGCTGCAGACGACAACAAAGCAGCAGACGACAACAGAGCAGCAGACGACAACAGAGCTGCAGACGACAACAGATTTGCAGACAACAACAGATTTGCAGACGACAACAGATTTGCAGAAGACCGAAGAACAGCAGAGAACAACAGATTTGCAGACGACAGCAGAGTTGCAGACGACAATAAAACTGCAGATGACAACAGAACTACGTTTCAGTTTATCAATTGATCACTGATGATCATTGATATCACAACATTTGATGTTGTCGGTACATAAGTTTATTTTATAGAACTCTGCCCTGAACTCAGTCCTGAACCTAATACAGATGCAGTACACAAGGTATAGCTCTCACTGAGAGAGTGCACCGGTTGGCGTATTAGTACAGCAACTTTGGAGTCACCCTTTAGTACCAACTGATTCATCCATGAGTGTTAGAAGACATTAATGTATCCACACCTGCTTTTTCACATTTTTTAAATGATCTATATGAATACAACATTCAATCAAGGTTTCCAAACATAAAATTCAAAACCTGTGCAATCATCAAACTCACAGCAAGGGATAGACTGTAAACAAGAAAAAGTGGTGCTCCACATGTAACACGGATGGGAAAAAAATAACAAACAAAACAAAACAAACAAATCAAAATAACCCCCCCCAAACAAAAAAATGGCATGGATAAAATGTTGTTTTTTTAAAGCAATCTTTATTCATCTTTTAAAAAACATTTAATTTGGTATATGAACAAATTTTCTAGCACAACTGGGTGCAAAGATGTGCCTTTTCAGGTTCGATTACGTGAGTTGCTCTATTATCGCTCAGGCGCTATCATAAATCATCGATCAGACTTTTGATGTGTTTTCATGTGTTCACAGGCCATCGTCCTTGCGATTGGGAAGCATTTCCAAGCAATTTATAGGGATAATTTTATGCAACGAAAGGCGAGCACGATGACATCGTTTTGAACTTCTGCTTTTACATCACGCACTTCTTTTCTTTTTTTACTTTATTTAAATAAGTATTCATACGCCCGGGCGCATGCACAAATTGGAATCTTGCATGCACACGGACGAACACTTCACAGTGGCACAGAAGAAACCGATTTACAACCGACAGGAAATGACTACTCATTTCCCATGATCGTACCGATCACAGAATAACACAGATAGTTCCTTTTTTGACAACCATTGCCGACAGGCAAAAAAGGAACCATCCGTGTTACAAAAAAACATATTGTTTATTGCTATATAATAATAATAATGATAATGATAATGATAATGATAATGATAATGATAATGATAATGATAATGATAATAATAATAATAATAATAATAATAATAATAATAATAATAATAATAAATAATAATAATAATACTAATACTAATACTAATAATAATAATAATAATAATAATAATAATAATAATAATAATAATAATAATAATAATAATAATAATAATAATAATAATAATAATAACTCTTTGAATTCCAGCTAATGAATTTCTAAAACCAGCTATCCCACCCAGCTATATCTAATTCGAGTCTCAAATATCTAATGTTGTTTCCCAACTTGATATAGATAAACATTCTGTTTTCAACTAACAAACTTGTTTCCCATTGTGAATCTTCGTTTTTAACTCACATAGGACTTTATAATCAGTTTTAAGGGCAGAGCTTTTGTTTATTTATGTCATTGACTTATTTATCAAGAACTGCAAAACATCATACTGATAAAGTCTTTTAAACAAATTATACATATTTATTATATTTGATTGATGTTATATAAATGCTGTTGTTAAATTCTTGTGTTATCTACATATTGTATTAATATTTACATTTTGTGCCGTAAAGAAACCATTCATTCATTCATTCATTTGAATCTTCGTATCCAGCAACCCAGCTAGACAATTATACACCCAGCTACCTTTCCAGCTTGGTACCACTGGACATCCACTTCCAACTATCAAATCTTGTCTCCAGCTGTTTATTTTCGTACCCAGCTTTCTAAACCCATTGCATCCATCTATCCAAATCCTCTATCCAACTTTACAAATTGTTACATCCAGCTTGATGTAAAACATTTTCCCTTCTGTTTCCCTGACCAGATTCCCACTATACCTATCCATCAGTGATGAAAGTCTTCAGGAAATAACCTGAATTCAGGTTTTTTTTATTCAAATGTGAAATTCAAAATGGTCTGAACTCAGTCTGTAACATGCAAAAATGACATTTCTGAAAGGGGGTAGGGGTATTTTCAGGTTATTTTTTAAGGGTTTCAGGTTTTTTCTCGAATGCTGACTTTCATCACTGTCCATGATGACTGCAGAAGCTCTATGTACAGTGCATAACAGGGTTTATTTGCGACTCATTATAGATGTGCAGTGTCCGAGACAGTGTAGGGAATGGCTTAGGTGTGGTAACGGATGATGTGCTGGAAACACAGTGGGAGTGCCACACATCCAACGACAACAGAGCAGCAGACGACAACAGAGCAGCAGACGACAGCAGAACAGCAGACGACAACAGAGATGTGGACGACAACAGAGATGAAGACGACAACAGAGCTGCAGACGACAACAGAGATGAAGACGACAACAGAGCTGCAGACGACAACAAAGCAGCAGACGACAACAGAGCAGCAGACGACAACAGAGCTGCAGACGACAACAGATTTGCAGACAACAACAGATTTGCAGACGACAACAGATTTGCAGAAGACCGAAGAACAGCAGAGAACAACAGATTTGCAGACGACAGCAGAGTTGCAGACGACAATAAAACTGCAGATGACAACAGAACTACGTTTCAGTTTATCAATTGATCACTGATGATCATTGATATCACAACATTTGATGTTGTCGGTACATAAGTTTATTTTATAGAACTCTGCCCTGAACTCAGTCCTGAACCTAATACAGATGCAGTACACAAGGTATAGCTCTCACTGAGAGAGTGCACCGGTTGGCGTATTAGTACAGCAACTTTGGAGTCACCCTTTAGTACCAACTGATTCATCCATGAGTGTTAGAAGACATTAATGTATCCACACCTGCTTTTTCACATTTTTTAAATGATCTATATGAATACAACATTCAATCAAGGTTTCCAAACATAAAATTCAAAACCTGTGCAATCATCAAACTCACAGCAAGGGATAGACTGTAAACAAGAAAAAGTGGTGCTCCACATGTAACACGGATGGGAAAAAAATAACAAACAAAACAAAACAAACAAATCAAAATAACCCCCCCCAAACAAAAAAATGGCATGGATAAAATGTTGTTTTTTTAAAGCAATCTTTATTCATCTTTTAAAAAACATTTAATTTGGTATATGAACAAATTTTCTAGCACAACTGGGTGCAAAGATGTGCCTTTTCAGGTTCGATTACGTGAGTTGCTCTATTATCGCTCAGGCGCTATCATAAATCATCGATCAGACTTTTGATGTGTTTTCATGTGTTCACAGGCCATCGTCCTTGCGATTGGGAAGCATTTCCAAGCAATTTATAGGGATAATTTTATGCAACGAAAGGCGAGCACGATGACATCGTTTTGAACTTCTGCTTTTACATCACACACTTCTTTTCTTTTTTTACTTTATTTAAATAAGTATTCATACGCCCGGGCGCATGCACAAATTGGAATCTTGCATGCACACGGACGAACACTTCACAGTGGCACAGAAGAAACCGATTTACAACCGACAGGAAATGACTACTCATTTCCCATGATCGTACCGATCACAGAATAACACAGATAGTTCCTTTTTTGACAACCATTGCCGACAGGCAAAAAAGGAACCATCCGTGTTACAAAAAAACATATTGTTTATTGCTATATAATAATAATAATGATAATGATAATGATAATGATAATGATAATGATAATGATAATGATAATAATAATAATAATAATAATAATAATAATAATAATAATAATAATAATAATAAATAATAATAATAATACTAATACTAATACTACTAATAATAATAATAATAATAATAATAATAATAATAATAATAATAATAATAATAATAATAATAATAATAATAATAATAATAATAATAATAATAATAATAATAATAATAATAACTCTTTGAATTCCAGCTAATGAATTTCTAAAACCAGCTATCCCACCCAGCTATATCTAATTCGAGTCTCAAATATCTAATGTTGTTTCCCAACTTGATATAGATAAACATTCTGTTTTCAACTAACAAACTTGTTTCCCATTGTGAATCTTCGTTTTTAACTCACATAGGACTTTATAATCAGTTTTAAGGGCAGAGCTTTTGTTTATTTATGTCATTGACTTATTTATCAAGAACTGCAAAACATCATACTGATAAAGTCTTTTAAACAAATTATACATATTTATTATATTTGATTGATGTTATATAAATGCTGTTGTTAAATTCTTGTGTTATCTACATATTGTATTAATATTTACATTTTGTGCCGTAAAGAAACCATTCATTCATTCATTCATTTGAATCTTCGTATCCAGCAACCCAGCTAGACAATTATACACCCAGCTACCTTTCCAGCTTGGTACCACTGGACATCCACTTCCAACTATCAAATCTTGTCTCCAGCTGTTTATTTTCGTACCCAGCTTTCTAAACCCATTGCATCCATCTATCCAAATCCTCTATCCAACTTTACAAATTGTTACATCCAGCTTGATGTAAAACATTTTCCCTTCTGTTTCCCTGACCAGATTCCCACTATACCTATCCATCAGTGATGAAAGTCTTCAGGAAATAACCTGAATTCAGGTTTTTTTTATTCAAATGTGAAATTCAAAATGGTCTGAACTCAGTCTGTAACATGCAAAAATGACATTTCTGAAAGGGGGTAGGGGTATTTTCAGGTTATTTTTTAAGGGTTTCAGGTTTTTTCTCGAATGCTGACTTTCATCACTGTCCATGATGACTGCAGAAGCTCTATGTACAGTGCATAACAGGGTTTATTTGCGACTCATTATAGATGTGCAGTGTCCGAGACAGTGTAGGGAATGGCTTAGGTGTGGTAACGGATGATGTGCTGGAAACACAGTGGGAGTGCCACACATCCAACGACAACAGAGCAGCAGACGACAACAGAGCAGCAGACGACAGCAGAACAGCAGACGACAACAGAGATGTGGACGACAACAGAGATGAAGACGACAACAGAGCTGCAGACGACAACAGAGATGAAGACGACAACAGAGCTGCAGACGACAACAAAGCAGCAGACGACAACAGAGCAGCAGACGACAACAGAGCTGCAGACGACAACAGATTTGCAGACAACAACAGATTTGCAGACGACAACAGATTTGCAGAAGACCGAAGAACAGCAGAGAACAACAGATTTGCAGACGACAGCAGAGTTGCAGACGACAATAAAACTGCAGATGACAACAGAACTACGTTTCAGTTTATCAATTGATCACTGATGATCATTGATATCACAACATTTGATGTTGTCGGTACATAAGTTTATTTTATAGAACTCTGCCCTGAACTCAGTCCTGAACCTAATACAGATGCAGTACACAAGGTATAGCTCTCACTGAGAGAGTGCACCGGTTGGCGTATTAGTACAGCAACTTTGGAGTCACCCTTTAGTACCAACTGATTCATCCATGAGTGTTAGAAGACATTAATGTATCCACACCTGCTTTTTCACATTTTTTAAATGATCTATATGAATACAACATTCAATCAAGGTTTCCAAACATAAAATTCAAAACCTGTGCAATCATCAAACTCACAGCAAGGGATAGACTGTAAACAAGAAAAAGTGGTGCTCCACATGTAACACGGATGGGAAAAAAATAACAAACAAAACAAAACAAACAAATCAAAATAACCCCCCCCAAACAAAAAAATGGCATGGATAAAATGTTGTTTTTTTAAAGCAATCTTTATTCATCTTTTAAAAAACATTTAATTTGGTATATGAACAAATTTTCTAGCACAACTGGGTGCAAAGATGTGCCTTTTCAGGTTCGATTACGTGAGTTGCTCTATTATCGCTCAGGCGCTATCATAAATCATCGATCAGACTTTTGATGTGTTTTCATGTGTTCACAGGCCATCGTCCTTGCGATTGGGAAGCATTTCCAAGCAATTTATAGGGATAATTTTATGCAACGAAAGGCGAGCACGATGACATCGTTTTGAACTTCTGCTTTTACATCACGCACTTCTTTTCTTTTTTTACTTTATTTAAATAAGTATTCATACGCCCGGGCGCATGCACAAATTGGAATCTTGCATGCACACGGACGAACACTTCACAGTGGCACAGAAGAAACCGATTTACAACCGACAGGAAATGACTACTCATTTCCCATGATCGTACCGATCACAGAATAACACAGATAGTTCCTTTTTTGACAACCATTGCCGACAGGCAAAAAAGGAACCATCCGTGTTACAAAAAAACATATTGTTTATTGCTATATAATAATAATAATGATAATGATAATGATAATGATAATGATAATGATAATGATAATGATAATAATAATAATAATAATAATAATAATAATAATAATAATAATAAATAATAATACTAATACTAATACTAATACTAATAATAATAATAATAATAATAATAATAATAATAATAATAATAATAATAATAATAATAATAATAATAATAATAATAATAATAATAATAATAATAATAATAATAATAATAATAATAATAATAATAATAATAATAATAATAATAACTCTTTGAATTCCAGCTAATGAATTTCTAAAACCAGCTATCCCACCCAGCTATATCTAATTCGAGTCTCAAATATCTAATGTTGTTTCCCAACTTGATATAGATAAACATTCTGTTTTCAACTAACAAACTTGTTTCCCATTGTGAATCTTCGTTTTTAACTCACATAGGACTTTATAATCAGTTTTAAGGGCAGAGCTTTTGTTTATTTATGTCATTGACTTATTTATCAAGAACTGCAAAACATCATACTGATAAAGTCTTTTAAACAAATTATACATATTTATTATATTTGATTGATGTTATATAAATGCTGTTGTTAAATTCTTGTGTTATCTACATATTGTATTAATATTTACATTTTGTGCCGTAAAGAAACCATTCATTCATTCATTCATTTGAATCTTCGTATCCAGCAACCCAGCTAGACAATTATACACCCAGCTACCTTTCCAGCTTGGTACCACTGGACATCCACTTCCAACTATCAAATCTTGTCTCCAGCTGTTTATTTTCGTACCCAGCTTTCTAAACCCATTGCATCCATCTATCCAAATCCTCTATCCAACTTTACAAATTGTTACATCCAGCTTGATGTAAAACATTTTCCCTTCTGTTTCCCTGACCAGATTCCCACTATACCTATCCATCAGTGATGAAAGTCTTCAGGAAATAACCTGAATTCAGGTTTTTTTTATTCAAATGTGAAATTCAAAATGGTCTGAACTCAGTCTGTAACATGCAAAAATGACATTTCTGAAAGGGGGTAGGGGTATTTTCAGGTTATTTTTTAAGGGTTTCAGGTTTTTTCTCGAATGCTGACTTTCATCACTGTCCATGATGACTGCAGAAGCTCTATGTACAGTGCATAACAGGGTTTATTTGCGACTCATTATAGATGTGCAGTGTCCGAGACAGTGTAGGGAATGGCTTAGGTGTGGTAACGGATGATGTGCTGGAAACACAGTGGGAGTGCCACACATCCAACGACAACAGAGCAGCAGACGACAACAGAGCAGCAGACGACAGCAGAACAGCAGACGACAACAGAGATGTGGACGACAACAGAGATGAAGACGACAACAGAGCTGCAGACGACAACAGAGATGAAGACGACAACAGAGCTGCAGACGACAACAAAGCAGCAGACGACAACAGAGCAGCAGACGACAACAGAGCTGCAGACGACAACAGATTTGCAGACAACAACAGATTTGCAGACGACAACAGATTTGCAGAAGACCGAAGAACAGCAGAGAACAACAGATTTGCAGACGACAGCAGAGTTGCAGACGACAATAAAACTGCAGATGACAACAGAACTACGTTTCAGTTTATCAATTGATCACTGATGATCATTGATATCACAACATTTGATGTTGTCGGTACATAAGTTTATTTTATAGAACTCTGCCCTGAACTCAGTCCTGAACCTAATACAGATGCAGTACACAAGGTATAGCTCTCACTGAGAGAGTGCACCGGTTGGCGTATTAGTACAGCAACTTTGGAGTCACCCTTTAGTACCAACTGATTCATCCATGAGTGTTAGAAGACATTAATGTATCCACACCTGCTTTTTCACATTTTTTAAATGATCTATATGAATACAACATTCAATCAAGGTTTCCAAACATAAAATTCAAAACCTGTGCAATCATCAAACTCACAGCAAGGGATAGACTGTAAACAAGAAAAAGTGGTGCTCCACATGTAACACGGATGGGAAAAAAATAACAAACAAAACAAAACAAACAAATCAAAATAACCCCCCCCAAACAAAAAAATGGCATGGATAAAATGTTGTTTTTTTAAAGCAATCTTTATTCATCTTTTAAAAAACATTTAATTTGGTATATGAACAAATTTTCTAGCACAACTGGGTGCAAAGATGTGCCTTTTCAGGTTCGATTACGTGAGTTGCTCTATTATCGCTCAGGCGCTATCATAAATCATCGATCAGACTTTTGATGTGTTTTCATGTGTTCACAGGCCATCGTCCTTGCGATTGGGAAGCATTTCCAAGCAATTTATAGGGATAATTTTATGCAACGAAAGGCGAGCACGATGACATCGTTTTGAACTTCTGCTTTTACATCACGCACTTCTTTTCTTTTTTTACTTTATTTAAATAAGTATTCATACGCCCGGGCGCATGCACAAATTGGAATCTTGCATGCACACGGACGAACACTTCACAGTGGCACAGAAGAAACCGATTTACAACCGACAGGAAATGACTACTCATTTCCCATGATCGTACCGATCACAGAATAACACAGATAGTTCCTTTTTTGACAACCATTGCCGACAGGCAAAAAAGGAACCATCCGTGTTACAAAAAAACATATTGTTTATTGCTATATAATAATAATAATGATAATGATAATGATAATGATAATGATAATGATAATGATAATGATAATAATAATAATAATAATAATAATAATAATAATAATAATAATAATAATAAATAATAATAATAATACTAATACTAATACTAATACTAATAATAATAATAATAATAATAATAATAATAATAATAATAATAATAATAATAATAATAATAATAATAATAATAATAATAATAACTCTTTGAATTCCAGCTAATGAATTTCTAAAACCAGCTATCCCACCCAGCTATATCTAATTCGAGTCTCAAATATCTAATGTTGTTTCCCAACTTGATATAGATAAACATTCTGTTTTCAACTAACAAACTTGTTTCCCATTGTGAATCTTCGTTTTTAACTCACATAGGACTTTATAATCAGTTTTAAGGGCAGAGCTTTTGTTTATTTATGTCATTGACTTATTTATCAAGAACTGCAAAACATCATACTGATAAAGTCTTTTAAACAAATTATACATATTTATTATATTTGATTGATGTTATATAAATGCTGTTGTTAAATTCTTGTGTTATCTACATATTGTATTAATATTTACATTTTGTGCCGTAAAGAAACCATTCATTCATTCATTCATTTGAATCTTCGTATCCAGCAACCCAGCTAGACAATTATACACCCAGCTACCTTTCCAGCTTGGTACCACTGGACATCCACTTCCAACTATCAAATCTTGTCTCCAGCTGTTTATTTTCGTACCCAGCTTTCTAAACCCATTGCATCCATCTATCCAAATCCTCTATCCAACTTTACAAATTGTTACATCCAGCTTGATGTAAAACATTTTCCCTTCTGTTTCCCTGACCAGATTCCCACTATACCTATCCATCAGTGATGAAAGTCTTCAGGAAATAACCTGAATTCAGGTTTTTTTTATTCAAATGTGAAATTCAAAATGGTCTGAACTCAGTCTGTAACATGCAAAAATGACATTTCTGAAAGGGGGTAGGGGTATTTTCAGGTTATTTTTTAAGGGTTTCAGGTTTTTTCTCGAATGCTGACTTTCATCACTGTCCATGATGACTGCAGAAGCTCTATGTACAGTGCATAACAGGGTTTATTTGCGACTCATTATAGATGTGCAGTGTCCGAGACAGTGTAGGGAATGGCTTAGGTGTGGTAACGGATGATGTGCTGGAAACACAGTGGGAGTGCCACACATCCAACGACAACAGAGCAGCAGACGACAACAGAGCAGCAGACGACAGCAGAACAGCAGACGACAACAGAGATGTGGACGACAACAGAGATGAAGACGACAACAGAGCTGCAGACGACAACAGAGATGAAGACGACAACAGAGCTGCAGACGACAACAAAGCAGCAGACGACAACAGAGCAGCAGACGACAACAGAGCTGCAGACGACAACAGATTTGCAGACAACAACAGATTTGCAGACGACAACAGATTTGCAGAAGACCGAAGAACAGCAGAGAACAACAGATTTGCAGACGACAGCAGAGTTGCAGACGACAATAAAACTGCAGATGACAACAGAACTACGTTTCAGTTTATCAATTGATCACTGATGATCATTGATATCACAACATTTGATGTTGTCGGTACATAAGTTTATTTTATAGAACTCTGCCCTGAACTCAGTCCTGAACCTAATACAGATGCAGTACACAAGGTATAGCTCTCACTGAGAGAGTGCACCGGTTGGCGTATTAGTACAGCAACTTTGGAGTCACCCTTTAGTACCAACTGATTCATCCATGAGTGTTAGAAGACATTAATGTATCCACACCTGCTTTTTCACATTTTTTAAATGATCTATATGAATACAACATTCAATCAAGGTTTCCAAACATAAAATTCAAAACCTGTGCAATCATCAAACTCACAGCAAGGGATAGACTGTAAACAAGAAAAAGTGGTGCTCCACATGTAACACGGATGGGAAAAAAATAACAAACAAAACAAAACAAACAAATCAAAATAACCCCCCCCAAACAAAAAAATGGCATGGATAAAATGTTGTTTTTTTAAAGCAATCTTTATTCATCTTTTAAAAAACATTTAATTTGGTATATGAACAAATTTTCTAGCACAACTGGGTGCAAAGATGTGCCTTTTCAGGTTCGATTACGTGAGTTGCTCTATTATCGCTCAGGCGCTATCATAAATCATCGATCAGACTTTTGATGTGTTTTCATGTGTTCACAGGCCATCGTCCTTGCGATTGGGAAGCATTTCCAAGCAATTTATAGGGATAATTTTATGCAACGAAAGGCGAGCACGATGACATCGTTTTGAACTTCTGCTTTTACATCACGCACTTCTTTTCTTTTTTTACTTTATTTAAATAAGTATTCATACGCCCGGGCGCATGCACAAATTGGAATCTTGCATGCACACGGACGAACACTTCACAGTGGCACAGAAGAAACCGATTTACAACCGACAGGAAATGACTACTCATTTCCCATGATCGTACCGATCACAGAATAACACAGATAGTTCCTTTTTTGACAACCATTGCCGACAGGCAAAAAAGGAACCATCCGTGTTACAAAAAAACATATTGTTTATTGCTATATAATAATAATAATGATAATGATAATGATAATGATAATGATAATGATAATGATAATGATAATAATAATAATAATAATAATAATAATAATAATAATAATAATAATAATAATAAATAATAATAATAATACTAATACTAATACTAATAATAATAATAATAATAATAATAATAATAATAATAATAATAATAATAATAATAATAATAATAATAATAATAATAATAATAATAATAATAATAATAACTCTTTGAATTCCAGCTAATGAATTTCTAAAACCAGCTATCCCACCCAGCTATATCTAATTCGAGTCTCAAATATCTAATGTTGTTTCCCAACTTGATATAGATAAACATTCTGTTTTCAACTAACAAACTTGTTTCCCATTGTGAATCTTCGTTTTTAACTCACATAGGACTTTATAATCAGTTTTAAGGGCAGAGCTTTTGTTTATTTATGTCATTGACTTATTTATCAAGAACTGCAAAACATCATACTGATAAAGTCTTTTAAACAAATTATACATATTTATTATATTTGATTGATGTTATATAAATGCTGTTGTTAAATTCTTGTGTTATCTACATATTGTATTAATATTTACATTTTGTGCCGTAAAGAAACCATTCATTCATTCATTCATTTGAATCTTCGTATCCAGCAACCCAGCTAGACAATTATACACCCAGCTACCTTTCCAGCTTGGTACCACTGGACATCCACTTCCAACTATCAAATCTTGTCTCCAGCTGTTTATTTTCGTACCCAGCTTTCTAAACCCATTGCATCCATCTATCCAAATCCTCTATCCAACTTTACAAATTGTTACATCCAGCTTGATGTAAAACATTTTCCCTTCTGTTTCCCTGACCAGATTCCCACTATACCTATCCATCAGTGATGAAAGTCTTCAGGAAATAACCTGAATTCAGGTTTTTTTTATTCAAATGTGAAATTCAAAATGGTCTGAACTCAGTCTGTAACATGCAAAAATGACATTTCTGAAAGGGGGTAGGGGTATTTTCAGGTTATTTTTTAAGGGTTTCAGGTTTTTTCTCGAATGCTGACTTTCATCACTGTCCATGATGACTGCAGAAGCTCTATGTACAGTGCATAACAGGGTTTATTTGCGACTCATTATAGATGTGCAGTGTCCGAGACAGTGTAGGGAATGGCTTAGGTGTGGTAACGGATGATGTGCTGGAAACACAGTGGGAGTGCCACACATCCAACGACAACAGAGCAGCAGACGACAACAGAGCAGCAGACGACAGCAGAACAGCAGACGACAACAGAGATGTGGACGACAACAGAGATGAAGACGACAACAGAGCTGCAGACGACAACAGAGATGAAGACGACAACAGAGCTGCAGACGACAACAAAGCAGCAGACGACAACAGAGCAGCAGACGACAACAGAGCTGCAGACGACAACAGATTTGCAGACAACAACAGATTTGCAGACGACAACAGATTTGCAGAAGACCGAAGAACAGCAGAGAACAACAGATTTGCAGACGACAGCAGAGTTGCAGACGACAATAAAACTGCAGATGACAACAGAACTACGTTTCAGTTTATCAATTGATCACTGATGATCATTGATATCACAACATTTGATGTTGTCGGTACATAAGTTTATTTTATAGAACTCTGCCCTGAACTCAGTCCTGAACCTAATACAGATGCAGTACACAAGGTATAGCTCTCACTGAGAGAGTGCACCGGTTGGCGTATTAGTACAGCAACTTTGGAGTCACCCTTTAGTACCAACTGATTCATCCATGAGTGTTAGAAGACATTAATGTATCCACACCTGCTTTTTCACATTTTTTAAATGATCTATATGAATACAACATTCAATCAAGGTTTCCAAACATAAAATTCAAAACCTGTGCAATCATCAAACTCACAGCAAGGGATAGACTGTAAACAAGAAAAAGTGGTGCTCCACATGTAACACGGATGGGAAAAAAATAACAAACAAAACAAAACAAACAAATCAAAATAACCCCCCCCAAACAAAAAAATGGCATGGATAAAATGTTGTTTTTTTAAAGCAATCTTTATTCATCTTTTAAAAAACATTTAATTTGGTATATGAACAAATTTTCTAGCACAACTGGGTGCAAAGATGTGCCTTTTCAGGTTCGATTACGTGAGTTGCTCTATTATCGCTCAGGCGCTATCATAAATCATCGATCAGACTTTTGATGTGTTTTCATGTGTTCACAGGCCATCGTCCTTGCGATTGGGAAGCATTTCCAAGCAATTTATAGGGATAATTTTATGCAACGAAAGGCGAGCACGATGACATCGTTTTGAACTTCTGCTTTTACATCACGCACTTCTTTTCTTTTTTTACTTTATTTAAATAAGTATTCATACGCCCGGGCGCATGCACAAATTGGAATCTTGCATGCACACGGACGAACACTTCACAGTGGCACAGAAGAAACCGATTTACAACCGACAGGAAATGACTACTCATTTCCCATGATCGTACCGATCACAGAATAACACAGATAGTTCCTTTTTTGACAACCATTGCCGACAGGCAAAAAAGGAACCATCCGTGTTACAAAAAAACATATTGTTTATTGCTATATAATAATAATAATGATAATGATAATGATAATGATAATGATAATGATAATGATAATGATAATAATAATAATAATAATAATAATAATAATAATAATAATAATAAATAATAATAATAATACTAATACTAATACTAATAATAATAATAATAATAATAATAATAATAATAATAATAATAATAATAATAATAATAATAATAATAATAATAATAATAATAATAATAATAATAATAATAATAACTCTTTGAATTCCAGCTAATGAATTTCTAAAACCAGCTATCCCACCCAGCTATATCTAATTCGAGTCTCAAATATCTAATGTTGTTTCCCAACTTGATATAGATAAACATTCTGTTTTCAACTAACAAACTTGTTTCCCATTGTGAATCTTCGTTTTTAACTCACATAGGACTTTATAATCAGTTTTAAGGGCAGAGCTTTTGTTTATTTATGTCATTGACTTATTTATCAAGAACTGCAAAACATCATACTGATAAAGTCTTTTAAACAAATTATACATATTTATTATATTTGATTGATGTTATATAAATGCTGTTGTTAAATTCTTGTGTTATCTACATATTGTATTAATATTTACATTTTGTGCCGTAAAGAAACCATTCATTCATTCATTCATTTGAATCTTCGTATCCAGCAACCCAGCTAGACAATTATACACCCAGCTACCTTTCCAGCTTGGTACCACTGGACATCCACTTCCAACTATCAAATCTTGTCTCCAGCTGTTTATTTTCGTACCCAGCTTTCTAAACCCATTGCATCCATCTATCCAAATCCTCTATCCAACTTTACAAATTGTTACATCCAGCTTGATGTAAAACATTTTCCCTTCTGTTTCCCTGACCAGATTCCCACTATACCTATCCATCAGTGATGAAAGTCTTCAGGAAATAACCTGAATTCAGGTTTTTTTTATTCAAATGTGAAATTCAAAATGGTCTGAACTCAGTCTGTAACATGCAAAAATGACATTTCTGAAAGGGGGTAGGGGTATTTTCAGGTTATTTTTTAAGGGTTTCAGGTTTTTTCTCGAATGCTGACTTTCATCACTGTCCATGATGACTGCAGAAGCTCTATGTACAGTGCATAACAGGGTTTATTTGCGACTCATTATAGATGTGCAGTGTCCGAGACAGTGTAGGGAATGGCTTAGGTGTGGTAACGGATGATGTGCTGGAAACACAGTGGGAGTGCCACACATCCAACGACAACAGAGCAGCAGACGACAACAGAGCAGCAGACGACAGCAGAACAGCAGACGACAACAGAGATGTGGACGACAACAGAGATGAAGACGACAACAGAGCTGCAGACGACAACAGAGATGAAGACGACAACAGAGCTGCAGACGACAACAAAGCAGCAGACGACAACAGAGCAGCAGACGACAACAGAGCTGCAGACGACAACAGATTTGCAGACAACAACAGATTTGCAGACGACAACAGATTTGCAGAAGACCGAAGAACAGCAGAGAACAACAGATTTGCAGACGACAGCAGAGTTGCAGACGACAATAAAACTGCAGATGACAACAGAACTACGTTTCAGTTTATCAATTGATCACTGATGATCATTGATATCACAACATTTGATGTTGTCGGTACATAAGTTTATTTTATAGAACTCTGCCCTGAACTCAGTCCTGAACCTAATACAGATGCAGTACACAAGGTATAGCTCTCACTGAGAGAGTGCACCGGTTGGCGTATTAGTACAGCAACTTTGGAGTCACCCTTTAGTACCAACTGATTCATCCATGAGTGTTAGAAGACATTAATGTATCCACACCTGCTTTTTCACATTTTTTAAATGATCTATATGAATACAACATTCAATCAAGGTTTCCAAACATAAAATTCAAAACCTGTGCAATCATCAAACTCACAGCAAGGGATAGACTGTAAACAAGAAAAAGTGGTGCTCCACATGTAACACGGATGGGAAAAAAATAACAAACAAAACAAAACAAACAAATCAAAATAACCCCCCCCAAACAAAAAAATGGCATGGATAAAATGTTGTTTTTTTAAAGCAATCTTTATTCATCTTTTAAAAAACATTTAATTTGGTATATGAACAAATTTTCTAGCACAACTGGGTGCAAAGATGTGCCTTTTCAGGTTCGATTACGTGAGTTGCTCTATTATCGCTCAGGCGCTATCATAAATCATCGATCAGACTTTTGATGTGTTTTCATGTGTTCACAGGCCATCGTCCTTGCGATTGGGAAGCATTTCCAAGCAATTTATAGGGATAATTTTATGCAACGAAAGGCGAGCACGATGACATCGTTTTGAACTTCTGCTTTTACATCACGCACTTCTTTTCTTTTTTTACTTTATTTAAATAAGTATTCATACGCCCGGGCGCATGCACAAATTGGAATCTTGCATGCACACGGACGAACACTTCACAGTGGCACAGAAGAAACCGATTTACAACCGACAGGAAATGACTACTCATTTCCCATGATCGTACCGATCACAGAATAACACAGATAGTTCCTTTTTTGACAACCATTGCCGACAGGCAAAAAAGGAACCATCCGTGTTACAAAAAAACATATTGTTTATTGCTATATAATAATAATAATGATAATGATAATGATAATGATAATGATAATGATAATGATAATGATAATAATAATAATAATAATAATAATAATAATAATAATAATAATAATAATAATAAATAATAATAATAATACTAATACTAATACTAATAATAATAATAATAATAATAATAATAATAATAATAATAATAATAATAATAATAATAATAATAATAATAATAATAATAATAATAATAATAATAATAATAATAATAATAATAATAACTCTTTGAATTCCAGCTAATGAATTTCTAAAACCAGCTATCCCACCCAGCTATATCTAATTCGAGTCTCAAATATCTAATGTTGTTTCCCAACTTGATATAGATAAACATTCTGTTTTCAACTAACAAACTTGTTTCCCATTGTGAATCTTCGTTTTTAACTCACATAGGACTTTATAATCAGTTTTAAGGGCAGAGCTTTTGTTTATTTATGTCATTGACTTATTTATCAAGAACTGCAAAACATCATACTGATAAAGTCTTTTAAACAAATTATACATATTTATTATATTTGATTGATGTTATATAAATGCTGTTGTTAAATTCTTGTGTTATCTACATATTGTATTAATATTTACATTTTGTGCCGTAAAGAAACCATTCATTCATTCATTCATTTGAATCTTCGTATCCAGCAACCCAGCTAGACAATTATACACCCAGCTACCTTTCCAGCTTGGTACCACTGGACATCCACTTCCAACTATCAAATCTTGTCTCCAGCTGTTTATTTTCGTACCCAGCTTTCTAAACCCATTGCATCCATCTATCCAAATCCTCTATCCAACTTTACAAATTGTTACATCCAGCTTGATGTAAAACATTTTCCCTTCTGTTTCCCTGACCAGATTCCCACTATACCTATCCATCAGTGATGAAAGTCTTCAGGAAATAACCTGAATTCAGGTTTTTTTTATTCAAATGTGAAATTCAAAATGGTCTGAACTCAGTCTGTAACATGCAAAAATGACATTTCTGAAAGGGGGTAGGGGTATTTTCAGGTTATTTTTTAAGGGTTTCAGGTTTTTTCTCGAATGCTGACTTTCATCACTGTCCATGATGACTGCAGAAGCTCTATGTACAGTGCATAACAGGGTTTATTTGCGACTCATTATAGATGTGCAGTGTCCGAGACAGTGTAGGGAATGGCTTAGGTGTGGTAACGGATGATGTACTGGAAACACAGTGGGAGTGCCACACATCCAACGACAACAGAGCAGCAGACGACAACAGAGCAGCAGACGACAGCAGAACAGCAGACGACAACAGAGATGTGGACGACAACAGAGATGAAGACGACAACAGAGCTGCAGACGACAACAGAGATGAAGACGACAACAGAGCTGCAGACGACAACAAAGCAGCAGACGACAACAGAGCAGCAGACGACAACAGAGCTGCAGACGACAACAGATTTGCAGACAACAACAGATTTGCAGACGACAACAGATTTGCAGAAGACCGAAGAACAGCAGAGAACAACAGATTTGCAGACGACAGCAGAGTTGCAGACGACAATAAAACTGCAGATGACAACAGAACTACGTTTCAGTTTATCAATTGATCACTGATGATCATTGATATCACAACATTTGATGTTGTCGGTACATAAGTTTATTTTATAGAACTCTGCCCTGAACTCAGTCCTGAACCTAATACAGATGCAGTACACAAGGTATAGCTCTCACTGAGAGAGTGCACCGGTTGGCGTATTAGTACAGCAACTTTGGAGTCACCCTTTAGTACCAACTGATTCATCCATGAGTGTTAGAAGACATTAATGTATCCACACCTGCTTTTTCACATTTTTTAAATGATCTATATGAATACAACATTCAATCAAGGTTTCCAAACATAAAATTCAAAACCTGTGCAATCATCAAACTCACAGCAAGGGATAGACTGTAAACAAGAAAAAGTGGTGCTCCACATGTAACACGGATGGGAAAAAAATAACAAACAAAACAAAACAAACAAATCAAAATAACCCCCCCCAAACAAAAAAATGGCATGGATAAAATGTTGTTTTTTTAAAGCAATCTTTATTCATCTTTTAAAAAACATTTAATTTGGTATATGAACAAATTTTCTAGCACAACTGGGTGCAAAGATGTGCCTTTTCAGGTTCGATTACGTAAGTTGCTCTATTATCGCTCAGGCGCTATCATAAATCATCGATCAGACTTTTGATGTGTTTTCATGTGTTCACAGGCCATCGTCCTTGCGATTGGGAAGCATTTCCAAGCAATTTATAGGGATAATTTTATGCAACGAAAGGCGAGCACGATGACATCGTTTTGAACTTCTGCTTTTACATCACGCACTTCTTTTCTTTTTTTACTTTATTTAAATAAGTATTCATACGCCCGGGCGCATGCACAAATTGGAATCTTGCATGCACACGGACGAACACTTCACAGTGGCGTCAGTTCCTTGAACAATATTGGCCACAGAAGAAACCGATTTACAACCGACAGGAAATGACTACTCATTTCCCATGATCGTACCGATCACAGAATAACACAGATAGTTCCTTTTTTGACAACCATTGCCGACAGGCAAAAAAGGAACCATCCGTGTTACAAAAAAACATATTGTTTATTGCTATATAATAATAATAATGATAATGATAATGATAATGATAATGATAATGATAATGATAATGATAATGATAATAATAATAATAATAATAATAATAATAATAATAATAATAATAATAATAATAATAAATAATAATAATAATACTAATACTAATAATAATAATAATAATAATAATAATAATAATAATAATAATAATAATAATAATAATAATAATAATAATAATAATAATAATAATAATAATAATAATAATAATAATAATAATAATAATAATAATAATAATAATAATAATAACTCTTTGAATTCCAGCTAATGAATTTCTAAAACCAGCTATCCCACCCAGCTATATCTAATTCGAGTCTCAAATATCTAATGTTGTTTCCCAACTTGATATAGATAAACATTCTGTTTTCAACTAACAAACTTGTTTCCCATTGTGAATCTTCGTTTTTAACTCACATAGGACTTTATAATCAGTTTTAAGGGCAGAGCTTTTGTTTATTTATGTCATTGACTTATTTATCAAGAACTGCAAAACATCATACTGATAAAGTCTTTTAAACAAATTATACATATTTATTATATTTGATTGATGTTATATAAATGCTGTTGTTAAATTCTTGTGTTATCTACATATTGTATTAATATTTACATTTTGTGCCATAAAGAAACCATTCATTCATTCATTCATTTGAATCTTCGTATCCAGCAACCCAGCTAGACAATTATACACCCAGCTACCTTTCCAGCTTGGTACCACTGGACATCCACTTCCAACTATCAAATCTTGTCTCCAGCTGTTTATTTTCGTACCCAGCTTTCTAAACCCATTGCATCCATCTATCCAAATCCTCTATCCAACTTTACAAATTGTTACATCCAGCTTGATGTAAAACATTTTCCCTTCTGTTTCCCTGACCAGATTCCCACTATACCTATCCATCAGTGATGAAAGTCTTCAGGAAATAACCTGAATTCAGGTTTTTTTTATTCAAATGTGAAATTCAAAATGGTCTGAACTCAGTCTGTAACATGCAAAAATGACATTTCTGAAAGGGGGTAGGGGTATTTTCAGGTTATTTTTTAAGGGTTTCAGGTTTTTTCTCGAATGCTGACTTTCATCACTGTCCATGATGACTGCAGAAGCTCTATGTACAGTGCATAACAGGGTTTATTTGCGACTCATTATAGATGTGCAGTGTCCGAGACAGTGTAGGGAATGGCTTAGGTGTGGTAACGGATGATGTACTGGAAACACAGTGGGAGTGCCACACATCCAACGACAACAGAGCAGCAGACGACAACAGAGCAGCAGACGACAGCAGAACAGCAGACGACAACAGAGATGTGGACGACAACAGAGATGAAGACGACAACAGAGCTGCAGACGACAACAGAGATGAAGACGACAACAGAGCTGCAGACGACAACAAAGCAGCAGACGACAACAGAGCAGCAGACGACAACAGAGCTGCAGACGACAACAGATTTGCAGACAACAACAGATTTGCAGACGACAACATATTTGCAGAAGACCGAAGAACAGCAGAGAACAACAGATTTGCAGACGACAGCAGAGTTGCAGACGACAATAAAACTGCAGATGACAACAGAACTACGTTTCAGTTTATCAATTGATCACTGATGATCATTGATATCACAACATTTGATGTTGTCGGTACATAAGTTTATTTTATAGAACTCTGCCCTGAACTCAGTCCTGAACCTAATACAGATGCAGTACACAAGGTATAGCTCTCACTGAGAGAGTGCACCGGTTGGCGTATTAGTACAGCAACTTTGGAGTCACCCTTTAGTACCAACTGATTCATCCATGAGTGTTAGAAGACATTAATGTATCCACACCTGCTTTTTCACATTTTTTAAATGATCTATATGAATACAACATTCAATCAAGGTTTCCAAACATAAAATTCAAAACCTGTGCAATCATCAAACTCACAGCAAGGGATAGACTGTAAACAAGAAAAAGTGGTGCTCCACATGTAACACGGATGGGAAAAAAATAACAAACAAAACAAAACAAACAAATCAAAATAACCCCCCCCAAACAAAAAAATGGCATGGATAAAATGTTGTTTTTTTAAAGCAATCTTTATTCATCTTTTAAAAAACATTTAATTTGGTATATGAACAAATTTTCTAGCACAACTGGGTGCAAAGATGTGCCTTTTCAGGTTCGATTACGTAAGTTGCTCTATTATCGCTCAGGCGCTATCATAAATCATCGATCAGACTTTTGATGTGTTTTCATGTGTTCACAGGCCATCGTCCTTGCGATTGGGAAGCATTTCCAAGCAATTTATAGGGATAATTTTATGCAACGAAAGGCGAGCACGATGACATCGTTTTGAACTTCTGCTTTTACATCACGCACTTCTTTTCTTTTTTTACTTTATTTAAATAAGTATTCATACGCCCGGGCGCATGCACAAATTGGAATCTTGCATGCACACGGACGAACACTTCACAGTGGCGTCAGTTCCTTGAACAATATTGGCCACAGAAGAAACCGATTTACAACCGACAGGAAATGACTACTCATTTCCCATGATCGTACCGATCACAGAATAACACAGATAGTTCCTTTTTTGACAACCATTGCCGACAGGCAAAAAAGGAACCATCCGTGTTACAAAAAAACATATTGTTTATTGCTATATAATAATAATAATGATAATGATAATGATAATGATAATGATAATGATAATGATAATAATAATAATAATAATAATAATAATAATAATAATAATAATAATAATAATAATAATAATAATAATAATAATAATAAATAATAATAATAATACTAATACTAATAATAATAATAATAATAATAATAATAATAATAATAATAATAATAATTATAATAATAATAATAATAATAATAATAATAATAATAATAATAATAATAATAATAATAATAATAATAATAATAATAAAAATAATAATAATAATAATAATAATAATAATAAAGTTGCTGATAGGAAAGTGGAAAAGGAAAACATTTTGTTGTCAAATGTTTGAAGGAAATTGTTTGAAGAAAGCTAATACGAGGATAAATGCGGTTATCACATCCATTGGCTCATTATTCTAAACTTCACATTCCTATTGTATATAGTGATTCGAGGTAACCATCAAAATATATTGAATGGAATTGTGTAAGATTAATTTGGTTGCTAGGGAGATCAATGACCACGTTTTTACGTTACACACAATGTGTTGATATGGGTGCAGATTGTCTTGTGGATTTATTTTCATTTTATATTCACAACCTTCCAATTTTACCATATAAATCAATATATAGACATTATCATTGTAAATACGACTAGAGTGTCATTATGATTAAAATCTTATTACTCAATTATAATATATATATATATATATATATATATATATATATATATATATATATATATATATATATATATATATATATATATATATATATTGTAGGATATTAAGGCAAGAACATGTGAGTGCAGTCTTCAGGGAGACAGATCTCTCAAGTTGGTTCTGGTGGAAGGATCTCAAGAGTCCAAAGGACGACTGAGATCCTTCCACCAGAACCAACGAGAGAGATCTGTCTCCCTGAACACTGCACGAACTCATGTTCTTGTCTTTATCTCATACTTATCCACTGCAGATAGATGGGGTTTGCAATCAACTTTATCCTCAAAGCAAAGCAGTGAAAACATGGTAGTAAGTACAGAACTATGTTGTGTGTGGCTCATTTAAGTTCTCAGCTCATTTACATAATGTAATCAATTTTATATCACTACATGCAGTGAACTAGGCCACCTATAAAGCACTATATGAAATGGGTGTAATTCTGTTTCAACTGGGTGAATAGTCATCAGTTTTGAGATTCCCACAAAAGGTTGCAGTCTCTGCCAACAGAGGGCCCCCTGTCTGTGTTTCAAGGTCCCCATGACCCAAATCTGAAATGTCGTCTGCTCCAGGTCAAAACAAACCTGGACAGTCATCATGTTCATTTCAGAGAAATTAACGCATGATTTGTTGAAGAACTGGCCTAAGACATGATTACATTTATTTTATAATTGACAAATATAATGACATTTGTGCACAAACATATTTAATTAAGCATTTTATTCATTTCAAAAGTATGTAAATAAGAAAAGAATCTTTAAAAAAGATAAAAGGAAAGTAGTTCGGCAGAGGGGTGATCTGTGAAAGTAGTTCGGCAGAGGGGTGATCTGCAAAAAATATCTCATAGGTGCAGAACACTCTCTTGAGGCACCAAGTATGAGATAAAGATTACCTACCCAGAGACTCTTAAGAATATATATAGACAATCATGGACAATCACGGTCTCTGGCAGAACATCATGCATAGGTATTGTGTGCCGCGTGAAGTCAACAAGTGCAGGTTGATACATCGCCTTAACCACCACACCTGGAGATGACTCACCGGGCAGGCAGACGAGCCCATGCAAAACCCTCGTGTCGCAAAAGGAAGACACGCAGGCAAGACGAGTCCATGTGAAACCCAGTGTCGCAAAAGGAAGCCATGCAGGCAAACCCCACACACATGACGCGCAACGATCCTTTAAAAGGTCCCGCAACTGTTGGATCCTCGGAGAGCAGAGAGCAGCAGACCAGAATTAGGAGACCGGAAAGCAGAGAACCAGTGTCCACTTGCCTCGAAAGATCCACGACTCTCAGCATCGTGACCGCATAGACTTGGGTGTTTTATGTATTCTCAGGACTCTATAAGTATCATGCATTTGGGTAGTTTATATGCCTCGCTCATTGCCATGCCTGCCTAGCCAGACAAGGATTCATAGCACCGAATAAAGGTAACTATTGTGCAGTGTATATCCTGTGTCTGCAGTCCTTATTACCTCACACCTCACATGGGTAGATAGGGTTGCTAGGTTCCGTGCCCCACCTCACAGTCAGCGAGTAAAGTAGAGTCAGAGTAGAGTATCGATCCCCCCGTCCACGTCCCCCAACGACGGATACTCACAAACCATGGGTAACAATATATATATATATATATATATATATATATATATATATATATATACACTTAAAATATCACCTTAGTATAAAGTAACACGATTATATATAATTAAGAAAACTTAACTTGTTACATAACTTTTATTGTCAATTGTCCTTTACAAAGCGTTACAAATCACTTAACAAATATTTATTTACATTTCGTTCAATCACTGGTGAATAACAATAACAAGAACAATTAATCATATTTTACAAAATACTTGATATATAAACACTTTATGAGTAATCTTGTCATGCTGGTGAATAACAAAGTAAAGATTGGTGGGAAATTGTTTCATAACTACCACAATCACAACAACAACGTTACTCTGCTATAAACTAAACATTTTTCAACTCATTCACAATGGAAAATACTTAGAGTCAATGTTTCTGTTTTCACATGTATTTGTCAACTGCCACTAACAAATAAACAATAAATACAAGAATAAGAATCCTATTTCTTTCACATCAAACTGATTTTTATTCAGAATTCTAATGCAAAACTGGCACTTATATATTCTTATATATGCTGTTTGGTAATTGCTGAATGGCCTTTTGTACATTCAAAATGGGGCTGCACTAAAACAGTATATATTTCTGAGGCATAACAGTATTACTCTCTTTCAAGGAAACATTTAGTCCTTTAGATATTCTTACCTTGCATGGTATTTTCCCATATCATGATTGTTAAAATTATGTGTGTTTTGTGGAGATAGTGAACATTTTTGTAATGATTGACACACATTGGAGACAGAAATTTTTGTTATGTCGATTTATTTTATTATGGTATAAATATTATATTTACTTCTATTGAACAAAATGAAGGGCACGATTATAATTGGAACTTACGTACTTGATCTTAATTAATGCCTCAGTCACATTTGCGCCGATTTCAGTGAAGTTGCCCGGCCGATGGGTATTTTTTACAAAATCAGCAGGCAGTTCAGATTGCCGTGCGGGCACCGGGAGATCATCGGCCACAATTGGCCATCTTTAAGACGTCGGGCGGGTCATCGGGAACTTTTATCTGGAACATAAAAGTTGCCGGCGTTTCCCCGATGTCTTATCAGCAAATATCATCTTAAAGTACACGGCAGGGTCCCGGCAGTGTCCCGCAGGGACATCGGCAGATTATCTTAGGGCTGCCGGTGGCATCGTGCAGTGAAAATAGGATTATTTTTATTTTATGTGTTCACAGGCCATCGTCAGATGATCTGACGGGCTCCCTACGATGTCACATAGACGTCTTTAGGACGTCCTTCAGACGTCTGGCAAATGAGATATCTCACAGACGTCTGTCAATGAGACAGACGTCTTCAGGATATCCTGCAGACGTCTTTGACATCTCATCTAGCAAGTGTCGTGTATAATGTGACCACAGCTACGGCATATCTGAGATTGTTGCTGATAAACTCCCCGGCGCCCGGCAGACTGTGAAGTCGGCCGATTGTTACTTCCCGGTCGGCGCCCGGTGCAAATGTGACTGAGGCATAATGAGCCGTTTGTACAGATCTTCATTCAGGGAAATGTGTATGCAATCGAGCATTAAAACATTGCGTAACTCCATAAAAAACATATAAAATCACCGCAGACTTAAATTGAGAGACATTCACTGCCAAACATTTTAAAACTTAAGAATAAATAGAATAAATATCAAAATAACAGAGGCTGCCTGGTGGGATCATTTTTCTGCTTTCCCCATTCAGGATTTTCTCATTTCAATCTAGTATGAAGAATTAATAGCAATGTCTGGTCAATAAACTGTTATTTGGTCAGCAGAACTGAAATACTAAAATCTGCAATCATTAAAAGGCTGCAGATTCATGAGAATAAAATCATGATTCTGTTGTGATTTTAAGTTTGTGGTACATTCAGGTGACCAGCCTGAGTGAACTTCCGGTTAAACATAACTCGAAAATGAATAATATCCTCTCAAAACTGATCAAAACCTACTTGTATACAAAGTGTACAGAATACATAAGAATATATCATAAAGGAATGCTGCACCACCTTCCTCAGGCTATGACTCATAAAGGAATGCTGCACCACCTTCCTAAGGCTATGACTCATAAAGGAATGCTGTACCACCTTCCTCAGGCTATGAT
The DNA here is from genome assembly GCA_949316495.1 of Amphiduros pacificus. Classification (NCBI taxonomy): domain Eukaryota; kingdom Metazoa; phylum Annelida; class Polychaeta; order Phyllodocida; family Hesionidae; genus Amphiduros; species Amphiduros pacificus. Next base: position 8,147,651 of record OX439005.1, on the reverse strand, counting down.
TCATAAAGGAATGCTGCACCACCTTCCTCAGGCTATGATTCATAAAGGAATGCTGCACCACCTTCCTCAGGCTATGACTCATAAAGGAATGCTGCACCACCTTCCTCAGGCTATGACTCATAAAGGAATGCTGCACCACCTTCATCAGGCTATGATTCATAAAGGAATGCTGCACCACCTTCCTCAGGCTATGATTCATAAAGGAATGCTGCACCACCTTCCTCAGGCTATGATTCATAAAGGAATGCTCCACCACCTTCCTCAGGCTATGACTCATAAAGGAATGCTGCACCACCTTCCTCAGGCTATGACTCATAAAGGAATGCTGCACCACCTTCCTCAGGCTATGACTCATAAAGGAATGCTGCACCACCTTCATCAGGCTATGATTCATAAAGGAATGCTGCACCACCTTCCTCAGGCTATGATTCATAAAGGAATGCTGCACCACCTTCCTCAGGCTATGATTCATAAAGGAATGCTCCACCACCTTCCTCAGGCTATGACGACGTATGCTCATTGAAGCTGTATGATTTAAACTAATTCTATGATTATACTCACCTATGATTAACAACATTTGAACAGTCAGTATCTTTTCACCAGAATCTCCAGCCAATGGAGAATATTTTGCATAATATCAGAGATTGTGACCTTCGCACTGGAGCACCTCACTATGGTGCCCAGACCTTTACCTGCTTCATTTACATATATATATAATAAATGTGTGATGAAATGAGCAATTAGGGCATGCTTTCCACATTATATTTCCTGAATATATCTGTAGTTTTACTTTTTGCTGAATGTTATTAATCTGTCATTGAAATTGAAAGGTCCCTGATACAGGTAATGCATTATATGTTTATGAGACTGGAAAGCCTATATGAGAGTGAAATGCCTATATCTCAAAGTGAAATGCCTATATCTCAGAGTGGAATGCTTTTAGTTGACAGTGGTATGTATATATCTCAAAGTGGTATGTCTATACCTGAGACTGGAATGCCTATATCTAAGAGTGGAATGTGAGGACAATGACCTCAGATAAAAGTCATGATGCATCAACCTCCCAGGAATAATTAGTATTTGTGGGTGAATACCTGTAATGTGTTTTACATTTTGTGTATGGTTAAATGACAGAGTGTTTGTCCAGAAAAGATAAATGGTGAAATGACTGGATGTTGTCTCTTTATGATTTCAGCCATATAGAATACATCAAGACATTCATGTTCGATTCACCTGTGTAATTGATATTGGCATTCAACTATCACATTTGAGGTGATCATCTTTGGTGTCATATAATTACGTGCAGGTTGGCTTCTTGGTTTTATTTTTTTCCTGGAAGCTCAGTTGCCGTTGTCATTGAGTTATCTAACATGTATTTCTTGTTCCACCAACATAAAATCATGAGTGCTTCCTTTCTAAATCCTGCTCCAGTTAGACAATAAAGAAAGAAGTTAGTGCTATGGTTGATATAAGCCATAGTGTCCACAATGGCTTCAACAACAGCATAGTGAGCTTCTTGTGAATTTGTGCTGACAACATAAGGTTTGGCAATGAGCACTATAATGCTGGGTGTGATAAGAATAAGGAACACTAAGCTCACGCTCAACAGCATAGCCGTCATCTGATTTGTGTTCTTCTTGTCAGAAGATTGACCACTTCCTGATCCTGTTCCATTCTCATTGCCATGCTTAACTTTATTTCTGATCTGAACAAACTTGTAGCAGATAATGATATTCAGAGCAAGAATTGCTGAAATTGGAACAAAAGCATAAAATGTGAATGCAATCCAAGGTCGAATGAATTTACCAAAATATTCATAATCTTCATTAGGCCAACCACAGTGGAAAACATCAATCGTGCCATCTTCATTCTCAAATGTTTGAGTGCCACGTGTCCAAAACAAATGACCATTCTTTGCTGCTCCTAGCAAAACAACACAAGCAGATGTTACCTTAGCTCTGAAAGGTGTGCACAAGTGCTTCATTTTCAAAGGGAAAGTGATAGCAATAAAGCGATCAACAGTCACTGCAACCAAAAGCCACACAGCTACATCACTAATGGTGAAGAGAAGAAAGAAGGTCCATCGACAAGACCATGGATGTAAACCAATCAGATTAATCTGACCCAAAAATCCAAAAAGAAAAAATAATTGTCCAACATAGACTGTGATTGTATCTGCAATGGCAATAGAGGCAAAATAGATTCCAGCTGAGGTTTTTTTCATAGACTTTTTGTTCATTACAATAAATGTCATAGTGTTCCCAAATGTACTCACCAGGATGGTGACAATGGCAAAAAAGGCCCTAAAATTGCCTGCATGCCTAAATGTCGAAGCATATTCATTTGTCTCATCTGTCATCATATGGGTAGTTGTATTGACGGACATTGCACTGTGTAGGTCGACTCTGGAGTGAGTGTTACTGAAGCTTTATGTCCAGGCAGCTATGGCAATGCCATGGAAACGAAGGTGTATAACAATTGCCCAGAGCTTGAATATTTATATCTGTCATCAGGCAATGTAGGAGACTCTCATACGCCGGGTATAACTTTAGCATAAACCCTCAGGATGTGTGCGACACCACTTGCAAAACCTCCATCAAGTCTCACACACACAAAACCCCAATATTAGTCATCCAAGTGAGGAGAGAGAGTAAAAGACAAAATCCATGTATCGATTGGACATGAAAACTTTCATCAGATCAAATACATGAACATCAGATAAGATAAATCGTTATTGCTGTGAATCCGGAATGGGGGAAGCAGAATAGTTCCTGATATATATACGCTAACAATGTAAAAAGTAAAGGTTAGAACTAGAGTGATCACTTTGATTACCTCTTACAGGAGTCGAGTACAGTGCTATATTTGACATTATGATTGACGTGAATGGAATGAGAGGGATTTTATATTTTCTTGGTGTTGGGTTTTCACATTGTCTGTGGATTCCCCTTATCTGACCAGGTTTTGTCCGCAGAGATATGCCATGCCATTTTGATGTCTTAAAGTCCTGAATATGCACTATTAAACATAATAGAGCAAACAAAAATTGGCATTGATGATAAGACGTTTGGCAAAAAACTAAAAGGACTTGAATGATGGATCATTTCACACAAGTAATATCTAGCTTGATATCTCGGTACATCTGACCAACGACTGAATGTGAACCTTTCTAAGAATATGAATCGTTTTAATGCACTATAACGTGTTATATTTAAACCTATGTGACTAGAGTTTTTATATCGCATATAAATCAGGCTTGCAACTCATATGACATTTGGGTGTCATAATATCAAAAGTGTCATGTTTCTTTATCACTAAACAAAAGAATACCTAAAGATTGATTTGAACAACGTGCCAATATATTTCTGTTTGATTTTATCTTTGAGGTTAAAACATGACTAGTTTCCACTATCAGACACGCAATGTAATGTTGCAATGCTAAGCAAGTCTTATGCTTGACAGAAACAAACACTCCAGTTAAATGGCACGCAATATTCCAGCTGAATAAAACAAAGATCTTCTGAAATTTAGGGGATGTTTTATTGATTGTGTCTTTGCTAATGTTGATTGGCTGGATGTCAGTTGCCAAAGGGTAATGATTGTAAGCTTCCAAAGGCAACACAAGAAAATATTAATCAATGAGAAATAATCTGAAATCATGCAATGGAAACGGATAAAACCATTATCTGATTTAAAGTTGAGCCTTGTTTAAAGGGATTGCTTCGTTACCAATTCCTGTCAGGGAGGTCAGGAATACCATGTCAGGTAGGTCAGGAGGACCATGTCAGGTAGCTCAGGAGGACCATGTCAGGTAGGTCAGGAGGACCATGTCAGGTAGGTCAGGAGGACCATGTCAGGTGGCTTAGAGAACCATGTCAGGTAGGTCAGGGGGACCATGTCAGGTGGCTTAGAGGACTATGTCAGGTAGGTCAGGAGGACCATGTCAGGTAGGTCAGGAGGACCATGTCAGGTGGCTTAGAGGACTATGTCAGGTGGCTTAGAGGACCATGACAGGTAGGTCAGGAGGACCATGTCAGGTGGCTTAGAGGACTATGTCAGGTGGCTCAGGAGGACCATGTCAGGTGGCTTAGAGGACTATGTCAGGTAGGTCAGGAGGACCATGTCAGGTAGGTCAGGAGGACCATGTCAGGTAGGTCAGGGGGACCATGTCAGGTGGCTTAGAGGACTATGTCAGGTAGGTCAGGAGGACCATGTCAGGTAGGTCAGGAGGACCATGTCAGGTGGCTTAGAGGACTATGTCAGGTGGCTTAGAGGACCATGACAGGTAGGTCAGGAGGACCATGTCAGGTGGCTTAGAGGACTATGTCAGGTGGCTCAGGAGGACCATGTCAGGTGGCTTAGAGGACTATGTTAGGTAGGTCAGGAGGACCATGTCAGGTAGGTCAGGAGGACCATGTCAGGTAGGTCAGGGGGACCATGTCAGGTGGCTTAGAGGACTATGTCAGGTAGGTCAGGAGGACCATGTCAGGTAGGTCAGGAGGACCATGTCAGGTGGCTTAGAGGACTATGTCAGGTGGCTTAGAGGACCATGACAGGTAGATCAGGAGGACCATGTCAGGTGGCTTAGAGGACTATGTCAGGTGGCTCAGGAGGACCATGTCAGGTGGCTTAGAGGACTATGTCAGGTAGGTCAGGAGGACCATGTCAGGTAGGTCAGGAGGACCATGTCAGGTAGGTCAGGAGGACCATGTCAGGTAGCTCAGGAGGACTATGTCAGGTAGGTCAGGAGGACCATGTCAGGTAGGTCAGGAGGACCATGTCAGGTGGCTTAGAGGACTATGTCAGGTGGCTTAGAGGACCATGACAGGTAGGTCAGGAGGACCATGTCAGGTGGCTTAGAGGACTATGTCAGGTGGCTCAGGAGGACCATGTCAGGTGGCTTAGAGGACTATGTCAGGTAGGGCAGGAGGACCATGTCAGGTAGGTCAGGAGGACCATGTCAGGTAGGTCAGGGGGACCATGTCAGGTGGCTTAGAGGACTATGTCAGGTAGGTCAGGAGGACCATGTCAGGTAGGTCAGGAGGACCATGTCAGGTGGCTTAGAGGACTATGTCAGGTGGCTTAGAGGACCATGACAGGTGGCTTAGAGGACTATGTCAGGTGATTTAGAGGACCATGACAGGTAGGTCAGGAGGACCATGTCAGGTGGCTTAGAGGACTATGTCAGGTGGCTCAGGAGGACCATGTCAGGTGGCTTAGAGGACTATGTCAGGTAGGTCAGGAGGACCATGTCAGGTAGGTCAGGAGGACCATGTCAGGTGGCTTAGAGGACTATGTCAGGTGGCTTAGAGGACCATGACAGGTAGGTCAGGAGGACCATGTCAGGTGGCTTAGAGGACTATGTCAGGTAGGTCAGGAGGACCATGTCAGGTAGGTCAGGAGGACCATGTCAGGTGGCTTAGAGGACTATGTCAGGTGGCTTAGAGGACCATGTCAGGTAGGTCAGGAGGACCATGTCAGGTAGGTCAGGAGGACCATGTCAGGTGGCTTAGAGGACTATGTCAGGTAGGTCAGGAGGACCATGTCAGGTAGGTCAGGAGGACCATGTCAGGTAGGTCAGGGGGACCATGTCAGGTGGCTTAGAGGACTATGTCAGGTAGGTCAGGAGGACCATGTCAGGTAGGTCAGGAGGACCATGTCAGGTGGCTTAGAGGACTATGTCAGGTGGCTTAGAGGACCATGTCAGGTAGGTCAGGAGGACCATGTCAGGTAGGTCAGGGGGACCATGTCAGGTAGGTCAGGAGGACTATGTCAGGTAGGTCAGGAGGACCATGTCAGGTGGCTTAGAGGACCATGTCAGGTAGGTCAGGAGGACCATGTCAGGTGGCTTAGAGGACTATGTCAGGTAGGTCAGGAGGACCATGTCAGGTGGCTTAGAGGACCATGTCAGGTGGCTTAGAGGACTATGTCAGGTAGGTCAGGAGGACCATGTCAGGTGGCTTAGAGGACCATGTCAGGTGGCTTAGAGGAAAATGTCAGGTGGCTTAGAGGACCATGACAGGTAGGTCAGGAGGACCATGTCAGGTAGGCCAGGAGGACCATGTCAGGTGGCTTAGAGGACTATGTCAGGTGGCTTAGAGGACCATGTCAGGTAGGTCAGGAGGACCATGTCAGGTAGGTCAGGGGGACCATGTCAGGTGGCTTAGAGGACTATGTCAGGTAGGTCAGGAGGACCATGTCAGGTAGGTCAGGAGGACCATGTCAGGTGGCTTAGAGGACTATGTCAGGTGGCTTAGAGGACCATGTCAGGTAGGTCAGGAGGACCATGTCAGGTAGGTCAGGAGGACCATGTCAGGTGGCTTAGAGGACTATGTCAGGTGGCTTAGAGGACCATGACAGGTAGGTCAGGAGGACCATGTCAGGGAGGTCAGGAGGACCATGTCAGGTGGCTTAGAGGACTATGTCAGGTAGGTCAGGAGGACCATGTCAGGTAGGTCAGGAGGACCATGTCAGGTAGGTCAGGGGGACCATGTCAGGTGGCTTAGAGGACTATGTCAGGTAGGTCAGGAGAACCATGTCAGGTAGCTTAGAGGACTATGTCAGGTAGGTCAGGAGGACCATGTCAGGTGGCTTAGAGGACCATGTCAGGTGGCTTAGAGGACTATGTCAGGTGGCTTAGAGGACCATGACAGGTAGGTCAGGAGGACCATGTCAGGTAGGTCAGGAGGACCATGTCAGGTAGGTCAGGAGGACCATGTCAGGTAGGTCAGGAGGACCATGTCAGGTGGCTTAGAGGACTATGTCAGGTAGGTCAGGAGGACCATGTCAGGTAGGTCAGGAGGACCATGTCAGGTAGGTCAGGAGGACCATGTCAGGTAGCTCAGGAGGACTATGTCAGGTAGGTCAGGAGGACCATGTCAGGTGGCTTGGAGGACCATGTCAGGTAGGTCAGGAGGACCATGTCAGGTGGCTTAGAGGACTATGTCAGGTAGCTCAGGAGGACCATGTCAGGTAGGTCAGGAGGACTATGTCAGGTAGGTCAGGAGGACCATGTCAGGTGGCTTAGAGGACTATGTCAGGTAGCTCAGGAGGACCATGTCAGGTAGGTCAGGAGGACCATGTCAGGTAGGTCAGGAGGACCATGTCAGGTGGCTTAGAGGACTATGTCAGGTAGCTCATGAGGACCATGTCAGGTAGGTCAGGAGGAACATGTCAGGTAGGTCAGGAGGACCATGTCAGGTAGCTCAGGAGGATTCTGTCAGGTAGCTCAGGAGGACCATGTCAGTTAGCTCAGGAGGACCATGTCAGGTGGCTTAGAGGACTATATCAGGTAGGTCAGGAGGACCATGTCAGGTGGCTTAGAGGACCATGTCAGGTAGCTCAGGAGGACCATGTCAGGTAGGTCAGGAGGACCATGTCAGGTGGCTTAGAGGACTATGTCAGGTAGCTCAGGAGGACCATGTCAGGTGGCTTAGAGGACCATGTTAGGTAGGTCAGGAGGACCATGTCAGGTAGGTCAGGAGGACCATGTCAGGTGGCTTAGAGGACCATGTCAGGTAGCTCAGGAGGACCATGTCAGGTAGGTCAGGAGGACCATGTCAGGTGGCTTAGAGGACTATGTCAGGTAGCTCAGGAGGACCATGTCAGGTAGGTCAGGAGGACCATTTCAGGTGGCTTAGAGGACTATGTCAGGTAGCTCAGGAGGACCATGTCAGGTGGCTTAGAGGACCATGTCAGGTGGCTTAGAGGACCATGTCAGGTAGGTCAGGAGGACCATGTCAGGTGGCTTAGAGGACTATGTCAGGTAGGTCAGGAGGACCATGTCAGGTAGGTCAGGAGGACCATGTCAGGTAGCTCAGGAGGACCATGTCAGGTGGCTTAGAGGACTATGTCAGGTAGCTCAGGAGGACCATGTCAGGTGGCTTAGAGGACCATGTTAGGTAGGTCAGGAGGACCATGTCAGGTGGCTTAGAGGACTATGTCAGGTAGCTCAGGAGGACCATGTCAGGTGGCTTAGAGGACCATGTTAGGTAGGTCAGGAGGACCATGTCAGGTAGCTCAGGAGGACCATGTCAGGTAGGTCAGGAGGACCATGTCAGGTGGCTTAGAGGACTATGTCAGGTAGCTCAGGAGAACCATGTCAGGTAGGTCAGGAGGACCATGTCAGGTGGCTTAGAGGACTATGTCAGGTAGGTCAGGAGAACCGTGTCAGGTGGCTTAGAGGACCATGTATGGCAGCTCAAGAGGACCATGTCAGGTAGGTCAGGAGGACCATGTCAGGTAGGTCAGGAGGACCATGTCAGGTGGCTTAGAGGACTATGTCAGGTAGGTCAGGAGGACCATGTCAGGTAGGTCAGGAGGACCATGTCAGGTAGGTCAGGAGGACCATGTCAGGTGGCTTAGAGGACTATGTCAGGTGGCTTAGAGGACTATGTCAGGTGGCTTAGAGGACTATGTCAGGTAGGTCAGGAGGACCATGTCAGGTAGGTCAGGAGGACCATGTCAGGTGGCTTAGAGGACTATGTCAGGTAGCTCAGGAGGACCATGTCAGGTGGCTTAGAGGACTATGTCAGGTAGCTCAGGAGGACCGTGTCAGGTGGCTTAGAGGACTATGTCAGGTAGGTCAGGAGGACCATGTCAGGTAGGTCAGGAGGACCATGTCAGGTAGGTCAGGAGGACCATGTCAGGTGGCTTAGAGGACTATGTCAGGTAGGTCAGGAGGACCATGTCAGGTAGGTCAGGAGGACCATGTCAGGTGGCTTAGAGGACTATGTCAGGTAGCTCAGGAGAACCATGTCAGGTAGGTCAGGAGGACCATGTCAGGTGGCTTAGAGGACTATGTCAGGTGGCTTAGAGGACCGTGTCAGGTGGCTTAGAGGACTATGTCAGGTAGCTCAGGAGGACCATGTCAGGTAGGTCAGGAGGACCATGTCAGGTAGGTCAGGAGGACCATGTCAGGTGGCTTAGAGGACTATGTCAGGTAGGTCAGGAGGACCATGTCAGGTGGCTTAGAGGACTATGTCAGGTAGCTCAGGAGGACCATGTCAGGTAGGTCAGGAGGACCATGTCAGGTAGGTCAGGAGGACCATGTCAGCTGGCTTAGAGGACTATGTCAGGTAGCTCAGGAGGACCATGTCAGGTGGCTTAGAGGACCATGTCAGGTAGCTCAGGAGGACCATGTCAGGTAGGTCAGGAGGACCATGTCAGGTGGCTTAGAGGACTATGTCAGGTAGCTCAGGAGGACCAAGTCAGGTGGCTTAGAGGACTATGTCAGGTAGCTCAGGAGGACCATGTCAGGTAGGTCAGGAGGACCATGTCAGGTAGGTCAGGAGGACCATGTCAGGTGGCTTAGAGGACTATGTCAGGTAGGTCAGGAGGACCATGTCAGGTGGCTTAGAGGACTATGTCAGGTAGCTCAGGAGGACCATGTCAGGTAGGTCAGGAGGACCATGTCAGGTAGGTCAGGAGGACCATGTCAGGTGGCTTAGAGGACTATGTCAGGTAGCTCAGGAGGACCATGTCAGGTGGCTTAGAGGACTATGTCAGGTAGCTCAGGAGGACCATGTCAGGTGGCTTAGAGTACTATGTCAGGTAGGTCAGGAGGACCATGTCAGGTAGGTCAGGAGGACCATGTCAGGTAGCTCAGGAGGACTATGTCAGGTGGCTTAGAGGACTATGTCAGGTAGCTCAGGAGGACTATGTCAGGTGGCTTAGAGGACTATGTCAGGTAGGTCAGGAGGACCATGTCAGGTAGGTCAGGAGGACCATGTCAGGTAGGTCAGGAGGACCATGTCAGGTTGCTTAGAGGACTATGTCAGGTGGCTTAGAGGACTATGTCAGGTAGCTCAGGAGGACTATGTCAGGTAGCTTAGAGGACTATGTCAGGTTGCTTAGAGGACTATGTCAGGTGGCTTAGAGGACTATGTCAGGTAGCTCAGGAGGACTATGTCAGGTAGCTTAGAGGACTATGTCAGGTAGCTTAGAGGACCATGTCAGGTTGCTTAGAGGACTATGTCAGGTGGCTTAGAGGACTATGTCAGGTAGCTCAGGAGGACTATGTCAGGTAGCTTAGAGGACTATGTCAGGTAGCTCAGGAGGACCATGTCAGGTAGGTCAGGAGGACCATGTCAGGTAGGTCAGGAGGACCATGTCAGGTAGCTCAGGAGGACTATGTCAGGTAGGTCAGGAGGACCATGTCAGGTAGGTCAGGAGGACCATGTCAGGTAGCTCAGGAGGACTATGTCAGGTAGCTCAGGAGGACCATGTCAGGTAGGTCAGGAGGACCATGTCAGGTAGGTCAGGAGGACCATGTCAGGTAGCTCAGGAGGACTATGTCAGGTAGCTCAGGAGGACCATGTCAGGTAGGTCAGGAGGACCATGTCAGGTAGGTCAGGAGGACCATCTCAGGTGGCTTAGAGGACTATGTCAGGTAGGTCAGGAGGACCATGTCAGGTAGGTCAGGAGGACCATGTCAGGTAGGTCAGGAGGACCATGTCAGGTAGCTCAGGAGGACTATGTCAGGTAGCTCAGGAGGACCATGTCAGGTAGGTCAGGAGGACCATGTCAGGTAGGTCAGGAGGACCATCTCAGGTGGCTTAGAGGACTATGTCAGGTAGGTCAGGAGGACCGTGTCAGGTGGCTTAGAGGACCATGTATGGCAGCTCAGGAGGACCATGTCAGGTAGATCAGGAGGACCATGTCAGGTAGGTCAGGAGGACCATGTCAGGTGGCTTAGAAGACTATGTCAGGTAGGTCAGGAGGACCATGTCAGGTAGGTCAGGAGGACCATGTCAGGTAGGTCAGGAGGACTATGTCAGGTAGGTCAGGAGGACCATGTCAGGTGGCTTAGAGGACTATGTCAGGTAGCTCAGGAGAACCATGTCAGGTAGGTCAGGAGGACCATGTCAGGTGGCTTAGAGGACTATGCAGGTGGCTTAGAGGACCATGTCAGGTAGGTCAGGAGGACCATGTCAGGTAGCTCAGGAGGACCATGTCAGGTGGCTTAGAGGACCATGTCAGGTAGGTCAGGAGGACCATGTCAGGTAGCTCAGGAGGACCATGTCAGGTGGCTTAGAGGACTATGTCAGGTAGCTCAGGAGGACCACGTCAGGTAGCTCAGGAGGACCATGTCAGGTAGGTCAGGAGGACCATGTCAGGTGGCTTAGAGGACTATGTCAGGTAGCTCAGGAGGACCATGTCAGGTGGCTTAGAGGACTATGTCAGGTAGCTCAGGAGGACCATGTCAGGTAGGTCAGGAGGACCATGTCAGGTAGGTCAGAAGGACTATGTCAGGTAGGTCAGGAGGACCATGTCAGGTAGGTCAGGAGGACTATGTCAGGTAGGTCAGGAGGACCATGTCAGGTAGGTCAGGAGGACCATGTCAGGTGGCTTAGAGGACTATGTCAGGTAGGTCAGGAGGACCATGTCAGGTAGGTCAGGAGGACCATGTCAGGTAGGTCAGGAGGACCATGTCAGGTGGCTTAGAGGACTATGTCAGGTAGGTCAGGAGGACCATGTCAGGTAGGTCAGGAGGACCATGTCAGGTAGGTCAGGAGGACCATGTCAGGTGGCTTAGAGGACCATGTCAGGTGGCTTAGAGGACTATGTCAAGTAGCTCAGGAGGACCATGTCAGGTAGGTCAGGAGGACCATGTCAGGTAGCTCAGGAGGACTATGTCAGGTGGCTTAGAGGACTATGTCAGGTAGCTCAGGAGGACTATGTCAGGTGGCTTAGAGGACTATGTCAGGTAGGTCAGGAGGACCATGTCAGGTAGGTCAGGAGGACCATGTCAGGTAGGTCAGGAGGACCATGTCAGGTAGCTCAGGAGGACTATGTCAGGTAGCTTAGAGGACTATGTCAGGTAGGTCAGGAGGACCATGTCAGGTAGGTCAGGAGGACCATGTCAGGTAGGTCAGGAGGACCATGTCAGGTAGCTCAGGAGGACTATGTCAGGTAGGTCAGGAGGACCATGTCAGGTAGGTCAGGAGGACCATGTCAGGTAGGTCAGGAGGACCATGTCAGGTAGCTCAGGAGGACTATGTCAGGTAGCTCAGGAGGACCATGTCAGGTAGGTCAGGAGGACCATGTCAGGTAGTTCAGGAGGACCATCTCAGGTGGCTTAGAGGACTATGTCAGGTAGGTCAGGAGGACCATGTCAGGTAGGTCAGGAGGACCATCTCAGGTGGCTTAGAGGACTATGTCAGGTAGGTCAGGAGGACCGTGTCAGGTGGCTTAGAGGACCATGTATGGCAGCTCAGGAGGACCATGTCAGGTAGGTCAGGAGGACCATGTCAGGTAGGTCAGGAGGACCATGTCAGGTGGCTTAGAGGACTATGTCAGGTAGGTCAGGAGGACCATGTCAGGTAGGTCAGGAGGACCATGTCAGGTAGGTCAGGAGGACTATGTCAGGTAGGTCAGGAGGACCATGTCAGGTGGCTTAGAGGACTATGTCAGGTAGGTCAGGAGGACCATGTCAGGTGGCTTAGAGGACTATGTCAGGTAGGTCAGGAGGACCTTGTCAGGTGGCTTAGAGGACTATGTCAGGTAGCTCAGGAGGACCATGTCAGGTAGGTCAGGAGGACCATGTCAGGTGGCTTAGAGGACTATGTCAGGTAGGTCAGGAGGACCATGTCAGGTGGCTTAGAGGACTATGTCAGGTAGGTCAGGAGGACTATGTCAGGTGGCTTAGAGGACTATGTCAGGTGGCTTAGAGGACTATGTCAGGTGGCTCAGGAGGACCATGTCAGGTGGCTTAGTGGACTATGTCAGGTGGCTTAGAGGACTATGTCAGGTAGGTCAGGAGGACCATGTCAGGTGGCTTAGAGGACTATGTCAGGTAGGTCAGGAGGACCATGTCAGGTGGCTTAGAGGACTATGTCAGGTAGGTCAGGAGGACTATGTCAGGTGGCTTAGAGGACTATGTCAGGTAGCTCAGGAGGACCATGTCAGGTGGCTTAGAGGACTATGTCAGGTAGGTCAGGAGGACCATGTCAGGTAGGTTAGGAGGACTATGTCAGGTAGGTTAGGAGGACTATGTCAGGTGGCTTAGAGGACTATGTCAGGTAGCTCAGGAGGACCATGTCAGGTAGGTCAGGAGGACTATGTCAGGTAGGTTAGGAGGACTATGTCAGGTGGCCTAGAGGACTATGTCAGGTAGGTCAGGAGGACCATGTCAGGTAGGTCAGGAGGACCATGTCAGGTAGGTCAGGAGGACCATGTCAGGTAGGTCAGGAGGACCATGTCAGGTGGCTTAGAGGACTATGTCAGGTAGCTCAGGAGAACCATGTCAGGTGGCTTAGAGGACTATGTCAGGTAGGTCAGGAGGACTATGTCAGGTAGGTCAGGAGGACCATGTCAGGTAGGTCAGGAGGACCATGTCAGGTGGCTTAGAGGACTATGTCAGGTAGGTCAGGAGGACTATGTCAGGTAGGTCAGGAGGACCATGTCAGGTAGGTCAGGAGGACTATGTCAGGTAGGTCAGTAGGACCATGTCAGGACCATGTCAGGACCATGTCAGGTAGGTCAGGAGGACCATGTCAGGTTTATGTCAGGTATCCCAGGTTTATGTCAGGTATCCCTCAAAAGTCAGACACCAGCAAGATTTTAGCATATTATAATGTTTTTTGGGTTACTCTTATAAATGTATCTATAATGTATACCATTGATACTCTGATTAAAGTTCCGGTCACATAAGTTTATCCCCCTTTAGCTCAGATTGTTTGTTATCTCCTGTAAATATTGATACATATCGTGTAATATATTGTCATAGAAATAAGATGGATATTATTAAACATTAATAAGAAACAAAATCATTTAATAATATCAGATATATGATAAGGAAAACAGTATTCTTTATTCAGAAAGGTTGAATAAGAAATATCAGACATCATGAGAAGTTCATACTCCTTAACTTGGTACTATGTTTTCCTCTTGTATTTTGGGTGGGATGGAATAAATACGTGAGTAAACACAATTACTAATATAATATGTAAAAGTAATTTTATTAATTGCAATGTAATTTGAAGTGAAATATTTAAAATTGTGTTTTGATTAGATTGGTTTAATCTAATATAATTTGATAGAGGTTTTCCATAATCTCCTTCCATTCTGTGAGTGTAGGGGTTCACTCTCTAGATAATAGTGTGTTAAATAACAAGAGGCTATTCTCATATCTCTCTGCAGATATTTCTACTATTATCTTAAGTCCTACATAAAACACGCTTCATTTCATGTAACTTAAAAAGAAAAAAACTACTTTGTCCCCATGATATGCTAAGAAATTATGCCTCTTTAAAAATAATATCCATTAAAAAGTAAAGCAATGTGATCTGTTTGATCTGGAGTATGTTAAGACCAATCAAACTATTGCAGGGCAGCCTGCTGCAGCTCACTTGGTCTGTTATATTTTAAATATTTAAATCACTGAAGCTTGTAAAATGCTGGGACCAGGCGGTTGTGACTGAGAAGGCTCCCAAGCTGCAGGCACTCTCCAGCTGTTCCTATGGCCTATGGTCTGAAGTGGAGGACATGCGCTGGTACTTGTTGTAACACATTTCACAGTATACGTGCCCATTCAGAAGTCTTGCCGTTCTACTCACTAAAAGAATACCGCAATCCTCTGGAAACAACAAATTTCAGTACATCTTTGAGTTATGGTTTTTGATTACAAATAAAAATAATGAGGAAAAAAGTGAGAGTTATTCGAGACTAAAACCTCGTTCTGCCGGTTGTATGACTCTTAGTCTTGATAAACTGAATTCACAGAATGAGTGCATTCTATTACTCAGCTTGAGGTAAATGTAACGTACTGCAGCAGAAGCAATTTTTATGCCATTGAAGATCCATCAAGGACACCTTGGGCTCACCAGGATTAACATCTTTGTCACAAGCACTACATAATTTAAGGTTATGTTGACCTCTTCCTCCTTGTTGACCTGGATTAGATATTTGAGATCTGCCCTGGATCCTGTTGTGACAGGTTCCACAGTAAACGCTCCCATTCAGAAGGATTGCCATGTCACACTCCAGGCGTCGACCACATCCCTCTGGAAAACAAATCAACACCTCTTTGAGTTATGGTCTTTGAAAAAAATTAAAATACTGGGAAAATAAGTGAGAGGTTTTACGGACCAAAACCTCATCTTAATGGTTGTTCTACTTTTAATCTTTTAATGAACTGGATTCAAAGAATAAGTGCATTCTATTGCTCAGTGCTCAGTGCATTCTAAAACTCAGTGCTCAGTGCATTCCATTACTCAGTGCTCAGTGCATTCTATTACTCAGTACTCAGTGCATTCTGTTACTCAGTACTCAGTACATTCTATTATTCAGTGCTCAGTGCATTCTATTACTCAGTACTCAGTGCATTCTGTTACTCAGTACTCAGTACATTCTATTATTCAGTGCTCAGTGCATTCTGTTACTCAGTACTCAGTGCATTCTGTTACTCAGTACTCAGTACATTCTATTACTCAGTGCTCAGTGCATTCCATTACTCAGTGCTCAGTGCATTCTATTACTCAGTACTCAGTGCATTCTGTTACTCAGTACTCAGTACATTCTATTATTCAGTGCTCAGTGCATTCTACTACTCAGGGCTCAGTGCATTCTATTACTCAGTGCTCAGTGCATTCTACTACTCAGGGCTCAGTGCATTCTATTACTCAGTGCTCAGTGCATTCTACTACTCAGGGCTCAGTGCATTCCATTACTCAGTGCTCAGTGCATTCTATCACTCAGTGCTCAATGCATTCTATTACTCAGAGCTCAGTGCATTCTATTACTCAGTACTCAGTGCATTCTATTACTCAGTACTCAGTGCATTCTATTACTCAGTGCTCAGTGCATTCTATCACTCAGTGCTCAATGCATTCTATTACTCAGAGCTCAGTGCATTCTATTACTCAGAGCTCAGTGCATTCTATTACTCAGTACTCAGTGCATTCTATTACTCAGTGCTCAGTGCTTTCTATTACTCAGAGCTCAGTGCATTCTATTACTCAGTACTCAGTGCATTCTATTACTCAGTACTCAGTGCATTCTATTATTCAGTACTCAGTGCATTCTATTACTCAGTACTCAGTGCATTCTATTACTCAGTACTCAGTGCATTCTATTATTCAGTACTCAGTGCATTCTATTACTCAGTACTCAGTGCATTCTATTACTCAGTACTCAGTGCATTCTATTATTCAGTGCTCAGTGCATTCTATTACTCAGTACTCAGTGCATTCTGTTACTCAGTACTCAGTACATTCTATTATTCAGTGCTCAGTGCATTCTATTACTCAGTACTCAGTGCATTCTGTTACTCAGTACTCAGTACATTCTATTATTCAGTGCTCAGTGCATTCTACTACTCAGGGCTCAGTGCATTCTATTACTCAGTGCTCAGTGCATTCTACTACTCAGGGCTCAGTGCATTCTATTACTCAGTACTCAGTGCATTCTGTTACTCAGTACTCAGTACATTCTATTATGAGTGCTCAGTGCATTCTGTTACTCAGGGCTCAGTACATTCTATTATTCAGTGCTCAGTGCATTCTATTACTCAGTGCTCAGCGCTCAGTGCATTCTATTACTCAGAGCTCAGTGCATTCTATTACTCAGAGCTCAGTGCATTCTACTACTCAGGGCTCAGTGCATTCCATTACTCAGTGCTCAGTGCATTCTATCACTCAGTGCTCAATGCATTCTATTACTCAGAGCTCAGTGCATTCTATTACTCAGTACTCAGTGCATTCTATTACTCAGTACTCAGTGCATTCCATTACTCAGTGCTCAGTGCATTCTATCACTCAGTGCTCAATGCATTCTATTACTCAGAGCTCAGTGCATTCTATTACTCAGTACTCAGTGCATTCTATTACTCAGTACTCAGTGCATTCTATTACTCAGTGCTCAGTGCATTCTATCACTCAGTGCTCAATGCATTCTATTACTCAGAGCTCAGTGCATTCTATTACTCAGAGCTCAGTGCATTCTATTACTCAGTACTCAATGCATTCTATTACTCAGTGCTCAATGCATTCTATTACTCAGTGCTCAGTGCATTCTATCACTCAGTGCTCAATGCATTCTATTACTCAGTGCTCAATGCATTCTATTACTCAGAGCTCAGTGCATTCTATTACTCAGTACTCAGTGCATTCTATTACTCAGTACTCAGTGCATTCTATTACTCAGTGCTCAGTGCATTCTATCACTCAGTGCTCAATGCATTCTATTACTCAGTACTCAGTGCATTCTATTACTCAGTGATTAGTGCTTTCTATTACTCAGAGCTCAGTGCATTCCATTACTCAGAGCTCAGTGCATTCTATTACTCAGTACTCAGTGCATTCTATTACTCAGTACTCAGTGCATTCTATTATTCAGTGCTCAGTGCATTCTATTACTCAGTACTCAGTGCATTCTGTTACTCAGTACTCAGTACATTCTATTATTCAGTGCTCAGTGCATTCTATTACTCAGTACTCAGTGCATTCTATTACTCAGAGCTCAGTGCATTCTTTCACTCAGTACTCAGTGCATTCTGTCACTCAGTGTTCAGTGCATTCTGTCACTCAGTGTTCAGTGCATTCTGTCACTCAGTGTTCAGTGCATTCCATTACTCAGAGCTCAGTGCATTCTATTACTTAGTACTTAGTACGCAATGCATTATATTGCTCAGTACTCAGTGCATTCTATTACTCGGTGCTCAGTGCATTCTATTATTCAGAGCTCAGTGCATTCTATTATTCAGAGCTCAGTGCATTCTATTACTCAGCATTCTATTACTCAGTACTCAGTGCTCAGTGCATTACATTACTCAGTGCTCAATGCATTCTATTACTCAGTGCTCTGTGCATTCTGTCACTCAGTGCTCTGTGCATTCTATTACTTAGTGCTCGGTGCATTCTATTACTCAGTACTCAGTGCATTCTATCCCTCAGTGCTCAGTGCATTCTACTCCTCAGCTTGAAGTGTTTATGTAACTCACCGCACCGGAAGCAATTTCTATGCCAATAAAGATCCATGAAAGTCACTTGCTCACTCAGATTAACATCTCTGTCGCAGGTACGACATTGATGGGTTTCTTGCCACCTTGACATACCACCACCTCTTTCCTCTTGTTGAATTGAATTACGTATATGACACTCCTCTACCTATGCAATTCAAATTCAAAGGATCATAACCGAGTCAATGTGTTAAAAGCATCAACATACAAAGGTTAGGAAGTGGTTATTCTTGTTCGAAACATTATGTAATTACAATTTGTAGGCAGCTTGAAATCTTTGTCTCTGTGTTCTCCGTGCGAATATTATTTCATATTTCAATAAGATGGATCTCAGGTCATTGGATTTGCTAATGTATATACTCGAAAATCTGCTTTGCATCCGACTCAAAGATATCTTTTCTCACAGTTTGAATGTAATTTTTTACTTACTTGGATATTTGCCATGACGCCTTTCGGACGTGACAGCGATTGACCCAAGCAAAAACAAGGTTGGCAGAAGTAATTGTGCAAGGCAACATAAAGATCATTTCAATACATCAGTTTTAAACATCATAAATATATACGAATACATTCAATTTAAAAGACTTAAATACCATATGATATTTTGTGGTTCTTGATAAATATGTCATTGACCTGAGTAAACAATAGCCCCACCCTTAATATTAGTTATAAAGTCCTATTTGGTTTTAAAATGATACTATCAGAGAAGTATCTACAGTATAATATAGCATATGTAAATCTTGCACATCAAAATATTGAGTTTTAATAATATCAAAATTGATACACTCAATTGAAATATGTTTAATAGTCAAAGCCCTTTAACAACCAATACACTGAGGCTGGTCTTCACCTTTAAGAAGATAAAAGTGTGTCCTGTTCTAATGTGACTTTAAAATGACTCTTCTCAGTGGTCCTTTTTACAAGCATCCTTTGTCTTACCTAGAACAGGTTCAATCTCATGCAACTTATAAAGAAATATTGTCGTACCAGCAAAATTACCACTTAGAATGCACAAAGACAGTAATATGTTTCTTAAACTCTGTATAAGGAATAAACATATTCATTGAATGTTTGTCCAATGCTGCTTTGGCAGCCTGGTCAGCCGCCCGATTTCCATGGATTCCAATGCAACTGGGAATCCAATAAAAACATTTATTTTTATTTTTCAGAGTACAGAGTACAGAGTCTTTGATGCCATTCATGGATTTTGCAAATAAAAGGATTTTTCCTTTCCTGTTCATGTTTTTAAACAAGACAAAGAATAAGAAAATGTCAAACATATCTGATATGGAGAAGTTTCCACATGATCTAAAGCTAAGTACAAAGCATGAAGTTCAGCAAAATAGAATGATGACTTATTTGGTAAACGTTCTGAAAAAATATAATTGCCCTTAACAGCAGCTGCAGCAGCCCTGTCATCATTGAATGATCTATCAATGTATTCATCCAGCGAAAATAGATTTAATTTATTTATATCTTTTTTTAAATAAATGGATGGATCTGTTGCGTATTTTTCCGACACAGCTATATTTATAGTTGCATAGGTCCATGGAGGTGTTTTTGGATATTGAAATTTGCCTATTTGATTTGGACTTATATCTATAGGGTGTAGATTCTTTGATGCAAATGTCAAAATGCATTAAGTTTATTTTCCAAAAGGTCAACATAATTTGGATTAATTATTGTATCATGTGCAGGATCATCTGGACTAGCAGCAACTTTGCAGCATACTGAAGAGCTCTTCTTAAATCAGGGGCAGTTCATCTGCCTTAACTGGCAAGCTATCTGTAGGTGATGTTCGAAATGCACCAAGGCATAACCTTGAACCTTAATTTTTAAGTGGATCAAGCATAATAATGTAAGATGGATGAGCAGATCCGTATATAATACATCTGTAATCCAGTTTGGAACGTACCTGCATTCTATATAATTCTAGTAAGAAATAATGGTCCCCTCCCAAATCAGTATGGTCAAGGATCAGTAAAAGCTAATGCCTTCTGGCATTTCTTTTTGACAAATTTGATATAAGGGATAAAAGATAATTTCTTCTCAAAAATAAGCAAAAGAAACTTAATTTCTTTGACAACAAGTATCCAAGTTTGGCTTAAATAAAGATCAGAATTTGGATGAACCTTCCACAAAAGTGCATACACACAGTTTTATGAAAGGAAAACTTGAATCCTGTATTATCAGGTGTTTGTTGGAGTTGTATTTCTATAGTATGCATGCTTGTTAACCTGTAACATAAATTAAAATCATCAATGAATAATGATCAATCTGTTCTAGGTCTTTCCAATTTACAGTGCTGTTGATTCGTATTTTTTTTTACAATAAACAGGGTTACAGATATGGAACACCCATTCTTGATCAAATGCTTCAGAAAGTGATGAACCATCTCGGACCCTGAATTGTCTGTGTGACAAAAAGGTTTGAAAAAGGGGGTAAATAACCCCTTAATCCCAAATCATATAAATCATTCATTATCCCAAATTTCCACATAGTATCATATGCCTTCTCTAAATCAAAGAAAATACTGATGCAGGTTTGCCTTTCTGAACCCCTCCCTTTTAAATGTTTCTAAACATACCAGATGGTCAATTGTACTTTGAGTTTTTCTAAAGCCACTCTGCAACTCCATCGTTTTACAAACACTGGTTAACACAATGGGACAATAGTTATTTGAATCTGATGAGTCTTTGCCAGGTTAGGAATGAGAATCATAGTCACTTCACTCCACGAAGAAGGAAAATCACCACTTTCCCATATTATTGAGAATATCCCAAAGATACCCAAGTGATTGAGCAGGGAGGTGTTTTAGGATTTGTGAATTTGATCAGGTACAAAAGCAGTTTCAAATCTGATATTGTGAATGATTTATTGTATTATTCCAAGTTGTTTGAAATGAAATCAGTTGGTTTAATCCTTTTCTAACATTTATTTGTTGAAATTTTGCAGAATAACTATCACAGGAGGGTTTCCTTGACCTATTGTATTTCATATTTTGGTGAGATTTGTAATTAATTAGCCTTTCTGATTTAGATGTTTGATCCTTGCTCCACCTCTCTTTCCAGTAAATTTGCCGCCATATCCCTGCAATATTTACTCTGTGTACATGCATTTAATATGGAGACATAATCTTTTCTTTTTGCTTATTTTAATAATATAACAAGATTTAGCTCTTTTTATTCAGATTTGGTGCAAATTGTATTGAGGTTGATTTAATTTTTTTCAAAGCTTTTTTTCTCTCCTTCACAGTATTTTTGCACACGTCAAGGAATTTTGAAATTTTGCCCATTCGGCTTATGAAATTACCACTCAGGGATTAGCTCATCTGGTATAAAGTACATATCTTTAAATGTCTTGAAATAATCTTTGAATTTAGTTTCTTGAAAACAAATTACCGATGCATTACATTTTTGGCTAACTCCAGTTCTGGCCTGTCTTCCTCAAATCCTCTTCAGTTGCATTATATGATATTGCTGATAGCCATATTAATAATAATGAGAATAAATACACGATTTAACATAATCAATTGGTAAGTTTATGATTATGTTTGGAGTGAACAGGATTAAAATGTATATCAAATGAATAACCTGGATCCATCTTTTCATCATATCCATCATATTTATTGCTATTTAAACTTTTATAACCCTATGCTGTAGAGGGAGTATGTGAAGAGGGTTTCATAGATGCAGCTGTTGGCAGAGTGAACAGGATTAAAATGTATATCAAATGAATAACCTGGATCCATCTTTTCATCATATCCATCATATTTATTGCTATTTAAACTTTTATAACCCTATGCTGTAGAGGGACATTTAAATATCAAATTTTTATAGATGTTGGAAGCTGCACTGCTTCAAATTTGGAATAAACATATTCGTTGGACCTTTTGCAGACTTTTTCAATACATTTTTTTATAAATCTGTTTGCATTGAACAACATCGTGTTCTTTCAGCTCATGCACTATTTCCTCTTCAGAAACTCCTGCTAAATCTTGGTATCTGATTACTCCTTGTTTTATTGTTGAGGGTTTTGTGAGCTCTGGTGATAAATAGAACTGTGGTGAACATTCAGCGCCAAATAGCCAGATATACCATAAGCCGGTTAAATCAGGCCTAATCTGATCTGCCCATCTGGTGAAAACTTAATAACTATGAAAACTTGCAGAAAGGTATCAGCTCTTTAATGAGTTGTCTCTACATTTAATACATTTCTTTTCACCTGATGTTTTTTCTATTGCAAATTTAGCATATTTTCACATACTTTGATAGTTTAATATCATTATTGTATGCACCATTATGATTAGAGTAGCTTATTGGGGGTTATTTTCTGAAAATGAACTTCTCTTTTATATGTATGAAACTTTAAAAGGTTGCATTGGATCAATTTAAATTCCGTCAATTTTCATCTTTCATACACCTACCACATTCAAGCTATTTCTAACCAAATTTAGTTTTTACTATGCAGTATAATATGTACCTTCATAATGTAACTAACAATATGTTGTTATTAAAGATATTTTTTTTAAATAGCTCAGCGTATCAAAATTTCCTCAAATTTCCTATGCAGATTAGCCCAAAATTATAAATTGCTCTAATATTGTTAATTCTGAACTGATTTGTTTTGAAAAAAAGACCCTATGAGCTCGTTTTTGAAAAATGCAGATGATTGAACATTGAAATTTATAGTAAAATCCGCAGAAATAGGAGTTTCATTTTCAAAGTCATTCAAAGTTCACTTGAAGGTCACCAGCAATATTTCATAAAAAATAGTCTACCAAGGTCTGCATTCAGTCTGTATCATTTCTGGATGTGTCCCATACAGTAAAACTGTTATATGCATATGTCTGTCATTTTTACAGATGTGCCAAACTAGCTTAGTGCTCAACCTGTCAGGATTCCATATCCTCCCCACAACCCCATCACCACAACCCCCCTCACCACCCCCACACACAACCCACACCACCCCCCCCCCCAAACCCCCCCCCCCCCATCAGTTCCTTTTGGTATAAACAAATAAATTATTATACAAATCTCTCTCACCTGAGATGTCTGAATGTTGTGTGTTCTGTGTTCCAGAGGCACTGCTTGGTCTGTCAGTTCTCATATCAACAGTGCTCTATTATAGGACACATTAATCAGATATTTAATAAGATAAGTCTGAATCAATTAATTGTTGCTCTATTGGCGACAAAAAATAGATATGACATTGATACCATCCAAATATTTAGGCTGCCTTTGCATAAGTTGACACACATGCACAAGTAACCCTCGATACTTACGCCCAGGATTGTCAATGTTCAGGATCTACTTCCTGTTTCTGAACACTTTTAATCATAATATCCCAAATAATTGGCCTATCAACAAGCACAATACATCAAAACCTGGAAAATTTCCAGATTCAAAATTGTTTTAAAAATTTTATCACATGAAGCAATTTCCAGATGTTCACAAACATTGCAAAAAAGCAATAACCACCATATCTGTAAGGCCAATGGGCGACAACAGAGCTGTGGACGACAACAGAGCTGTGGACGACAACAGAGCTGTGGACGACAACAGAGCTGTGGACGACAACAGAGCTGTGGACGACAACAGAGCTGTGGACGACAACAGAGCTGTGGGCGACAACAGAGCTGTGGGCGACAACAGAGCTGTGGGCGACAACAGAGCTGTGGACGACAACATAGCTGTGGATGACAACAGAGCTGCGATTCCATTTTCAAAGTATTTGACGTGCGTCGCCTTGTTATGAAGTTCCTAAGGTATCATTCGTACTTCGCCCCAAACTTCTACTTCTAGTTCTATATTTCTTCAGTTCATTATTTTCGCACTTCTATTTAGTTATTTTCATAGTTCTACTTCTCAATGTCGCCATTCTACTACTCTATTTCGCCATTCTCTGTTTCGCTCTTCTACTTCACAATTTTTGCACTTCTACTTTGTTATTATCGCTCTTCGCCTTCTTTATGTAGTAACTGTGAAGTTCTAGAGAAAAGCAAAAATTATGAAGCTCTGGAGGTATCATTCGTGCTTCGTAATTCGCCCCTAACTTTGCCCTTCTAGTTCGCTATTTTCGCCTTTCTACTTCGCTATCTTCGCCCTTTGCCTTCGTTATCTTTGCCCTTCACCTTTGCTATCTTCGCACTTCGCCTTCGCTATCTTCGCCTTCGCTATCTTCGCCTTCGCTATCTTCGCCTTCGCTATCTTCGCCTTCGCTATCTTCGCCTTCGCTATCTTCGCCTTCGCTATCTTCGCCTTCGCTATCTTCGCCTTCGCTATCTTCGCCTTCGCTATCTTCGCCTTCGCTATCTTCGCCTTCGCTATCTTCGCCTTCGCTATCTTCGCCTTCGCTATCTTCGCCTTCGCTATCTTCGCCTTCGCTATCTTCGCCTTCGCTATCTTCGCCTTCGCTATTGTCACGTTTCTTATCTTCGCACTTCGTATTGCATTGCCAAGTAGCCAATCAGTGAGCAGCTTACTGTAGATATAAAGTTTGCTAAAGGCGAAGGGAGAAGATTAGAAGACGAAGGCCGAAAATAAAAAAGTAGAAATGCGAAAATAGCAAAGTAGAAGGGTGAATATGGCGAAGTAGAAGTGCGAAATAGCGAAGTAGAAGTGCGAAATAGCGAAGTAGAAGTGTGAAAATAAATAAGTAGAAGGACGAAAATAGCAAAGGCGAAGTGCGAACTTTAGGGTTCAGTGCAAAGCACGAATGATACTTCCAGAGCTTCATAGTTACTTCATAATGTTTGTAATTGAACTGCTAAAACTATGAAGCTCTGGAGGTATCATTCGTGCTTCGTACATCGCCTCTAACTTAGCCCTTCTACTTCGCTATCTTCGCCCTTCTACTTCGCTACCTTCGCCTTTCTTATCTTCGCACTTCATATTCAAGTAGCCAATCAGTGAGCAGCTTACTGTAGTATATAAAGTTTGCTAAAGGCGAAGGGAGAAGATTAGAAGACGAAGGCCGAAAATAACAAAGTAGAAATGCGAAAATAGCGAAGTAGAAGGGTGAATATGGCGAAGTAGAAGTGCGAAATAGCGAAGTAGAAGTGCGAAATAGCGAAGTAGAAGTGTGAAAATAAATAAGTAGAAGGACGAAAATAGCAAAGGCGAAGTGCGAACTTTAGGGTTCAGTGCAAAGCACGAATGATACTTCCAGAGCTTCATAGTTACTTCATAATGTTTGTAATTGAACTGCTAAAACTATGAAGCTCTGGAGGTATCATTCGTGCTTCGTACATCGCCTCTAACTTAGCCCTTCTACTTCGCTATCTTCGCCCTTCTACTTCGCTACCTTCGCCTTTCTTATCTTCGCACTTCATATTCAAGTAGCCAATCAGTGAGCAGCTTACTGTAGTATATAAAGTTTGCTAAAGGCGAAGGGAGAAGATTAGAAGACGAAGGCCGAAAATAACAAAGTAGAAATGCGAAAATAGCGAAGTAGAAATGCGAATACAGCAAAGTAGAAATGCGAATATGGCGATGTAGAAGTACGAATATAGCGAAACTTAAAAAGCGAAGTGCGAGGCACGAATGATACCTCCAGAGCTTCATACCCTTCTACTTCGCTATCTTCGCACTTTGCCTTCGCTATCTTCGCCTTTCTTATCCTCGCACTTCGTGTCCAGTAGCCAATCAGTGAGCAGCTTACTGTAGTATATAAAGTTTGCTAAAGGCGAAGGGAGAAGATTAGAAGACGAAGGCCGAAAATAACAAAGTAGAAATGCGAAAATAGCGAAGTAGAAGGGCGAAAAAGCAAAGTGGAAATGCGAATACAGCGAAGTAGAAATGCGAATATGGCGAAGTAGAAGTACGAATATAGCGAAGCTTGAAAAGCGAAGTGCGAGGCACGAATGATACCTCCAGAGCTTCATAGTAATTAACACCTGCAAACAATTGATAAACTACATCGCAGCTTTGTTGTCGCCTGCAGCTCTGTTGTCGTCGTGTGTACCCAGAACACATGTTCTGCCATAAATTCACACCCAAATATTTTGATAAATCTCATTTGAAACTGGAGTTTGCTGACACCAGGACATAAATCTTATTTTTATATGTGGCGACTTGAATGGAAGGATTGGAAACATGTCTGATGCTACAGAGATTGACTTTTTACCCAATAGATTCGTGAAAGACAGTGTTGTTAAAGGGCATGGAGAATCATTAATTGATTTTCTCATAGACAGCAAGCAATGTGTACTGAATGGCCGTTTTGATGATAAACATGATAATTACACATGTATATCACACAAAGGGAAATCTGTTGTTGATTATGTTATAACTCCACATGACTGTTTTAATATATGTAAAGACTTCAGAGTGACCACATCTTCAGATGCAGTAGAGATGTTTAAGCTGCATGGTTTGATAAGTTCAAAATGTAAACCATCTGATCATTCCATTTTGTCTTATTCGTTTCAATGTATAAGTTCTATGTTATATGATATGTTATTGAGAAACGCTAATATTCCTGATATAAGGAGTATGATTAATGAGAATTGTGAAAATGAAAAGAGATATAGATTTAATGATGTTTCATGTGATTTTATGAATAATGATGTATGGCGATTGACATTGCTAGAATTAATTGACACATGTTCTCTTATTAGAGCACAACAGGATGAAATTGACACCTTATATGATAAATTTTGTAATGTTATATGTCATGAAATGGACACATATTTACAATACACATCAGCTCATAAAAAGGTTAGGACATGTTTTAAAATACAAAAACCATACTGGAATGATACATTGACTGTTTTGTGGAAGCAAATGAATGTAAATGAACATGTATGCTTGAAATGTAATGGTAACAGAAGAGAAAAATTATATAAGAAGCAAGTGTTTGTTAACAGTAGGAAGGTATACAGAGTGTACAGAGAATCCAAAGGCTTTTTGGGATCATATCAAAAGGATTGGGCCCAGAAAAGTATGTCAAATACCAATGCAGGTCTATCATGGTTACTCTCTTGTTTCTGGTAGAGACAAGGTTTTAGATAAATGTAAATCAGATTTTAGTAAGTTATATAACAAACCATCTGAGATAAATGACCAATTTGACAATGGGTTTTATAATAATGCCACAGAGCAAAAGTCTAAGTGGGAACAAGAAATGCTTACACCCGAATATGAATGTAACTCTCGGATAAATGCTGAGCTATCATATGATGAGGTTACCAAAATGACACAGAAACTTAAGAATCATAAAGCATCTGGTTTTGATAAGATTCCTAGTGAGGTTTTGAAGAAAAGACAAATACATGTTTTGTTATTTAATATTTACAAACTATTTTTTGATTATGGTATGATTCCATCTATGTGGTTGAATTCCAAAAGGGGCAACAAAAGATCCATATGTACCACTGAATTATAGAGGTATAAGTTTACTCTTGTGTGTATGTAAAGGTTTTTCTTTTATAATAAATAGAAGAATTGTTTCATATTGCGAAGAGCTTAATATATATGCCGAGGAACAGAATGGAATTCGCAAAGATAGATCATGTACAGATCATACTTTCTCATTCACATCTGTTATAAAGACATGCAAAAAGCTTTTGATTGGGTTGATCGTGATTTATTATTTTATAAACTACTCCTTAATAACATTGATGGCTGTATGTATAATGCTATTAAAGCACTGTACCCAAATCCAGTTGCTAGGATTAAGTTAAATGAGTCTTATACAGATTGATTTGATACTACTAGTGGTGTTAAACAGGGAGATTCTTTATCACCGACATTGTTTGGAATATATGTGAATGACCTAGTCACAGAACTAAACAGGCACAACTTAGGTATTAAAGTTGGTAACATCTCTTTATCTATACTTTTATTTGCTGATGACATTGTATTGATGGCAGAAAATGAGACTAACCTGCAAAAGATGTTAGATATAGTACATAAGTGGTGTCTTAAATGGAGACTTTTGATAAATAATGATAAGACAAAGATTGTACATTTCAGAAAAGTACGACAAAAGAGGAGCCAATATGATTTTAATTATGGGAATACCGCTTTAGAAATAGTTGACAAATATAAATACCTAGGTACTGTGTTGAATGAGCACTTGAATTTTGAGGTGACATCCGATGTTTTGTCTGGTGCAGGTGGCATAGCTTTGGGAGCAGTTATATCTAAGTTTAAAAGTTTCAGAAATATTGGGTATTCAACCTTTTCGAAACTATTTTTCACTAGTGTATCACCTATTATAGAATATGCTGCTGAAGTATGGGGTTATAAAGATTTTATAAAATGTGAGAGAGTGCACCAGAGAGCGACACGATATTTTCTTGGAGTACACACCAAAACTCCCATACCTGCACTAACAGGTGTCATGGGCTGGCAGACCGTAGACGTGTTAAGATGGCCAGATATTGGAACAGATTAGTTAAAATGGACGAGAACAGGCTTACGAAACAGATATTCTTAAATGATTTATCACTCTGTAAAGATAACTGGTCGCATGATTTTAAAAACTTAAGAAATGGATGGTATATTTAATAGCATGGATGTTATTGATATGGAAGTATTTTTGTCCAAACTTAATGCTATCTCATACAATAGGTGGCACCAAGACTGTTCGGCTAAGCCAAAACTACGAACATACATACGGTTTAAAGATTCTTTTATTGTTGAAGATTATGTTAAATTCTGTACTTCACGAAGAAAGCGCTCATTGGTCGCACAATTCAGGATGGGAATTCTGCCTCTAGCCATAGAAACAGGTAGATTTAAAGGTATTGATGCTAACGAAAGATTTTGTAAGTTTTGTCCCAACCAGAGTATTGAGAATGAACAGCATATGCTTTGTGAATGTACATTATATAAGGATATAAGAAAGTATGTATATGATAATGTTAAAGTTACATATCCCAATTTTTGTAATTTGGATGATAATGATAAATTTGTTTACTTGTTACGAGCTGAATGGAAGCAAGTAGCCAACTTTTTGAATGATGCATGGGAATTGAGATCTAAAAAGTTGTATGATACTAGATTATAAATGTCTACATGGTTGTGAAATGTTTTATATATTATACCATTTATAAGGTGACTGATTAGTACTTCTAGGGCTGGGTACTTTTTGTATACTGTTATACATTATGTTATATACTATATTATGTACCATGTCACTATAATAAATAAATACAATACAATACAATACAATATCAATAAGGAAAACTCACAGCAAAACGTTAACAGAAAATTACAAAATAATTTAACGTAAAAAAGCATTAATAACATAGAGACGGTGAAAACGAAATATCTCCTAGTCAACAGACAAGATCAGATAAATTTTAGGCATGATGATGATTATGATGATTAAAATATCAACTACACAATGTGATTGATTTATGTTTCTAAAAATTATTTGAATTAATCTATATGATTATTCATTAAAGTATATATGAAACGGAAGTAATTTGATATAAATATTTAATATACTTAATTTCAAACTAATCACTTTGAAAGGTTTGTACGATTACAGTTCCTTTTTTCCTGTTTTGTTATGTATTCAATTGAAATATTAAACACCAAAATAGCCATAGGTTGTGGCGCAGTTAGTTAGAACACCAGCTTATTAGCACCAGTTCCTCTATGGTGATCCAAAGGTCATGGGTTTGATCCCCAGCCGTGCCGAGATTGAATTCATGATACAATTTCACACATGAGCTGAGGCCCATGCCAAAGGGTTAACCCGTTGTCCTTGTAAATATGTGACCGGGTGGGTTGTCATGTCAAGGACCTGCGAAATGACATTTCAGTGAGGCCTCACTATATCTGCTACAAGCAAGTCTCATCACGAAATGACTGAAATAATGTCGAAAGTGATATAAAACCCCGAATAAGATTTATGGGTTGGTGTGATAGTTAGGATTTAAGTTGCCTGATCGAACCTAGCATTTATTGTATGGTCCAAATTCTAGACAGAGCAGTGTATTATTATTATTATTATTGTTATTATTATTATTATTATTATTATTATTATTATTATTATTATTATTATTATTATTATTATTATTATCATCATCAACAAAATATGATATTAATGATAATAAATAATATTTTGTTCTGTGAAATATCAGTTAAATAGTATATTTATTAAACCAAGCCAGTGTATATGTTTTGTCATAAGTTGATGTGACAGTTAACTTTAAAGTTGGTAGATCAAACCTGGCCCAGATCGAAGTCATACATTTATGGGTTTTACATCAAGGGATTAAACTTGGCCGCAGGTGCAAGCTTGCTTTCAAACCAAGGGGAAATTTGTGTTCAAAATATGAATTTACCACAGAAAGTAGCTGAAATACTGGTATTGGCTGAGAGGATAAGGTGTGAGGATGTTATAGCCAAACTTATGGAACAGATAACAGAAGAGGAACTTTGTAATTATAGAGAAATGGTGTTTGCCCAGGCAAATAGATGTTATAACAGTATGGTTGGGAAGGAATGTACCTTAACAATGAAGCAGAGACGTGGAGATGGCACATAACATAAGTATGCTACAGACTTGTATGATTTATTTAGTTATTGTGTTGGAATAAAGAAAGACTTTCCAAGGGAGATCTTGTCTGCATGAAGTAAGGGATCCTTATTAGATATTAGAGATTCAAGTGAATGTCTGATGGTTCACACAGTGACATTAATGCCATGATAAGTTGTCTCCAGAAAAGAATTACTGATCAAAGTGATGACATCTATTGGTTTAGGAGCAGTCTGACTGATGTTACAAGGTCTGGCAGTATTATCTTAGATGAATTGAGAGACACAAAAACGTTATGTGCAAGGTTATAGGAGAGAATAGGGGACAACAGACATGTACCTGTACAGCTAGACCAGGTCACAGACGTTATCCCCACAGTATGTGTCAAGGTGGACTGCAGGGGCAACCTCAGGCCATACCTATGTTCACAGGTGAGAGGCTTGGCAGTGTGTTGGGTACCAATTTGGCAACAGGTGTCACTTATGGTATGAACATGGGTAGCTAAGTTATGCCATCAGTGCCCCCTGAGAGTCCATCAGGACCTACCCAACAGCCAACAGCCAACAGCCCCACCAGAGGAAAGCAGCGGAGATTCCTCTTCTGATGATGATGTAGAAATCACAGAAGTACAAAAAGCCCCAACACCATATAAAGATGCCATTATGACCCATGGACCATGGCAACAGGTTGCCACAAAGAAGAAAAGGAGAGTTCTGGGGGACAGTTGAAAGGTGCAAAATTTGAAAAAGGGACAGAATTGTATGTGCAAAACATATTCCTGGAAAATAAAAAATTACATCACAAAGATACAGACCCAGAAGTGCAGAAGATGGTGGTAGACTATGCTAAAAGTAAGGGAATAAGAGTGCTGGGTTCACAGGTTATAAGAAACAGATACAGAGTGGATATGGTTGGGTGTAAGATTAGGGTGACTGAGTCACAGGCACTACTAGCAACAAATGATGATATATGGCTAGAGAATGTGGAGTGTAATCCTTGGGATCCTACCAGGAGGAAAAGAAGATGGCACAGAGAGCAGACAGCAGATACATATTATCATATGAATATGAGGCAGAGGAATGGCACAGTGAGAGTAGCCGAGACTGGTCAGATGATTCATACTGGAGAAATGGTTGATGGTGTAATGGTGATTGACAGTTGTATATGCTATATTTTGTGATATTATTTGTACATAAAGACACTGTCATGGATATAGGACTCATAGAGAGAAAGAAGATTGTGATATATCTTATATTTCTTTCTGTGTATTCATTTCTTTCAGTTATGGCACACAATAACATTAAGAAAAAATTACTTCAATATATCAGTTATAAATATAATAAATGTGTATAAATAAATTCATTTTAAAAGACTTTAAATACCATTTGATGTTTCGTGGTTCTTGATAAATAAGCCAATGACCTATGTAAACAAGAGCTCCATTCTTAAAGTCCTATTTGGATTTTAAATGATACCATTACAGAAGTATTGTAGGATATAGATTACCTACCTATAGACTCTTATAAACAAATATAGACAATCACAATCTTTGGCAAGGAACCATATAGGTTACTGAGTGCTACGTGAGGCCAACAAGTGCAGGCCAAGGAGACGCATTACTCGCCCTGAATAGAGATGACGTGATCCCCCATGCCACGCAGGCAGGACATGCGCAGCCCCGAAGCTGGAGAAGACGCTACGCAGGCAGCCCTTAAACAGATGCTCAGTTTTCCTTGAAAAGGCCCCGAAATCACTATTCAGGGAGCAGAATCCACTTGCCTAGAAGATCCACAACAATCAGCATCGTGACAGCCACACTTGTATAGACTTGGGTGTTTTATGCATTCTCAGGACTTTGTCAGTATCATGCATTCAGGTATTTCATATGCCTCGCTCTTTGCCATGCCGACCTAGCCAGACGAGTGTATACAGCACCGAATAAAGGAGACCCTTGTGCATTGTATACTCTGTGTCTGCAGTCTTTATTACCTCCCAACTCACATAGGTAGATAGGGTTGCTGGGTTAAGGCCCCGTTCACAGCCAGCGAGTATCATATGTCAGATCCCCGTCCACGTTCCCCAACGACGGAGACATTCCCCATACACTAGTAGGGATACAAACCCTGCGTAACAGTATCTACAGTATCAAAAAACATATGTAAATCTTGTATATCAAAATACTGAATCCTAATAATATCAAAATTCATACACTTAATCAAAATATCTTTAACAGTCAAAGCCCTTTGACAACCAATACACTGAGGCTGATCTTCACTTCCAATAAGATAGCATTGTGTCAAACGATTATGTCCAATTCTAAAACTGACAATTCTAAAACTGATCAAAACAGACTCTTCTCTTTGGTTCTTTCTACAAGCACTTTTATTCTTTCCTGAAGCAACCTTGATTTCATGCAATTTATGAAAAACAGCCTCAACCAAGAGCAATTGCCATTAAGTATGCAAAAAAGCAGAAAGGTATTTTCTGGAATAATCAAATCAATTGGACATTTATCCAATGCTGCTTTGGCAGCTTGGTCAGCATCCTCAATTTCCAGGATTCCAATGTAACTGGGAATCCAACAAAAACAAATTTCTTTATTTTATTTTCCTGAGTACAGAATCAATGGTGCCATTCAAGGATTTTGTAAATAAAAGAATTTTTCCAATCTTTTGCTTTGTAATGCTTGAAATAGGATGAAAAATCAGAAACTATTAAAAATATCTATAGTTCAGCAGAATAAAATGACAACTTATTTGGTAGGCATACTGAATATATATGATTGCCCTAAATAGCATCTGCAGCAGCTTTGTCATCATTGAATAATCCATCGGTGTATATACACTGATATCCTGCGAAAATATCTATATAAATTTGTTTCTTTGTTTCTTTGGGGTTTTACATCACTTTCAACATTATTTCAGTCATTTCGTGATGAGACCTACTTGTAGCAGATATAGTGCTTCCTCACTGAATTGTCATGTTGCAGGTCCTTGACATGACAACCCAACCGGTCACAGATTTACAAGGACAACGGGTAAACCCTTTGGCACAGGCCTCAGCTCATGTGTGAAATTGTATCATGAATTCAATCTCGGCATGGTCGGGGATCGAACCCATGACCTTTGGATCACCACAGAGGAACTGGTGCTAATAAGCTGGCGCTCTAAGCAACTGTGCCACGGCCAACGGCCTAATATCTATATAAAGGGATAAATCTGTTGAGTATTTCTTGAATTCTGACATGACTATATTAATATTTAAAACTGCATAGGTCCATGGAGATTTTTCTGGATATTTAATTTGGACTTAAACATTGTAAAGATTCTTTGATGCATATACCAATTTTTGCAACATACTAAAGAGAACAAAATGTACCAAGGCATAATTTTAAACCTTGATTTTGAGTTGGAATGAGCAATTTAATATAAGTAGGAAGATCATTTTATCATACATCAGTAATCAAGTTTAGAATATACCGAATTTGGCCTCAGTCAAAATCAGAATCTGGGTGAACATTTTTTTTCAAAAGTGCATACATACAGTTTTCCTAAAAGAAAGTTTAAATCCATTATTATCAGCCCATTTTATTAAGGTGTTGCTTGTAGTCCTAACTAAATGCTTGTTTATCATTTGTTCCATCCTTTTACCAATACATCTCGTAAACAAAATGGGACGATAATTTTTAATCTGACGAGTCTTTGCCAAGTTTGGGAATGGGAATAATAGTGTTCTCAGGCCATGGGGGAGGAAGATCACCACTTTCCTTATTTTTATTTAAAATATCCAAAAGATGCCCAAGTGATTGGTCAGGGAGGTGTTTGAGGATTTGATCTGATCCAAAGCAAGTTTCAAATCTGCTGTTGTAATTGATTTATTTTTTGTTCAAAGTTACTACATATGAAATTCAGTTGGTTTCATTCTCCTCTATTTCTATTGTTTTGGAATTTTGTAGATTGATCATCTGAGAAGGAATTCTTGGATATTGTTTGACCTATTGAATTACCTATTTTGGTGTTAACTTTCTCTTTTGTTGATTTTATAAAATGACGAGCTTTATTCGGAATTGGTGCAAATTTTATAGATTTGGCTGAGTTGATTTAAGCTTTTTGTGCTCCTCGACAGCCTTTATGTACTCATCATTGAACCATGTTTATTTTCTATTTTTTTCTATAATTTGACCTTGATATCGCTGATGGCTGTATAATGAAATCATGCAATGTCTCCATAAAAATACTGAAGAGGATCATCTGCATCTTAAAATATTTCTGCACTTATTTTATGAAAACAGGAAGGTAGAAATTTTGCCCAATCGGCTTTATGAAATTTCCAATTGAGAATTCGCTCATCAGGTGGGCCAAAATGATTATTCAAAATAATTGGATAATGATCAGTACCATATTAATCTTCCTCTACTTCCCAGGAATAGTCTAAAATTTAGAGTGCTCATAGAGATCTAAGAGCCTGTAGTAGGATGTTGGGGAGTCATCATTCCAAAGGCAAAAACCATTGCTATTTAAAAAATTCTTTGATTCTGTCACCCCAAAGATAGTTGTTAGCATATTTGTTTGTTTGTTTGAGGTTTTAAACCACTTTCAACATCATTTCGGTAATTTCGTGACGAGACCTACTTGTAGCAGATATAGTGCTGCCTCACTGAATTGTCATGTCACAGGTCCTTGACATGACAACCCACCCGGTCACAGATTTACAAGGACAATGGGTTAACCCTTAAGGCACGGGCCTCAGCTCATATGGGAAATTGCATAATGAGTTCAATCTCGGCACGGCCGGGGATCGAACCCACAAGCTTTGGATCACTACAGAGGAGCTGTTATTTAAATCTATGATATTAATTGGTTCACTTGGTGGTAAATATACTGAACATATTGTTGATGGATTGTGCAAAGCAACCCTGATTGCAGACGTTTGTAAATTAGTATTTAATGTTAGTTTGCTTTGGGCAATACGTGATTTTTAAAACAAAAGGATACTCAACCAAGTGTTTGTTTCATTGCAGTTTATGCTTTTGGATGATGTAGAGGGAGTTTGTGAAGAGCGTTTAGTGGATGCAACTGTCAGTACAGGGTCATGTCAATGAGGGACTAATTTTAGCAGCTGCTAGGAGCTGGGACCTTATATGGGAACAGTTGGTAGGGGAGCAGAGCTGAACATTTTGCCGAGGCAACACATTCCATGACTCCCAAACACATTTTTAGTGGTAAAAACTATATTAATGACTTTTTACTTATTAATTAATAGGTATAATTCATAAGAATAAAACTTTGGCAAACCAATAGTTAATTGTATGTAGAAGTTTCTGACAAGAATTATAAATTAACTTTGTTAATAAATATGGAGAATGATAACATGTGGATATTGTTATGAATGTTAAAGTATGGAGGGTGGCAGTAACTAGGAATTAACTTCCCACTTGTTTTCAAACGACTAATATTCCAATAATAACATAAAACACATACTTTTAAATATTCTAGTACAGGGTTTTATTTGCAGATAATGTTCCTGAATAGCCAGTATGAGAGGGACAACTTACTGCAGAACGACAAATCTTCTCAACTCCTCTACAGCTATTAGATTTTTGAAACAATCATAACAAAATTAAAAAAAAAACTGAGATATCAATGTTGATGGACAAAACAATGCACAGGTAAAAATGTTGTTCAAGTTTTATTATATCCAATCTGAATTACATGATATTTTGTTTGCAAAATCAAAATATAAATTACCAAATGCCATCATTCACTAAATAATAAATACTTGTTGCATTAATTATTGTATAGAAACCTGCAAAATCGCAGGTCCTGGACATGACTGCCCAGCCGGTCACAGATTTACAAGGACAATGGGTTAACCCTTTAGGCACAGGTCTCAGCTCATATGGGAAATTGTATCGTGAATCTCAGCATGGCCAGGGATCGAACCCACGACCTTTGGATCACCATAGAGGACCTTTGAACTGCGCCATGGCCTGTGGCCTTACTGTGTGCCTTGTATAGCACCACATATATTGTCATTTCTTCCCAGATTATTATTAGCTTCAGTGTACATTATGTTTCCATGGAGGGGGACACACTGTGATCTGCTGCTTAAATGTGTTTACTTCATAAAATACTCAATATAGCCAAGTCAGAAGATAGTTTAAATGGTTCAAATGCAGTAGCAACAAGGGAGACTCCAGAGTGCCAAGTAAATGACATAGATCTGATCACTGCCCAACTTAGTCACAGTTGCCTAGCAACCCAAAAAATAAAAGGACCATTCCCATGTCCCCCGTGATTGATGTAATGGATCAATTCCCCCCATCAATGTCCCAGATATTATACAACCTTATACAACTTGCAAACAAATGTTTAACAGATCTGTCAAGGGCTTCATGAAGCCAGAAACATCATTCTGGAGTATTCCAGGTGTAAAAACAGAGAATAAATATGAGACTGCAGTTTGGAATGTTCCAACAATATTGACTTGATGACCATACATAATATGAATTTATCCCTGGTGGGAATCTTCCCAGTTGGGAGTCTTTTTCCATGTGATGGCAGCACTGAACATAGAACACCACCTGGTGATAAATTCATACAATGTGTGGACATCAAACCAATTTTACACAATGTCATTCTTTTGTTTTGTCAAGATAAATCAAGAAATTCGGATTGGTCAGTAAAATAGTCAGTAAAAGGTTTTGTAAAATGTGAAAATAAATCATTCAATGACTTCACTTGATCAGAACTTGTCATTAGTCAAATTCAGATGGCCTAAAACACCTTCTATGTTGCATACAACTCATAATCTCATGAATGCTTAGATGCCTATTATATAAAGAAACCTAGTCCCTTATTTACAAGACCATTACAGAGGACAAACATAAATAGTGTTCTCCAATCACCCATCGGCAAAGCCCAGATAGGTGATCTGGAGAGGTCTGAGATTTTTGCTTTTTGGTTTTAATCTCGTTTAGATGTGATTTTTTAAATACCCAACTGTTTAAGTGATAATTCATATTTTATGTATGATTATATCTAAAATCTCACAAAAAAGCTTGATTATTTTTTGGATAACATTAAATAAAGAAAATATAAATACTTGATAATAATCGCCAGCTGCAAAAATTGAATCAAACCCGTTTTAACGGCAGTTGAAACGGGTTCAATTTTGACGTTTAAACGGGTTTACCACAGTTTTTATAGCTGGCGATTTTTTACTTCACTAGAGCTCAATCAACTCCACCAAACTTTTCTTTGGTTGGAGTTGGTAGAGATCATGGACGTTCGACAAACCCCTCCAGATCACCTATCTGGGCTTTGCCGATGGGTGATTGGAGAACACTAAAACATAAAGGACACAACATACACACACATGCACACGTGCAGTACAGACACACACACACACACACATACAAACACAGGACAGACAAGTTACCTTCCAGTATCTCAATTAATTTGGATGTCCAAACATACAAATTTACCTATGAAAAAGTGGTATCAAACACACACAGACACATGCACACAGGACAGACAAATTACTACAAGGAAGTGGAAGTTATCTTTCAGTACTTCAATAAACAATCACTCTCTTTTATTATTATCTTATATGTGTAAAATCTTGAAATTCAAAATGGTATGCTTCTTTTTCCTATACACATTGAAAAGATACCGTCTGAAGGAAATGAATATAAACAGTCTCTGATATAAAGGACTCGCAAAGAAAACCTTTACATGGCAAATTGTTACATTGATATTAAATAAAGGTACATTTTGTAAATCTTGATGAATCCAGATCAATATCAAATGAAGTTTGTTTTTAAAAACAATGTAACAGATAGATGCACATATCCGTTATTGATTCTGAAATTCTCAACACGTACACTGAACAATAGGTGTCACTTTGCATTTTTCTCCACTAGGGGACACTCTATGTTGTCATGAACAACCACAGGGGTCATCACAGGTTTCTCTGTCTGTCCAGATCTGCTTGATTTCATCAGGTGCCAGTTCAGGCATCGTGTACATATTAGATATGCATTCCTTCTCACATTGCCACTTTGGATCCTGGAAAGGAAAGTGTTGTAGGCATTAATCACACACGCAATAGTAGTCAGATAGACAAGTACAATAATTGTGCACTTTTGGAAACAAGCACCAAACATGGCATAGATCATTGTGAATCATTCTGGATATGGAAACACTATGGTAGCGTCCCCTGGGGGCATATGTAGTTTTACACTATGATTCCAATCTGAAGTACTCTCAAAGCAAAATTCAAACCTTATCTCATATTTGATATATTTTCATTCTAATTAAAGATTTGGAATATAGAAGCTATTCCCTAACAATCTTTAAATGATATTAGAATTTTTCATGCATTTTGATCATCCGCATTAATCATTTTCACCAAAAATGTTATTAATATCCACATTTTTTTCTGTAAATATTGAAATTAGGGATATAAAGTAATGCTTGATTGATTTTCTGTTCATTAAATTAAATTTAATGAATATATTATAGAATCCATACTTTAATCAGAATGTAAATTAGATAAAAAGAAAAAAAACTCCCAATATTGAAACGGTGCAATGTGCTTTGTCCATTGTGTCAATTGAACTATGTCAGATGTCTAATATCTCTTAACTATTGTGAAATTACCTCAAGTTTGAATTTATTATCTTTAAACAAATTACTGATGCATTATAATTTTGAGTGAATAACTACAGTACTAATAACTCCAGTCACATTAGATTTTCATTATCACACATCCTCAGCAGATGACGTTTGGCAAGATTTACAGTTCTTATTTTGGTAAAGTTATTGCCCTCAAAAGCAATAGGCCAAGTATTGTCTAGCTTGACCTACTTTTAAATGACAAAAATGTCACAGAGGGTGAACTCATCAAAGACATTTCCATTGAGAATTTACATACTTAATACCAAGTTTCAAAAGAATCAAAGTTGTTTAGCCAAAATCACTGTGCTTACATGAAATAGACCTGGTATTTTCCAATAAACCCATTAGAAACTGGTGACCCTCATCAGAACCTGAGCACCCCAGGATTAGATCATAATAATCACACAGAGATTACCAGCATGGAAGGGGTTCATCTCCATGGCAACGGATTTTATTATGCAGAGTTAACTCCTTATCATGAGAGGGTCTGGCTGGAAACAAATGACCCAATTCAATGCCTGATTAGAAAGGCTAATTTGAAAGTGTAAAAGAGCTTGAGTGGGCTGACTTATTTTCCTGGCATATGACCATGTAAGATGGCCTAGAAGAAATACTCACAGAATATTGAACTTGCATAAAGTTTAAATTGTTACTGAGATGTGTAACATACTGAATGAAAAAAAAACAAAAAAGTTTAAGAGTGTTTGTGATATATATATATATATATATATATATATATATATATACACATGAAATACTTTGCAAGCATTGTGATGGTCAACTTACATCAATGAATATTGGTCCTACAGCTGACAGCCAAATGCCCATGGAAATATCTTCTCCCTGAAAGAAAGTCACAAACAAGATGTTACACACACATGATCACTTATATGAAAAGTCAAATGGGGTTATCAATAAATGTCTGAGAAAGCTCAAATTATGTGATCAGAGATAAATGTTCAGCCGGTGTTCAAGAATCAATCTTTCAGTCATGGATGCTCTGGATAACTTTCACCTTGCAAGTTGCTGTAAGTGAACCTGTATTACAGATACAAAGTCAATGACATTAAAGATTTGAGAAGCAAGTTGATTATATCCGTCATATTTGTGGTAATTTCAGTAAATGCACTTTGGCACTGGTTTTTTGTGGACAAATTTGCCTGGCAAGCCAGGGAGCTGTGAGGACAGTGGGAGGTGATTGTCCACAATCAGGCAATTTTAAGATGTTATATGTGTTGCTGGAAACTTTGAGCTGGAATGTAAAATCTGCCGGTGTTTCCCCAATATATTCTGCCCACAAATCATCATAAAGTACATGGCAGCCTTTTGTCAGTGTCCCTCAGACATGTTGCAAGTTTTTCTTTGGGCTCCTGGTAGAGCAGCAGCTCATGTCCAGAAGGAAATAGAATCATCCATGAACCACTCACACTTGAAAATGCCAGTTTTCCTCCTGACCCATAACCTCCTCCCAGGGTGGTGAGTGAGGGCTTGTGAACTCTGGGAGGGCGGATACAGAAGGTGAGATGGACAGATATTTTCCCCACTCCTAAAGCTCTGCTACTTCATAGAAGTCAACAGAGCTAAGAAAATGTGATAATCTGGCCTGCCCATAATAATCAACTACCACCTTAGATCTAATCTATTCCAATGGGAAATGCACATATCCTTATCAAGAGGAGTCTTTTACAGCAATACAACCAAGGCAAGGATGAGCTGGTGATATAAGCTCCTACAAGGAAAACCATGGAAATCGCTATATAGAAATGGCGACCACCTGCGACCATTATAAATACAGCTATTTCCCAAGGATTGAGACTGACTGGAATAATCTTCCCTCTGGTTTAACTACATTGGAAACTCGGCATCTATCAGGAACTTCCTTGGTCAGATTTTGAAGTAATTGTCTGAGTCTAATTGTCTAGATTAGCTGGGATGTTTTCTATTTTCATGAAATTCTTACTTGGTAAATTTTTAATGACTCAGCATTTTGAGCAATCCAATCAATCAAATCTCTGCTCAGTACATTTCCAGAGCCACAAGCAAAGCGTGGATACACCATAGTCCTGAAGTCAGGCTCCGCCCACTTCCCATGATGCTCCACTGCCCAATTGTTGCGGAATCTGAAGTTTATAAAACATCATTAACATTTAAGTTATTCTTAAACTTTATGATATAAACTCATGTATTGATTTCAAATAGTAGTATAAAGTTTGCTACCTGCTCCACCATATTTTGTTGTGTCCGCGCACCTTGTCCAGGCTGGCCAGGATCCTCTCCAGATCCACAAAACAGTCATCATCCGTCTTCAGCACAAAATCAAAGGTTACCTCCTGTGACAACCTGAAATAAGAAGTAATCAAGCTGTTGACAAGTCAGAGGCAACAGAGACTATCTCATATATTGAAATATTCAGAAAAATAAAACCATGAATATAAACTGGAACCAATAAACCAAGTAAAACTGATATCAGAATAATAAAATATCTGAGCATATATAGCATAAACTAGATACCTTGTGACAAATGTCACTCATGGTTCTGTATTAATCAGTGATGTCAACAATAATGGAATACATAGCTACAGCCAGATACTATATACATTACTTTGGTTGATATCTGAACTAATGATGTAGGTCTTTTATTCTGTACTGCAGTCATAGTACGAAATGTATTGTCATTTCTTCCCAGATTGTTATTGGTTTCATTATGCCTCATGTTTCCATGGAAGGGGACACACTGGGTCACTGCTGTTTAAATAATGCCAATACAGAGTATACAACACTCAATACCAGCAGCAATTAAGTCAGAGCCTATTTATATAGCACTGATGGTTCAAATGTAGGTCAATAGGTCGTCCAGCTAAGGTATGTCAGCTTTGCATACAAGCAGTTGAACTGAGTAAAGATAGGAACAATAGAGAGATTATAGAAAGCTGTGTATGTGATAAGGTTGGGATCTGATCACTGCCCTATCTAGTCACAGTTGGCAGCAACCCAAAAGATCAAAGAATCATGTCCCCTGATGTTACATAAGATTATACAACCAGCCACCAATGATCAACGGATCATTATAGCTTCTGCAGTGATGGGGGGGGAGGATTTTCTATCATTCTGTCCGTCAGCTTTGATCTTCTCTGAAACTACTAGGTGGAGTTCTTCGCCATTAATAGGAAAGATGTTGTATTCTCATGGGACCAATTCTATATATTTTCCATTAGGTCAAGTTCTTTTTCTAATCTGTTAGGATTTTTTTTAATCTAGCAGCTATCACTAAGTTCTCAAAGAGGCTGCCATTTTGAGTACTTTACAAATATTAGCCAATGAGAATCAATATAGCATGTTGGGGCCAATTGTAATATGTAACATACATTTTGATTGGTCAAAATTACCATCTGTTCAAGTCTACTCTTTAAAAGGATTTAATGAAACAACTTCTAGAAACTGTTCACAAACATTACAAAAAAGAAATGATCAGCATAGCTCAAAGGATTTCAAACAGAATTCCAAGTAGATTTTGCATTTTTTTTAAATAGAAATTTGTTATAAATCTGTTATTGTTTGTTGGAAAGTAAGGTTGCTTTTCTTGTAGTTGAATGCATACAACAAGAAAGGTGTTCCTGTTTTATCATCTCCAGGATTAGCGGGAATGTCAGTGACACAAATTACAGATCTCTAAAACCACCAAACTTGCCCATACATCATCATTGAAAATGGTTCAGGAGAAAAGCTTTCATGCTGCACATCCTGTACTTGCCCAACCCATCCATTCTCTTTTCACTCATATCAACTCCAATCTGCCAAACAGGGCTGATATATCCATAAATTTCAAGATTTCAACATGTCACAGACAAAACAAGCTTGAATGAAAATATCAAAGAAACGAAGCAAACAGATCAATAATACTAATATAAACATACACGACCTCACAATTACTGCACAGTGTCGTTTCACTATATCCAGGAGATTTATTGTTAAAGACAGAAGAAAAATGAGAACAGCAAAATATTGCAAACATTACAAATGAACTCGTTCAAACATTTGTATCAACTGTGCAGTCAGAATATGTTTCCTATAAACCAAAATATTATCATCGCGAGTATGTCTGCTGTGAACAACAAATATTAGACCATATAGGATTCTGGACCCTTCAGCCTCTTCAGAAACGGCACGAATTGGAAAATATTGTGATTACCAGGTATAAAGTTAAACATGTATGATATGGATCATTATGCAGCCTTATAAAACTTGCAAACAAATGTTCAAAGGATCTGTCAATGACTGCTTGAAGTCAGAAACATCATTCTGGAATATTCCAAGATATTTAAGCTAAGAGGTACTTCCAGTACCTCAATTAATGTATGAACATAAGCCAGTGGCCAAAGAGCTAAGCAGATCATTGCTTTTTGTAATGATCGTGAAAATTTTCTGGAAATGTCTGCAATTTCAAATCTTTTTCCAGAGCTTGAGCAGAACTTGAGCAGATAATCATTCCAACCAAACTGCACGTTACATATTGAATCTTACCCCAACTTCTCTCCATACTCATAAGCTAATATCTGTCAAGTTATTCAAAATGGCAGCCTCTTTAACAACTTAGTAATAGCTATTGGATTTTTGAAAAAAAATCCATATCAAAATGGAAAATAATCTGAGTCTATTGGAAATAAGATCTTTCCCGCTAAGAACTCTGACTAAATAACTTGACTGACAGACAGAATGACTGAGAATTTCTCTGCTCTGGCTGCAGAAGCTATGCTACACATAG
The DNA here is from genome assembly GCA_949316495.1 of Amphiduros pacificus. Lineage (NCBI taxonomy): Eukaryota > Metazoa > Annelida > Polychaeta > Phyllodocida > Hesionidae > Amphiduros > Amphiduros pacificus. The sequence continues at coordinate 8,103,751 of OX439005.1, read as the reverse complement.
CTAACAAGCATATTCTTTGGTAAAAGACAAGAGAGTTTTTAGCTGCACATGCTGAGCTTTTTAAGTAGAAAGTGCGATCCATCAAGATTACATCACAAATGGACGCTGCGATGTATGAAAACCTTCATCATGGAACTGTCATCAAATCATTTCTCACAACTACTGCCATTTGTCAAGATTATAAATACTTGTCAGATAAAGCCAACTGTATTCATTCATGAGAGGGGATTTATGCAGGTTTGTCACAATTAAATTGCGTACAATCATCCTTACTTAATGGTTCAGGTTGTCTAAGTAATATAGAATTATATGATCATGGGATTTCTTTTCAGACAAGAAGGGGACATTTTGTTATATTTCAACATGTAATATAAGATTTATTCCTTCACAAGTGGGAGTGGCCTACCACTGGTAGAACTTGAGGAGTTTACGCGGGATGTTGCGGTAAGTATCAGTCACAGGTACGAAGCGTAGGTCGGAGTAATGTGCCACTTCCTGTACGAGAGCGGCTTCCTCTGTCCTCAGCACCGACTCCCACTCTGCTTCCCGCACCGTCCCATTCTCCAAGAATACGGCCAGTCTCTCTGCCTCTGAAAAAAAAAGAAAAGAAATTACTCCTCTCAAATGAATTCAGTTGCAACTCATGGTTTCTCAAACTAATCTTAATTACCTATAGATCCCTCTCATAATTGGGATTCAAATCTTTTATTGAGTTAAATATATTTTTTTCCAAGAATTTATCATGTAAAGCAGCTGAAGGAATGCATGAAGTCACGTTCAATTATAGCACCAAAAAAAGGTTCATATTGTTGATATGATACACAGAGAGAAATTGCTGTTTCACAATTTAACCAGGAAGAAAATGTATCCCACTTGGCATTATGAATGTGACAGGATCATCATCGATATGAGGCTCAGTATATACTTCAAATGCCATCTTTTGTGGAAAAATGAATTGTTCTGGTTAATATTACCTGAAACAATATCCACAAATCTTTCATTAATGCACAAGTGATCCCTACATGTTTGTAACGGCAGCCATGTTCCCTTGACCCTTACACTGAGCACAGCGAGTGGCAGGACCAGGAATCCTTCATTTTGAGGGATGTAATAGTTACTTTGGGAATGGAAAACATTATAAATCAAGATAGATTGTACAAAAGGGCCCTATGTCCATGTGAGCCTCGTAAGAAAATGTCAAATTTCTGTGGCAAGCAATCAGAAATGCAAGAAGGAATTGCAAAAGCATCTCGCATAACAATGATCGCTTACTTATGACACTCATATATATGGGAAATGACAGAAATGACAGAAAATGCTTCATTAAATTGCTACCCTTTCCATTTAATGTTTCAGAAAAATCATTCCCATTAATGATTTTGATCAAGTATCTGGTGTTAAGTGAATTTGAGGCTAGTAAACAAAATGTCAATTCAGATCTATCTGAGGTAAATATTGAAACTACTGACAAAGCATTTGTCGCGTGGGAAGCAATAAAATCTCTGCAGAAACATTTTAGTTTGGAATCCCACTTTGAAATAATATGTTCAGCTTAAATTGTGCTGAAAACAACACACCAAAACAATGTATGACGAGCTTCAATCTGACTGCCAGGATAAAACCAGAGCTGTTCTTATGTATATACCTCACTCTGACAGGGACAACTGATCAAAATAAAGTGTGGATAGTTTACTCTACGTTAAACGAATCAATGCAAGGTATGATTGTCACCAAGTATACCAATGAAGTACCGTGTCTGTATGTGAACCTCTCTGACTCTCACAGTTGCTCTCTCTGACCATCTCCATGCCTACCAATGAGGTAGCGTGTCTGTATGTGAACCTCTCTGACTCTCACAGTTGCTCTCTCTGACCCTCTCCATGCCTACCAATGAGGTAGCGTATCTGTATGTGAACCTCTCTGACTCTCACAGTTGCTCTCTCAGACCATCTCCATGCCTACCAATGAGGTAGCGTATCTGTATGTGAACCTCTCTGACTCTCACAGTTGCTCTCTCTGACCCTCTCCATGCCTACCAATGAGGTAGCGTATCTGTATGTGAACCTCTCTGACTCTCACAGTTGCTCTCTCAGACCATCTCCATGCCTACCAATGAGGTAGCGTGTCTGTATGTGAACCTCTCTGACTCTCACAGTTGCTCTCTCTGACCCTCTCCATGCCTACCAATGAGGTAGCGTGTCTGTATGTGAACCTCTCTGACTCTCACAGTTGCTCTCTCAGACCATCTCCATGCCTACCAATGAGGCACCGTGTCTGTATGTGAACCTCTCTGACTCTCACAGTTGCTCTCTCAGACCATCTTCATGCCTACCAATGAGGTAGCGTGTCTGTATGTGAACCTCTCTGACTCTCACAGTTGCTCTCTCAGACCATCTTCATGTCTACCAATGAGGTAGCGTGTCTGTATGTGAACCTCTCTGACTCTCACAGTTGCTCTCTCAGACCATCTTCATGTCTACCAATGAGGTAGCGTGTCTGTATGTGAACCTCTCTGACTCTCACAGTTGCTCTCTCAAACCATCTCCATGCCTACCAATGAGGTAGCGTGTCTGTATGTGAACCTCTCTGACTCTCACAGTTGCTCCCTCAGACCCTCTCCGTGCCTACCAATGAGGTAGTGTGTCTGTATGTGAACCTCTCTGACTCTCACAGTTGCTCTCTCAGACCATCTCCATGCCTACCAATGAAGTAGCGTGTCTGTATGTGAACCTCTCTGACTCTCACAGTTGCTCTCTCAGACCATCTCCATGCCTACCAATGAGGCACCGTGTCTGTATGTGAACCTCTCTGACTCTCACAGTTGCTCCCTCTGACCATCTCCATGCCTACCAATGAGGTAGCGTGTCTGTATGTGAACCTCTCTGACTCTCACAGTTGCTCTCTCAGACCCTCTCCATGCCTACCAATGAGGTAGCGTGTCTGTATGTGAAGATCTCTGACTCTCACAGTTGCTCTCTCAGACCATCTCCATGCCTACCAATGAGGTAGCGTGTCTGTATGTGAACCTCTCGGACTCTCACAGTTGCTCCCTCAGACCCTCTCCGTGCCTACCAATGAGGTAGTGTGTCTGTATGTGAACCTCTCTGACTCTCACAGTTGCTCTCTCAGACCATCTCCATGCCTACCAATGAAGTAGCGTGTCTGTATGTGAACCTCTCGGACTCTCACAGTTGCTCCCTCAGACCCTCTCCGTGCCTACCAATGAGGTAGTGTGTCTGTATGTGAACCTCTCTGACTCTCACAGTTGCTCTCTCAGACCATCTCCATGCCTACCAATGAAGTAGCGTGTCTGTATGTGAACCTCTCTGACTCTCATAGTTGCTCTCTCAGACCATCTCCATGCCTACCAATGAGGTCGTGTGTCTGTATGTGAACCTCTCTGACTCTCACAGTTGCTCTCTCAGATCCTCTCCATGCCTACCAATGAGGTAGTGTGTCTGTATGTGAGCAAACTAAACAAACATTGAAGCCCCAGAACTAATTAGTTTTACTAATGATTCATGTAAAGATAAAAGTTGTGAATTTCCCTCATGAAAGATTTTGTTATCTCTATTAGATAATGTGTTCTAATAGAGATGTGTTATGACAACTGGTTGAATTCACAAATCCACACTTTTATATCATGTTATGGCAAAGACGGGGTTCACACAAGTAATCCATTATATTCCACAGTGACATAAAGTTGTCCGGGGGGGGGGGGGGGGGGGGGGGGGGGTGGAGAAGGGGGTGGAGAAGGGGGGGGGGGGTATCTGTACTTTGATCACACACTTTAAACAGCATTTCAGACAGCACACCACTCCCTTTTAGTGGAGTTTGAGATCAAAATTGAAGTAAATCCATAAAAGATGCATCACTTTTGGATCAAATCTTCCATTTCACTTTGTCAATATGTCTAGTTCTCATTTTTATTGATGTATTTGAATTAGAAAAGCTTCATGCCCACTAAAGAAAAGCTAGGTCTCCTAATGACTTGAAGCATTTGAAAGGTGCAGTTTTCAGAGTAAGAGCTTGCCATGGGGGACAACTGGTGATGTACTAATTATTAAGTGGTTCCCTCAACTATTCATCCTCAATGTCAAGTGGTGGTGAGCCAAATATTCATATTAACATTTGAGCCTTTCAGATTTGCGCATTGCTTTAATTAACATAAAAAGATATTTACACAATTTGTTTTTATTATTTATTTTATGGAAAGTGAGAGTTTTTATTGACTGTTACCATCCCTTAAGACCTTTTTATGCTGTATGAGTCCATACATGGACTGAAATGATATTAAAAAATGTGCCATTTTTGCACACTTCCCTATTGTAAAATTAAGACCCGCCCACTGACTGTCCAAGTCAGTAATGATAGCATCTTCATCAAAGGAGCCTGAGTGCCACCTGCTGGGACAGATGGCTGTATCCATGAGGGAGGCCACTGAAGCTCACTCACGAGGTCTTAATGGGTTTTCCCAAATCTATAATTTGGGGAGAAAAAAAACTGAAAATGAATATCTTCTCATCAAAAAGTAAAACAGTTGACACATTATATGAATCTAACCATAGCAAAAAAATAATAGACTGAAATCTTTAATACAATAGTTTTTATTGTTCTGTTTTATAATAGTTTTAAAGATCATTTCTAGGTTTGTAAAAAATACATAAACATAGGCATCAGAGATGCATCAACCCTCAGCCCTGGTAACTCATTGCACAACATTCGCTCCACACAATATTTGTGAACAAAACGTCACTGCACCAAGGCAAATTGATGCAGGGGTAAAAAAAACCATAAAATCTACTTCCTTTGATAGCTTAGGTGTGTCAAGTATCATGAAACTGTCATCATTTACTCTAGAATTATTGAAATGGGCCGGTGACCTTGAAAAGCAGGTTAAGGTCACCGTCCATCAAACTCATCTGAAGTCTTCCCAGATGCTTATGTGTGTCAATTTTCATGAAGCTGCCATTATTTGTTCTTAAGTTATTGCAATGACGTGGATTTGACATGATTGTCCCTGTGACCTTGAAAAGTAGGTAAAGGTCATGTTCCATCAAGAGAAGTCTGAGGTCTTCACCAGATGCTTATGTGTGTCAAGTCTCATAAAGCTGCCATCATTCGTTCTCGAGTTATAGCAATGATAGGGATTTCACATAATTGTACCTGTGACCTTGAAAAGTAGGTGAAGGTCATGTTCCATACAAAAATGTCTGAGGTTTTCATCAGATGCTTATGTGTGTCAAGTTTCATGAAGCTGCCATCATTTGTTCTCGAGTTATCGCGATGACAAGGATGATTTCACATAATTGTCCCTGTGACCTTGAAAAGTAGGTAAAGGTCATGTTCCATCATGAGAAGTCTGAGGTCTTCACCAGATGCTTGTGTGTGTCAAATCTCATAAAGCTGCCATCATTCGTTCTTGAGTTATTTCGATTCTTGGGATTTCACATAATTGTCCCTGTGACCTTGAAAAATACGTCAAGGTCACAGTCCACCGAACTAGTCCGAGGTTTTCAACAGATGCTTATGCGTGTATAGTTTCATGAAGCTGCCATCATTTGTTCTTGAGTTATCACAATGACAAGGATGATTTCACATAATTGTCCCTGTGACCTTGAAAAGTAGGTGAAGGTCATGTTCCATCAAGAGAAGTCCGAGGTCTTCACCAGATGCTTGTGTGTGTCAAATCTCATAAAGCTGCCATCATTCGTTCTTGAGTTATTGCGATTCTTGGGATTTCACAAAATTGTCCGTGACCTTGAAAAATAGGTCAAGGTCGCAGTCCATCAAACTCATCCGAGGTTTTCACCAGATGCTTTTGTGTGTCAAGTTTCATGAAGCTACCATCATTTGTTCTCGTATTATCGCGATGACAAGGATGATTTCACATAATTGTCCATGTGACCTTGAAAAGTAGGTGAAGGTCATGTTTCATAGAAACAATTTTGAGGGCTTCACCAGATGCTTATGCGTGTCAAATCTCATAAAGCTGCCATCATTCGTTCTTGAGTTATTGTGATTCTTGGGATTTCACATAATTGTCCCTGTGACCTTGAAAAATAGGTCAAGGTCGCCGTCCATCGAACTCGTCCGAGGTTTTCACCAGATGCATATGTGTGTCAAGTTTCATGAAGCTGCCATCATTTGTTCTTGAGTTATCGCGATGACAAGGATGTTCGCTACAGACATACATACATACATACAGACATACATACATACATACATACATACATACATACATACATACATACATACATACCCATGCCAGGAATACTGCAATGCCCTCAGCCTGATTACATCAGGGGCTGAGGGTAAAAAGGGTATTGGGTGATATGCATAAAAAATCAGGAGCACCATGGGATAATGATAAGATGAAAACCTAAAATTTCGGTGAGAGTTTGCCTGAAACATACCCAGCGTGAGGCAACCAGCCTGGAATGCCCACCTGCCCCTGTATCAGAAGCTTCTTTCCCAGAATGCACTGCTTCCCGTGCCCACCTGCCCCTGTATCAAACGCTTCTCTCCCAGAATGCACTGCTTCCTGTGCCCACCTGCCCCTGTATCAGAAGCTTCTCTCCCAGAATGCACTGCTTCCTGTGCCCACCTGCCCCTGTATCAGAAGCTTCTCTCCCAGAATGCACTGCTTCCTGTAGGCGGGCAAGTGTATTCTCCTTTAATTCATATTCAATTTCCCTGTGATTTTAGACATGTAAGATTCATGGTTGGCACACAGTTTGCACTTAAAATCTGTTAACTCTTCCATCATCCGGAAATGTTTGAATATCAATATTTCAAGCAGAAAGTTTTGTTTCATTTTACACCTGTGTGATATTTTTTGGGGTCAATAATCAACAAAATGAACCAAATATTGGTGGGGTCATCTTTATAAATGTTTTGTAAAATATTACAAATACTACCAAGAATATATAAATAAAGTGGTCCATAAAAAGTAAAGAGAGGGTTAAATAAACAGCAAACAATGAAGATACACAGGGAAATGCCATATCAGAATACCACTCAATCAAAGTAAATGTCACTGCCACCAGAATCAATATATTTGCCATATATGGTGTAAGATGCCAGGAATGTACGGGCCCAGCGGAGGAGAAGCATATGCTGGATGAAAGGCGGCACTTTGCTAAGCTTGTAATGTGCCTACACAAGGAGCCCACATTACTGGCTAATGGTATGTGTAAAACAGTTTGATGTCTGACCACAGTTTTCACGAGAGCTGGTAAAGTGTTCTATGTGCTTCTCCCTCGCACACTTTACAAGCTAATCCCAAATACACTTACTCTCCATGAAGTCAGAGCCGTTATGGCACGCAGATTTGTCTCACCACTAACTCCAATCTCTCTCTCTCTCTACACTTCTCTTAGACACCTCCAGGGTTAAATCATAACAAAGATGGTTGTTGGGAGAAATGTGTGAGTTTGTTATTCCGAGCTACAGAAGCAGGTTACATACCCTCTGGTGCTGATTTAATCATGGACTCTTACTTATTCATAAAACATGACCAAACATCTAAGACAATTCCGGGAATTGTCTTCAAATATGAATCTTTAGTAGGGGACAAGATCCACCTGAGACACCTCTCACACAGCCTGTATAGGTGGCGCTGCATGCAGCTGAGTGTGATTCATTCACAAGAAGGACTCAAAAAATTTCAGATTTATGCCACATGAAGGTCGATGGTTCATCCCCAAAATGACCAACTGACAAAGATCACATGAACAGAACAATCTAAAATTCCACATGATGCTTTTTCTAAAAATATGTTTGGCAATCAGTAAACAGCCAGATATATATCTATCTGACTACAGCAATGTAAGTCCTCGTTTTACAGGAAATATACATCTCGTCCACCACAAATCATTCAACCTTCAGCTCAATGGCCTTACAGTCTTATGACAACCAATGGTTTGATGTAATATTTGTGAACATTTCCTGGAATTTCAGGTCAAGAACAGTCAATGTGGTAAAAATAATGAACCAATCACTCCCACATTGTTTTATTCCGGAAGTTTTATATTGAGGCTTTATATTGATTAAAGGGATTAGGCACAGGTGCACATGCATTTGCCAAACAATTCATGGTTTACTATAGTATTTTTCAAAAATCATTTTAAAAAATAACAAGAGCATTGATTCTAAGTCCCCTGCACTTTGGGCACAATTGATATTTATGGTTGGGGGAATGTCTGAAAGGGGTAGTGTTAAATGCAGAAAATAAATCCAACAATAACAACAGAAACAAACAACACAGACACGAGAGCTCACACAGATGGATGATAGTTGACAAAAAAGACTGACCCTCAGGGAAAATAAATAGAATGCATCTCCCGACAATACTAAATTTGATCCATGACTCTCTGAGAAATCCTCTTTCAGAGGCGAAAATCAAGGTTGACAGACAGAAAGAATGACAGAAAATCCCCCCTCCCTGCATAAGCTATGTTAACATGGTCAGCATAGCTAAAAAGACCCTACAAGGTTTCAAAGGGTTTGATAGGATTTTAGCAGCACACGATGAGGGGCAAGCATCTTGCCTTTGAGCCGCCTCCCACCATTCAATAGCCAGTAGACTGCAGAATGATACTGCCACAAACGGGTCTCGATCCTGACATGTCGCAGAACTCAAATGGTACTTCACAAAAAAAAGATTAAAAGTTTCCTTTTCCAGCATGAAAATTCATAATAAACTAGATACCTTGTGACAGAGGTAACAGTCTATATTACCACCTGCAATCATCAGAATTGTCAAAATGTGCGTGCCTCAAAGGTTTAGCAGTGTTGATTGCCAACCTTCAGCAAGGCAAGGCCCAATATGTCATGTTCTCCTGTTTGACCCCAAATGACTGTGAAGTCAAACAGGGGTAAATAATCACATAATAAATCAGTTGGTATGAACAGATTTCAAACTTTTTGCCTTTTTTGAGATTAATTGGGTGGAGAGAAATTCCTTGAACCGACGCTGTACATATACAGTTATACTACAGATTGCATGACGTTCACATTTAAAAGGAAACGTTCCATCTGACAGGAAAAGCGGGAGCTCGATCCTGACTGTTTATAGAGTATACAACACTCAATACCAACAGCAGCTAAGTCAGGTTATTTATAGCACTGATGGTTCAAATGTAGGTCAATAGGTCTTCCAACTAGGACATGCTCGCTTTGCACACAAGTAGCTGAACTGGGTACCGACAGCAACAATAGACTATAGTGTGCTGTGTATGTGATAAGGTTGGGATCACAGTTGTCTAGCAACCTAAAAGATCAAAGAATCATGCTCCCTGATATCCTAAAACCAATGATCAAAGGATCAACACCCCCTATGTCCCTGATATTTGGTAACCTTATGTAATTTGCAGGGGACAAATGAACAAACCAAAGAAAAGAAATAAAAAACATGCTAACACGCACAATCACACACACTGACACATGGACACACACACACACACACACACACAAGGATACAGGGCTGACAGAGTGATTTTTAGGAGGTACTGGAAGTTACAAATAAAACCACAAACAGAATTTGTAACCAAAAAATGACTTTTGATATAAAGGGTAGAAGAAAAAGTGTAATGTGTTTGCCGATCTTCAACAAAGTAAATTCGCCATAAATGTGTCACATGTTTTATGCCTGGTTCACAGATTTTTATAGATCAAAAAATAATTTTTCATGAAACAGGCAATAGAAACCTTTTGAGTGAGAGACACAAACTGTAGCCAAACCAATCCCACCATGGCAGAGAAGAATCAACATACCTGGAGGGCTTAAAGGGACCTGCTTGAAAAGCAAATTACCTCTAAAAATACAATATCAACTGTAACCTTTAAAAGCTGTATGTAATTCAGTAGGCATGACTCCATGTCACCCACCTGTACTGGGGACAGGTGCCAATCATTCAGTAGGTCTGGTTAATACCTACATGGCTCCATGTCACCCACCTATACTGGAGACAGGTGCCAATCATTTAGTAGGTCTGATTAACACCTCCATGGCCCCATGTCACTCACCTATACTGGGGACAGGTGCCAATCATTCAGTAGGCCTGGTCAATACCTCCATTGCTCCATGTCACCCACCTGTACTGGAGACAGGTGCCAATCATTCAGTGTCTGATTAGTACCTCCATGGCTCCATGTCACCCACCTGTACTGGTGACAGGTGCCAATCATTCAGTAGGTCTGATTAGTACCTCCATGGCTCCATGTCACCCACCTATACTGGTGACAGGTGCCAATCATTCAGTAGGTCTGATTAATACCTCCAAGGCCCCATGTCACCCACCTACACTGGAGACAGGTGCCAATCATTCAGTAGGTCTGATTAATACCTCCATGGCTCCATGTCACCCACCTATACTGGGGACAGGTGCCAATCTATCAATTTGCTTGATTAACACCCAAACATTCCAACAAATGTACACATTTCATGATGAAATATTATACAAAGACATGAGGGACACCTTGGGTCTTCATTTATTGGAGGAGCCATCAGAATAAAGGATTGTTCATGTATATTATTCAGTGACGAAAGAGACAGGACAAGGTCAAGGTCAGGGTCATGTGTACTCAGTAAGGAAGAAAAGAAATATGTCTGCACAAAACTGACAACTATGGAGGTCGCCAGACAATACCCAGCCCTAACAAGGAAAACCAATATGCCTGTTGCCATGGGGATAGATCAAAAAGGTCAAACAAGACAAAATTGTTCTGGTAAATTTGTGTTTGTGGTCAGATTTTGAAACACTAATCCTTGTTGTTAAGAGTAGTGACCTGCAGTAGTGCTGTTAATCTGGCAGTATTAAGGCGACCCCGGACCTTCCCTGCCGACTCTTACTTGATAATGAATCATATGAATGGTGAGCAGCGACAGCCACATGATGGTAATCTTAATCTAATTCAATCAGCTCTATGAGGAGATTATCCAGCATGCTGATCAAACTGGATTAAATGTTTTAGGCATGCATCAGGGTTAACTCTCCCATCTACTCACTCTCAGGCAAAGTTAATTCATGGCAATGGCCCTGTCTCCATTAATCTTGATCAGAAGTGACAGTGGTTATTGGCATGACCAGATTGCTGCCAAATTGTGGCTGGAAATTGTCATTACTCACCATGTACTGTGTAAATGAACGAGGACACAATGAGGTGACCTGATCCAAACGACCTTGGGTCCGTGTAATGTCCGTCTACAACTGGGTCAAGGTCAGTCTGAAAAAAGATTTCCAAACAAATAGGATCAGTGATGAAAGTCAGCATTCAGGAAAAAACCTGAAACCCTTAAAAATTAACCTGAAGATACCCCTACCCACTTTCGGAAATGTCATTTTTGGGTGTATCAGACTGAGTTCAGACCAAATTTCACATTTGAAGAAAAAAGACTTTCATCACTGTAGGATAAATACAAAACCATCGCGGAGGCTAAAGATGTTTATAAATTTATTCAGTGCTTTTAATTGTAAAATGATAAAATTAGTGTGAGATACATTAAATATCATATGGCCTTTGAACATACTTGCCAGACTATTATATTTTGAGATCCATCCAACTACTGTTTACAAATGCCAAATACATTTAACCTTTACCGTTATGCAAGGGTAATCTTTATGAAATCAAACTTTAATCATTATTAAAGTCATATTCATCAATGTCCTAAATGGCAAATTTCTTACTGGCTGAAACTTGATGATTCCTCCTCCATCAGTAATTCTCATTGTGATTGGTCGAGTTGATACAGGAAGTTCCACTGAAGAACCAATCAGATTCTCTGATGTCACTGTACCCTCAAATCCCTGAAAACAGAGAAATAACTTGGTATTCAATAATTCTTTGACATTTAACAAACAATTCCTATATCAATTCTATTTACTGTAAAATATGGATATAGAGGAACTGAATAACATTTATTAAAATTTTTGTTCCATATCCCTGCAAAACAGACTGGATGTTAGACTTGAGAAAATAGGTTTCTGGGATATGTCCCAGGATTGACCCAGGATTGTCCCAAGATTGTCCCAGGATTGGCCCAAGATTGACCCAGGATTGTCCCAGGGTTGTCCCAGGATTGTCCCAGGATTGTCCCAAGATTGACCCAGGATTGTCCCAGGATTGTCCCAGGATTGTCCCAGGATGCATGATATGGAAGATATCATGGATAATTGATTATAAATCCCACTTTATCACACAAACATTCAGAACACAAACCATTCCTGCTGTAAATATATCATTTAAGCAAACCAGGTTTAAATTGTTAATTACACTACTGCTATCACTCAGAAAATAATTCTGATAAATATGAAAGTTCACAAAACTAATCTTTAGAATATGGAAGTAACAATTATTTTTAAATGCTAATGTTAGATTTACTTGTGCTTAATTTTGTGCTTTAGATTAGCTTACACATATGAAGGTAAACTGTTGATGGAGTTAAATGCGGGGTATTATACTAGGCTTATTATGACCAACACTTTATATCCAGTGAGGAACCAATGTAAACCACACGAAAGAAGAATCACATCATGACAACAATAACGAGAACAATGACGAGAACAATAACAAGAACAATGATGACAACAATGATGACAACAATGAGGAGAATGAGGAGAACAATGATGAGAACAATGATGACAACAATGACGAGAACAATAACGAGAAAAATGACGAGAACAATGATGAGAACAATGATGACAACAATGACGAGAATGATGACAACAATGATGACAACAATGAGGAGCATGACGAGAACAATGATGACAACAATGATGACAACAATGAGGAGAATGACGAGAACAATGATGACAAAAATGACGAGAACAATGAGAACAATGACGAGATCAATGAGGAGAACAATGATGACAACAATGACGAGAACAATGATGACAACAATGATGTATTTGCTGTGAAGTTTGCCTGTCGCATGGGTAATTTGACCAGAGCCTGCAATTGTGGAAATGTCATGGACTTATGTACACCTGATGTCATGTGCTACCAAGTGATCTCTATTAGAACACATACACAAACAAGTCACTGTCAGAAAGCCACAAATCAAACACCTCATCATTAACCAGACATATGCCTCGTTTGTTAATATAATGTAGTTGCCATGGCTACACTCATCCAGGTGAGCTGCAGCTTATGAGTTTAATGTTATGAAGTTGATGGAATGCTCGTCAGCTCGTCTGTCAGCTCCTCCCTGTCAGTCCACACCTGTGTCGGGAGTGTCACCGACAGCCAGCAAAGTTTGCCACTTTCACCAAAACCCAATTATGCACCTTCCAATTAGCATGTCAGAAACTTTATCTTATTAATATAAACATGTAATTCTTAATGATTATTTTCTCAACAATAATTCTTATATAGAGCCAAATGTCAGTGCGGACTTCAGACCATTAAGCTACTCGTATTATCCAGACCTCGTAACATCCTCATTATCTAGCTTTCTCAACATGTCATGACTTCCTACAATTCTGAAAATATCTTTGTTCAACAAGATAGTTAGAGTTATTCATCATGCTAAATCTGAACTGCAATAAGTGTACAATTACCACGCACTTCCTTTACATTTTTATCGTTTTATACATTTTTCAAAGAGATTCATTGTTTAGATTGTTTCGCGGGCTTTAGGGTGAAGGAAATGTTGTGAGGTTTTATTCAAAGACATTTCCTATTCTGCCTAATTGATTATTTATTAATTATTGTGGGAGTATTTGGGGTAGCTGATGTCATACCAATTATTGTGGTAGTATTTGGGGTAGCTGATGTCATACCAATTATTGTGGTAGTATTTGGGGTAGCTGATGTCATACCAATTATTGTGGTAGTATTTGGGGTAGCTGATGTCATACCAATTATTGTGGTAGTATTTGGGGTAGCTGATGTCATACCAATTATTGTGGTAGTATTTGGGGTAGCTGATATCATACCAATTATTGTGGTAGTATTTGGGGTAGCTGATGTCATACCAATTATTGTGGTAGTATTTCGGGTAGCTGATGTCATACCAGTTATTGTGGTAGTATTTGGAGTAGCTGATGTCATACCAATTATTGTGGTAGTATTTGGGGTAGCTGATGTCATACCAATTATTGTGGTAGTATTTGGGGTAGCTGATATCATACCAGTTATTGTGGTAGTATTTGGGGTAGCTGATGTCATACCAGTTATTGTGGTAGTATTTGGAGTAGCTGATGTCATACCAATTATTGTGGTAGTATTTGGGGTAGCTGATGTCATACCAATTATTGTGGTAGTATTTGGGGTAGCTGATATCATACCAGTTATTGTGGTAGTATTTGGGGTAGCTGATGTCATACCAGTTATTGTGGTAGTATTTGGAGTAGCTGATGTCATACCAATTATTGTGGTAGTATTTGGGGTAGCTGATGTCATACCAGTTATTGTGGTAGTCTTTGGGGTAGCTGATATCATACCAATTATTGTGGTAGTATTTGGGGTAGCTGATGTCATACCAATTATTGTGGTAGTATTTGGGGTAGCTGATGTCATACCAATTATAGTGGTAGTATTTGGGGTAGCTGATGTCATACCAGTTATTGTGGTAGTATTTGGAGTAGCTGATGTCATACCAATTATTGTGGTAGTATTTGGGGTAGCTGATGTCATACCAATTATTGTGGTAGTATTTGGGGTAGCTGATATCATACCAGTTATTGTGGTAGTATTTGGGGTAGCTGATGTCATACCAATTATTGTGGTAGTATTTGGAGTAGCTGATGTCATACCAATTATTGTGGTAGTATTTGGGGTAGCTGATGTCATACCAGTTATTGTGGTAGTCTTTGGGGTAGCTGAAATCATACCAATTATTGTGGTAGTATTTGGGGTAGCTGATGTCATACCAATTATTGTGGTAGTATTTGGGGTAGCTGATGTCATACCAATTATAGTGGTAGTATTTGGGGTAGCTGATGTCATACCAGTTATTGTGGTAGTATTTGGAGTAGCTGATGTCATACCAATTATTGTGGTAGTATTTGGGGTAGCTGATATCATACCAGTTATTGTGGTAGTATTTGGGGTAGCTGATGTCATACCAATTATTGTGGTAGTATTTGGGGTAGCTGATGTCATACCAATTATTGTGGTAGTATTTGGGGTAGCTGATGTCATACCAGTTATTGTGGTAGTATTTGGGGTAGCTGATGTCATACCAATTATTGTGGTAGTATTTGGGGTAGCTGATGTCATACCAGTTATTGTGGTAGTATTTGGAGTAGCTGATGTCATACCAATTATTGTGGTAGTATTTGGGGTAGCTGATGTCATACCAGTTATTGTGGTAGTCTTTGGGGTAGCTGATATCATACCAATTATTGTGGTAGTATTTGGGGTAGCTGATGTCATACCAGTTATTGTGGTAGTATTTGGGGTAGCTGATGTCATACCAATTATAGTGGTAGTATTTGGGGTAGCTGATATCATACCAATTATTGTGGTAGTATTTGGGGTAGCTGATATCATACCAGTAATTGTGGTAGTATTTGGGGTAGCTGATGTCATACCAGTTATTGTGGTAGTATTTGGGGTAGCTGATGTCATACCAATTATTGTGGTAGTATTTGGGGTAGCTGATGTCATACCAATTATTGTGGTAGTATTTGGGGTAGCTCACATCATACCAATTATTGTGGTAGTATTTGGGGTAGCTGATGTCATACCAGTTATTGTGGTAGTATTTGGGGTAGCTGATGTCATACCAGTTATTGTGGTAGTATTTGGGGTAGCTGATATCATACCAATTATAGTGGTAGTATTTGGGGTAGCTGATATCATACCAATTATTGTGGTAGTATTTGGGGTAGCTAATATCATACCAGTTATTGTGGTAGTATTTGGGGTAGCTGATATCATACCAGTATTTGTGGTAGTATTTGGGGTAGCTGATGTCATACCAGTTATTGTGGTAGTATTTGGGGTAGCTGATATCATACCAGTTATTGTGGTAGTATTTGGGGTAGCTGATGTCATACCAGTTATTGTGGTAGTATTTGGGGTAGCTGATGTCATACCAGTTATTGTGGTAGTATTTGGGGTAGCTGATGTCATACCAATTATTGTGGTAGTATTTGGGGTAGCTGATGTCATACCAGTTATTGTGGTAGTATTTGGGGTAGCTGATGTTATACCAATTGTTGTGGTAGTATTTGGGGTAGCTGATATCATACCAGTTATTGTGGTAGTATTTGGGGTAGCTGATGTCATACCAATTATTGTGGTAGTATTTGGGGTAGCTGATGTCATACCAATTATTGTGGTAGTATTTGGGGTAGCTGATGTCATACCAATTATTGTGGTAGTATTTGGGGTAGCTGATATCATACCAGTTATTGTGGTAGTATTTGGGGTAGCTGATGTCATACCAATTATTGTGGTAGTATTTGGGGTAGCTGATGTCATACCAATTATTGTGGTAGTATTTGGGGTAGCTGATGTCATACCAATTATTGTGGTAGTATTTGGGGTAGCTGATATCATACCAATTATAGTGGTAGTATTTGGGGTAGCTGATGTCATAACAATTATTGTGGTAGTATTTCGGGTAGCTGATATCATACCAATTATTGTGGTAGTATTTGGGGTAGCTGATGTCATACCAGTTATTGTGGTAGTATTTGGGGTAGCTGATATCATACCAGTTATTGTGGTAGTATTTGGGGTAGCTGATGTCATACCAGTTATTGTGGTAGTATTTGGGGTAGCTGATGTCATACCAATTATTGTGGTAGTATTTGGGGTAGCTGATGTCATACCAATTATTGTGGTAGTATTTGGGGTAGCTGATGTCATACCAATTGTTGTGGTAGTATTTGGGGTAGCTGATATCATACCAGTTATTGTGGTAGTATTTGGGGTAGCTGATGTCATACCAATTATTGTGGTAGTATTTGGGGTAGCTGATGTCATACCAATTATTGTGGTAGTATTTGGGGTAGCTGATGTCATACCAATTATTGTGGTAGTATTTGGGGTAGCTGATATCATACCAATTATAGTGGTAGTATTTGGGGTAGCTGATGTCATAACAATTATTGTGGTAGTATTTCGGGTAGCTGATATCATACCAATTATTGTGGTAGTATTTGGGGTAGCTGATGTCATACCAGTTATTGTGGTAGTATTTGGGGTAGCTGATATCATACCAGTTATTGTGGTAGTATTTGGGGTAGCTGATGTCATACCAGTTATTGTGGTAGTATTTGGGGTAGCTGATGTCATACCAATTATTGTGGTAGTATTTGGGGTAGCTAATATCATACCAATTATTGTGGTAGTATTTGGGGTAGCTGATGTCATACCAGTTATTATGGTAGTATTTGGGGTAGCTGATGTCATACCAATTATTGTGGTAGTATTTGGGGTAGCTGATGTCATACCAATTATTGTGGTAGTATTTGGGGTAGCTGATGTCATACCAATTATTGTGGTAGTATTTGGGGTAGCTGATGTCATACCAATTATTGTGGTAGTATTTGGGGTAGCTGATGTCATACCAGTTATTGTGGTAGTATTTGGGGTAGCTGATGTCATACCAATTATTGTGGTAGTATTTGGGGTAGCTGATGTCATACCAGTTATTGTGGTAGTATTTGGGGTAGCTGATGTCATACCAATTATTGTGGTAGTATTTGGGGTAGCTAATATCATACCAATTATTGTGGTAGTATTTGGGGTAGCTGATGTCATACCAGTTATTATGGTAGTATTTGGGGTAGCTGATGTCATACCAATTATTGTGGTAGTATTTGGGGTAGCTGATGTCATACCAATTATTGTGGTAGTATTTGGGGTAGCTGATGTCATACCAATTATTGTGGTAGTATTTGGGGTAGCTGATGTCATACCAATTATTGTGGTAGTATTTGGGGTAGCTGATGTCATACCAGTTATTGTGGTAGTATTTGGGGTAGCTGATGTCATACCAATTATTGTGGTAGTATTTGGGGTAGCTGATGTCATACCAGTTATTGTGGTAGTATTTGGGGTAGCTGATGTCATACCAATTATTGTGGTAGTATTTGGGATAGCTAATATCATACCAATTATTGTGGTAGTATTTGGGGTAGATGACAAATTGAAGTTTGATAAACAAGTATCAAAGATGTGTGTTAGGGCTGCAAGACAGCTTAATGTATTGTACAGATTCAAGAAAATATTTAATGGTGATGACAGAAAGATTATTTATAATACTTTTATCTTGTCAACTTTTAATTACTGTCCAGTTGCATGGCATTTTTGTGGATCTGTTCAAATGCGCAGAATGGAAAAAATCCAGGAGCGTGCTTTAAGATTTTTATATGATGATAAAAATAGTGATTACAATTTATTGTTAGAAAGATCAGGTTACGAAACGTTGCACTTAAGAAGGTTGAAAGTTATGATAACTGAAGTATTTAAGACACTAAATGATCTGAATCCATCTTTCATGAAATGTTTGTTTAAACCTGTAGAATCAAAATACGATTTCAGAGATGACCACAAATTAGAAATGAAACCCTTTAAGAAAATGACTTATGGGAGAAGTACATTCTCATATTATGGTGCACATTTATGGAATATGCTTCCTAATGAATACAAAAACTGTACAAAATTAAAGGATTTTAAAGAACTGCTGTCTACCTGGGATGGCCCAAGTTGCAGCTGTAACCTATGTCAATTCATATTGTAATATTGTGCTTATCCATTCATTGTTCATTGTGTTTGTTTGTAAATACTATTTGTTATATCAATAATCAATATCAATTCATATTGTAATATTGTGCTTATCCATTCATTGTTCATTGTGTTGTCTGTAAATACTATTTGTTATATCAATTCATATTGTAATATTGTGCTTCTCCATTCATTGTTCATTGTGTTTGTTTGTAAATACTATTTGTTATATCAATAATCAATAATTAGCTTTTAGCTAGTGTTTTTATGTAAATGATTGATTCAAAATAAAACTTTATCTTATCTTATCTTATCTTATCTTATCTGATATCATACCAATTATTGTGGAGTTTGGCTTACATCATACCAGTTGTTGTGGCAGACAGATCTATAATATTGCTATTAAAATAAATCTGATAAGAGCATTAATAAGTCCCCTGCCATTGAATATGGTCAAACAAGATTTTCAGTAAAGTGGTAACCATGGCAACAAAAATCGTCCAATCAAAACCATTATCGAACTTGTCCAAGATATATATATATACAATGCTAATACTATATGCAGACTAACTGGCTGACAAGCTAACAAACGGACGGAACACGCCCAAATTTAAGTCCCCCTCTTTAACTTCGTTGAGGTGGAGTACGAAAATGTGTTGATTGAAACCCTACATGAGGCGAGTTTTGTTAGCTCTGTAGCCACTCCTTGACAGTGACTTGTATCCAGGAGACAAGCGCCCCCAGTTACAACAGAAAAGAACTCCTATACAACCCGCAAGACAAGGAAATGACCTTCAAAATCTTTTCACAACTGGACCAGTGTAACTGTCGGTCCAAATAATGGTCATTGTACTGCAGGAATCTGTCTTGACAAACGTCTGACAAATTAACCACTCGCTGGCAGACTTTGTTAAGGCTTCGTACTGTGTTACATATGGAGAAGGTAGGCTTCCTCCAAATATTAATCAATTGTCACATATTGGGTTTCCCTTGAGGTCTGACCACTCCTGCTTGTCTAGGGAAGTCTGACCACTCCAGCTTGTCTATGGAAGTCTGACCACTCCTGCTTGTCTAGGGAAGTCTGACCACTCCTGCTTGTCTAGGAAAGTCTGACCACTCCTGCTTGTCTATGAAAGTCTGACCACTCCTGCTTGTCTATGGAAGTCTGACCACTCCTGCTTGTCTATGAAAGTCTGACCACTCCTGCTTGTCTATGGAAGTCTGACCACTCCTGCTTGTCTAGGAAAGTCTGACCACTCCTGCTTGTCTATGAAAGTCTGACCACTCCTGCTTGTCTATGGAGGTCTGACCACTCCTGCTTGTCTATGGAAGTCTGACCACTCCTGCTTGTCTAGGGAAGTCTGACCACTCCTGCTTGTCTAGGGAAGTCTGACCACTCCTGCTTGTCTATGAAAGTCTGACCACTCCTGCTTGTCTATGGAAGTCTGACCACTCCTGCTTGTCTATGGAAGTCTGACCACTCCTGCTTGTCTATGGAAGTCTGACCACTCCTGCTTGTCTAGGGAAGTCTGACCACTCCTGCTTGTCTAGGGAAGTCTGACCACTCCTGCTTGTCTATGGAAGTCTGACCACTCCTGCTTGTCTATGGAAGTCTCCTTTAATACTAAATGAAAGACTTCCTGGAATTCACTTCACCACCAGGCACTCTTATATATTTGACTTCCAAACCGATAATCCAAATGTCTATTCAACTGTTCTAATGACCAATAATACAATATATATTACAAGATATTTGAGTGCAACATATCAGACAGGAGATCACTACATACAGGACATGCAGTGTCCTGTACTGTGCCGGGATTAGGACATGCAGTGCCCTATACTGTGCCGAGATTAGGACATGCAGTGCCCTATACTGTGCTGGGATTAGGACATGCAGTGCCCTATACTGTGCCGGGATTAGGACATGCAGTGCCCTATACTGTGCCGGGATTAGGACATGCAGTGCCCTATACTGTGCCGGGATTAGGACATGCAGTGCCCTATACTGTGCCGGGATTAGGACATGCAGTGCCCTATACTGTGCCGGGATTAGGACATGCAGTGGCCTATACTGTGCCGGGATTAGGACATGCAGTGCCCTATACTGTGCCGGGATTAGGACATTCAGTGCCCTATACTGTGCCGGGATTAGGACATGCAGTGCCCTATACTGTGCCGGGATTAGGACATGCAGTGCCCTATACTGTGCCGGGATTAGGACATGCAGTGCCCTATACTGTGCCGGGATTAGGACATGCAGTGCCCTATACTGTGCCGGGATTAGGACATGCAGTGCCCTATACTGTGCCGGGATTAGGACATGCAGTGCCCTATACTGTGCCGGGATTAGGACATGCAGTGCCCTATACTGTGCCGGGATTAGGACATGCAGTGCCCTATACTGTGCCGGGATTAGGACATACAGTGCCCTATACTGTGCCGGGATTAGGACATGCAGTGCCCTATACTGTGCTGCCTGTTATTCCATCTTCCATAAATGAGTTATTCTGAGATTAAGATGGCATAGTATAATTAATGCCTTAATTAGAAAATTAAACATTGTAATTCAATCAAGGCCATTGTAACAAAAGTTACTTTCCTGTTCACTGATGAGATGGATATTTTCAAATTAGGTTCTCACAACGTTTTATCAATAAATCATGTGATTAAAAAAATATCTGATCTCATTATCATTTGTGCCTAGCAACTACCTAAATCTGAAAATACCATCGCACCAATACTAAGAAGGTTAATATAATTTGCCTCCAATAGTTTTACTGCCTCAATAAGCTGATCAGGGATAAAAAGACTGATGCCAATTTGTACAAATCTGCTGTGAAAGATTAACAACTCAAAGTATTCTTTGCCTGACATCAAAGCTTGAATAAAAAGAGCATTTCTAGGAGTGAATGTCTCTGGTGCATTCACACACATCCACTCTGTCCTTGGCTTATGGCCAGGGCATGGGTCTCAGGAATGAGAGGAATGAGAAGAATGAGGGGAATGAGAGGCATCTGCTGCTGGTCACACCACATTCAAAGACAGCCTTCTCCACAAAAAGACAAAGTCAAAAACACATTCCTTTGTAATCATTTAAGCATGCTAGTAATCAGAATTACAAATCAACAAGTTTCATATTGATGATAGTGATAAATGCTGTTGATATTACATGAAAAAAACAATATTGGGATCAACATATTTATGTTGATGAATGGTTGACCTCCAGAAGAAGAATGTTCTGATGACCCATTCAAGTGTTTCACACCTATGGATAACCCATTTGGACTGAGAGACTAATTCTGTGATCAAAGCCGATTCTCAGTGATGCCGGGAGACTTCTCACACCTGAGGAGGGGGTCATCCTGCAATATCTCCTTTCAAGACAAAATATAAGATTAACATCAAAGTCTGACACACGGAAGCCAAGCTGAGCACTTCACAGGGCGGTGGTGTGACGGGGCAGTGTGGGTGGTTAATCACAGCCACCGCTGTCTGATCACAGTATCAGGAGATTAACCCAGATACACCTGGCCCTCCTGCAGGAGGACAATTAGCCAATTATTAATACATCTCTGCTGAGCACTGCTGAGGCATCTCTTCAAATTGTCAAACTACATTTAACAAATTTATAACAAAACAGTTTTTAATAATCAAATCTTAGTTGATATTGTTGTTTCAGTGCAATCACCAGGATTTGAACCCTGATCCCTCACACGTGAGGCAGAAACATAAAAGCACTCAGGGCCAATAATTCAGGCAGGAATACCTAAAATATAGGGACATCCCAGTGATTCACATTGAGAGAGGAGTTCTGCATTGTGTGTATGCCTCATCTGATGTATGCTTTAATAAGGTGGGGTCCTGTGATGTGTCAGAAGAGTCCATTAAAAACCACAGGAGTCTATGGTGAAAAGCAATTATACAGGAGTCTATGGTGAAAAGCAATTATGTTAAAGTGCCATGTATGATGTATTGAACAACTTCTTCAGTGACTTTGGGTTTTCTTTTCAAAACATGAGGCCATTAATGAAGGTCTGTTATAATATAATATTGGTCATGTTTGATATCCACCTCACAGTGACTAAGATCCTGGCAAAAATAGACATTCAAACTTGAAATTGTGTCAAAATAACTGTAAAGTGATTATACACAGGTTTACAACATAATATGATTATATAGGTGTCTTTGGTGAAGTGAGATTATATAGGAGTCTATGGTGAAAAGTGATTATACAGGAGTCGAAGGTGAAAAGTGATTATATAGGAGTCGAAGGTGAAAAGTGATTATACAGGAGTCGAAGGTGAAAAGTGATTATATAGGAGTCGAAGGTGAAAAGTGATTATATAGGAGTCGAAGGTGAAAAGTGATTATATAGGAGTCTGTGGTAAAAAGTGATTATATAGGAGTCAAAGGTGAAAAGTGATTATATAGGAGTCGAAGGTGAAAAGTGATTACATAAGAGAAGTTATGGTGAAAAGTGATAACACAGGAGTACAATGGTGATTATATAATTATATAGGGGCTTGTCTTGAAATTGGATTATATAGTTGATCAAAATAAGGTCATAATATGATAATATACCTCTGGATGTGCAAACTTGGCATCTTTGATAATCATATTTTCAATTATTTTCCGACTTCTCATCACTGGGACAGACATTGTACTATTTTTTCCTGTCTATATTTTTCTCCTTTTATCTATATTACAATTTCTGCTCTGGCAACTAAATCTCTGGCACTGAGATTTCCACATTATCAGAACATCAGTGCCAGAAGAATTGGATCAAGATGAAGCTATTTTGTGCTGTTCCTAGCATACCATGTATGTCCATGCACAAATAGGGAAACTTCAGGAATAAAGGTTAAATGTCGGGACAGGCTACAAAGCTAACATTTCGTTAACCTTTCTTTGATATCTGTCCAATATTGTTGAGAGGATGGTCTGGGAATTGGCACATTATGAGGACCCTGCTCTCATAACATACAGCTGACACACATCAATACTCTTAATGTAGAATACTTGGAGCACTTTGATTAAATGAGGTTTTATTGTGTAAACCCTGCACCAGGAATGCCCTTGGTCCAGAATCTGGCACTTGAATAGTCTGAATGTTAATCATATCAGATGATTAATAGGAATATTTTACAAACACACTCATACAAATACCACTGTCATATAGCTGATACAATAGGCAATTTAAAACAAACTATTTTGAACAGAACAGAAGTCAATGAGCAAGTGGCAGGGTCTTTTGCTTTATGTTAAAAGATGTCAGCTCAATGAAATCCTCTGGCATCTGTCTTCCCTTAAAGAAATACTGCAATACATATTAATGATACCTTCTAAAGTTCATCCTAACATAAAAAAGACAAGAAGATTAGTGAACTGGTACAACATCTCAAAGAATAAAACAGGATCAGTGAGATTGTAATTGATATTTTATACTTTATAATCTTTTATCAAATAACTTTAAATGTGTTTCTTTTTTTAGATCTGTTATGTAGACTATTTGTACACAAAAATGATCCATTCAAGTCCTCAACCAAAGAAATGATAACGATAAAAATCCAGATTATTACTTGTGAGAAATGGCAGGAGGAGCGAGAGGGTCTGAGGTATCATGCTCTCTTGGCAGGAGGAGCGAGAGGGTCTGAGGTATCATGCTCTCTTGGCATGAGGAGCGAGAGGGTCTGAGGTATCCTGCTCTCTTGGCAGGAGGAACGAGAGGGCCTGAGGTATCCTACTCTCTTGGCAGGAGGAGTGAGAGGGCCTGAGGTATCCTACTCTCTTGGCAGGAGGAGCGAGAGGGTCTGAGGTATCCTGCTCTCTTGGCAGGAGGAGTGAGAGGGTCTGAGGTATCCTGCTCTCTTGGCAGGAGGAGTGAGAGGGTCTGAGGTATCCTGCTCTCTTGGCAGGAGGAGTGAGAGGGCCTGAGGTATCCTACTCTCTTGGCAGGAAGAGTGAGAGGGCCTGAGGTATCCTACTCTCTTGGCAGGAGGAGTGAGAGGGCCTGAGGTATCCTACTCTCTTGGCAGGAGGAGCGAGAGGGTCTGAGGTATCCTGCTCTCTTGGCAGGAGGAGCGAGAGGGCCTGAGGTATCCTACTCTCTTGGCAGGAGGAGCGAGAGGGCCTGAGGTATCCTACTCTCTTGGCAGGAGGAGCGAGAGGGCCTGAGGTATCCTACTCTCTTGGCAGGAGGAGTGAGAGGGCCTGAGGTATCCTGCTCTCTTGGCAGGAGGAGTGAGAGGGACTGAGGTATCCTACTCTCTTGGCAGGAGGAGCGGGAGGGCCTGAGGTATCCTACTCTCTTGGCAGGAGGAGTGAGAGAACCTGAGGTATCCTACTCTCTTGGCAGGAGGAGTGAGAGGGCCTGAGGTATCCTACTCTCTTGGCAGGAGGAGCGAGAGGGCCTGAGGTATCCTACTCTCTTGGCAGGAGGAGCGAGAAGGCCTGAGGTATCCTACTCTCTTGGCAGGAGGAGCGAGAAGGCCTGAGGTATCCTACTCTCTTGGCAGGAGGAGTGAGAGGGCCTGAGGTATCCTACTCTCTTGGTAGGAGGAGCGATAGGGCCTGAGGTATCCTACTCTCTTGGCAGGAGGAGCGAGAGGGCCTGAGGTATCCTGCTCTCTTGGCAGGAGGAGTGAGAGGGACTGAGGTATCCTACTCTCTTGGCAGGAGGAGCGAGAGGGCCTGAGGTATCCTACTCTCTTGGCAGGAGGAGTGAGAGGGCCTGAGGTATCCTACTCTCTTGGCAGGAGGAGCGAGAGGGTCTGAGGTATCCTGCTCTCTTGGCAGGAGGAGTGAGAGGGTCTGAGGTATCCTGCTCTCTTGGCAGGAGGAGTGAGAGGGTCTGAGGTATCCTGCTCTCTTGGCAGGAGGAGTGAGAGGGCCTGAGGTATCCTACTCTCTTGGCAGGAAGAGTGAGAGGGCCTGAGGTATCCTACTCTCTTGGCAGGAGGAGTGAGAGGGCCTGAGGTATCCTACTCTCTTGGCAGGAGGAGCGAGAGGGTCTGAGGTATCCTGCTCTCTTGGCAGGAGGAGCGAGAGGGCCTGAGGTATCCTACTCTCTTGGCAGGAGGAGCGAGAGGGCCTGAGGTATCCTACTCTCTTGGCAGGAGGAGCGAGAGGGCCTGAGGTATCCTACTCTCTTGGCAGGAGGAGTGAGAGGGCCTGAGGTATCCTGCTCTCTTGGCAGGAGGAGTGAGAGGGACTGAGGTATCCTACTCTCTTGGCAGGAGGAGCGGGAGGGCCTGAGGTATCCTACTCTCTTGGCAGGAGGAGTGAGAGGGCCTGAGGTATCCTACTCTCTTGGCAGGAGGAGTGAGAGGGCCTGAGGTATCCTACTCTCTTGGCAGGAGGAGCGAGAGGGCCTGAGGTATCCTACTCTCTTGGCAGGAGGAGCGAGAAGGCCTGAGGTATCCTACTCTCTTGGCAGGAGGAGCGAGAAGGCCTGAGGTATCCTACTCTCTTGGCAGGAGGAGTGAGAGGGCCTGAGGTATCCTACTCTCTTGGTAGGAGGAGCGATAGGGCCTGAGGTATCCTACTCTCTTGGCAGGAGGAGCGAGAGGGCCTGAGGTATCCTGCTCTCTTGGCAGGAGGAGTGAGAGGGACTGAGGTATCCTACTCTCTTGGCAGGAGGAGCGAGAGGGCCTGAGGTATCCTACTCTCTTAGCAGGAGGAGTGAGAGGGACTGAGGTATCCTACTCTCTATGTATTAGTGCTGTTTGATGCCAGATATTTCTTTATACAAACAGTACACAATCTGTTCCTCCAATGTGACATTAACACTTTCTGTCATCTGGGAAAATTTTCTAATTCAAAGATCGTAAAATGGGTGCATTCTCCCAAGATCAATGCAAAAACAATGAGAGTGATTGTGAAAAATATTCCAGTTAGTGTTTCTTCAAATGTGCTGTATACTAATGCAGTGATAATGGGAAAGAGAAGTCATTTATGTTGGCAAACTGATGCAGCAGAAAAGGTCAAAAGCCACAAGTCAGTGGCGTTTTATTGATGAATATACCTTACATGTGGTTATAACAATCCACAGGTAAATGACAGGTCCCACGGCAGGTCCCACGGCAGGTCCCACGGCAGCAAACCTGCAGCACAGATAATGCAGCAACTATCATGTGTTAAACCAGACAAGGCCCTTTGTTTTTATATATAGAGAGATAGAGATGGAGATAGAGAGAAATATAGATAGAGATAGAAAGACCATTGCCATTTTTAATAAAGAATGACCTTGACATCACTACAAATCGTATAGAATGACCTTGATATTACCACAAATACTAAAGTATAACCTCATCATCACCATATGTATGGCCGGTGTAGGGTATGTATTTAATCTTCAGAGACAGATATTACACCGTGAGAAATGTCAAACTGCTGAGTCATTATGGGGAGTGACAGCTTGTGATGCAATTAAATCTTATCAAACTCATACACAACCAATCATTCTATTTTAGACATGTTTAATTCCTTCAACATGATGTCAACAATATCATACCACGCTGCATGATTCAAGTACTAGGAATGAGACTTTGAAGCATGCAGGCTGTGGAGGACGTGGTGCAGATGCAGAGAGATGTACATGCTGACATGGCAGGGAGAGGTCTATATGATAACGTTATGTTGCATGACTCGTCAGCTTGCTCTCCTATGTATTATTCTACCACATGTGATCATCTCGTCCCGCAGGGGGCAGAGAAGGTATCCTCAAACATCACTCACATTCAACAAGGCTTTTAAGATTACAAATGTTGCTTTGTTTCCTGAAGGTTAAAATGTATGGACAGGAAAATTATAACAAAACACAAAATAATAACATTCTGTCATTTTGAAAGAATTGAAACTGAGATATTCTACAGCATAACTGGTTATCAACCCTAGGAATTGTCTGTGGTTGGGAACTGTTTCTAGTTGGATAATGTCTGTGGTTGGGAACTGTTTCTGGTTGGATAATGTCTGTGGTTGGGAACTGTTTCTGGGTGGATAATGTCTGTGGTTGATAACTGTTTCTGGTTGGATAATGTCTGTGGTTGGGAACTATTTCTGGTTGGATAATGTCTGTGGTTGGGAACTATTTCTGGTTGGATAATGTCTGTGGTTGGGAACTGTTTCTGGTTGGATAATGTCTGTGGTTGGGAACTGTTTCTGGTTGGATAATGTCTGTGGTTGGGAACTGTTTCCAGTTGGATAATGTCTGTGGTTGGGAACTGTTTCTGGTTGGATAATGTCTGTGGTTGGGAACTGTTTCCGGTTGGATAATGTCTGTGGTTGGGAACTGTTTCTGGTTGGATAATGTCTGTGGTTAGGAACTGTTTCTGGTTGGATAATGTCTGTGGTTGGGAACTATTTCTGGTTGGATAATGTCTGTGGTTGGGAACTGTTTCCGGTTGGATATGTCTGTGGTTGGGAACTGTTTCCGGTTGGATAATGTCTGTGGTTGGGAACTGTTTCCGGTTGGGAACTGTTTCTGGTTGGGAACTGTTTCTGGTTGGGAACTGTTTCTGACCAGTAATTGTCAGTAATCTCTGGTTGGTACTGACTGGGTGCATATCATGCTTAGTGGATACATCATAACTGATGGCTGATTTAACAGAAATAAGAATTAACACATCCAGGGGTCCATCCCTAACACTTTTTCTGCCCATTCCTGGGTACCCTCCCTTTGGATTAGAACATACCTCTTGACTTCTATCAAGATAGAGAAGTTTTGCATCTTCAGACATTGTCACGATAACTTAATGCAGCGTTATAGCAAATCTTACATTATTGACAAAATATGTCTGCTAGCCTGATACAAAGTCAGCCAATCAGTGAGTGCTTGAGTTACGTGGTTGCTATCTACGTACATGCCATTAATACAGCCACCATTGCATCAAGTAGCTATTACGCCTGCCTTCAACCTGCACAGCATGGTCTAACTAAGCAGACCACCAACAACTTACTTGTCAATGCAAAGTTTGACATTCACTCATTGCCAACAAGGCTGAACAATGACTTATCATTGACATTGTCCCTCAGTGAAAACCAATAACTTTTATTTGCCCTTAAAGTGTATCAATGTACAAATCATACAAAAAGGCTTCTACCTTATTATTAAAGTATCTTTAAAAAAAATTTCCCGTTTCTTAATAGATGTTTAGAAAGAACGATTCCTTAAAAAAAGAAATATTACTGTGCTGTTAAAAAAAGATGTTATTCACACACTCTAGACTTTCTATGCTTGCCCGATGTTCCACTAATACAGCCACTATCCATGCTTGCCCGATATGCCATTAATCCAGCCACTAGCCATGCTTGTCCGATATGCCATTAATCCAGCTGCTATCCATGCTTGCCCGATATGCCATTAATACAGCCACTATCCATGCTTGCCCGATATGCCATTAATACAGCCGCTATCCATGCTTGCCCGATATGCCATTAATACAGCCACTATCCATGCTTGCCTGATATGCCATTAATACAGCCACTATCCATGCTTGCCATTAATACAGCCACTATCCATGCTTGCCCGATATGCCATTAATCCAGCCACTATCCATGCTTGCCCGATATGCCATTAATACAGCCACTATCCATGCTTGCCCGATATGCCATTAATACAGGCACTAGCCATGCTTGCCCGATATGCCATTAATACAGCCACTATCCATGCTTGCCCGATATGCCATTAATACAGCCACTATCCATGCTTGCCCGATATGCCATTAATCCAGCCACTATCCATGCTTGCCCGATATGCCAGTAATCCAGCCGCTATCCATGCTTGCCCGATATGCCATTAATACAGCCGCTATCCATGCTTGCCCGATATGCCATTAATACAGCCACTAGCCATGCTTGCCCGATATGCCATTAATACAGCCACTATCCATGCTTGCCCGATATGCCATTCATACAGCCACTATCCATGCTTGCCCGATATGCCAGTAATCCAGCCGCTATCCATGCTTGCCCGATATGCCATTAATACAGCCGCTATCCATGCTTGCCCGATATGCCATTAATACAGCCGCTATCCATGCTTGCCCGATATGCCATTAATACAGCCGCTATCCATGCTTGCCCGATATGCCATTAATACAGCTGCTATCCATACTTGCCCGATATGCCATTAATACAGCCACTAGCCATGCTTGCCCGATATGCCATTAATACAGCCACTATCCATGCTTGCCCGATATGCCATTAATCCAGCCGCTATCCATGCTTGCCTGATATGCCATTAATACAGCCGCTATCCATGCTTGCCTGATATGCCATTAATCCAGCCGCTATCCATGCTTGCCCGATATGCCATTAATACAGCCACTAGCTATGCTTGCCCGATATGCCATTAATACAGCCGCTATCCATGCTTGCCTGATATGCCATTAATACAGCCACTATACATGCTTGCCTGATATGCCATTAATTCAGCCGCTATCCATGCTTGCCCGATATGCCATTAATACAGCCGCTATCCATGCTTGCCTGATATGCCATTAATACAGCCACTATACATGCTTGCCCGATATGCCATTAATACAGCCACTAGCCATGCTTGCCTGATATGCCATTAATACAGCCACTATACATGCTTGCCCGATATGCCATTAATACAGCCACTAGCCATACTTGCCCGATTTGCCATTAATCCAGCCGCTATCCATGCTTGCCCGATATGCCATTAATACAGCCGCTATCCATGCTTGCCTGATATGCCATTAATCCAGCCGCTATCCATGCTTGCCCGATATGCCATTAATCCAGCCGCTATCCATGCTTGCCCGATATGCCATTAATACAGCCGCTATCCATGCTTGCCTGATATGCCATTAATACAGCCGCTATCCATGCTTGCCCGATATGCCATTAATACAGCCGCTATCCATGCTTGCCTGATATGCCATTAATACAGCCACTAGCCATGCTTGCCTGATATGCCATTAATACAGCCACTATACATGCTTGCCCGATATGCCATTAATACAGCCACTAGCCATGCTTGCCCGATTTGCCATTAATCCAGCCGCTATCCATGCTTGCCCGATATGCCATTAATACAGCCACTATCCCTGCCTGCCCGGTATTCAAACTTGGTTAAACTGCCATGAGGACACAAACTAATGTTAAAATCTCAATTTTTGGGAAATACATTATTCTGAAAGATTGAGATCGCACAGTATAACAACTTGCAATATGGAGAAATTGTGTATTTCATAAAACTTTAGTAGTGATGATCTTTACAACATTGGCAGACATCTCTGTGTACCATATCTGTGTACCATCTCTGTGTACCATCTCTGTGTACCATCTCTGTGTACCATCTCTGTGTACCATCTCTGTGTACCATCTCTGTGTACCATCTCTGTGTTCCATCTCTGTGTACCATCTCTGTGTACCATCTCTGTGTACCATCTCTGTGTACCATCTCTGGGTACCATCTCTGTGTACCATCTCTGTGTACCATCTCTGTGTACCATCTCTGTGTACCATCTCTGTGTACCATCTCTGTGTACCATCTCTGGGTATCATCTGTGTACCATCTCTGTGTACCATCTCTGTGTACCATCTCTGGGTAGCATCTCTGTGTACCATCTCTGGGTACCATCTCTGTGTACCATCTCTGTGTACCATCTCTGTGTACCATTTCTGTGTACCATCTCTGTGTACCATCTCTGTGTACCATCTCTGTGTACCATCTCTGTGTACCATCTCTGTGTACCATCTCTGGGTACCATCTCTGGGTACCATCTCTGTGTTCCATCTCTGTATCAGCTGTATTTCAGATGTTATTAACATTTGCACATCACTGTATCTATAGATGGTCTTACTGTACCTGTAGGCTTGGTGTCATAGAGCCTTTGTGATACACTTTCCTCAGTTATTCCTGTGTGTTTCACACCCAGCATATGTCCACTTCACAAAGATTATAGTGTAAACAACCCATTATTTATCTCCTGCAGGACTGAATATGGTGTTTTCAAAAAGTAAAGCAGATTTCTATGTAGCATTTCTGGCAGGTATCTCTAGATTCCATCTCTGGCAGGTCTCTATGCAGGAACCCATGTCTCCTGGGCATGCTGGGAAACCATATATACTGGGCATGCTGGGAACCCATATATACTGGGCATGCTGGGAAACCATATATACTGGGCATGCTGGGAACCCATATATACTGGGCATGCTGGGAACCCATATATACTGGGCATGCTGGGAACCCATATATACTGGGCATGCTGGGAACCCATATATACTGGGCATGCTGGGAACCCATATATACTGGGCATGCTGGGAACCCATGTCTCGTAGGCTTGCTGTGAACCCATGTCTCGTAGGCTTGCTGTGAACCCATGTCTCGTAGGCATGCTGGGAACCCATATATACTGGGCATGCTGGGAACCCATGTCTACCAAGAACATTAAGTAGTTTTCTTAAATGCTGTATTGATAAGCAAGAACACTAAAGTTAAACTTATTATGGTCTTAGTTTTGCCTACTTTAAATATGTAAAAGTACTAGATATCATATTGTAACAGTTGGTTAAAGTACAAGCTTATTAGCATGAGTTGGTCCATGGTGATCCAAAGGCTGTGGGTTCAATTCCTGGCCATGCGGAGATTGAATTCATTTGGCATGGCTGATATGGTCAAATATGATCAATTATGAAATCATAATATGTTATTTTAGAACATACATCACCTGAGGCCTACTGAGGTAAGCTCTGTACTCTATGACAGCGGAGGAAAATGTGCTTGATACGTCCTCTGGGAACACATCATGAAACAATAGAACTAATATATTTCTAGGTCCATAAATGATTAAAATAGAACAAACAAAATACATCATAATCTCCAGTAGAAAGTAGCGATCTAATAGTACACTGTGTATATCTAATATGCTCAGTGTATTTCTAATATTCAAGGTTCAAAATCGGCACAGCAGCCACCATGACCACCAGGGTATGTGAACCTATGTGTTGCTGACCCTGACTGAATGATTCTAGGTGATTATTTTATGACCACCAGGGTATGTGAACCTATGTGTTGCTGATTGTGACTGAATGATTCAAGGTGATTATTTTATGACCACCAGGGTATGTGAACCTATGTGTTGCTGACCCTGACTGGGTGATTCAAGGTGATTATATCATGACCAGCAGGGTATGTGAACCTATGTGTTGCTGACTGTGACTGAATGATTCAAGGTGATTATTTTATGACCAGCAGGGTATGTGAACCTATGTGTTGCTGATTGTGACTGAATGATTCAAGGTGATTATTTTATGACCAGCAGGGTATGTGAACCTATGTGTTGCTGACCCTGACTGGGTGATTCAAGGTGATTATATCATGACCAGCAGGGTATGTGAACCTATGTGTTGCTGACTGTGACTGGATGATTTCAAGCGGTTGTCTTGTGTGAGATCATCAAGCCCGGCCTGTAGCATGTCTTGGCCTCATTATCACGCTGTGTATGTTTATAGAGACAAAGGGATTCCCACGTTGATCAATAACGTATTCCTCTGCCACTAAGCTGATGGCCACAAATCATACACCATTGTCCACTTTTCATTTAAGAAGAAACATCAATTCTCTTTAAGCCCATATGGAGAAATTTCCGATGATTTAGCATTTTTAATAGATTTTTTCTCACTCCAAATGGTTGAAATACATCATAAAATGTCCTATACTGCTATTTTTATTGTATTGTATAATTCTATTCATTCAGATGTCTATAAATTTCAGAAAGTGAAAAACAACCAACGCTGAAATTGTCTTCGTAATATAGCCAATGTATTCTTTTCATTTGTCAAGATATAATCTTCTGTTGTAAAAATACTTTTTTCCACAGCAACATCTTTAAATGTTACACAACAAAAGATGTCTAAAAGTTTCACATTTAATGTCAAACTCATGTCAAATATACAGAAGCAAATAGAACACTGAGAGAAATGTTCTCAGTGAATTAAAACATGAGAGGCACGAGCAGAAATATATATATATATATATATATATATATATATATATATATATATATATATATATATATATATATATATACGGCTGCCACATCAAAACACATTATCACTTTTTAATGGCCAATTAACACCCTGCCATTAATGAGATGCAATATAACGGGCAGGCAGGATGATCAGTGTCCTGTGGCCTGTTTACCCCTCAGAAATGACAGTCTGCTGATCAGGAGTGCTCACATTGTCAGCATCCCGACACCGGAGTCTCTCTCTCCTTCCCTTCATTAATCACTCTGAGCGGCGGGGATGACACGTCAGACATCGCGACCGTCAGACATATGCGACTATGGTGGACAAAATGGAAGCATCTGTCAGAGTCGACCTGCCCAGATCCTCAATCCTGGGGGAAGAGTCATTTCTATCTGTCTGAGTTGACTAAAGTCTATTAAGAGTTCCATTTTACAGCCATGACAATTAATTACATCTCAAAACTTGAACACTAAAATACCATAACACCATACAATTAAATTTCAAGTGAACTGACAGATCTTTGGGATCGTATTTGGAAGAAATCCTATTAGAAGATGAACACATGACAAATCATTCTATCAAAGACATGTTTACCTCCTTCAAATTAATGACAAGATTAATCATATTTGAAGGAAGACAGGTCACCACAAGGAGCTGTATATCTTTGGTTTGGGGAATATTGAAGTGGTGTTTTGTGTTATATTCTTTTTACATTCATGCAAGAAACAATCTTTGTACATCACAACCACCAAGTTGGTTGTGTCTCAGGTGCACCAAACATTGGGTTCATAAAGATTACCAATTTTTGTATTTATTTGCATGACAAGTTGAATTATTATCATATTGACACCTAGACCATTTAACTGTTCTTCAGGTAGAAATCTCTTTGAATGCTTGCAGATCAGAGCGGCAGGAGACAGTCTTGTGTCTGTGTTTTATGAGTGTGGGTGATTCTGGCGGGTGGTTGTAGTTCAGAGAGGCAGGAGGCAGTCTTGTGTCTGTGTTTTATGAGTGTGGGTGATCCTGGCGGGTGGTTGTAGTGCAGAGAAGCAGGAGACAGTCTTGTGTCTGTGTTTTATGAGTGTGGGTGATCCTGGCGGGTGGTTGTAATGCAGAGAGGCAGGAGGCAGTCTTGTGTCTGTGTTTTATGAGTGTGGGTGATCCTGGCGGGTGGTTGTAGTTCAGAGAGGCAGGAGGCAGTCTTGTGTCTGTGTTTTATGAGTGTGGGTGATCCTGGCGGGTGGTTGTAGTGCAGAGAGGCAGGAGGCAGTCTTGTGTCTGTGTTTTATGAGTGTGGGTGATCCTGGCAGGTGGCAGAAGACAACTTTGTGTCTTCTGTTTTTCATGAAAGCCTGCAGTGTATCATTTGATCCCAGTGACCTTCTGAAATAGTCGGTTTTACTTTTGTAAAAGCATATTTGTGTACTGCCTTTATCATCTTGTTCTGATCAGTGTTGATTTGTACCATCTGCAGCAGGTGCTAACAGCTCTGAATTGAAACATACGAACTTTACACGGCAGGTCATGAAAGAGTTTATTACTCACACCAATATAAGGATACATTCAAGCATTTGATATCATTCTGGGTTCAACCTCTGTATTTAATGGATAGATGGTATCTATACACACATTGATCATGTCCATTGTTGACATCAAAGACTGAAATGGTGACGAGCCTGTGGCCCTGGTGGCTTTCTTTAAATATCACTGAAAATTCATCCACATGCTTCATTCAGCACACATGCTACTCCAAATAGTTGTCATTCTTTAAGCAGATAATTGTTGACCTGATGTGCCTGTGGAGATAATTTTTAAAGTTCTTTTTGAATATGGTAGTTTTTTTTAGGTAACAACTTATGAATATAACACATTAGTCTTGCTCAGATATGTATGGGAGAAATCTGGAAGAGCAATAATCTGATAACATTTTAATAATTCACATTTGAGTCTTATTTCACAGAAAACATCTGAACTTTTAACTCTCAAATATCTCAGACATGCCGAACTAAACGCTCTGATCACTTAAATGTGGTAGAGCATTGCTTAAAGATTGGCCTGTTGAGAAAAAATTGGGTTTACACCAAATATAACTTGTAGCAATACACTGTTTACACTTGATTGGACTTTTAGCAATATATTTGTTTACATCTGACTGGACTGATATTAATACATTGAATTTACAACTGACTGGACTGATGTTAAAACAAAGTGTTTACATCTGACTGGACTGATATTAATACATTGAATTTACACCTGACTGGACTGATGTTAAAACAAAGTGTTTGCAACTGACTGGACTGATATTAATACATTGAATTTACACCTGACTGGACTGATGTTAAAACAAAGTGTTTGCAACTGACTGGACTGATATTAATACATTGAATTTACACCTGACTGGACTGATGTTAATACATTGAATTTACACCTGACTGGACTGATGTTAAAACAAAGTGTTTGCAACTGACTGGACTGATGTTAAAACATTACATTAACTCCTGTATGGACAGATGTTATTTGTAGGTGTGTCAGTGGGGGGGGGCACTGCGATATATGATGTCAGAGACAATGGGACACCGACTGTCAAGATATCTGTCACATCTCCAGGTAGTTTCATGTTTATCCATGTGCACATGGCTCTCCACTGCACAGAAACTCCAAGGCCTCCATAGCTGCAGGGAATATATAACACGTAACACCACAAAACCAAGGCCTCGGGGGCTGCAGGGAATATATAACATGTAACACCACAAAACCAAGGCTTCGGGAGCTGCAGGGAATATATAACATGTAACACCACAAAACCAAGGCTTCGGGAGCTGCAGGGAATATATAACATGTAACACCACAAAACCAAGGCCTCGGGGACTGCAGGGAATATATAACACGTAACACCACAAGACCAAGGCCTCGGGGGCTGCAGGGAATATATAACACGTAACACCACAAAACCAAGGCCTCGGGAGCTGCAGGGAATATATAACATGTAACACCACAAAACCAAGGCCTCAGGGGATCCAGGGAATATATATGTAACACCACAAAACCAAGGCCTCGGGTGCTGCAGGGAATATATAACATGTAACACCACAAAACCAAGGCCTCGGGGGCTGCAGGGAATATATAACACGTAACACCACAAAACCAAGGCCTCGGGGGCTGCAGGGAATATATAACATGTAACACCACAAAACCAAGGCCTCGGGGGCTGCAGGGAATATATAACATGTAACACCACAAAACCAAGGCCTCGGGGGCTGCAGGGAATATATAACACGTAACACCACAAAACCAAGGCCTCGGGGGCTGCAGGGAATATATAACATGTAACACCACAAAACCAAGGCCTCGGGGGCTGCAGGCCTCGGGGGCTGCGGGGGCTGCAGGGAATTTTTAACATTTAACACCACAAGACCAACCCTTTGTCATCTGCAGGGATACAGGACACATTATACCACCAAATGGTGGTACAGTGAGCTGCATCTTATAATGACACGTCTTTCTACTAAGAACTCTACATGTTGCTCAGATTCTTTCTGAGAAATAACTACTGCTGTGTCACTGGTAGAGCTTAAATGTATCTTGATATCTCTTAAATGGCTGTGACCTTTACAACTGTCTACAGCTGACCAGCAGAAAGAATGGGATGGATGTGAATTGAAAACTCGTATACGTATATGCCAATTTAATGACATTCTACTTAGAAGATTCCATTAACTGTTTACAAAACTAGCTGCAAATGATGTTG
This sequence comes from Amphiduros pacificus, assembly GCA_949316495.1. Classification (NCBI taxonomy): domain Eukaryota; kingdom Metazoa; phylum Annelida; class Polychaeta; order Phyllodocida; family Hesionidae; genus Amphiduros; species Amphiduros pacificus. Next base: position 8,066,313 of record OX439005.1, on the reverse strand, counting down.
AAGAACAAAATCAACAGATAAATGAATAAAGCTGGTCAGGTTCCAGATTTTTGAAATTCATGGATAACTGTTGGCGAGCTTACAAAAGAAGTGAACACTAAATTCAACAAGTCATCATTGCATAATATATTGGCTTTCAGCCAATCACAATTCAGTATTTTGTTGAATTCTTCCTCACAATGAGCGAACCATTATGAGGTATGTCTGATCAACATAAGAGAAATTTATAATAATTCTTGATAACCCATTCTTGATAATCCTACGCTCATATCTGATAATCCTAACCCACACTTGATAATCCTAACCACCTTCCTGGATAATCCTAACCCATTCTTGATAATCCTACACTCGGTCTTGATAATCCTACACTCAGTCTTGATAATCCTAACCCCATTCTTGATAATCCTACACTCGGTCTTGGAAATATATAACATCACATTAATCTTCAACAAGCCTCAACCTTCCAAGCTGCTCAGCTGATAGGTTCATATTGTGATTAGAAGCAATGAATGATAATGTTTGTTTCAGGGAGCCAGCCAGCCAGTGGCTTTTCCTAAAGAATGGCTCCTATTGGAGCACACCTTCCACCTTATTGTACCCAATACGTCTGTTTTGCATGGCTGAGAGCTGATCTGTGGCCAGAGTGCATACTGGGAGCAGGGTAAGGTGCATACTGGGAGTAGGGTAAGGTGCATGCTGGGAGTAGGGCAAGGTGCATGCTGGGAGTAGGGTAAGGTGCATGCATGCTGGGAGGAGGGTAAAGTGCATGCTGGTAGCAGGGCAAGGTGCATGCTGGGAGCAGGGTAAGGTGCATGCTGGGAGCAGGGTAAGGTGCATGCTGGGAGCAGGGCAAGGTGCATGTTGGGAGCAGGGTAAGGTGCATGCTGGGAGCAGGGTAAGGTGCATGCTGGGAGCAGGGTAAGGTGCATGCTGGGAGCGGGGTAAGGTGCATGCTGGGAGCGGGGTAAGGTGCATACTGGGAGCAGGGCAAGGTGCATGCTGGGAGCGGGGTAAGGTGCATGCTGGGAGTAGGGTAAGGTGCATGCTGGGGCAGGATAAGGTGCATGCTGGGAGCGGGGTAAGGTGCATGCTGGGAGCAGGGTAAGGTGCATGCTGGGAGCAGGGTAAGGTGCATGCTGGGAGCAGGGTAAGGTGCATGCTGGGAGCAGGGTAAGTTGCATACTGGGAGCAGGGTAAGTTGCATGCTGGGAGCAGGGTAAGTTGCATGCTGGGAGCAGGGTAAGTTGCATGCTGGGAGCAGGGCAAGGTGCGGTATGGGATATAACACAGGCTTGTCACCTGCATCCAGCTTCTCACCTCTAATAACCACTGTAATCACATCTCACCACACGTATCATTGGGAGGAGCTTTCTTGGTGAGGTGTTTCTTTGGGAGGAGTTTTCTTGGTGAGGTGTTTCTCAGGTCAGATACCACACCCAGAAGGGGCTACCCTGCCTCTGTTTATAGTCACATAAATACAAAACAAAGGTGACAAATCATTTTCTCATTAGTGTCAATTGACAACAAAAACTGAGCCATACCAAATAAACTGGAGAAATTAGCAATGATGACAATCACACTGCATTTCCATCAGTTGGATCAAAATGGTGATTGAAAAGTTAGAGCCAATTATCTGTCAACATGAGCTCTCATATTATATACACAATGTGTATATATATAATGTAATGTTGTGTAATTGGATGGCTAAAATCCAATGAAATATTCCTTATGCGTAACTCACCAGGGCAGTCAATGTTGGGATGTAGTGTTAAAGTTCATTGGAGACTTTGAGTCAGGCATGCTCAGTGTTTGAGAACAATCTTTTTCCAAGGACAGGTAGACAATAGTGTGATACTCTTGACACACGATGCATATTAAGATGACACAAGATGTCAGGCGCTTCCCTCAATGCTTCACCATCGATTGCTTCACCAACTATAGAAGGTCAAAGGTCAAATCCTGACAGCTAAACACACACACACACCCATTCTATGGTTGGGGATTAAGCCTTGAACATTAATATCTATAATAAAGAATGACCTTGACATCACCAAAAATACCACAGAATGACCTTATAATCACCACATGTACATGTATGGCTGATGTGGGGTCCATTTTTAATCTTCAGGGACAGATTTTGGTGAGAGATGTCATAATGCTGAGATGTTGAGGGCAGTGATGGATATTGTTGTATAATGCAACTAAATCTTATCAAAATCATTCACAACCAATCATTCTATTTTATACATGTTTCATCATTCTATTTTAGACATATTTAACTCCTTTAAAGTTATGTCAATAATTTTATCACAAATCCAAGGAACAGATTTCTAGCTCATGTTTTGCCAGTAGATGTTTGTTGGTAAATCAGTAATGCGTGAAGTGTGAGCTCAATTTAGCTCTTTCTCAATTATAATAGGAGGCAGATGTATTACATAAGATATAATGTAGGTGGTAGACATTGTTCCAGAAAGCGTAAAAGGCAAAGGACATCTCACATGAGATATTAAAAGCATGAAGTCGTAGCAATTATAAGGTGAGACCTTCGCACCTGTGCAGGCAATGTGTCCTCAGTCTTGACTTATTGAGTAATATGTTGTGCATGTTTGAACTGCGTAGCTCTGTAATCATGGAAGGATTAGTGGCATCGTTCACCGTTGGTGTTGATACAATTGATAGGCCGCTTGGTCAGGCCAATAATTTAGTTTTGACGACATTATCAGCTTCACAGACTTCCCAAATCAGCCTCTTCTGTTCTGTATAATTCAATATGACCACACTATTAAGCGTCCTTGAGTAATACCCATCAGGATGAAATTTGTCCTCCACACTATAATGATTACACAAAAATGGTCTACCATTTAGGCACAATCATTGAATTATCTGCATTGAAAGCTATCAATTTCTCTTGCATAAAGAATCAATTGGCACTGCGGGATGTAAAATAAACCAATTATGGGTAATTTCTGCCAAGGTATGAGCCAGGCAACTGTTGACTCTCTCTCTCTCGGCCGATCTGATGATCATCATCAGTTCATTTGTCATCGCATTTTCAAGATGCAAATATACCTGCTTTTTGAGGTGAAACACTGAAGGAACAGTTGTGTGGTATTGAAAAGCTGAATAGGGGCGAGTGGCGAGAACATTCACACCTTTTGTAATAAAGTGAAAATCATTTGTGATATTTGGAGAAGCTGTTGAAACCAAGAGGCCAAAAGCTGGTCAAAGATTGCATCAAAATCTATGAAGGAGATTAAACAAAGTGGTACATACAATGGGAGACAATATGAGATATAAAATTTAGTGTTCTTTCTGTCAAGAGTCTATGAAGAGAAACACCAAAGAATGGTTGGACCAATTTGTATCTTTTTGTGGTTGAGAGACAATAAACAGGTTCTTTTATGGCCATTATTCCAAAGGGAATTGATATTGGGTGCAATATCAGCGTGCATCTCGGACCGCAGTAAATGACCCTACATCATGAAATAGTGCGGCTTGCCGTCTGTCAGCAGCCTGTTTATTTGATTTGTGCCTCATCACCTGTCTTTATCAGCCTTTGCTTGTATAAGATAGTATTGCTCATCATGGCAGGCTTCCCTACTCCCGCCAGCCCTACTCCCGCCAGCCCTACTCCCGCCAGCCCTACGCCAGCCCGCCCTACTCCAGCCCGCCCTACTCCAGCCCGCCCTACTCCAGCCCGCCCTACTCCAGCCCGCCCTACTCCAGCCCGCCCTACTCCAGCCCGCCCTACTCCAGCCCGCCCTACTCCAGCCCGCCCTACTCCAGCCCGCCCTACTCCAGCCCGCCCTACTCCCGCCAGCCTGCCCTACTCCAGCCTGCCCTACTCCAGCCTGCCCTACTCCAGCCTGCCCTACTCCAGCCTGCCCTACTCCAGCCCGCCCTACTCCAGCCCGCCCTACTCCAGCCCGCCCTACTCCAGCCCGCCCTACTCCAGCCCGCCCTACTCCAACCCGCCCTACTCCCGCCAGCCTGCCCTACTCCAGCCTGCCCTACTCCAGCCTGCCCTACTCCAGCCTGCCCTACTCCAGCCTGCCCTACTCCAGCCTGCCCTACTCCAGCCCGCCCTACTCCAGCCCGCCCTACTCCAACCCACCCTACTCCCGCCAGCCTGCCCTACTCCAGCCCGCCCTACTCCAGCCTGCCCTACTCCAGCCTGCCCTACTCCAGCCCGCCCTACTCCAGCCCGCCCTACTCCAACCCACCCTACTCCCGCCAGCCTGCCCTACACCAGCCCGCCCTACTCCAGCCCGCCCTACTCCAGCCCGCCCTACTCCAGCCTGCCCTACTCTTACTCCAGCCCGCCCTACTCCAGCCTGCCCTACTCCAGCTCGTCCTACTCCAGCCCGCCCTACTCCAGCCCGCCCTACTCCAGCCTGCCCTACTCCAGCCCGCCCTACTCCAGCCCGCCCTACTCCAACCCACCCTACTCCCGCCAGCCTGCCCTACTCCAGCCCGCCCTACTCCAGCCTGCCCTACTCCAGCCCGCCCTACTCCAGCCCGCCCTACTCCAGCCCGCCCTACTCCAGCCCGCCCTACTCCAACCCACCCTACTCCCGCCAGCCTGCCCTACTCCAGCCTGCCCTACTCCAGCCTGCCCTACTCCAGCCTGCCCAACTCCAGCCCGCCCACTACAGCCCGCCCTACTCCAGCCCGCCCTACTCCAGCCTGCCCTACTCTTACTCCAGCCCGCCCTACTCCAGCCTGCCCTACTCCAGCTCGTCCTACTCCAGCCCGCCCTACTCCAGCCCGCCCTACTCCAGCCTGCCCTACTCCAGCCCGCCCTACTCCAGCCCGCCCTACTCCAGCCCGCCCTACTCCAGCCCACCCTACTCTTACTCCAGCCCGCCCTACTTCAGCCCGCCCTACTCCAGCCCGCCCTACTCCAGCCCGCCCGACTCCAGCCCGCCCTACTTCAGCCCGCCCACTCCAGCCCGCCCTACTCCAGCCCGCCTACTCCAGCCCGCCCTACTCTTACTCCAGCCCGCCCGACTCCAGCCCGCCCTACTACAGCCCGCCCTACTCCAGCCCGCCCTTCTCCATCCTGCCCACTCCAGCCCGCCTACTCCAGCCCGCCCTACTCCAGGCCGCCCTACTCCAGCCCGCCCTACTCCAGCCCGCCCTACTCCAGCCTGCCCTACTCCAGCCTGCCCTACTCCAGCCTGCCCTACTCTTACTCCAGCCCTACCTACTAATGCCCGCCCTAATCCAGCCCGCCCTACTCCAGCCCGCCCTACTCCAGCCCACCCTACTCCAGCCCACCCTACTCCAGCCCGCCCTATGCCAACCCGCCCTATTCCAGGGACAATGTCACATCCGAGATGATCTTGGCTGCATGGCTTACAGAAAATGTAGATATTATTCTGATTGACAGGAAGAATGCAGGCTGATCACAGCGCTAATAGTTTCCTCCATCAAATAAATCTCTTCCAAGATTCACAATCAAAAGCTCTTAAGAAATTCAGGTTCATAGCTTTCCTATATATGGTCCTTAAATAAAGAGGAATATGATAGGTTTGTCCTAAAACTAAAAATACACTATGATATATATATATATATACTCATTCTATAACCAAAAAGCAAGATGGCGCGTAGCAATTAGTTTCATTATGATTGCTTGATAATTTAACATTTACAGGATAGTCAGTCGAAAACATCTGCTTTTGTCGAATATTCCAAGCTGCATTAATTCATAAGCTGCATTCATCAACAAAATAGAAAAAGGCCAGCACAAGTTTGACAGTAAATTACAAATAGAACTTGTTAAAACCTAGTGGAATGGAGGATCAACGTAATTGGATCATTATGTCAAGATGAGATGTTATGGCAATAATTGCTACTTTACAACTATTAAAATTCTCTTTTTGACAAGAAAGGATTTCAGTTGCTATGGTTTTTACAGTCTCAATAATTAAAATTACTACATGTCGGCCGGGAATAAACAGAGAGTGATGGCATCATCGTCAAGATTAACGTTTTAACAATGGCTGTCCTAAATCCAGGTGATCTTCTTGTTAAATATTTGTCAGCTATTTAAAGTGCTGGATTTGATGCAAAATGGGATACAAGCTGTATTGATATAGACCTGAGAAAATGGCTCCTAGTCTCCGTTATATACAATTTATCTTTTATGATGTCAGTATTATATTGCGGAGTCTTTAAACATCACTAAAGATTTGGTAGTTGACAATCACGTAATTCCTTACCCATAAATACTAAATGTGCTCCGAGACATACACAAACCTCTAAAATAAGTATTTAAAAAGCTAGAGTCGAAATGGGATGGGTCCTTTTACAAAATTTCATATTCCTCATATATTTAACTAGACTATCTGTAGCTGCCCCAAATGACCCTGTTTTCAATTAACATTATTTTCTCAGCTATTTACTCTGAGAAAACCATCTGGGCGATGTTGAAATGTAGACACATGGTGATCACCGCTTCCTGCCATTGTTACTATGGAGGCTTCTTGTAATGGTCTGTTAGCTGCTCTCTGATTGGTCAAAATGATTGCTATTGTTTCCCACCATTGTCTTGACTGCCGTGATTGGTCCCAAACCGGATGTGCATACTGACATCATAGAATTATTATTAAGATAGGGGAGGAGGACATGGGTCTGTTGACAGGATACCACGTGTGGCTACCATGTGTGGCTACCATGTGTGGCTACCATGTCTGGCTATCATGTGTGGCTACCATGTGTGGCTACCATGTGTGGCTACCATGTGGGCTACCATGTCTGGCCACCATGTGTGGCCACCATGTGTGGCCACCATGTGTGGCCACCATGTGTGGCCACCATGTGTGGCTACCATGTGTGGCCACCATGTCTGGCTACCATGTGTGGCTACCATGTCTGGCCACCATGTCTGGCCACCATGTATGGCTACCATGTCTGGCCACCATGTCTGGCTACCATGTGTGGCTACCATGTGTGGCTACCATGTCTGACAACCATGTGTGGCTAACATGTGTGGCTACCATGCCTAAGGTCATGGGGTAAAAAGGGGTAACCGTGAAGAAAGATGTCTATAATCCAAGTGAGTCAAAACAAACTTTAGGATCGCAGGTTCTCCCATAGACAGTCAGAAATCAGAAACACGCTTCTTTGAGGCCTTAGAGATTTGTCCATTGACTAATAACTGTGGACAGACACAGTTCACATTGAACCCCTGAGATATACAGAGCAGCACTATTAAGTTGCACATTTCAATCACACTAATCTGGGAATCTGTCATTGTTCCCTCTTTTTGAACTCCTGGGGACATCATCATTAAAAATCTCATTACAATGGAGAAGTCCCAAAATACATTCTCTCATTGTTCATTTGCTGTCTATCTAAATTACAATATCACTAATTCTTAGGTAAAGGACACAGACAGGATGCTTAAAAAAATTAAAACCATTTCTGAAAATTCTTACAGACAGGACTAATTTATATTCTAAAAATAAAAATAATAAGTTTATTTGAATGAAACAGAAAGAAAAGAAAAATAGTATGAAAGATAGAGAGATGTATTCAGAGTTGTTTGCCTTGATCACCATGATGTGAGGATCATCTCGCTATGCTGAGCATGGAAACCTCCTGCTGCCTGCTGCCATTCAAACTCTCAATACCAACCGTGTTGTCTTTCTTGTGTGTCTTGTCTTTGAGCTAACCTTCATGAATATCATTATTATTATCTTTATTACATACTCAAGGTACACATATAAATAGAATTACAATGAAAAAACAATACACACCATTAAAAACATTCAATTCATATAGTACAAAGATATTCAATTGTTAAAAGGCAATCATCACAGTTTAAAACAGAAGGAATTAAGCCATCCCTCATCATCACTGATTCATGTATCACACTAGAATAGTCACTGTAAGCATCATTTATGGAACAGGCTCATTTTTCGTTAATCATACATTTCAATTCACATATGCTTTTACTCTTCACCTCAAACAATGTCATGTCATATTTGACCAGCAAATATTTTATATTGTTGCCCATGACAGAGTTCTTACGCTGCATAGTATTCCTTGCCACAAGATTGACAACCTTATTATGGCTTTCCACAGCCTGTTGAAAGAATTTAAGCATGTGTCTCTCTGTAATCACTTCCAAGGGAAATGTGTGTGAAATCAAATGCAGGATATCCCAGTGTGTATTATTAGGAACTTTCCAAATACGCCTCGGTGCTTTCCTAAAGCTAATACAAACATCTCTGAATTGAGGGGATTGCAGCCTCCACAGTGGAATACCATAAAAGCTCATGCAATACTTGTTTAAAAGCTCTGTGTTAACCAAACTGTTTAAGTGACCAAATCTGACCAGAAACAGATTAACCTGTTTGCTAAAACTCAGCATTGTTCCTTTCAAGACACTGTCAGCATCAGTGCTGTCAAGAAGGTGGCCAACATGCTTTGCCTGGTTAGATTCAGTCACTTTATCACCATTTACATGAAAAAAACAAGGCTGTGATTGACTAGATATCTTGCATCTAAACACAGACGATATACTCTTTGTTCCATTAAATTTAATTAAAAAATATCAGCATATTCTTCACATATTTTCACCATCAGCTTAAGGCCTTTTTTTTAGGTATGTCTACATATGAAAAGTGCAAACCTCTTTATCAGTTAACTGACTATTAAACATAGGCATCAGAGATGCAACAACCCTCAGCCCTGGTAACTTATTGCACAACATTCGCTCCACACAATATTTGTGAACAAAATGTCACTGCACCAAGGCAAATTGATGCAGGGGTAAAAACCCCCATAAAATCTCCTTCCTTTGATAGCTTATGTGTGTCAAATATCATGAAACTGTCATAATTTACTCTAGAATTATTGAGATGATGGGTCGGTGACCTTGAAAAGCAGGTTAAGGTCACCGTCCATCAAACTCATCTGGAGTCTTCACCAGATGCTTATGTGTGTCAACTGTCATGAAGCTGCCATTATTTGTTCTTGAGTTATTGCAATGACGTGGATTTGACATAATTGGTTAAGGTCATGTTCCATCAAGAGAAGTCTGAGGTCTTCACCAGATGCTTATGTGTGTCAAGTCTCATAAAGCTGCCATCATTTGTTCTCGAGTTATAGCAATGATAGGGATTTCACATTATTGTACCTGTGACCTTGAAAAGTAGGTGAAGGTCATGTTCCATACAAAAATGTCTGAGGTCTTCAACAGATGCTTATGTGTGTCAAATCTCATAAAGCTGCCATCATTTGTTCTTGAGTTATTGCGATTCTTGGGATTTCACATAATTGTCTCTGTGACCTTGAAAAATAGGTCAAGATCCCAGGGATGGCTGAGGTGTTATTGTGCCTGGGATGGCTGAGGTGTTATTGTGCCTGGGATGGCTGAGGTGTTATTGTACCTGGGATGGCTGAGGTGGTATTGTGCCTGGGATGGCTGAGGTGTTATTGTACCTGGGATGGCTGAGGTGTTATTGTACCTGGGATGGCTGAGGTGTTATTGTACCTGGGATGGCTGAGGTGTTATTGTGCCTGAGATGGCTGAGGTGTTATTGTGCCTGGGATGGCTGAGATGTTATTGTGCCTGGGATGGCTGAGGTGTTATTGTGCCTGGGATGGCTGAGATGTTATTGTGCCTGGGATGGCTGAGATGTTATTGTGCCTGGGATGGCTGAGGTGTTATTGTGCCCGGGATGGCTGAGGTGTTATTGTGCCTGGGATGGCTGAGGGGTTATTGTACCTGGGATGGCTGAGGTGTTATTGTACCTGGGATGGCTGAGGTGTTATTGTGCCTGGGATGGCTGAGGTGTTATTGTGCCTGGGATGGCTGAGGTGTTATTGTGCCTGGGATGGCTAAGGTGCTATTGTGCCTGGGATGGCTGAGGTGTTATTGTGCCTGGGATGGCTGAGGTGTTATTGTGCCCGGGATGGCCGTGACTTCAGTGTCATCCTGGGTCGCTCACCTGTCACATCTTGACAGCCTCATAGCTTCGTTAGTTAAAGAAATCTCCTTTTTATTTATTAAAGAAAAATTTAGTTAATTCAAAGTTACCTCTGAGATGACATGTTCACTTAAAGAATGTGATTTAAAATTCAAAACACAAATTTCTGTATTATCCCTAACTGACAGACAGGAGGGGGCAGTAATTAGGTGGCTAATATGGTATCATTGGTTATTTATGTATGTCTTCTGAATACTCATGAAATAATGTTATCAATATAAGAGTTATTTCAAATAATAGTCAGTAAGTATTTAGAAACACACCAACATAATATCCTGCAAGGTTTTATCACTTTTTGGATGGTAAACAACACATATAATTATTGGTAACAAAACTTCATCTAATATGTAGGTTTAATATGTTACCATATCATTATATTTTGGCATGAGATTGGTTCAAGTTTTTTTCATGTCAGTACTTTGATAGATGTTCTTTTGCCACACCAAGCACTCAGAACGCCAGGTTCTCCCCAGCCATCCTCCATACTCCAACTATCTAGTTTTCATTCTATATTTGCTTTATGAGCATATAGCACGATTTCAATGAATTTATATCATTGAAGCATATAACATCAATGATACAGTAGCCTCTTTTATATTCAACATATCAATTTCACTGTGAGTCCTCAAATATCAACCCTTTTGAAAAACAAAACTGGGAAATTTCAGAGATAGAATTTTGTTTCAATCATGCCAGTTAAGAGTCTAAATTCAGAACAATATGCAAAATCCTTCATTTTAGTGCTATGAACAGACTTGTCTGGTATCAGCGCCATATCAATTTAATCATTTATTATTATTATCCTCACAGAATAAATATGCAATATTTCAGAGAACAACAACCAAGTATTAAACCAGGTCATCAAGACTCAAGGTGGCCGACTCTACCCTTGATGAAGGCTCGGAGGGTGGCTGACTCACAGTGCCTCTACCCTTGATGAAGGCTCTGAGGGTGGCTGACTCACGGTGCCTCTACCCTAGATGAAGGCTCGGAGGGTGGCTGACTCACAGTGCCTCTACCCTTGATGAAGGCTCTGAGGGTGGCTGACTCACGGTGCCTCTACCCTAGATGAAGGCTCGGAGGGTGGCTGACTCACAGTGCCTCTACCCTAGATGAAGGCTCGGAGGGTGGCTGACTCACAGTGCCTCTACCCTAGATGGAGGCTCAGAGGGTGGCTGACTAACAGTATCTCTACCCTAGATGGAGGCTCAGAGGGTGGCTGACTCACAGTGCCTCTACCCTAGATGAAGGCTCGGAGGGTGGCTGACTCACAGTACCTCTATCCAAGATGAAGGCTCAGAGGGTGGCTGACTCATAGTACATCTACCCTAGATGGAGGCTCAGAGGGTGGCTGACTCACAGTGCCTCTACCCTAGATGGAGGCTCAGAGGGTGGCTGACTCACAGTATCTCTACCCTAGATGAAAGCTCGGAGGGTGGCTGACTCACGGTGCCTCTACCCTAGATGAAGGCTCTGAGGGTGGCTGACTCACAGTGCCTCTACCCTTGATGAAGGCTCTGAGGGTGGCTGACTCACGGTGCCTCTACCCTAGATGAAGGCTCAGAGGGTGGCTGACTCACAGTGCCTCTACCCTAGATGAAGGCTCGGAGGGTGGCTGACTCACAGTGCCTCTACCCTAGATGAAGGCTCGGAGGGTGGCTGACTCACAGTACCTCTATCCAAGATGAAGGCTCAGAGGGTGGCTGACTCATAGTTCCTCTACCCTAGATGAAGGCTCAGAGGGTGGCTGACTCATAGTGCCTCTACCCTAGATGGAGGCTCAGAGGGTGGCTGACTCACAGTACCTCTACCCTAGATGGAGGCTCAGAGGGTGGCTGACTCACAGTACCTCTACCCTAGATGGAGGCTCAGAGGGTGGCTGACTCACAGTGCCTCTACCCTAGATGGAGGCTCAGAGGGTGGCTGACTCACAGTATCTCTACCCTAGATGAAAGCTCGGAGGGTGGCTGACTCACAGTGCCTCTACCCTAGATGAAGGCTCGGAGGGTGGCTGACTCACAGTGCCTCTACCCTAGATGAAGGCTCAGAGGGTGGCTGACTCACAGTGCCTCTACCCTAGATGGAGGCTCAGAGGGTGGCTGACTCACAGTGCCTCTACCCTTGATGAAGGCTCAGGGGTGGCTGACTCATAGTGCCTCTACCCTAGATGAAGGCTCGGAGGATGGCTGACTCACAGTGCCTCTACCCTAGATGGAGGCTCAGAGGGTGGCTGACTCACAGTACCTCTACCCTAGATGAAGGCTCAGAGGGTGGCTGACTCATAGTGCCTCTACCCTAGATGAAGGCTCGGAGGTGCCCCAACCTGAGATGAAACAAAGACAATGGAAAGACACTTTGAGTTGTTAAAGAATTATTGTCAATTCTATTGACAACTGCAATAGAAGGAATAGCAAATCCCTCATTATCACTCCAAAGCTCAGTGGGTCTAATCTCAGGAACTGCAGTTTAAAGTGCTGAGGTATATAACCAGCTGTCAGATTGTTTTCTTTTCATTACACTTTTCTGCTTAATAATAAATTCTCTCTGTAATTGTATCCATGTTTGTACTCTGAATGTCACTGGGTCTAGTTATATTTTAATAGCCCTCCTGCCAATCTCTCTGACCAATGATTAAATATAGAGGAGTTGTATACTTGTGGTTCCAGTAAAGTTGTACAGTTCTGGTGTGTACTTTTAAATGGGGAAAAAACAACATGGAGATCGATAATAAGCCTATGCATTTGATATTGGCAGAGAGTTTCGAAGTTTCCAAATCTAAATAACGATCCAAATAATTCTGGATGCAAATATATTTGGCCCAAAATCCTGACCAGCAATGAATATGTAAATATATATATATATATCTAAATGACATTCCTTTGTTGGCAAACATCAAAGAAACATGGAATGATTCATTACAGTATGGGTCTGAACAAAACAAGGGTGTGGTTAATGCTTAACGTATGTATCAGGAAAAAGTGGATACTCAAATACAGCTTATTATGTAATACTGAGACCAAGAGCTGTAATGTGAAACCAAGAGCTCACCTTATTATGTGATATCTGAATTAACCTTTTAAGTTGATACTTAGAGCAGACATTCTTGTGTGATGTCAAAATTGACAAAGAGTTCACCTTATTGTTTGATATTTAAATTGACATTATTGTGATACTTAGAGCTGTCTTTTTTCTGTGATATCTAAATTGACCTTATTGTGTGATATCTAAATTGACCTTATTGTGTGATATCTAAATTGACCTTATTGTGTGATATCTAAATTGACCTTATTGTGTGATATCTAAGTTGACCTTTTTGTGTGATATATAAATTGACCTTTTTGTGTGATATCTAAATTGACCTTATTGTGTGATATCTAAATTGACCTTATTGTGTGATATCTAAATTGACCTTATTGTGTGATATCTAAATTGACCTTATTGTGTGATATCTAAATTGACCTTATTGTGTGATACTAAGAACATATGGCGTGACACTTATTATATGATATCAAGATTGACAACCCTCAACATTAGGGCTTGCCAGATGGTCTTTTATAGCCTCCAGTCAGTCTGGCCCAGTTAGTACAGAATTAACCAATGGGGCCAGTAGCAAATGTGACAAATTCAGTTCCTGGCCATCTCAAAATACTGCAAATACAACACTCTGTTTTTTTGTTCACTCTTATGAAGCTAATGATACAAATCCTTCATTATGTGACACACAGGTTGACTTTATGGTACTCTCTTTATTGTGTGACACTCAGGTTGACCTTATGGTATTCTCTTTATTATGTGACACTCAGGTTGACCTTATGGTATTCTCTTTATTGTGTGACACTCCGGTTGACCTTATGGTATTCTCTTTACTGTGTGACACTCAGGTTGACCTTATGGTATTCTCTTCATTGTGTGACACTCAGGTTGACCTTATGGTATTCTCTTCATTGTGTGACACTCAGGTTGACTTTATGGTATTCTCTTCATTATGTGACACACAGGTTGACCTTATGGTATTCTCTTTATTGTGTGACACTCCGGTTGACTTTATGGTATTCTCTTTATTGTGTGACACTCAGGTTGACCTTATGGTATTCTCTTTATTGTGTGACACTCAGGTTGACCTTATGGTATTCTCTTCATAATGTGACACTCAGGTTGACCTTATGGTATTCTCTTCATTATGTGACACTCAGGTTGACCTTATGGTATTCTCTTCATTATGTGACACTCAGGTTGACCTTATGGTATTCTCTTCATGATGTGACACTCAGGTTGACCTTATGGTATTCTCTTCATTATGTGACACTCAGGTTGACCTTATGGTATTCTCTTTATTGTGTGACACTCAGGTTGACCTTATGGTATTCTCTTTATTGTGTGACACTCAGGTTGACCTTATGGTATTCTCTTCATTATGTGACACTCAGGTTGACCTTATGGTATTCTCTTCATTATGTGACACTCAGGTTGACCTTATGGTATTCTCTTCATTATGTGACACTCAGTTTGACCTTATGGTATTCTCTTCATGATGTGACACTCAGGTTGACCTTATGGTATTCTCTTTATTATGTGACACTCAGGTTGACCTTATGGTATTCTCTTTATTATGTGACACTCAGGTTGACCTTATGGTATTCTCTTTACAGTGTGACACTCAGGTTGACCTTATGGTATTCTCTTTACAGTGTGACACTCAGGTTGACTTTATGGTATTCTCTTTATTGTGTGACATTCAGGTTGACCTTATGGTATTCTCTTTATTGTGTGACACTCAGGTTGACCTTATGGTATTCTCTTTATTGTGTGACACTCAGGTTGACCTTATGGTATTCTCTTTATTGTGTGACACTCAGGTTGACTTTATGGTATTCTCTTTACAGTGTGACACTCCGGTTGACTTTATGGTATTCTCTTTATTGTGTGACACTCAGGTTGACCTTATGGTATTCTCTTTACAGTGACACTCAGGTTGACCTTATGGTATTCTCTTTACAGTGTGACACTCCGGTTGACTTTATGGTATTCTCTTTATTGTGTGACACTCAGGTTGACTTTATGGTATTCTCTTTATTGTGTGACACTCAGGTTGACCTTATGGTATTCTCTTCATTATGTGACACTCAGGTTGACTTTATAGTATTCTCTTTATTATGTGACACTCAGGTAGACTTTATAGTATTCTCTTTACAGTGTGACACTCAGGTTGACTTTATGGTATTCTCTTTATTGTGTGACACTCAGGTTGACCTTATGGTATTCTCTTCATTATGTGACACTCAGGTTGACCTTATGGTATTCTCTTCATTATGTGACACTCAGGTTGACCTTATGGTATTCTCTTCATGATGTGACACTCAGGTTGACCTTATGGTATTCTCTTCATTATGTGACACTCAGGTTGACCTTATGGTATTCTCTTTATTATGTGACACTCAGGTTGACTTTATAGTATTCTCTTTATTGTGTGACACTCAGGTTGACTTTATAGTATTCTCTTTATTGTGTGACACTCAGGTTGACTTTATGGTATTCTCTTTATTGTGTGACACTCAGGTTGACCTTATGGTATTTTCTTTATTGTGTGACACTCAGGTTGACCTTATGGTATTCTCTTTATTGTGTGACACTCAGGTTGACTTTATGGTATTCTCTTTATTGTGTGACACTCAGGTTGACCTTATGGTATTCTCTTCACTGTGTGACACTCAGGTTGACCTTATGGTATTCTCTTTATTGTGTGACACTCAGGTTGACCTTATAGTATTCTCTTTACAGTGACACTCGGGTTGACTTTATGGTATTCTCTTTATTGTGTGACACTCAGGTTGACCTTATGGTATTTTCTTTATTGTGTGACACTCAGGTTGACCTTATGGTATTCTCTTCATTATGTGACACTCAGGTTGACCTTATGGTATTCTCTTTATTGTGTGACACTCAGGTTGACCTTATGGTATTCTCTTTATTGTGTGACACTCAGGTTGACCTTATGGTATTCTCTTCATTATGTGACACTCAGGTTGACCTTATGGTATTCTCTTTATTGTGTGACACTCAGGTTGACTTTATGGTATTCTCTTTATTGTGTGACACTCAGGTTGACCTTATGGTATTCTCTTTATTGTGTGACACTTAGGTTGACTTTATGGTATTCTCTTTACAGTGTGACACTCGGGTTGACTTTATGGTATTCTCTTTACAGTGTGACACTCGGGTTGACTTTATGTTATTCTCTTTATTATGTGACACTCAGGTTGACCTTATGTTATTCTCTTTATTATGTGACACTCAGGTTGACCTTATGGTATTCTCTTTACTGCGTAACACCTGGGTTAACCTTTCAAGCACTATGCAAACATGGCATTTGCCATAGACTTTAATGAGAGTATCAGACAATCTTTGTTAATTCTTTAGGTTTACCTGATATTGTTCCTTTAACAAATATATGGAAAAGTTTTTAAGATGATCCCAATGTAATAGGAGATGAAAGGTTATCATCAGGTGGAGCACATCTTGAGATAGGGAGACCATGGAGTCGGGTTACAATACCAAATGGAATAATTATATTGCATGAAGCCTGCAGCTTCTGATGGGAACATCTCAAATTATGTTTTCTGTGAATACCTTCCCATTTAATAGAAGTTTCTTTTTTTACCAAAATGACACAAGATATAGGAAGAAGACAACAGGGCTGCTGCCTGAGTGAGCGCCATTCTACACCAGGTCTCAAGCTGTCATAATTATCTTTCCAACACTTTTCCTCCTTCCACTAATTCTCCCATAATGACTTGGTAAAGCAATTTGCACAAGCCCTGTGTGCCGGGCAAGTTTTCCTCAACTCTAAAGCCGCTCTTACAACACTCGCCACAACCGCGACTTTACATCTCAATACATCATGCTGAGATACACATATATCTTATCTTTATTCCCATCATACATTCATTTCCTGTACATATGGCTGGAGGTGACCGTGGCTTCCTCGTCCCTCCACGGAGTCGCATCTTCCATTGTGCATTATTGCTCTGTGCATGACCTTTAGCATATAATATCTCAGTGAGTTACATATATAGGTGGTCTATATATAGCTCTGTACTTGGACACATGTTTCTCTCTTCATGCTCCTTCCATCTCAGATATTCTGCCAAATACATCATCCCTGTACTCATGTTAAGATTACCATTAGGAGATTGAGATCTCATTGATATGCTGTTTAAGTACGTCTATATTGTTGTCTCTCCTATTTCCATACAATGTCTCACTGAAATCTATTTAAATTCTCCACAATGGATGTATTGACACCAATTACTGATGGCAGACATCAACAGTTTGCGCACATGGCTTTTTCTATGCCTCGCACACCTGTACTAGTGCTCAAAATGGAAAAGCTTTTATAAATCCATATCTCATAAGCTGTAGATATGACTCATGGCTTTATTTGTTATGTTTTGCCAAATATCACATTCATATGGTTTTGAAATTTACCCGCGTGACCTGGAAAATAACTCAAGGTGACATCAATCTTGTCTGAGCCCTTCAATGGTAAATCATATCTGCCAAAACATATTGATATTGTTATATTTTCTTCTGGAAATAGAGCACTGACAGGCTGCACCCAGGCTAATCATGAGAAGCTGCTCCCACGCTGATCATGACCTTGACTTTACCCGAAGGTCACAAAAAGCACTTCATTAAATGACCATTAATGTTTACTTATATTCACACAAGGAGACTTGAAATTGTAATATCGATCAAAGAACCTTATGACAGGCAGTTGACTATTCATACAATAATAAGTGCACTGAACCATAGCAGAGGTGCAGCAAGATTTCACATTTATACTTCCTTGAGACATGTTCTGAACTGAGAGTGGGTCAACACATTTGACCTGATGTTTGGCATTCCTGACCATTTCCCAAGTTTTCCCAGGTTTTATGATATTATGGAAAGTTCCAATACATCCTTGAAGTCATCTTGAAGGCCTGACTTAAGTTGTGTTTGAACTCAACTATAAAATAGCGATATCCTGTCTCATGTCAGATACAGTTTTAACAACTTAAATCGCTTTCAATATGTGGATGTTTCAGGAAGCATTTTCATTTATCACACAATGTCTCCTTCAAATTTAGCCCAAATGATACAAATCAATAAGCGTTTAAAGGGTAAAATTCAAATGAGAGTCCCATCAAATGGTTATAAATGCTGTATCTCACGTTTCGATCATTTCCAGTGATCTGGAGACCTTTTTGGTATTGTTCCAGTGATCTGTAAACTTGTGTGGTATTGTTCCAGTGATCTGTAAACTTGTGTGGTATTGTACCAGTGATCTGGAAACTTTTGTGGTATTGTACCAGTGATTTGTAAAATTGTGTGGTATTGTACCAGTGATCTGGAAACTTGTGTGGTATTGTACCAGTGATCTGGAAACTTTTGTGGTATTGTATCAGTGATCTGGAAACTTGTGTGGTATTGTACCAGTGATCTGTAAACTTGTGTGGTATTGTACCAGTGATCTGTAAACTTAAATGGTATTGTACCAGTGATCTGTAAACCTTTGTGGTATTGTACCAGTGATCTGGAAACGTGTGTGGTATTGTACCAGTGATCTGGAAACTTGTGTGGTATTGTACCAGTGATCTGGAAACCTATGTGGTATTGTACCAGAGCAAGAGATGTGTGACAAATATCTGGAAACTGATTGTTTTAATATTGTTCCTGTGATCAGAGGACCCTAGTTTATATCTATCCTACAGATAACCAATTTAAAGCTATAATTTCTTATTCTTTCCAATATTCTCAGCTAGTTTTAAGGAAATCTTAGGGAAGTGATGGTGTTTTGTTCTTCATAATCATATGTAAAATATCATAAACTTCTTTCTTTTTAAGAATTCTCTAACTGCCTCATTAGATTTAAGAAAACACCTCAGGTTGTATCAAGATTTTAGTTTTGACTTCAAGCATTTGGGAAACTCATGAGAAGATTGACAAAAGCAGCTTAAAAATTTGATCACACCATTTATTAATGATATCTTAATAATGCCAACCCCATGAATATGTGGGATAATACTGCAACAAATGTTTTATCTGAATGAGTATCATTCAAGGTTTATATGCCCATGCTATATATATTTACACAGAGACATTTAAATATCTGTGCTTTATATAGTAGCGCCTGTATGACACACATCAACAGGATGTACGCCCCCCACTTCCAACAAACGTGCACAGTTAGCTTCTGTTGTTAACCTGATAGAGCTCAGAGTAATATCTGCCTATCAGAGTTCCAGCTTATCAATGAATGAAGGAGCTACCTCTTTCACTTGATGGGCCCACTTCATATCAGACATGACAGCCATTAATCACATTGCTATTCCAAGTCTCCCCGGAGTGGAGTCTCCCCGGAGCGGACAGACACTAGTGTCAATACTTTAATCATGTAAGGATTTGTCTTCAATTAATTGGTGATTTGTTTTGTAATAATAGGTGCCCTCTGGGATATTCCACATCAATAGTGCAGCAACAAAACATGTCAAATATCATAAATATTCGCATTTACTTTTCTCCTTTTATGTCTGCTCAAAATACTGCAGTGAGCTTTATCAAGGTTCAAATCATATTTAATCTTCACACTGGCTTGTTTATTGATAATTTCACACTTTGTTCAGACAAAATCTCAGGAATTATCAACTGTATCTCAGAAATAATCCATTTTATTGAGCTTTTGATCACATTGTTCATACAATCCTTTATCTCATATTTGGTGCCTCAAAATGTTTTGCACATGTGAGATATTTAATAAAATGTTTGTTTAAATATATTTGTGTACAAATGTCATCAAATTTGCCAATCATATAATAAATGTTATTAGTCTTAGGCCAATTCTTCAACAAATCATGTGTGAATTTCTCTGAAATGAACACGACTGGGTTTGTTTTGACCTGGAGCAGACGACATTTTAGATTTGGGTCATAGGGACCTTGAAACACAGACAGGTGGGACCCCTGTTGGCAGAGACTGCAACCTTTAGTGGGAATCTCGAAACTGATGACTGTTCGCCCAGTTGAGACAGAATTACACCTATTTCATATAGTGCTTTCTTGGAGGCCTAGTTTCACTGCATGTTGTAATATAAAATTGATTATATTATGTAAATGGGCTGAGAACTGATATAGCCACACAACATACTTCTGCACTTATTACCATGTTTTCACTGATTTGCTTTGAAGATAATGTTGATTGCAAACCCCATCTATCTGCAGTGGATACTATGAGATAAAGACAAAAACATGTGAGTGTAGTGTTCAGGGAGACAGATCTCTCTTGTTGGTTCTGGTGGAGGGACTGAGGAGTGACTGCTCACTGATGCATGAAGTTCATCACTGATATTAATATTATTTAGTAAGTTGCATCATGTCATCGTTATTGTCTGCACCATCATATCCAAAGAATAAAAAAGGACAATGTTTACTCAGTCACTGTCACTGCAGCAATCATCACTGATATCAGTACTATTCATTAAGATACACCATCCAACCAAACCTAAACTACTCCATCCATCACTGTCACTGAATCACTGTCAATAATTCCTGCAAGAAGTGATCACTGATGCGTGACTGCAAGATTGGATGTGTGTATTGGCCATAATAAATGAAACATTAGTTTTATGTCTGAATGGTAAATGTTTTTTCACCTGAAATACCAATAACACCCATAAAGGTGATCTACAATAGCTGAAAGACACATCAAAGGCTTTTCTGCAAAATGTTTAATTGCTCACTAATTGCCCTCTTTTTTGTATTCCTAATAAGATACTTGAAAGCAAGAGCCGCCCATGTCAATGACATATTTCACAGTATTATTAAACTAATTGGTACAAAACATGTCAACACCTTGCTCGGTCAACACTCAACAAGGTCAACACTCTGCAAGGGTAACACCTTTCAAGGTCAACACTCTGCAAGGGTAACACCTTTCAAGGTCAACACTCTGCAAGGGTAACACCTTTCAAGGTCAACACCCAGCTATTACAGTTAGAGGGGTCTGAGCAACAAATCAGCTGTCCTCTTGAAAAATAGCTTCATCGTGATCTGATTGAAATTCAATCACATATTTTCTTAATCATCTGAGCAAAATATTTTACCAATCATTACCAGTTCCATCCTGTTCCTCTCTCATGTTTTATGTCAGTACCATGTTGTCTGTGCACGTGGCAGCGGCATATGACAGCCTCCAGAAATGAAAGGCCATTCTGTTTCTGTGAAAGTATCAGAAGACACTTGAACTTTATGACATTTAATCAGAGATTGTTAGATGTCCCAGGCTGTGTGGAACACAAGGTCCAAAAGGACTGCAGTGAATCCTGCCCTTTGGTGAAGCTAGCCGCACCATGGCGAGGTGAACCTGGCTCACAGGAGAAGTCTGCCGTGCACACTCTATAATGGCTCAAAACTCACAAAATCTCCTTCACGAAGGCTACCTTACCCTAAAGGCCTTAACAAATCCTAGGTTGAAAGACCTGGTGTAAATTATGGATGTCCAACACCGGACTTGAGGAACGGATCTCCACACACAAAGGATTATCCCTGACAATGAATCTGCCCGATGTCCGATATTCAGCAGCATTGTTGTCATCAGATGTCTTAATGACATCATGTTAAAGAAATGTTAGGCATGTGAATCTTCTGCCATACTTCAAGCCCGCTAAAGAAAATTGGATAAAATCTGATTAACAATCCACCGAGCAAGCAGAACAAATGCACACACTATCTGTAATAGCAAAGGTGTTGTTGTAAAGACCGTTTCATTGCTCAATAATTGAAATGGTGAAAATAAACATGACTAAAGTGTTAAATGCATCTGCTTTGTCGGCTGTAGGGAGGTAGAAGGTAAGTAACATGTCTCGCTTTCAGACAGGACTTATATATTTGTAATTCCATTCTTTTATACAAGAATGTTTGCAATACATTGCTTGTATGAGAAAATTACTTTGAGAATAAACTTTCCTACCTTTTTTTCTTGGATACAAATTATGGCAAACAGCATTATATCAGCAACAATAGACTTCAGCCACGTTAATAGTGCAACTTAATAGTGCAATCGTTCCATTCAGATTTGTGTTTCAGTAAAAACAAGCATCAATTATGTTGCTGACAGGATGTACCGTCCTATTGATAAAATCCTATAGAACACGTGATTATGGTCTGACTTAAAGATTGTTATGTGAATGTTTGCAAGTCATTCAATTGATGCTCCTGGAAGAAGAAATTCTGGAAAAAATGTTAGCAGAAATGTGCTATAAGGCTATTTTAGTAACTGTACTCTTTCTGATGGTGTCATAAAAATATATACAAAAACACTGGAGAGAATTACAAAGATAGCAGTACTGTCACTTTCAGATCATCATCAGTGTATACAGCATTAAACAAGGACTTACAAGACGTGCATCAGTTTTATGGTGTAATTGTGGGGACCTTGTCACCGGCCCTTCATTAAATCTGCTGGAAAAAGCGGAAATGACAGAGCAATTGCTACGAGTCCAAGGAACTAGGAATTTGTATCAGTTCTGTACAAAAACCTGTTATTGATACAGTAACCCTGTGATAATGATGATGTGATGTGATAATGCTCATATCACATTAGTAACCCTGTGATAATGTTCATATCACATTAGTAACCCTGTGATAAAGTTCATATCACATTAGTAACCCTGTGATAATATTCATATCACATTAGTAACCCTGTGATAATGTTCATATCACATTAGTAACCCTGTGATAATGATCATATCACATTAGTAACCCTGTGATAATGATCATATCACATTAGTAACCATGTGATAATGATCATATCACATTAGTAACCCTGTGATAATGATCATATCACATTAGTAACCATGTGATAATGATCATATCACATTAGTAACCCTGTGATAATGATCATATCACATTAGTAACCATGTGATAATGATCATATCACATTAGTAACCCTGTGATAATGATCATATCACATTAGTAACCCTGTGATAATGATCATATCACATTAGTAACCCTGTGATAATGATCATATCACATTAGTAACCCTGTGATAATGATATCACATTAGTAACCCTGTGATAATGTTCATATCACATTAGTAACCCTGTGATAATGTTCATATCACATTAATAACCATAATTCTCAGAAACCAAAACAAAATCATTTATAAAATAATAATATCTAATATCCAAATGTCACAAAACAGAAAAATCATAAATATTCTCCGGCCTTGAATAATTTATATATTGAAACACAATACAAGTGATAATTAATGCCACTTTCATCGAAACCTGAACAGGAACTGTAATACAATCCACTCATTTCAGGCTTATTTGAATCCCTTATTCTGATGAAATCAAAGAAACCTTCCAGATGAAATGTGGCATAAAGCCTGAACACAGAAGAAAGGTGCTTTTGATAAAACAATATATCTGAATTTAATGCAAATGTAATTAGCTTTTAATTATGCATTAAAAATTTACATTCAATTATCATATGAAAATATTCCTGTTTGTCAAGTAAGTTGCATTTTGTTGACTAAATGAAAACAAATGTTTGAGAGAACTGTGCACCGTGACAAATAGCCATCATTTGCAGAGGTGATATTATGCTAATCCCATTTCATGCTTGGTTTGGGTGTCAGCTGATGTGATGGATTAAGACCAGCACATTGTTCTCTCTGCTCTGTATTGGCTGCTGATCTGATCACACTCTCACCACCTCTGTGGAGTCTTTACTGATCAGATCACACACTCTCACCACCTCTGTGGAGTCTTTACTGATCAGATCACACACTCTCACCACCTCTGTGGAGTCTTTACTGATCTGATCACACACTCTCACCACCGTCTTTGCTGATCTGATCACACTCTCACCACCTCTGTGGAGTCTTTACTGATCAGATCACACACTCTCACCACCTCTGTGGAGTCTTTACTGATCAGATCACACACTCTCACCACCTCTGTGGAGTCTTTATTGATCTGATCACACACTCTCACCACCTCTGTGGAGTCTTTACTGATCTGATCACACACTCTCGACACCTCTGTGGAGTCTTTGCTGATCTGATCACACACTCTCACCACCTCTGTGGAGTCTTTACTGATCAGATCACACACTCTCACCACCTCTGTGGAGTCTTTACTGATCAGATCACACACTCTCACCACCTCTGTGGAGTCTTTACTGATCTGATCACACACTCTCACCACCTCTGTGGAGTCTTTACTGATCAGATCACACTCTCACCACCTCTGTGGAGTCTTGCTGATCTGATCACACACTCTCACCACCTCTGTGGAGTCTTTACTGATCAGATCACACACTCTCAACACCTCTGTGGAGTCTGTACTGATCAGATCACACACTCTCACCACCTCTGTGGAGTCTTTACTGATCAGATCACACACTCTCACCACCTCTGTGGAGTCTTTACTGATCTGATCACACACTCTCACCACCTCTGTGGAGTCTTCACTGATCAGATCACACACTCTCACCACCTCTGTGGAGTCTTTACTGATCTGATCACACACTCTCACCACCTCTGTGGAGTCTTTACTGATCTGATCACACACTCTCACCACCTCTGTGGAGTCTTTGCTGATCAGATCACACACTCTCACCACCTCTGTCGAGTCTTAACTGGTGTCACATTCCTCTTGGTTTTTTTATACAGTTATCTCTATGACACAAAGTCCCAGGTCTACAGCCCCATTACTACTTCATGCTGAAAGGCTCGCACCAGTATCAACACAGAAAAGAGGAATATGCCCCTCATATGAGCCAATTATTTTTCTCAAAATGCAAGAAAATATACATAACAGGCAAATAAACATTTATCATTATAAAGTTTTCTTTTGTTTTAAATGTAGTTCTTTCTGGGAGAACATTAAATTTGAATTGAAATATCATGCTTGTGGTAAATGCGACTGTAATGTATGAGAATGTTATGATCTGGGCGCGGTTCTAAACTGCAGGGAATTATCATCTAATGATGTGGCCGACTCTGGTCCTAGACTTGCAGCCCTGATAATGGCAGGAGAGTTACTTTGTGCAGGCAGCTGTGTGACTGATCCCGGACCCGACGCAAGGTCAGTCAGACTCTGACAGGTGTTACCTTTCTCACTTTCATATGGGCATCCCCCGGTGTCACGTGACTGCCGAGCCATGCTCAAGCCATCGTCCCCGTCTGACCTCTCGATTGAAGCTGTCGGAAAATGTCTGTCACTGTAGTGCGAGTGACGTTGGGCGGTGTCGTGTCTCATGTGGTATCTATTAATTACAGCCTGGTCCCTCACTCAGGGGAGACGTCAAGCAGATGTCGTCCTGGCAGGAACAGACCAGAATCCTGAGTCGGAACCATGTGGCTCCAGCTCCATACAAACTCACAATTCTATGACTGATTCTCGGCTTTTCACCTGTTGCAAGACTATTTTCACCTGTTGCTTTTGAAATTGAAAAAAAGAACTATTGAAATTGAAAAAAAGAACTATTGAAATTGGGAAAAAAAATAATTGGCAAGGGCATCATCACCATGCCGCTGGGCTGCAAGCATTTGTGTAACCTCTTTACCACAAAACTAGGGCCAAAATAGGCTGGGGCTGATTTTATTTATTACTTTTTATTATTAATTGTTTTTTTTTGTAATGTGATCAAATATCGAATATTGACCTTGAAAGTTTAAAAATGTCAGGTCAAAATATATCAAATCACATTGTGTCATAAAATGTCATATCATATTGTGTCACAAATGGCAAATCTCATTGTGTCAAAATATCAAATCACACTTTGTGCTAAATTAAGCTGCCAATGTCTGATTATCTGTGTGAATGTGCATCGCTGGGGAAATCAGAAGTTTTTTTTCCAGAGATTATTGTTACCTGTGTTTTATGCGATCAGAACTTGGTCAGTCGCTAGTTGAGAGACGTCCCAATCTCAGGCATATATCTCTACCTTATCATCATGGAGACATTGGTGTCCATGATACACACAAATAGCTAAATCACAGAGAAAAAAATCTTTTATAAAAGAATATACAGTCTTTGTACAGAGCTAACATTTCATTCATGAAATATCAAAGAATCACAGGAGATGACAGGCGAGAGAAGAATGCGGGAGATAAATCCAATAACAGCAAGGACTGGATGCACATGTCTATCTTTATGCTAATATTATAAAAACAAAAGGCTTATAAATGTTGTAACAAAGGTACCAAAGAACTTTTCTTTATTCCATATTTGAAGAATATAAATATATGATTTTGGCATTTTCGTTGTTTTTCGAGATATGTGTTGCTCTACATATATCAGGCAAAAGATAGGATAAACTACCAGTTTGTATATCACCATTTGTGAAATAAGCTTAAAGACACGCAAAGAAATACACTGAGAAACTACAACAATAAGAACAGCAAGAGAAAGCGGATTGGTATAGTTTGGTGGATTAGATGGATCTCTGAGGAGCTTGGGAGTGTCTCCAGACCGACATGACAGGTCCCATTGTGGACCGGGGCATTAATCTACCACAAGACAAAGCAGTGACCTTGTACGGCATGCAATGCTTCCACCGTGCTGGCCCCCACCTGAGCTGTGGTAAGCTGCCCTGCATGTGTCTGCCCCACCATGTATTATGCATGTCACTTCACAATATAACTTGCAAGCGGCAAGGACAATCAGGTATTTATGGAGACTTAACCACTGAATACACACGGGCATCAGCACTGAATGATATACACAGGCACCTCAGTCTAAGCCGCTGTGAACTTGAATGACCGCTTTGCTCTCAGCATTGAAAAATGATTTTCTCATCATACTCAGTTCAACGAGGGTGGTAGATCTTTTCAAAAGCATGTTGGTTCTTATTGCAGATACTCTCTGCGTGAGTAAACTGTAAATATAGTCTCTTTTCACTCTCTCACAGCCCTCCTGTGCAGCCCTCCTCCTGTGCAGCCCTCCTCCTGTGCAGCCCTCCTCCTGTGCAGCCCTCCTCCTGTGCAGCCCTCCTCCTGTGCAGCCCTCCTCCTGTGCAGCCCTCCTCCTGTCACAGCCCTCCTGTACAGCCCTCCTGTCACAGCCCTCCTGTGCAG
This sequence comes from Amphiduros pacificus, assembly GCA_949316495.1. Classification (NCBI taxonomy): domain Eukaryota; kingdom Metazoa; phylum Annelida; class Polychaeta; order Phyllodocida; family Hesionidae; genus Amphiduros; species Amphiduros pacificus. The sequence goes on along the minus strand of OX439005.1, from coordinate 8,039,188 downwards.
CCCTCCTGTGCAGTCCTCCTGTCACAGCCCTCCTGTACAGCCCTCCTATACAGCCCTCCTATACAGCCCTCCTATAAAGTCCTCCTGTACAGCCCTCCTGTCACAGCCCTCCTGTCACTACATGTATATATATTTAGATGGGTTCTAGGACATTACCCCCCGGACATTACCCCCCCGGACATCAGCCCCCCGGACAATACCCCCCCAGACATTACCCCCCTAGGACATTACCCCCCCGGACATTACCCCCCCGGACATTACCCCCCCGGACATTGCTTAACATACACATAGCCCTCGAACAGTAACTTATCAGAGCCTCTGACTGACTTGATGAACTCCATAGTGGATATGACATCTGCCACTTTCAGGTGCCCTTTAATAGGGGACATCCTGAGATTGACTCAGTGTGCCTTTTTACTGTGATCACAATTAATGGTGAACATTGACACCTAAGACAATAGAATCCATAGAATTACTGGCCACCATTCACACCTATGCCCAGGTGTGAGACCTGCTCCACACTATGTGGGGAGCAGATCTCACATAGTGTCGAGCAGATCTCACACCTACAGGATAGGAGCAGTTCACACCTTGGTCCTAATTGCATGGGTGCTGGTCCTCCGTCTCCAGACGGATTTTCCGTCAAAATTTAAAATCCGTGAACGGAAAATCCGTCAAATCGATTCCTCCGTCAAAAAATAATTCTCACCAGCACCCATGTAATTGGTTCATGCATGTCACATGATTTGGAGCAGTTCACTGCTACTCTATCATTGGCTGACACCAGTCACATGATAGTCTTCCTTTTAGTCTTCCTTTCTATGCTATCTTCTTATTGGTTTATATGTATCACATGACCGGGGGGGTAATGTCCTATTGGGGGGGTAATGTCCGGGGGGGTAATGTCCGGGGGGGTAATGTCCTAGGGGGGTAATGTCCGGGGGGGGGGGGGGGGGGTATTGTCCGGGGGGCTAATGTCCGGGGGGGTAATGTCCGGGGGGGTATTGTCCTGTAGCCATTTAGATGTCTATCCCTGTCACTGTGAATGTCTGATCTCCTGAATGCCTGTCATCTTGCATGGATCTACTGAATATCTGATCTGCTGAATGTCTGATCTCCTGAATGTCTGATCTCCTGAATGTCTGATCTCCTGAATGTCTGATCTCCTGTATATCTGTCACTCTAAAGCAATCTGCTGAATATCTGTGTCACTCTATCGCAATCTCCTGTATATCTCTCATATTAAAGCAATCTCCTGTATGTCTCTCATATTAAAGCAATCTCCTGTATGTCTCTCATATTAAAGCAATCTCCTGTATATCTCTCATATTAAATCAATCTCCTGTATATCTCTCATATTAAAACAATCTCTTCTGTATATCTCTCATATTAAAACAATCTCCTGTATATCTCTCATATTAAAACAATCTCCTGTATATCTCTCATATTAAATCAATCTCCTGTATATCTCTCATATTAAAACAATCTCCTGTATATCTCTCATATTAAAGCAATCTCCTGTATATCTCTCATATTAAAGCAATCTCCCGTATATCTCTCATATTAAAGCAATCTCCTGTATATCTCTCATAATAAAGCAATCTCCTGTATATCTCTCATAATAAAGCAATCTCCTGTATATCTCTCATATTAAAGCAATCTCCTGTATATCTCTCATAATAAAACAATCTCCTGTATATCTCTCATATTAAAGCAATCTCCTGTATATCTCTCATATTAAAGCAATCTCCTGTATATCTCTCATAATAAAGCAATCTCCTGTATATCTCTCATATTAAAGCAATCTCCTGTATATCTCTCATATTAAAGCAATCTGCTGTATATCTCTCATATTAAAGCAATCTGCTGTATATCTCTCATATTAAAGCAATCTGCTGTATATCTCTCATATTAAAGCAATCTCCTGTATATCTCTCATATTAAAGCAATCTGCTGTATATCTCTCATATTAAAGCAATCTCCTGTATATCTCTCATAATAAAGCAATCTCCTGTATATCTCTCATATTAAAGCAATCTCCTGTATATCTCTCATATTAAAACAATCTCCTGTATATCTCTCATATTAAAACAATCTCCTGTATATCTCTCATATTAAAGCAATCTCCTGTAAATCTCTCATATTAAAGCAATCTCCTGTATATCTCTCATATTAAAGCAATCTCCTGTATATCTCTCATATTAAAGCAATCTCCTGTATATCTCTCATATCAAAGCAATCTCCTGTATATCTCTCATATTAAAACAATCTCCTGTATATCTCTCATATTAAAGCAATCTCCTGTATATCTCTCATAATAAAGCAATCTCCTGTACATCTCTCATATTGAAGCAATCTCCTGTATATCTCTCATATTAAAACAATCTCCTGTATATCTCTCATATTAAAGCAATCTCCTGTATATCTCTCATATTAAAGCAATCTCCTGTATATCTCTCATATTAAAGCAATCTCCTGTATATCTCTCATATTAAAGCAATCTCCTGTATATCTCTCATAATAAAGCAATCTCCTGTATATCTCTCATAATAAAGCAATCTCCTGTATATCTCTCATATTAAAGCAATCTCCTGTATATCTCTCATATTAAAGCAATCTCCTGTATATCTCTCATAATAAAGCAATCTCCTGTATATCTCTCATATTAAAGCAATCTCCTGTATATCTCTCATATTAAATCAATCTCCTGTATATCTCTCATAATAAAACAATCTCCTGTATATCTCTCATATTAAAGCAATCTCCTGTATATCTCTCATATTAAAACAATCTCCTGTATATCTCTCATATTAAAACAATCTCCTGTATATCTCTCATATTAAAGCAATCTCCTGTATATCTCTCATATTAAAGCAATCTCCTGTATATCTCTCATATTAAAGCAATCTCCTGTATATCTCTCATAATAAAGCAATCTCCTGTATATCTCTCATATTAAAGCAATCTCCTGTATATCTCTCATATTAAAACAATCTCCTGTATATCTCTCATATTAAAACAATCTCCTGTATATCTCTCATATTAAAGCAATCTCCTGTATATCTCTCATATTAAAGCAATCTCCCGTATATCTCTCATATTAAAGCAATCTCCCGTATATCTCTCATATTAAAGCAATCTCCTGTATATCTCTCATATTAAAACAATCTCCTGTATATCTCTCATATTAAATCAATCTCCTGTATATCTCTCATAATAAAGCAATCTCCCGTATATCTCTCATATTAAATCAATCTCCTGTATATCTCTCATATTAAAGCAATCTCCTGTATATCCATGTCAATCTAAAGCGATGACCTGTATATATGTGGCTGCCGCAAATGGGAATAGATTCCCTGGTGCCCAGGACACTGGGAAGCTAACCGATTATTGCTTTCTGGTTGGCACTCAGTGCAAATGTGAATAAGGCAAAAATATTCCCATTTCTTTGCATTAGTAATTATGTGTTTGGTGTGGGAAGTGGTTTACAAAATGGATTATTGATGATCATTAGAATCATTTTGCATTTGCAGGTTTGTTCAATATTCAGCTGCTTTTAAAAATTCCTTTATGTGCCCCATTCTAATTTGCTTCTATTTTCACAAAGTAATAATCAAATTACAATGTGACATGGGAAAACGCAGCAAAAAAAGTGTCCCATTTAAAACACTCAATTTTACAAAGGACTCACTGAGTTATTCTTACCCCTTTATTCACCATTTTGATTCAAATAATATTCACAAATATATGGAGAGAACTCCCCCCATACTCCCCCATACAAAGAGCCGTTTACATGGTACACATGGGAAGTGAGAAATACTGGTTCAAGGAGAATAAAAGATATGAGGCTGTTGCTTATAATTTGACAGGCCTCGGCTTAGGTCTATTGCTTATAATGATCATATGTTTGGCAGGCTCAGAGCTTTTGTTTATATAATCCTTCATTCTTTTCTTCTGAAACCATCCATTTTCCTCCCACATCCATATCTGTAGCCTAATCGTTGGTGTGTAGAAGATAAATATAATATGGAGACTAATCACTCTAATCGTCGTCACTAGAGGGCGCATCAGTGTGCTTTAATTCTGATATGCAATGATATGACGACCCACATTGTGGCGGGGATGATGTTATTGTTGCTTTACTTTGATGTGGAGATTCTCACTCCGCCGGTTCGCTTGGCTCTCTGTATGGGCTGCCAGGTTCACATGCTGACGACAAGACCCATGCCAACTGGCACACCGTGGCCAACACATTCATATCTAACCTAAATGCTGCTTTCATCGTAAGTGGCATCTCAATTTGATTACATTACTTGTGAGAGGAATCACTTCTATTCTTTGTCTTGTAAAGGACCTGTCATCTTTACCACCACAGATCTTCTCAAGCAACCAAACACATTTTTCCCATTTAAATGTCATCATGGAATTGAATCTGATGTTGTTTTTAAATGATTTTCACCTGAATTAAGGGTCTGGATTCAGAGTCTGAATTCAAAGTGGTACAACTCTGACCCTTTTAAGAGTACTACAGAGCCACATTTATTAAACAAACTCAAGCAAGAAAATCTAAGCAACAATTTGAAATCTATTATTTCCTTACACGAGCATTGTCTTCAAAGCTGAGATCGGTCGATTTTTAGAACAAATGAGAGAGTATCTGAGACTGATTTTACGTAAGCACAATACTTGATTTCTACTGCGAATCACACCAGTTTTATTTTCTGTATTTGTATCATCTGTAAGCATTTACAACTTCCATTGTTTTGTATATGTATATATATATATATATATTTATATATATATATATATATATATATATATATATATATATATATATATATATATATATATATATATATATATATATATATATATATATATATATATATATATATATATATATATATATATATATATATATATATATATATATATATACCCCTAAGACTTTGGGAACAAATGAAATGAAATCTTAAATTGATTTTATTTGTTATTTTACTTCTGAAAAATGATAACTTATTTCAGCATGCTTAAAAGCCTTCAAAATGAGCACAGCTCACCTCACCATGTGTTCTTGCTTTGTCAGTGATTATTCAAAGTACTCAAATTTCAGAAGTAGGTCAGTCATTTGTTATTTGGCAGTTTACAATATATCTGCAAAACAATTGTCAAGATATAGCAAAAGTCTTAGTGAATATTTTAAAGTTTGTGACCTTGAAATGAATTTATACCACCTTTTAATTTAAATATGTCAGGTAGAAATGTTTTACAGAATTATTATCCCTTTATGTTGAAAATCTCACATTGCAAAGATTCCAAGACTTCTCTGAAACACACACCACTTCTAGATTAAAACACTGACATGTTTTAATCAAAAATAAATGGTAAGTAGCTCTGAAAGATATATTCTACCAAATTAATCTACTCAAACATAAAGATTCTGAAAACATTACTGTATTTCATGCAAGGAAAAAAAGAAAGAGGCTTTTGAAAAGAGTCATATATTTCTCTGTGTCAAAATGGATATTTCTTGAGTAATATTGAAGAAGTTGGAATGCTGAGCTCTGTAGAAATGCAATAACACAAATGAATTGCCCACGACATGTTTCCCTACACATCGTTATGAATTACTTTTTTAATTCATAAAGCTCCATGCACTAAATGTTATTCAGTATAATAGGTGCTTCATATATAGTGTCAGATTTATAAGAGATATTGGGCCAATGCAATAAAATAGATGAATTTCCAACCAAATGTTAAATATTATGATGAACAAATCCTTATAAAATATATATGTATATATATATGTATATGTATATATATATATATATATATATATATATATATATATATATATATATATATATATATATATATATATATATATATATATATATATATATATAATATATATATACACACACACATATATATATACACACATATACACACACACATATATATATACACACATACACACACACACATATATATATAGTATAACACATAATTTATTAACTTAACCATGATATTAATTACTAAGTAGTATTTTATTATCTCATATTCATATAGAAATATTCCAAATATACAATTCAGTGTCCTGTTGTGGGATCATATCAAGTGTTTATGAAGGGTCCAGTTACAAGTGTAATACAATATATAACTCGATGCAGGAAATCCAACAATAAATACTAAATTTTTAATTAGAAACATGATTCCAGGATTTCTATTTTTTTCAGAGGGATCTAAATTGGTATACAGTGACCGGCAGCCAAATCCGGACATTTTCATGTTTTTCACTCCCGATTTTCACAACACCCTTCAAAACCTTGTAAAATCTGCTCACTTTACTTGCTCGCTCTACTTTAAAGGCATGTGAAGTAAAAATAATATCCTTTCAATATTTACAGAATTATCAGGAAATTCACGCATTCAGAAAACCTGCAGATTGTCCAAGTTTACACTGAGTTATACGGTGATCTTGGTCACGTCACCACTTCTGATGTCATTTGACAGTGACACACTCACTCATGCCGTGAAAACAAATAAACACTTTTAACGTTTTGAAAAGCAGTGGGAATACAAGAAAACATGTGAGAGACAATATTCAACTTAATTGCAATTACTACAGATCAGTTTTACTCGATATTTGACTGAGTTAAAAATGTCCGAGTTTAATCTGCCGGTTTCGGACAGTTGCCGGTCACTGTACATGCACAAATCCAGTTTTAACATATTTGCAGATCATCAAATGATATGCAGTTTGTCAGCAGGAGTTGAATGTGAAGGGAATGTCAAAAGTTATTAATAAAATGCAATGTTCTTACTTGTGTATTTACAGTACAAAGTGAATGCTGTATTTCATCAATCACAGCACTGGGCTGATAGCAGCACCGGGCTGATAGCCTGACGGATTCCATCTGCAGTGAGGGTGTCATGTTACAGACGAGGGGGTCGTGTGTCATTCACACCTACAACACGTGTCTCATTTGTGGTGGAGATCCCTCAACCCTCCCAATCCAGAATTAAGACTCAGCTACCCCACCTCATTTTGATGGCTTTATAAAACAGAAATCTTCAAAGTTCTGAGTAATAATACCGAAAGAAAAAAAAAGAATTGGAGATTTGGTGGGCGATGTGTATTATGAGATGAAATTGGCAGTAATCCTGCTTAGCAACTTGATTTTAATTATACATTGGAAGATCTCTGCACTGATCTACCAGAATCTTCTCTATTAAAAGTCTGTAAAACCTCAATTTTTTGCTTCACTACCCATCTTGATCGCATACCCACAGCACACGAACCTTTCTCATTTTATATTTATTCACATTCTATCTATTTGAAGCCTTGGAGCCTTGGATCTATGTTGTGTTTTCCTGTTTGTTCTATTCTTTCTGTTTGAATCTTGGATCTATGTTGGATTTTCCTCTTTGTTCTATTCTATCTGTTTGAAGCAATGGATCTATGTTGTATTTTTCAATTTGTTCTATTCTATCTGTTTGAGGCTTTGGATCTATGTTTTATTTTCCTGTTTGTTCTATTCTATCTGTTTGAAGCTTTGGATCTATGTTGTATTTTCCTGTTTGTTCTATTCTATCTGTTTAAAACTTTGGATCTATGTTGTATTGGTTCTATGAGGAACCACATATATTAAGCTGCATGTACAATCTCCATGTAATGATATCTGCCATTCACAACAATCAATTATGTTAAAGAAGTTAAATCAATTTAACCTATCTATATACAGATGGAGGTAAACACTTCATATGAAAACATAACCCCATGGGTTGATAGCTCTGCTGACTTGAATGAAAACACATGAACTGAGAAAAAGTGCAACAAGCAACCAAGTTATGATTTTCCATACAAGATCCCAATTCAGTTCTGATGAGATATTCATTAATATTTGGTAAATCATTATCTTGTTACCAATGCAATATTTCATGCACAAAATTTGTGATTTTTTCAAAAATCTAATAGCTATCACTAAGTTGTCAAGGAGGCTGCCATTTTGAATAACCTAGCCAATGAGAATCAAGAAAACAAGCTGGGGCCAAATTTTATATGTAACATGCATTTTGATTGGTCAAAATCATCATCTGCTCAAGTCTGCTCCACTTTTAATGGTTGTGAGATTTTGTATGCACACAAATTTTGAATTCAAGGTCAATATATCAAGGTCAAAGGTCACATGACGAAGAAAGTATAACGAGGCAGGGCTATGACCTAAGACATTTCTGTATACCAAGTTTTAATTTCTTCTTATAAGTGGTTGCTGAGATATGCACTAAGGTCAATGGTGACATCACTGAGAATTGAAGGAATCTGAATCTTCAACTCTCTATCTAGCTCTGTATAAAATATGAAACATATATTACTGGTAGTTTTGGAGGAGAAGATTTCTAAACATAGTGTTAGTATATAACAGATATGAAGTGTTTTTTATTCACTTCTGATGGTTGTGATGTGGCATGTTCACAAATTTTGAATTCAAGGTCAGAATGTCAAGGTCAAAGGTCACATGACTAAAATTGTATGACAAGGCACATCTTTAACATAAGACATTTCTGCATACCAAGTTTTAATTTCCTCTAATAAGTGGTTGCTGAGATATGCTCAGTACAAAATTTGTGACCTCAAGGTCACTGTACTAAGGTCAATGGTGACATCACTAAGATTTGAAGGAATCTGGATCTTCACCTATATATCTACCTCTATATAAAATATGAAAGATATAGTACTAGTAGTTTTGGAGAAGAAGATTTTTAAAGAAATGTTGACAGACGGACGGACGGACAGACATTTTCCTCCCTCCTAAAGCTCTGCGAGCTTAAGTCTCAGCAGAGCTAAAAATGCTATGGACAATATCAAATATGTCCTCAGCGTTTGCTGCATTCCTCTAAAAAATAGGATTGATTACTTCAATAATCTGAATGTCTTCAAACATGAAATTTTGACACAATAATGGTCTTCTTGAAATTATCTTCTTTTATATTGCAACATTTTCTTTGTTCCATAATGACATAGATCTATTTAATAATAAGAAACATTCGAATGACACATCTATGTGGGAGTGCTCCTAACACTCCCAGTGATTCTCTTCCTAAAATGCAAAGTCTTGTGAAGTCAGGAATTGTGATATTGGGGATTGTGACTTCAGAAATTTATGAAATGGTAAGATCGGATGTTGTAAGATCAGAGATAGTGACATCAGATATTGTAAGATCAGAGATAGTGACATCGGATATTGTGAGATTAGAGATTGTGACATCGGATGTTGTAAGATCAGAGATAGTGACATCAGATATTGTAAGATCAGAGATTGTGACATCAGATATTGTAAGATCAGAGATTGTGACATCAGATATTGTAAGATCAGAGATTGTGACATCATATATTGTAAGATCAGAGATTGTGTCATCAGATATTGTAAGATCAGAGATTGTGACATCAGATATTGTAAGATCAGAGATAGTGACATCAGGGGTTGTAAGTAGAGATTGTGACATCAGATATTGTAAGATCAGAGATTGTGACATCAGATATTGTAAGATCAGAGATAGTGACATCAGGGGTTGTAAGTAGAGATTGTGACATCAGATATTGTAAGATCAGAGATTGTGACATCAGATATTGTAAGATCAGAGATTGTGATTGTGTAAAAGTTGATACTGTGATATCACACAAGGAGTAAATGTTGACAGACGGATGGACAGACAGACAGACTTCTTCCCCACTCCTAAAGCTCTGCGACTTCCAAGAAGATAGAGGCCTGGACGTTTTGAGAGGTAAATGCTCAAGTCTAACTTACATTAATAGTCTGCACATTGAGCTTGGTGCCACAGTTTCCTTTGTCACCATCTGACATTAATATCTCTACAGCAAGTATAGGCAGCTGTTTTAAACATTCCAATCTATTAAAGGAGTATTATCGGAGACAATACTCCGGGGAAATGCAGTCAGTTCTCCAATAACATTTCAGATTAAATTATTTTCATATTTATGTGTTGACTTTCCATCTATTAATGAGCATTTTCCATGAAATCTGTTCATGCATCAAGTGACAGCCTATAATTGTTACACGTTTAATTTGAGCGCATGTGCTTTCATTTCCATTCCTTTCTTTACATGGCTAATTAGCATGTTCTGATCTGGTAAAATTTCAACATCACTTGCACCACTTAATTAAAAGCAAAATTTAAAATTTGCACATGAATATCCAAAACAATCTTAGATTAATTTATCAAGGAATGTCCCCAGATTTATTTGTTATTACACAGATCATAAACCTGATGGGAAGTGAAATCACTGAAATAAGAACCAGAGAGAGAGAGAGAGACAGAGAGAGACAGAGAGAGAGAGAGACAGAGAGAGACAGAGAGAGAGAGACAGAGAGAGACAGAGAGACAGAGAGAGAGAGAGACAGGCAGACAGACAGAGACAGAGACAGAGAGAGAGACAGAGACAGACAGAGACAGACAGAGAGAGACAGACAGAGAGAGAGACAGAGAGAGACAGAGAGTGACAGAGAGACAGAGAGAAAGTATGACAGTCAGTATGTGGTCTGACACGACGGAGAATATGACAGTGTGTCAATCCTTTATGTGGATATATCACTCTGAGCTCTGTCTGTCTGTCTGTCTGTCTGTCACTCCTTGTGGATATATCACTTTTAGCCCTCCCTCGCTCCCTCCCTCAGTGATTTCATTTCCAATCCCTCCCTCCCTCAGTGATTTATTTCCAATCAGGTTTATGATCTGTGTAATAACATATAAATCAGGGAAATTCCATGATAAATTAATCTGAGAATGTTTTGGATATTCATGTGCAAATTTTAAAATTGACTTTTGATTAATTAGAGTTATTTATCCATAAGAAGGAGTGAAAGAGAGAGAAAGCTCCATATTTATAACACACCATTGGAATTTCAGAAATGCTGGGTTAACAATAAATATAATATGTATTATCTTGCAGAGAGGAGGTAAAAAGCACCTTCTATTAATAGAGCTCTTATCTCAGCCCATTATATCTGTGATCCAATTCACTACCAGACTCTGACAAAAGACTATTACCTGCAGGAGCTGATGGCTGCAAAAACTTGGCTCAAAACAGGAAACAAAGCTGCAAGGATTCTCTTATACAACATGTCAGACCACATACTGACTGTCATACTCTCCCTCATGTCAGACCATATACTGACTGTCATACTCTCCCTCAAGTCAGACCACATACTGACTGTCATACTCTCCCTCAAGTCAGACCACATACTGACTGTCATACCCTTCCTCATGTAAGACCACATACTGACTGTCATACTCTCCCTCGTGTCAGACCACATACTGACTGTCATACTCTCCCTTGTGTCATACCACATACTGACTGTCACACTCTCCCTCACGTCAGACCACATACTGTCATATTCTCCCTCGTGTCAGACCACATACTGACTGTAATATTCTCCCCCAAGTCAGACCACATACTGACTGTCACACTCTCCCTCAAGTCAGACCACATACTGACTGTCACACTCTCCCTGATGTCAGACCACACACTGACTGTCATACTCTCCCGCGTGTCAGACCACATACTGACTGTCATACTCTCCCTCGTGTCAGACCACATACTGACTGTCATACTCTCCCTCAAGTCAGACCACATACTGACTGTCATACTCTCCCTCGTGTCAGACCACATACTGACTGTCATATTCTCCCTCACGTCAGACCACATACTGACTGTCATATTCTCCCTCATGTCAGACCACATACTGACTGTCATACTCTCCCTCGTGTCAGACCACATACTGACTGTCATACTCTCCCTCACGTCAGACCACATACTGACTGTCATACTCTCCCTCAAGTCATACCACATACTGACTGTCATATTCTCCCTCAAGTCAGACCACATACTGACTGTCATATTCTCCCTCAAGTCAGACCACATACTGACTGTCACTCTCTTTGATGTCAGACCACATACTGACTGTCATATTCTCCCTCAAGTCAGACCACATACTGACTGTCATACTCTCCCTCGTGTCAGACCACATACTGACTGTCATACTCTCCCTCAAGTCATACCACATACTGACTGTCATATTCTCTCCCTCATGTCAGACCACATACTGACTGTCATACTCTCCCTCACGTCAGACCACATACTGACTGTCATATTCTCCCTCAAGTCAGACCACATACTGACTGTCATACTCTCCCTCTTGTCAGACCACATACTGACTGTCATACTCTCCCTCAAGTCAGACCACATACTGTCTGTCATACTCTCCCTCGTGTCAGACCACATACTGACTGTCATATTCTCCCTCATGTCAGACCACATACTGACTGTCATACTCTCCCTTGTGTCAGACCACATACTGACTCTCATACTCTCCCTCACGTCAGACCACATACTGACTGTCATTCTCTCCCTCAAGTCAGACCACATACTGACTGTCATACTCTCCCTCAAGTCAGACCACATACTGACTGTCATTCTCTCCCTCATGTCAGACCACATACTGACTGTCATACTCTCCCGTGTCAGACCACATACTGACTGTCATACTCTCCCTCTTGTCAGACCACATGCTGACTGTCATACTCTCCCTCATGTCAGACCACATACTGACTGTCATACTCTCCCTCGTGTCAGACCACATACTGACTGTCATATTCTCCCTCAAGTCAGACCACACACTGACTGTCATATTCTCCCTCAAGTCAGACCACATACTGACTGTCATATTCTGCCTCAAGTCATACCACATACTGACTGTCATTCTCTCCCTCATGTCAGACCACATACTGACTGTCATACTCTCCCTCATGTCAGACCACATACTGACTGTCATATTCTCCCTCGTGTCAGACCACATACTGACTGTCATACTCTCCCGTGTCAGACCACATACTGACTCTCATACTCTCCCTCATGTCATACCACATACTGACTGTCATACTCTCCCTCATGTCAGACCACATACTGACTGTCATACTCTCTCTCATGTCAGACTATACTATAAGTACTATCGACCCCACACATACCTTAATACAGAATTACTGACTGTCATTGGCAAATACACTCCATGCCCGACAACTAACTGTTGATCAGACCAGCATTGAAATTATTTATCATTTGAAATATTAAAACTGACAACTGATATTTATGCTGTTTTGTTTCTTCATTTTTTGTGGACCTTCCCCCTACAATATAATTCTTGACCAAATCTTATCCTTATATCAATCTCTAGAACATGAAATACATACTATATGCCGTGCTTAGTACATTTTAACTGACTTCTATTATAGGTTCATCATCATTCCAATGTGACCATACTTTTAGCAAGCTATATGTTACAGTGTATACACCTTTCTAGTCATCAATTTGTCTTTATGTGATATATGACTTCAAAGCTTTGTGTCATCATCAAACAAAATGGCTTGTATAACCACATAAAATCTCACAAATCTTCTTAACTGAAACAGGAGTCCAATGGTAATTATAATTATAATGGTGTCAAATACTACAGTCCTGGGATTATTATAATCCCTTAGAGCAGTCCCATGGAGATAATCCTTTGGGGATAATCCTCATCTCTTTGGTCATGAGATAAGTCTTGCATTGTCTTTTCCATCTGAATTTAAACAATATTCAAATGAGTAGATATTTATGGTTGATTTCTCATACTTTGATCTTTCGTGTACTTGATATATTTCTATGAAATTGATCAATTTCAATCAAGGTGAACCTTTAAAGAACAAAAGTATTAAGTGTATCTGATACAGCAGGGGTCATGTGCAATCTATGACCTTTGACCTCTGGATGGCCTTGAGATCTTTGATGACAGAACATCAAAACAAATGAGAAGGTTTTATATAGATTGCCCTGCCAAGATGTAAGCTTGTTTTTAATGCCTGGGCAGATAAATCAATGATGAAAAAAGATAGGTTTGCTAACAGCTTTGGTTGTGTCCTGATGGGATATCACATGAAATCACTTTATAATTAGAGAACCTTGTGTCTTGTTATGATGAAAATGTGGTGAAAAAACCAATTGATCAATGTTAACTAAATGAAAGAATAATTTCCCACTGAAAATTTTTACCATGGTTGTCTTTGTTGATCGTGATATGAATGAAAACTTTAAAACAATTACTATTGTAATGTAATTCAGTCATTATTATCAACCAGCTTTGTTCAGGTTCCTATAAAAAAAATACAAAGAAAGTTTCGAGTAAGTTGAGCACAACAGAGATCTACCTTGAGCATGTTTGAGTTTTGTGTATCCGTTATCAAAACATCCACAAAAGAAAAGAGTGAAATGTGAAAGAAGCGAGGTAATGGTGAGGCCATATGAAGGAAACATGACATTGAAGTTGGCCATTGAGTCTTATCATATGCCAAATGCTGAAAGCCTTGTCACAAACCTCTTCCAAGAAAAGTGCACCGAAAATATTCCAATCAGGTCATTTATGTTGGCCAAAATATCATTACTATTCAAGACATATTTTTCTCCATACAAACTGTAGTGTCACTCAAACATCATATTAGACGACAACGTATAAAGGAATGTTTTGTATGAAATATAAATTATGAAGTTGTCTTATTTTTTGTTACTAAGAAATAACCCAAAATAGACTGGAGAACGTGAATGTCATTGCAGCAAGGTAAATCATCAAAAGGTCAAATTAACATTGCATTTCCCACTTTTACCACACATCCTCCTATATACTAAATATAAAGTAGCTGCTTTTTGCACTTGCTGAGAAATGGCCAGAATATATAAATCAAATCTTATGCCAAGTATGACATACCTCCTCATTATTAGTTGCTGAGAAAGAGTAAAGACAAATTCTTCAGATTCAAGGTCAATGCAGCAAAGTCAAAGGTGAAAATGGCAAGATTAGAGGTGCAGACCACAGACTGAGGACTGTGAAGCATTCAAGAGGACCCCAGTGTAGTATGATGCTATGTGGGAGAGAATATATGAAAACTGCATTGCTACTGACATTTTCCACTGCATTTCATTTTGAATCTTTATGGATGGATTTACCTGAAGATGTGGAATGAATGAATTGTTGGTGCCCACTGAAGTGAAAACAGCCCTTCAAATCTCAGTGGTTGATTTACAAGATTCTTTTAATACAAAGAAGTCGAGATCAAATTTCAATTCTCTGACGAAATCAAATGTCTAGAATTTACAAAATCGTTTGCTGTAAATGCCATGAAATCCAGAAATGAAATTGGTGAGATGGAAATGTGCTCGTAATATGAGCTTTATAAAATGCACCAGCCATGTTAAAATCTCGAAATGGTCTATTCATGTTCATCCAGTTGTTCCTGTCAATATATTAAGTTTAATGTCAAATCATTCTTCAAAGGATTATGTTGCATTTGAAATAAGTACAGAAGGTTTGTGGATCAATCATATAAAAAATGATATCAACCCTGGTTTAGAGTACATCTCAAACCGCTATGTAATAGCTCAGTCACATCTGTGCTGATTTCAGTAAAGGTGGCTAGATGATGGTTTCTTTGCCAATACCGACTGGCATGCCAGGAAGCCATGAGGACTGAGGGGGATTGTTGGCCACTATTGGCTGACGTTTTTGTTTTGTTTTTGATTTTGTATTTTTTTTAGTTATAAAGTTTGCTGGGAACTTTTAGCTCCAACATGAAAGTTGCTGGCGGGCGGGGGGCAATCTGCCGGCAGATGACCATACAGGCATCAGCCATCTTCAGATAGCTTCGTGGTATTCGATAATGTTACCAAAACCACAGTATCTCGCGAAACTCCTCGGGATCCAGCACACTGGTGTCAGCCAATTCTTACTTCCAAGCTGGTGCCCAAATATGACTGAGGGATAAATTGCTCATGTGTTGGTTTATACTGGCCATATCCCTTGTCATTATAGTCATACCCCAGGTATTTTCTCCCCTTGTCACTATAGTCATACCCCAGGTATTTTCTCCCCTTGTCACTATGGTCATACCCCAGGTATTTTCTCCCCTTGTCACTATAGTCATACCCCAGGTATTTTCTCCCCTTGTCACTATGGTCATACCCCAGGTATTTTATCCCCTTGTCATTATAGTCATACCCCAGGTATTTTCTCCCCTAATCATTAGAGTCATACCCCAGGTATTTTCTCCCCTTGTCATTAGAGTCATACCCCAGGTATTTTCTCCCCTTGTCACTATAGTCATACCCCAGGTATTTTCTCCCCTTGTCACTATGGTCATACCCCAGGTATTTTCTCCCCTAATCATTAGAGTCATACCCCAGGTATTTTCTCCCCTTGTCACTATGGTCATACCCCAGGTATTTTCTCCCCTTGTCACTATAGTCATACCCCAGATATTTTCTCCCCTTGTCACTATGGTCATACCCCAGGTATTTTCTCCCCTAGTCATTAGAGTCATACCCCAGGTATTTTCTCCCCTTGTCACTATGGTCATACCCCAGGTATTTTCTCCCCTAGTCATTAGAGTCATACCCCAGGTATATTCTCCCCTTGTCACTATAGTCATACCCCAGGTATTTTCTCCCCTTGTCACTATAGTCATACCCAAGGTATTTTCTCCCCTTGTCACTATAGTCATACCCCAGGTATTTTCTCCCCTTGTCATTAGAGTCATACCCCAGGTATTTTCTCCCCTTGTCACTATAGTCATACCCCAGGTATTTTATCCCCTTGTCATTATAGTCATACCCCAGGTATTTTCGCCCCTTGTCATCATAGTCATAGCCAATATTTTCAAAATGATTTCATTTGAAAGTGATGTCATTTGGTAGTGATGTCATTTGACAGTGACATCATTGAAAGTGATGTCATTTCATGGTGACTTCTTTGATAGGACGTCTTCAATAGGCACGTCTTACATACAGACATCTTTAATAGTGACCTCAAATCTATTATTGTCTGAAAAACCATTCACTGCACTAGACAATAATGAAGAGTTAAATCTACTTTCTGTGTGAAGTCATTTTACCAACCTTGAAACAAATCTTATTTCCCTTGTCATACACAAACCCATTCTTTTAGGTCCAGACCTTCTATTATAAAAGAATTTATTTAAATTAAAATGCGCTCAGAGAACGCAGAACAATGCCCTCCTCCTGCATACCCCTGTGGCCAGTGCCGCCTAGTGGCCAGTTTGCCCCGCACCTCAAATTCACAGAATCAGCATCCATTATGTAGAATCAAACCCCAATGTTCTGGAGCATTGAAATGAGGGCCACTCTAAATACTAATGGGGATATCGATTTTAACCTGAAAAGTAGGTCACACTGACCCAATTACATAAATTAACATTTTTGCAGCTTATACCAATTGATAATAAGTAATAATGTTTGATATATGTGTATTCTGCAAAGAATTAACAAAATCGGCATGTCGACCATTTTGAAAAATGGCTGCTGTGGCTTCAAAATTTGGTCAGTATTATCCATCATCGAACTTAGCCTAGCCCCTCATAAAATACACCTGTACACCAACTTGTGTCAAAATAGAAACATTTCTACAGAAGATAGAGCGCTCACGGCCAAAGTTGACCCGATGGTCACTGCGACCTTGACCTTTGACCTTGGTTGGAAAAATTCCATGGAATCTTTTTTTGGGGTCTTTAGTTTTACAAACATTATGTAGAATCAAACCCCAATGTCCTGCAGCATTGAAATGAGGGCCACTCTAAATACTAATGGGGATGTCGATTTTCACCTGAAAAGTAGGTCACACTGACCCAATTACATAAATTAACATTTTTGAAGCTTATACTAATTGATAATAAGTAATAATGTTTGATATCAGTGTATTCTCAAAAGAATTCACAAAATCGGCACGTTGGCCATTTTTCAAAATGACTTCAAAATTTGGTCAGTATCGCCCATCATCGAACTTAGCCTAGCCCCTCATAAAATACACCTGTACACCAACTTGTGTCAAAATTGAAACATTCTTATAGAAGTTAGAGCGCTCACGCCCAAAGTTGACCCGATGGTCAATGCGACCTTGACCTTTCACCTAGGTCACCAAACTTTCATGGAAAATATTTACTTGGACTATATTGTTGTAGGCATATGTAGGATCATCCCTGTGGTCCAGCCACTTTCGAGTGTTGGCCGTTCCAAATATTGTGACGGACGCACGGACACACGGACGGAAAAGTGATTACTATATGCCCTCCCTCGGAGGAGGAGGGCATAATCAAATGATTTGAAGGTCCCAATAAATGACTAACTGATGAGATGGATATCTCCTATTGAGTTGTAGACAGGCGTTGAGAGGCCATTAATATAATACCACCATTCCCCCCAATCATTACGGTAAACCATGTAGAAGATAACGCTACCGCCACTGACAATGAGGATACCTCCGTGTTCCTCTATCTCCTCATATAGCAAATAACAACGTAGGCAGACAACGAAAATCAATGCCAACAGAAGGACTTTATTTGCATACTGACACAAAGCACATAGAGTGGTAATGTAAGCGTTTGATGAAACAACAGTGAGCAGATCCATCTGGTAGCGAGTACAAGTATATGCCACAGCATGGCACAAACCCTGCTTGATTTAAACAGGTCAATATTAACCCACCTTCCCATTATAGTCATACCCCAAGTGGTATCATTGGCCAAGAACAGGTCAATATTAACCAAAGCCATTACCACAGGACAGAGCCATGTTAGCTAAGTTGATATGGGATAGCTATGTTGACAGGGGATAGCTATGTTAGCTATGTTGACAGGAGATAGCTATGTTGACAGGGGATAGCTATGTTGACAGGGGATAGCTATGTTGACAGGGGATAGCTATGTTGACAGGGGATAGCTATGTTGACAGGGGATAGCCATGTTGACAGGGGATAGCTATGTTGACAGGGGATAGCTATGTTGACAGGGGATAGCTATGTTGACAGGGGATAGCTATGTTGACAGGGGATAGCCATGTTAGCTATGTTGACAGGGGATAGCCATGTTAGCTATGTTGACAGGGGATAACCATGTTAGCTATGTTGACAGGGGATTGCCATGTTAGCTATGTTGGCAGGGGATAGCTATGTTAGCTATGTTCAAAGAGGATAGCCATATCAGCATTTCTAATTCTAAATATTCTACTTGTTTTCTTGTCATTAATTAAATATGAAAATAAATCTGTCTGGTATCAGCATTATACAATATATTTGTTATTGTTATTGTTATTATTTCTTATTAAATCAAAGGGTCAAATTTAACATGACTCCTGAAAGTCTGTTCTGTGCGGCAGTAATTTGTCATCACAGTTTTTATGTACCATTTCTATTCATCTCTACCTTGCAATCAATAATGAATAATGAAAATATTTCAAAGAGCAAGTTATTTTCAATGTCAGCAATATTTGTCACTATTATTCTAAGGGATGAAAAAAGTAACTATAGGACAAACTGATGCCCTGAGTTAACGTGACAATATGAAGAGTTCAAAGGAGAGTTAAATAATGTACTGAGATAAACATGAGCCTCTCCTATGATGGAGGTAGACCTGCTATTCTCCCATACCACAGGACAACAAGGCTCTATCATACAAACACTTAGCACACATCAGTCTGGATTGCCACAGAGAGGTAACATTTTATTTCTGCAGTTCACCGTACATAGCACATAGAGTATGGCCAGGTTCCTATACACAAGCAACCACTGGCAAAACAATCTGATGAGAGATAATCATTAATCATGAGAAAGCAATTATTTGGCTGAATTCACTTTAATTAACAAGTCCCAATGTGACAATAGATCATTGTAAAATCATAGTTCAGTGTCGACCTGCTTAATCCAATATTAATTAAGGCAGGATTGTAGTCAATTGCAGTGTTAAAGTTTAAGTTTAAGAACAAAATTGATACAAACAGTTTTTTGATAAAATGTTTTGAAAATCGACCCCTTTTTTCAAGACATTTTTTAATCTTTAAAACATGTTTGTACACAAGCAAAACAAATTGAAAAGTAATTGGGACAGGTTAAATAAAATGCTAAATATTTAGAAAATATCTGAACATCTGCTGCTGAATCCTCCATTTCTCTTGTTACACCCTCAACAATCTTCTTTTATTGTTTATATATAAATATACCCATTACAAACATATATATTCTGGAGACAAAAAAGATTCTACATTTGATTTCAGAAACATACACACTTATTACACCATATCTCTAACTGCAGATAATAATTTAACATTAGTTAAGTTTCTAGTCAGCAAAAGGTGGCAGTACAATAACCGCAACTCCAAAATATGAGAGCAAACCATTCTCTCTCTGACAGAATATTGGTTCTTGTAAAGTTATATTATCTTTTGATTTAGTTATATGTTTATTAAATAAAACTTTCAATGTTACATCATTTCTGATACACACCTGATGTTGACCAGAAATAAGATCCATCATAAATAATATATGGCACGACAAACATCAATTATTATGAATACATATTGGTGGCTGTTCTTTTTCATTGAAAATGTGAATGATAAATTGTGAAATGGTGTTTTTATGACCCTTTCAGTAACAATGGCAATATCAGGTCAACTTTCATGCCTTTCAATCAGTCTGAAAGTAACACTGCCAGCAGTGGTGGGTGAACCCTCCACCTGCCGTCCTCCACTTATATAACCAAGTAAGGCACAGATCTTTTGCTCTTCCAACTTTGCTAGTGGGGCCAGTTTGAAAATGTGAGGAAAAAACAATAAAAATATATGGCAAAACACTAACAGTCAAATGTGGAATTGCGGAAGATTTTACCAAAATAATCATACACATTATCAAACAAATACCTACCAATCACAAAATTAAAAGGTTGAAAAAATGTTACTGAAAGCCAATTGCAAATTTCGATATCTCAGACAGCAATCACTTTTCTGGCTAACAGGCTTGTTACTTTTCTGGTCATACCATATATGGTAGTGAGATGGGGAGAATGGTGCTGTTAGAGTATTTGGGTACCTGGATGTCCAAGCTCTCAGTGTGGTCCACACAATGTGGTCATTCTGGGGGGCAAAAAATAAAGCCAAGCCAATATATGACCTCTCAATTTTTCTTCAGAAATTTTGTTGTAGAAAATGAGTCCTGTAAAATTAAACAAAGAACTCACAGATACGATATAGACTGGATAGCTTGAAATGAGATTACAAACGATCAGAAAATGGACAGAGTTGGACAGCTTGAGATGAGGTTACAAACGGGCATATATATAAAGGGGCAGAGTTGGATAGCTTGAGAGGAGGTTACAAACGGGCATATATATAAAGGGACAGAGTTGGATAGCTTGAGATGAGGTTACAAACGGGCATATATATAAAGGGACAGAGTTGGATAGCTTGAGAGGAGGTTACAAACGGGCATATATATAAAGGGACAGAGTTGGATAGCTTGAGAGGAGGTTACAAACGGGCATATATATAAAGGGACAGAGTTGGATAGCTTGAGAGGAGGTTACAAACGGGCATATATATAAAGGGACAGAGTTGGATAGCTTGAGAGGAGGTTACAAACGGGCATATATATAAAGGGACAGAGTTGGATAGCTTGAGAGGAAGTTATAAACGGGCATATATATAAAGGGACAGAGTTGGATAGCTTGAGAGGAAGTTACAAACGGGCATATATATAAAGGGACAGAGTTGGATAGCTTGAGAGGAAGTTACAAACGGGCATATATATAAAGGGACAGAGTTGGATAGCTTGAGAGGAAGTTACAAACGGGCATATATATAAAGGGGCAGATTTGGATAGCTTGAGAGGAAGTTACAAACGGGCATATATATAAAGGGACAGAGTTGGATAGCTTGAGATGAGGTTACAAACGGGCATATATATAAAGGGACAGAGTTGGATAGCTTGAGATGAGGTTACAAACGGGCATATATATAAAGGGACAGAGTTGGATAGCTTGAGAGGAGGTTACAAACGGGCATATATATAAAGGGACAGTTGGATAGCTTGAGAGGAGGTTACAAACGGGCATATATATAAAGGGACAGAGTTGGATAGCTTGAGAGGAGGTTACAAACGGGCATATATATAAAGGGGCAGAGTTGGATAGCTTGAGAGGAGGTTACAAACGGGCATATATATAAAGGGACAGAGTTGGATAGCTTGAGAGGAGGTTACAAACGGGCATATATATAAAGGGACAGAGTTGGATAGCTTGAGATGAGGTTACAAACGGGCATATATATAAAGGGACAGAGTTGGATAGCTTGAGAGGAGGTTACAAACGGGCATATATATAAAGGGGCAGAGTTGGATAGCTTGAGAGGAGGTTACAAACGGGCATATATATAAAGGGGCAGAGTTGGATAGCTTGAGAGGAGGTTACAAACGGGCATATATATAAAGGGACAGAGTTGGATAGCTTGAGATGAGGTTACAAACGGGCATATATATAAAGGGACAAAGTTGGATAGCTTGAGATGAGGTTACAAACGGGCATATATATAAAGGGACAGAGTTGGATAGCTTGAGATGAGGTTACAAACGGGCATATATATAAAGGGGCAGAGTTGGATAGCTTGAGAGGAGGTTACAAACGGGCATATATATAAAGGGACAGAGTTGGATAGCTTGAGATGAGGTTACAAACGGGCATATATATAAAGGGACAGAGTTGGATAGCTTGAGATGAGGTTACAAACGGGCATATATATAAAGGGGCAGAGTTGGATAGCTTGAGAGGAGGTTACAAACGGGCATATATATAAAGGGACAGAGTTGGATAGCTTGAGATGAGGTTACAAACGGGCATATATATAAAGGGGCAGAGTTGGATAGCTTGAGAGGAAGTTACAAACGGGCATATATATAAAGGGACAGAGTTGGATAGCTTGAGATGAGGTTAGAAACGGGCATATATATAAAGGGGCAGAGTTGGATAGCTTGAGAGGAGGTTACAAACGGGCATATATATAAAGGGACAGAGTTGGATAGCTTGAGATGAGGTTAGAAACGGGCATATATATATAAAGGGACAGAGTTGGATAGCTTGAAATGAGATTACAAACGAGCAGAAAATGGACAGAGTTGGATAGCTTGAGAGGAGGTTACAAACGGGCATATATATAAAGGGACAGAGTTGGATAGCTTGAGAGGAAGTTACAAACGGGCATATATATAAAGGGACAGAGTTGGATAGCTTGAGATGAGGTTAGAAACGGGCATATATATATAAAGGGACAGAGTTGGATAGCTTGAAATGAGATTACAAACGAGCAGAAAATGGACAGAGTTGGATAGCTTGAGAGGAGGTTACAAACGGGCATATATATAAAGGGACAGAGTTGGATAGCTTGAGAGGAAGTTACAAACGGGCATATATATAAAGGGACAGAGTTGGATAGCTTGAGATGAGGTTACAAATGGGCATATATATAAAGGGACAGAGTTGGATAGCTTGAGATGAGGTTACAAACGGGCATATATATAAAGGGGCAGAGTTGGATAGCTTGAGAGGAGGTTACAAACGGGCATATATATAAAGGGGCAGAGTTGGATAGCTTGAGAGGAAGTTACAAACGGACATATATATAAAGGGACAGAGTTGGATAGCTTGAGATGAGGTTACAAACGGGCATATATATAAAGGGACAGAGTTGGATAGCTTGAGATGAGGTTACAAACGGGCATATATATAAAGGGACAGAGTTGGATAGCTTGAGAGGAGGTTACAAACGGGCATATATATAAAGGGGCAGAGTTGGATAGCTTGAGAGGAGGTTACAAACGGGCATATATATAAAGGGGCAGAGTTGGATAGCTTGAGAGGAAGTTACAAACGGGCATATATATAAAGGGGCAGAGTTGGATAGCTTGAGAGGAGGTTACAAACGGGCATATATATAAAGGGACAGTTGGATAGCTTGAGATGAGGTTACAAACGGGCATATATATAAAGGGGCAGAGTTGGATAGCTTGAGATGAGGTTACAAACGGGCATATATATAAAGGGGCAGAGTTGGATAGCTTGAGAGGAGGTTACAAACGGGCATATATATAAAGGGGCAGAGTTGGACAGCTTGAGATGAGGTTACTAACGGGCATATATATAAAGGGGCAGAGTTGGATAGCTTGAGAGGAGGTTACAAACGGGCATATATATAAAGGGACAGAGTTGGATAGCTTGAGAGGAGGTTACTAACGGGCATATATATAAAGGGGCAGAGTTGGATAGCTTGAGAGGAGGTTACAAACGGGCATATATATAAAGGGGCAGAGTTGGACAGCTTGAGATGAGGTTACTAACGGGCATATATATAAAGGGGCAGAGTTGGATAGCTTGAGAGGAGGTTACAAACGGGCATATATATAAAGGGACAGTTGGATAGCTTGAGATGAGGTTACAAACGGGCATATATATAAAGGGGCAGAGTTGGATAGCTTGAGAGGAGGTTACAAACGGGCATATATATAAAGGGACAGAGTTGGATAGCTTGAGATGAGGTTACAAACGGGCATATATATAAAGGGGCAGAGTTGGATAGCTTGAGAGGAGGTTACAAACGGGCATATATATAAAGGGGCAGAGTTGGATAGCTTGAGAGGAGGTTACAAACGGGCATATATATAAAGGGACAGAGTTGGATAGCTTGAGAGGAGGTTACAAACGGGCATATATATAAAGGGGCAGAGTTGGATAGCTTGAGAGGAGGTTACAAACGGGCATATATATAAAGGGGCAGAGTTGGATAGCTTGAGAGGAGGTTACAAACGGGCATATATATAAAGGGACAGAGTTGGATAGCTTGAGAGGAAGTTACAAACGGGCATATATATAAAGGGACAGAGTTGGATAGCTTGAGAGGAAGTTACAAACGGGCATATATGAAGGGGCAGAGTTGGATAGCTTGAAAGGAAGTTACAAACGGGCATATATATAAAGGGACAGAGTTGGATAGCTTGAGAGGAGGTTACAAACGGGCATATATGAAGGGGCAGAGTTGGATAGCTTGAAAGGAAGTTACAAACGGGCATATATATAAAGGGACAGAGTTGGATAGCTTGAGAGGAAGTTACAAATGGGCATATATATAAAGGGGCAGAGTTGGATAGCTTGAGAGGAGGTTACAAACGGGCATATATATAAAGGGACAGTTGGATAGCTTGAGATGAGGTTACAAACAGGCATATATATAAAGGGACAGAGTTGGATAGCTTGAGAGGAAGTTACAAACGGGCATATATATAAAGGGACAGAGTTGGATAGCTTGAGAGGAAGTTACAAACGGGCATATATATAAAGGGACAGAGTTGGATAGCTTGAGATGAGGTTACAAACGGGCATATATATAAAGGGGCAGAGTTGGATAGCTTGAGAGGAAGTTACAAACGGGCATATATATAAAGGGACAGAGTTGGATAGCTTGAGATGAGGTTACAAACGGGCATATATATAAAGGGACAGAGTTGGATAGCTTGAGATGAGGTTACAAACGGGCATATATATAAAGGGGCAGAGCTATAGATACAACACAGATGGAGGAGAATGATGATGACCTTGATCAAATCTGATTTGGACCACACTGACAACCTTGTTTCATAATTGTGCATCACACATACAACATATGGTGCCTATTTACAGACAGGTGTGAGTGTATTCATTCACGGTAAGATTTCATCTTACACTCTACAATGTGATCTTACTGAACCATTCCTATCATTTCACAATTTGAAATAAAGTTGATAACTCTACTGTGTAAATGTTTAACTTTGAAGCTTAAAGCTGAAATAAGCAGACCTGAGGAAAGTAAAGTGTACCAGTTTCTGTTCCAATATAACCTATCACATATACCCCTCATGAGGTAATATATCAGCTAAATTCTAATGATCAATATTACTAATGTTCTATACTTCACAAATCAACTATTTTCATTGCATGTTAGGACCTTAAGAGAGATTTTGATGCAATATTTGACCAACTTTCGGCCATATTGGTTTCAGTGCTTTCACAGCTTGGCTCCAGCTATCACAAATGATTTTCCTTGTAACACAGTAGGTGTGAATGCTTTATCCTCCACGCCCTATTCAGCTTTTAAATCCCTTACAACTGTTCCTTACTCTAGTGTTTACCTTCAAAAGCAGGTATATTCACTTGTGGAAAAACACACTTCATGTTCACATGTAAAATAATTTAAAAACAAAAATAGTGCTATAAAGATTATTGAAATAGTTCAATCAGTTTCACAGCACACAAACCACCATCATAATAATTTGTGTACTTGTGTTTATTGTCTGTGGAATATATTTCTGTTTGTGAGAAAGAGATAAAATTATGTTTTTAACAAATCTACTCTCGCAAACATTTAACATATAATTGTTAATCACTAATAAAATTCCCATAAGAAGCCCTGAATCATTCAAAAGTTTCAGTTCTGCGTTCCCCACAGCGTTTAACCAGGAGCTGAAACTTTTGGAACTCCTTCAACTAACAATATCTGCAGGTTTTCATTGTTTTTGTTAAGCTTTGTACATCACATCACCTACAATTTTACCTTCCATCTTACATGAAACAGCAGATAATTATTATATTTCTCTGCTGCAAAAGAAATTCTCTCCATTTTTTCTTTGAAGTCCATAAATCAGGCATGTTTGCAATGAGATGCACTTAAATCAGCATTCAAACAATGGGAAATGCACTTAAATCATCATTCAAATAATGGGAAATACACTTAAATCAGCATTCAAACAATGGGAAATGCACTTAAATCAGCATTCAAACAATGGGAAATGCACTTAAATCAGCATTCAAACAATGGGAAAAACACTTTCCTCGGTAATGTAAACAATTTCAAATAAACGTAAATCAGGATGGTGAATTTGCAAATTTATAAAGGGAGTTAACACATAAATTAAAGCATAAATTGGCTAAATATTGGCCGAAGCTAAGCTGAGGGCCATCAAGCCATGAAGGGCAGCACAATCGGACAGTACTCCCAAAACAACATCACCGTCCCAAATATACATGGGATAAGTGATTTAGATTATATCTTAATGCTCACCAAAGATATAGATAATATTTCAATTGCATTAAACATATTGCACATCTTGGTATTTACACTAACAGAGACATTCATAACAGTTCAATATATAAGTAATCCAAACCCACTACTTTAATACTCTATCCATTATTACCCTAAATACAAAGACGCCATTGTATCAGATTTCCAATCAACGCCAGCGAATGTCTGCTTACAATTTATTGATCAGGTGGAATAATGTTGGATCTTGTTTTCTACCCATATCCAGAAGCAGATGTGTCAATGCAGACATTCACCGCTGCCTTAATTAGCAGACTAAAACAACAAGCCTCACTCATACATACATGTACCCGTAATATCGGAGGAAAGTGATATTACATCTACATCAATATTCAGTGTATTGTCTATATACAAAACAGTAATGAATGCAAGATCATGTGTTTGATCAACATTGAGCAGAGCTTTTCAAGGTCTCTCTGAACTATTTACATAAAATATATGCACTTATATATCATGTACATTTTTATGATCGTAAGTATTATCTATGGACACCTCGTAATACTAATTGCTATTTACATAACAAAAATACTATCTTGACACTAATTAGTTCACAGGGACGAGATTACGGAAAATCTCCCAAAGTTTGATCTATCCCTTAATGACTTCTAAGTACAAGGATTTGGCATGATTTGGGTATAGATAGTATTATTCTGTACTCAGTAATATATCCTGACCGGGATAATGCGAGGCCTCAGAGATCCACTATACTTGCTGAGGGGGTGCTTCATCCCCAGCGTTCCCGTTCACCGGTTGCATTTTGATACAATTCTGTTCATTGGTTGGAGTGCGTGACTCGGTGACAGCAAAAGTTGTCATGTCAGCGTCACTTTGAATCGGCGGCTGAAGACATGGGAAGTACGTCTCACAATGCATGAAAGTTAAACATTCTCGCAGGCAAATAACACATGCCCGGCGAACCTCGGTGCTCATAGCACCATATACTAGAGGGTTAGAACAAGTTCCTATGCCATAGAATACCGTCACAATCACATAAACGTCTCCGTCAAATATATTGTGTCTGTCCATGTTGCGCACCACGGCATAAGGAACAAAACCAATCAGGATCATGAGGAAAATGACCCCAAACATTTTGGTGATTTGGATTTCCCTCTGCATGATAAAGTTAGAATTAGAGGACACCCTGTGGCCGATATGGCAAACATATCCAAACACCAAGGCATAGCAGATAAGCACTATAATAATAGGAGCTAAGATCTGCACTATAGTCACAGAAACTATTCGCTTTTTCTGGTTGGGAAGAAGTATGCATCGTAGCAGCTTTGGAACATAACCAGACGTTTCCAAGCTAAATCCGGGAATGGTGCATGCGACGGGGATGATCCGCGTGGCGAAGAGGACAAAGATCACATAGGCCTTTTTCTTCATGCGCTTGTATGTGGTGTTGTGCACGACCACAATGTAGCGGTGGATTGCAATGAATGCTGAGTGCCATAACGAGCAGCCGGCAAAGGCGACGGTGAACTCGGGGTTAAGTTTGCAAGTTATCATTCCCCCGGTCCACTGCTGCCAGATGTAGGAGTCAATGATGAGGATGACGATGAGGCACAGCACTAACAAGTCATTAAGACACAGACTGACGATGAACACGTTGATCACATTCCAACATTTGCGCTGAGTGAGGATTGCGGCGGGAATCCATAGGTTACCTATAAGCCCCTCTATGAAGAACATGAACATGACGACGGCACCGACAGACGTTCCTAGACGCGTCGGACCTTCCACTGCATCTCGGGAACTTGTCCCTGGTCCTGATAAACCTTCAGTCAAATTGTTCACGATGATATAACTGATGTTTACAGCCTCTTTCTGACTTACTAAATCCATTTTGTGCAGATTTAACCAAAAGGATCCTGTAGGTTTTAGATATAAAGCTCTCCTTTGATTTGTGAGACTTTTCTATGAAGTTAAGCTTTGGTGTTTGCTTCTGGCAGGTAATTGTCCGTGTGTCCTGTACTAATGAGTGCTTTATTCTTTTAAAGCTTTAAGAACGAGTCCCTTGCTGAGCGCTGAATGAGAGCTGATGGCATCGCAGCCCCTCACTAAAAGGCTCCTCAGAAGCTCAAAGACTTCTCCTCCGACACACCTCTTAAACAGTTACCGTGTCACCAAGCATTTACCTTCAAGTTTCTGATAAACAATCTCCATCCTGCTAATATTCCTGCTGCTTTATCCAATATTCCCTCTTAGGAAACACTCAAACGCTTTTATCTACACCAACCGGAGCACTAAAGTAGTATTTTCAAAGATGACGATAATTTACAAGTCAACCAAAGTGTTCGCTAAAAATTATCATGCATAAGTGAAGTCATTTTTCCCAGAATACTCATTTTTATGGTTTCTGTGGTACATTGGTGATCCCTACAAAAACTGAGCGAGGCTGGAGTGGAGGAAAGTTTATGTGAGAGGGGTGGTGTGAGGCAGCATGGGAGGCCGGCACTGGTTGGCTAACGGCTGTCTCCACCGCACACACACCAACTGTTGCTCACGTCAAATCCCTGCCACACACCAATACAGCCACGCTACTCTCCACCGATAACCTGCAGTCACATAATCCTGTAAACAAATTGTCTGCTTCATTCTAGGGTGACAATTATTCCCCCACTTTATCTGTAATAGTGTAGGTCATTTCTCTAGCTATGTATTATCTGCTCTTTCTACATTAACTATAGGTGCTTTCTCTTCATTAACGATGCATTATTGTTGGCCCCAAGTATATATTCTCTAAATTGACTATGCATCATTAAAGAACCTTTTTCTACATTAACAATGCATTATTGTTGGTCCTAAATATATATTCTCTTCTTTAACCATGTATTATAGGTCCTTTCTATACATTAACCATTGCTTTTTAACTTCATAACACTCCAGATATTATTTCAAAATATAAGTTCTACATATGTAACAACAGATGTCTCCCTTTGCAAAAAAGTATGAGGTTAATAAAATGAAGACTTCTTTCCTAGATCTAAATATATCATTCCAAGGTCTTGTTACATTCTACCTTCATACAGTCACTCTCACAGATTACTGATTTCCATAAAAATCAGATATTCATTGAAGTTCTCATCAACTGAATGTTATAAGTCCTTTAACATCACAGATAACATTTAGTTGATGAGTATTTTACTGGATCAGTCCTTTAACATCATAGTTAACATTTAGTTGATGAGTATTTTACTGGATCAGTCCTTTAACATCACAGATAACATTTAGCTGACGAGTATTTACTGGACCAGTCCTTCTAATTTGCTCATTGATCCATACAGGCTGTCATTATTAAAGAATGGGATTTATGTGTCTGTCATAGAATGGCCTGATATTTGGTCAACAGCAGCAAATGGGAAACCAATGTTTACTGTAGAAGTGGCGAGTGATCTTTCATGAGCAATTGGTCAAGTTAAATATCGTCGTCAAAACTGAAAACATGTTTTTCAATTGTGATTGTCATTGGTTAACCTTACACTCATCAAGGCCCTTTGATCTCAGGCTGGTGTTTTTATGTGTGCGACATTCTGAATGTCAAGCTAAGGTTGTGAGGTACCACCAGGGTGCTACTGTTTGTGCAACCATAGAGTCTGCAGACAGGTAAGATTAACCTTTACCTGCTTCCTCCGCCGAGCAAGTATACTCGCAATCTTGCAATGGAATCTTCCCTCTGAGAATGGGAATCTCTAAGCATATCAGGATAAGGAATTGATGATCCTGAGATGTTTGACTTCATCATGTTGTATGTATATATTCATAATGATACCTGTGCATACAAGGTCTGCAAGATATGGAGAAAACTTCTCAAAACAAATTCTGTAAAGCCAGAAAAACAAGAAACTGGAAAATAAATATCAAGAAATGCAAAAGGACACATATCTATTTATTCCAATCTCCAAACAGCATTATGATTGCTTAGTACAGGTCCCCTGCCTGCAGAATGTGACCATAGACTGTGTATAGTACACAGGCTCAGCATGTGACCTGTCAAAACCACCTCATAGATGTCATGTCAGCCTCCACCAGGTGTCAGAGGTGTTTTTGCATTTTCCTCATTAATTATTACACAATCTTCATTATTTGATCAAAAACCACATACCGTTTGTCTAATAATAAAAACCTAATTGCTGTCAAATGAAAGCTCATTTGAACCAAACTTTTTTATTTCAGAGCTCCAAATAACAAGAATTATTGATCATGATGTCATTTCATATTCTAAACATAGGCATCAGAGATGCATCAACCCTCAGCCCTGGTAACTCATTGCACAACATTCGCTCCACACAATATTTGTGAACAAAACGTCACTGCACCAAGGCAAATTGATGCAGGGGTAAAAAAAACCCATAAAATCTACTTCCTTTGATAGCTTAGGTGTGTCAAGTATCATGAAACTGTTATCATTTACTCTAGAATTATTGAGATGGGCAGGTGACCTTGAAAAGCAGGTTAAGGTCACCGTCCATCAAACTCATGTGAAGACTTCCAAGATGCTTATGTGTGTCAATTTTCATGAAGCTGCCATTATTTGTTCTTAAGTTATTGCAATGACGTGGATTTGACATGATTGTCCCTGTGACCTTGAAAAGTAGGTAAAGGTCATGTTCCATCAAGAGAAGTCTGAGGTCTTCACCAGATGCTTATGTGTGTCAAGTCTCATAAAGCTGCCAACATTCGTTCTCGAGTTATGGCAATGATAGGGATTTCACATAATTGTAACTGTGACCTTGAAAAGTAGGTGAAGGTCATGTTCCATACAAAAATGTCTGAGGTTTTCATCAGATGCTTATGTGTGTCAAGTTTCATGAAGCTGCCATCATTTGTTCTCGAGTTATCGCGATGACAAGATGATTTCACATAATTGTCCCTGTGACCTTGAAAAGTAGGTGAAGGTCATGGTCCACCATGAGAAGTCTGAGGTCTTCACCAGATGCTTGTGTGTGTCAAATCTCATAAAGCTGCCATCATTCGTTCTTGAGTTATTGCGATTCTTGGGATTTCACATATTTGTCCCTGTGACCTTGAAAAATAGGTCAAGGTCGCCGTCCACTGAACTAGTCTGAGGTTTTCAACAGATGCTCATGCGTGTCAAGTTTCATGAAGCTGCCATCATTTGTTCTTGAGTTATCACGATGACAAGGATGATTTCACATTATTGTCCCTGTGACCTTGAAAAGTAGGTGAAGGTTATGTTTCATAGAAACAATTCTGAGGTCTTCACCAGATGCTTATGGGTGTCAAATCTCATAAAGCTGCCATCATTTGTTCTTGAGTTATGCGATTCTTGGGATTTCACATAATTGTCCCTGTGACCTTGAAAAATAGGTCAAGGTCACCGTCCATCGAACTCGTCCGAGGTTTTCACCAGATGCTTATATGTGTCAAGTTTCACGAAGCTGCCATCATTTGTTCTCGAGTTATCGCGATGACAAGATGATTTCACATAATTGTCCCTGTGACCTTGAAAAATAGGTCAAGGTCGCCGTCCACTGAACTAGTCTGAGGTTTTCAACAGATGCTCATGCGTGTCAAGTTTCATGAAGCTGCCATCATTTGTTCTTGAATTATCACGATGACAAGGATGATTTCACATTATTGTCCCTGTGACCTTGAAAAGTAGGTGAAGGTCATGTTTCATAGGAAAAATTCTGAGGGCTTCACCAGATGCTTATGTGTGTCAAATCTCATAAAGCTGCCATCATTCGTTCTTGAGTTATTGTGATTCTTGGGATTTCACATAATTATCCCTGTGACCTTGAAAAATAGGTCAAGGTCGCCGTCCATCGAACTCGTCCGAGGTTTTCACCAGATGCATATGTGTGTCAAGTTTCATGAAGCTGCCATCATTTGTTCTTGAGTTATCGCGATGACAAGGATGTTCGCTACAGACATACATACAGACAGACATACAGACATACATACATACATACATACCCACGCCAGGAGTACTGCAATACCCTCAGCCTGATTACATCAGGGGCTGAGGGTAACAATACCCTCAGCCTGATTACATCAGGGGCTGAGGGTAAAAATCATGAGACAAAATTGGGATCAAGTATCAAAAAGAACAGCCTGGGAAATAAGCACAGACTCTCGTGGCACCTTGAAGTGCACTGTGGGGCTGGGGAACATTGTGGGATAGAAATAGTCCACAACCAATCACAGGCCAATTAAAGTAATCATGATATATCTGGTGCGATAATCTCCATCCAACTAGATCTGATTAGAGTGAACTATATATGGTGCCAGATTTACCCGGATCCAGTTCATCAACAATAACAACCATCTTCTTTATATTTACCACAAGGACCTAGGAATATTAATTTAGTTGTCATAACTGAATAACAGCAACTTCGGTTTCATCGGTTCAAAATTTAAAAAGAATAACTAGGATATGAACCTGCAGCAGGAAGTAAAATTGTGGTGTGACAAGACAGGAGCAATACTAATTACTAGGTTTTACCTGTGTTGAGGCACACTATGAGACACAGAGACACTGGGTTTCTCCAGCAACCAGGCGCACACTGATGCCTTGCTTCTCAACACTGCTCACTTACCTGAAAAACATAAAATATACATTCACATGAAAATATTCATACAGTGTGAAGCCTGATTAACACCACTACAAGAGACTTGCAGCTTATATGATAATACAAGAAATACAGCCACATCTTTAGCCTCAAACAGGGTATTAATTCATTCCTACAAAGAGTAAAATGAAATTGTTATTCAATTGGCATCTCATTTTCTGCAACAATTATTTTATTCATGAAATAGAAGATATCTTTTGCATACATATATGGTAATTGTAACCTCACATATAGATAAGCCAAGAAGATGGCATTTCATAAATAATCAAAAGCATTCTGTGGCCTTTACATTTTTATTAATTTTCTCTCTGGTTTCAGCAACTGGAGTGGTACTGTGGTGGTAATGAGAAGGTTGTGTCTCAGCACTGATGCCTGTATCGGCTGGATGAGACGACACACAGATACATCCCATAATAATAATAATAAAATTCATATAGCACTTATGAGGAGAGGGTGTCTGTTCATATCACTTATCAAACTAGGGTCTCCAGAAAAAGGTGTTTTTTAGCAATTTATTAATCTTTTTTTACAAATATTTGTCTGCACTGAGACACTGGTTCTAATCCCATGAGTGAGATCTTTCCACAGCTCGGTGGCAATGCTTGAGGAGGCCCCGTCTCCTATATTTTGTTTTCATTTGTGTTCAAGGAAGCACAGGGTCCAATCTACTATTAGTTTTACATAAGTAGATCATGTAAGTAGATGAAAAGTATTGTGAAATTGATCCTGGCATAAAATGGAAGCCGATGTAATTTCTTTAATTTATATATAATGAAATTTCCTGATCTTTCCCATGTGTGGCAGACTTCTGCAAAATGCACAAACAAAAAATGATGCCAAGGTCTGTCACAGACTCGTAGGACTTTGTGTCAGTATTCCCTATTTTCACTGAGCTAATGTCCTGTCTCACAGTCAGCCATACCTCTTCTTACCACAAATTAACACCTTAATGTAATTTGTGCACAATTCTCAG
Source organism: Amphiduros pacificus (assembly GCA_949316495.1). Taxonomy (NCBI): domain Eukaryota; kingdom Metazoa; phylum Annelida; class Polychaeta; order Phyllodocida; family Hesionidae; genus Amphiduros; species Amphiduros pacificus. Next base: position 8,004,555 of record OX439005.1, on the reverse strand, counting down.
CCAAGATGTGTCTCTTCCCTGTCGACTCATCGGATCCATAGAAATGTACGTTTGAGTTTTATCTTTGAAGATATAGCTGCTCTGTCCACACCATGCAATGATATCAGTAAGGGACATGTAGACGGTAAATAGGATGGGCCCTCAGACTGATCCCTGTGTGACCTCATACTTGGCGAGTTTCACAGAGGACCTGTGTGTACAAACTTTTACATGCAGCTTCCTGTCCATTAGGTATAACTTTGTCCAATTTAGGCAATGACCAGATACTTAACACCTGGTCTCAAATATAGAAAGCAGTATCAGATGATCAAGAGGTAAAGTAGCAGTAGTATTACTGATTTCCTCTTGTTTGAGTGGATGTCATCTGTCTGAGCAGGGCAAATATATACTAATATCCATGCAGAGCTGGTACAGTGTTAAGAGCATGCAGAGATTGGCATTGCTCATAGTGAATATACACAAACCTACACTGATACTACTGCATACCTGGTCCAGTCTAAAGTGCACAAGACATGGGCCTAATGCACTGTCAATCATGGGATTTGCCACATATATGTTTAGCCTTTTTTACTACTTATTTCTTTTTGTTTATTTCATTTTCTATAAGTAATAATGACATCACCTTTGTCATCAATTAAGCAGCACAGACAATATTCCTGATATACTCAAGCAATAATATCAGATATGCATTAAGGCAAAGTTTTCATCTGCTGCCAGGGGTCTCTCTGGGTGTAGGTTACATATTGCCATTGCCTGGAACTAAGACCTCTCAGTTAAAACATGAACACATCAAATCAATGCATCAGACTACAATATGATATTATATTGCCTAGTCAAAGTGATTCTCAAAGGACCGTTGGAGCATAATCAAACAACATCAAACATTTGTTGCACTAAGCAGTGATGGCAGAGATATCAACAAAATGTACCCGCAAAGTGTTATAAAGGATAACATTATACTTTATACTGGTACAGCTGTGTGGTGATTCAGCCTCCTGCAGCCTGTACATGTGAAGTAGCACTTCAAAATTCTCTAAACTTCCGCGCAGGCATGGCTAGCATCATTAATGAAACCTGCATTGTGTCCACCAATTATGGGAGTATCTCATGGCAAGATGCACTGATAAACAAACCTCCAGGCATCTGACTGACATACCACCAGGCGTCTGATAAACAAACCTCCAGACATCTGACTGACATACCACCAGGCATCTGATAAACAAACCTCCAGGCATCTGACTGACATACCACCAGGCGTCTGATAAACAAACCTCCAGACATCTGACTGACCTACCACTGGGCGTCTGACAAACAAACCTCCAGGCATCTGACTGACCTACCACTGGGCGTCTGACAAATAAACCTCCTGGCATCTGACTGACCTACCACTGGGCGTCTGACAAACAAACCTCCAGGCATCTGACTGACCTACCACTGGGCGTCTGATAAACAAACCTCTAGGCATCTGACTGACCTACCACTGGGCGTCTGACAAATAAACCTCCTGGCATCTGACTGACCTACCACTGGGCGTCTGACAAACAAACCTCCAGACATCTGACTGACTTACCACCAGGCGTCTGACAAACAAACCTCCAGGCATCTGACTGACCTACCACTGGGCGTCTGACAAACAAACCTCCAGACATCTGACTGACCTACCACCAGGCGTCTGACAAACAAACCTCCAGACATCTGACTGACCTACCACCAGGCGTCTGACAAACAAACCTCCAGGCATCTGACTGACCTACCACTGGGCGTCTGACAAACAAACCTCCAGGCATCTGACTGACCTACCACTGGGCGTCTGACAAACAAACCTCCAGGGATCTGACTGACCTACCACTGGGCGTCTGACAAATAAACCTCCAGGCATCTGACTGACCTACCACTGGGCGTCTGACAAACATACCTCCAGACATCTGACTAACTTACCTCAAGGCATCTGACTAACTTACCATCAGGCATCTGACTGACATACCATCAGGCATCTGACTGACATACCACCAGGCATCTGACTGACATACCATCAGGCATCTGACTGACATACCACCAGGCATCTGACTGACATACCATCAGGCATCTGACTGATATACCACCAGGCATCTGACTGATATACCATCAGGCATCTGACTGACATACCACCAGGCATCTGACTGACATACCATCAGGCATCTGACTGACATACCACCAGGCATCTGACCACATAGCAAGCATACCACCAAGCATCTGACAATGGGCTGCCTTATGATGGAATAAGATAGATATGATGCTATTTGTAATGTCATGTGCTTGATTTTGTTTGAGGTTTTATATCACTTTCAAAATTAAAATGCGCTCAGAGAGCGCAGAACAATGCCCTCCTCCTGCATACCCCTGTGGCCAGTGCCGCCTAGTGGCCAGTTTGCCTCGCACCTCAAATTCACAGAATCAGCATCCATTATGTAGAATCAAACCCCAATGTTCTGGAGCATTGAAATGAGGGCCACTCTAAATACTAATGAGGATGTCGATTTTCACCTGAAAAGTAGGTCACACTGACCCAATTACATAAATTAACATTTTTGCAGCTTATACCAATTGATAATAAGTAATAATGTTTGATATATGTGTATTCTGCAAAGAATTAACAAAATCTGCATGTCGGCCATTTTGAAAAATGGCTGCTGTGGCTTCAAAATTTGGTCAGTATTATCCATCATCGAACTTAGCCTAGCCCCTCATAAAATACACCTGTACACCAACTTGTGTCAAAATTGAAACATTTTTATAGAAGTTACAGCGCTCACACCCAAAGCTGACCCGATGGTCACTGCGACCTTTGACCTAGGTCACCAAACTTTCATGGAAAATATTTACTTGGACTATATTGTTGTAGGCATATGTAGGATCATCCCTGTGGTCCAGCCACTTTCAAGTGTTGGCCATTCCAAACATTGTGACGGACGCACGGACACACGGATGGAAAAGTGATTACTATATGCCCTCCCTCGGAGGAGGAGGGCATAATTATTTCAGTAATTTCATTTTTGTAAACCTATTTGTATCAGATATAGTTCTGCCTCAATGAATTGTCATGTGGCAGGTCCTTGGCATGGCAACCCATCCAATCACAGATTCATAGGGACAACAGGTTAACCATGCAGGCACTGATCTCAGCTCATATGAGAAATTGGGCCTGAGTTTACTATACTCCTACACTTTCCTTACAACGTTACTAGCAGAGCGAGTTTATGTAATGGTGTCGTCAAATATGTTATTATGACAATTTTGGAATATTTTAATACATGTCTTTCATAATATGTTAATATGTCAATTTTAGAATGTTTTAATACATGTTTCTTTTCTGATATGACCAGAAAAATGTAGGAGGATAGTATACCTGTTCCAGAAATTGTGACATGAATGGGTAACAGATAACTAAAATGTAATAAACATTTGGGTGATAATGTATGTCCATTTCCAATAACAAAGAAATATCTCATGTTAAGAGGAGGTTAGAGCTGTTTAACCGAGGAGACTTGGAGCAGCCACCGGTGACCACACCTAGCCATGAGGGCATGAGGGTATGAGCGAGTTCTCAAGGTGTCACCTCCAGGTTCCCGCCTTTCTACCCTGAGGGTCTGGTCAGTTTGGTTCTATTCTTCATGCCCCCTTCCCGCCCATCTGCTCGGTCACTTATATTAGGGGCTTGCTATGATGATACCAACATTAGTGGGCATATAGAACATTTAACAGTAAATAATTATATGTGCGGGGTTAGTTATTGGGTGAATTAGTAATTGGTATAAGATTATGTATTCTAGTAATTATTAGTTTTAAGTGTGTTTTCAAGTGTGTTTTGTACTCGCTTTATTAAATAAAGCTCTACCTCCACTTAAGGCAAGCGTTTGGTCTTCCTCTAACCTATTGACAAAAATGGTTTCTATATTTCTCTTTTTAAGCTTATGAGTGACATTTTCAGGTCTGATGCAAACATCCCACGATGAATATCAGTACCAGTGTTACTGACTGGAGTGCCACCTGGTGACAGAGGTTGGTAGGGGTTCCTTGGTGCGTGTGGTTGGCGTGATGCGGTGGACGGACGATGTGGACAGAGGCAGGCCTCCCATCTGGTTAACTACCCACATTATACACAGGGTACTAACATCTGAGGAGTGCCTTGCATGTCGCATATCCTCACCGCTCATTATAAACAAATATCATTACTCTCCACTCCCTCCCACCCACACCTCATGCCAAGCTTCACACACGTATCACAATATTAAAAGGAAGTTCCTTGTGAACCAAGTATAAATTCAAACATAAAAGTCTTCTGCAAGTGAAAGTCCAAACACATGTTTTAATGGTGGGAATGCAATTCATGGCCAGCGGGGATAAGCAAGCAAAAGTGTGTGATCTGAATTTCTGACTTGTAAAACACTTCATGTCAGTTTTGGGGATATGCATTGACTGTTGTTAAATGAATCAAAACATTTTGATATGAATGGTAAAATTCACATCATTCTTCATATTTGGCTCAAGACCATGAGAAGACTTAGATACAGTTAGATACAGTTGAAAAGATAATCATTCAATAAAAATGAGATACAGGACATCAATAGAAGTATTTTGCTTTAATATAATTGACGATTTACGTTAAAATAAAATATAATGGTCTGGCATTTTACACAAGTTAAAATGACCCAGTGACAAAATATTCCAGTTCAGTATCACTGAAAATGGTCAAGCTGAATATGACACTGAAACTGAACAAGCTGAATATCATATAAAATGGTCATACTGAATATCACACAAAATAGTCAAGCTGAATATCATACAAAATGGTCAAGCTGAATATCACACAAAATGGTCAAGCTGAATATCATACAAAATGGTCAAATTGAACATCACACAAAATGGTCAAGCTGAATGTCATACAAAATGGTCAAGTTGAATATCATACAAAATGGTCAACCTGAATATCACACAAAATAGTCAACCTGAATATCATACAAAATGGTCAAGCTGAATATCACACAAAATGGTCGAACTGAATATCATACAAAATGGTCAAGCTGAATATCATACAAAATGGTCAAGCTGAATATCAGACAAACTGGCAAAGCTTATAAAAACCTTTCACAAACACTTGTTCTAAATCTAACTGACATGAAAATTTTTGTTAAAAAAACATTTTGTTAGTCTAGTCATATGAAGATAAGAGCTATATTTAGCATAAGATGTCATGTTTTGAGGCTGATGAGCGCTCCATAGGGGTGCAGGCTTTGTGGCGACGTGAAATTCCCAATATATCACCATTATAAGATTACACCAACGATTCAGAGTGACAACCATGTTATTTACAATGACGTCCAAACCCAAAATGGCAACATGTTCCAACTGGTGTTGAAAATTAGGAGCTTACGCTTGAGACAGTTAACAAATAAGCTAGGCACAACAAATCACAAAAGGAACATATATATTTCCTTTGTTCCTTTAAATCTTATTTGTCTGCAGGTTCACAATTATTCATTGGTCATTGTCTGAGTGCAAGAGTTACTAATGTTTGAAGCTTTGTGGTTGCAGCCTGCCATATTGGGTGCATGTGCCTGTTAACAAGGTAAATGTAGGATGGCATGTGCACGCCATATGCTGCCTGCCTTGCATAAATGATGCTCTGCCATCGCCCCCACACACCATACATCTCACACACCACACATCTCACACACCACACATCTCACACACCACACACGCTCCATCTCAGGAGCGGCCATTCTTTATGTCTCAGGGAAGGAGGTCTTTAAACCTGACCTTCTCAATCAAACTATTGTAAATGTTGTTCGCTGTTGGGGAAAAATGACAGCTTATCTTGAGCCAGTCAATTCATATTCTGTGATAAAAATATTGAATTCTATTTCACAAAGTTTCTCTTTGTTTCTTCTATATTTTTTCTCAAGGAATTGGCTGTTTGTACCTTGATAAAAACAATGAACTCTCCCTCTGTGATAAATAAATATGCATCATATATTCCCTTTGCGTTTGCCTTTTATGGTTCAGAGAAATGGATTTATTGCAAAACAGTGCAATATCTGAATGGCTATTGACTGGGCTGTTTTGATTAATGTCCAGGCACAAAGGCATTGAATAAGAGATAATAAGCTGCTTCCTCCTTCTATTGAGAACAAGGACCTATGAAACAAATAACAAAGGTCATCTTCCTGTCTAGAATAACATCCTGACCTTACCAAGGAATAACTTAACAAGTTTAGACACATATTGATAATGGAATAAAGATTCATGCAGAAAGTATAACAGTTGGATAGGTCTTTTGGACCATGACCTTGTCACAAATGTGCCCTTGTCAGATACGTGCACTTGTCCAAGCAGTGACCTTGACATGTCATGTCTTCGGGTCGTGGTAGGTCATCTGGCTCACCTGCATGGGGGCGCTACGTTGACCTTGGTCTCTTGTGAGATTAGACAGGTGATGCTTGTAACATTCCTCACCTGCTCACTCTCTGATATAAGACTGAAGATACATCGACTCACAGATAAATATCTTTAGAAATGCACAAATACAAACTCCATTGAGGCATTCTAATTTGATGTAAACTGCATTGCTTAATGGCTTTAAAAGATATCTATTCTGTCAGTGACTTTAAACTTTATTTCATCAAAGCCATACTTTGCAAAGTAAACAATACAAATTGAAAACAAATTAAACCAAAATAAGGTTGATACTTTGTATTGTTGAGAGTCTAGTGAATACAAAGAGAGGTGAGCAGATTAAGTAGGACTGAGAGGATAACATCTGCACCACACTCATATTACCCATCTCAGTCTCGCAGGAAAAAAGCCTGGATACCATCATTCTCATAATGTATATACTGAGCAGGTCTTATAATGGTTTTTTTAATATGTCTTTGATAGACATAATCTGTTTTCGTATTGATATATTCTGGCATGAGTTCAGTGCTAAAATCTCACTTGTTTTAGATCTGTTACAGCTTTCCCCTTTCTTGCACCTTAAACTTAAATATTGTTGCAACAATGAAGCAGCCATATTCACAAATCTGTTTACATCCCAACCAGTGCAAACAATGATAAAGGTGTGGTATTTATTTTATTATGCACAAATGAAATTCTAAATAGGCCAAACTCATTAATCTTAAAATATAGCATAGCTGGGTACAACTCTTCTGTTATAAGATCATTTAGACAATTATGATACCATTTAGATCTATAAGGTACTATATGGATCTGTAATGATACATTTAAGATATATAAGGTACCAGTTGGACCTGTAATGATACCATTTAGATCTATAAGGTACCATTTGGACCTGTAATGATACCATTTAGATCTATTGGACCTGTAATGATACTTTTATTCAGCATTGAGGATGCCACCACAAATATCTGACTGTCCTTGATCAACAAAGGTATGAGGGCATTGAGAAGGTCAGTCCCACACATCACATGCTGTGGCAGGCCATCTCCAAAAGGATCTGAAGTAAACCTCCAGAGTCTCACCATCACATCATGCCAAGAGCCACACCCTGCAGAGTTAGGTGATCCTATGCATCTCAGACACTTTAATGTAGCCACACCCTGCAGAGTTAGGGTCGTCCCATGCATCTCAGACACCTTAATGGAGCCACACCCTGCAGAGTTAGGTGGTCCCCTGCACCCCAGACACTTTAATGTAGCCACACCCTGCAGAGTTAGGGTCGTCCCATGCATCTCAGACACCTTAATGGAGCCACACCCTGCAGAGTTAGGGTGGTCCCATTCATCTCAGACACCTCAATGGAGCCACACCCTGCAGAGTTAGGTGGTCCCCTGCACCCCAGACACTTTAATGGAGCCACATCCTGCAGAGTTAGGGTGGTCCCATTCATCTCAGACACCTTAATGGAGCCACACCCTGCAGAGTTAGGTGGTCCCCTGCATCTCAGACACCTTAATGGAGCCACACCCTGCAGAGTTAGGGTGGTCCCATGCATCTCAGACACCTCAATGGAGCCACACCCTGCAGAGTTAGGGTCGTCCCATGCATCTCAGACACCTTAATGTAGCCACACCCTGCAGAGTTAGGTGGTCCCCTGCACCCCAGACACTTTAATGGAGCCACACCCTGCAGAGTTAGGGTCGTCCCATGCATCTCAGACACCTTAATGTAGCCACACCCTGCAGAGTTAGGTGGTCCCATGCATTTCAGACACCTCAATGGAGCCACACCCTGCAGAGTTAGGGTGGTCACATGCACCCCAGACACCCTAATGTAGCCACACCCTGCAGAGTTAGGTGATCCGATGCATCTCAGACACCTCAATGGAGCCACACCCTGCAGAGTTAGGTGGTCCCCTGCACCCCAGACACCTTAATGGAGCCACACCCTGCAGAGTTAGGGTGGTCACATGCATCTCAGACACCCTAATAGATGTACAACATATAAATGTCAGAAGTCAGAAAGTCAGAAGGTTTAAATTTTCTAAAGGCGCATTTTCAATAGCTTCAATCAAGACCAAAACATATCAGTAGAGGATACAATAACTTGCGAGATTGTGCAAACTGCTGAGAAATATCTCTCAAATGGGATGTCAGGAGCTAAATTGTGCAAACTGCTGAGAAAAATATGTCAGGAGATATCTGATCAAAGTTGAAAGTTAAGACAGAAAACAGGGAATTAAGAGTAAATATTGTGTCCTTGCCACAAATAAGAGAAGTGTTTTTTTAGAAAAAAACAAATTCCAAGTCAGTCAAGACCTTGGCCAGAAAAATGGAACTAAATGTTACACTGAGGGAAGGATTCAATATGACCTGCCACTTATGATAATATTCTGATGCGGTGACTCTGACCGCACTCCGCTATCACACAAAACATGCTCTGGTCACTTACTGGCAGATAATGGTCACATGGTTGGCAAAGTTTCATTATCAGTCCATGTCTTTATCTCCTTTACCACAAGTAACTTCAAAGTCAGGCCAAAAATATACTGACTCGGAAATAAATGTAATCTAATGAGCTTTGTTACAAGGACAACATTAATATTGTCATTGGTAATACCTTGAAAAAGGCCTGAAGAACTCCTTCATTAAAACTCCTTCATTCAATCTAAATTCTTTCAGAATAGTCATTAACTGCAGAATATTATAGATATAAATATGTATGGGCTGGTAAATATTGGATCAAGCCTGAGTATTTTTAATTGTAAATACAGCACCGTCTGTTCTGTTCAGACTTAATATTGTGTATACAGTGTTAATATTGTATGCGCTGCCCCACATCAAGCTTACTCTCCTATTTATCATGGGGGATCATATTTCACCAAAATCAACGATGACATTTTTACATGTCAAAGTTACCTAAAATATAACCATGTCGACAGAATATTTAGCATGTACATAAGGTTATTATGTAGAGTTCAGGTGTAAAGATACACAGTATGGAATAATTGTTATTTGAGTTGAATTTGGTAACATCACCAAAAATTCAACAATACTGTTACGATTCTTCTTGTGTCTCGACATGAGTTGATATGAGTTGGCATGAGTTAGCATTATAAAACTATATACTGGCATTTTTTAATCTTTTTAACCCAAGCATAAAATGAGTGGACATGAGTGGACATGAGTCTACGTTGGTTTGGTGACAGATTGACGTGCCTGTATATATATGCCTTAATACAGCCAGATTAAGCCCCAAGATGGCATCATAATCACTCATGGCCTGCAGTCCGATCTGCTCTGAAGTTGATAGTCAACACTCAGTGCCATATGATCGGGACAACATTCAGTAATCTGACGGCTACTTGATAACCTCTGCTGGGTGGCCATAGGACAGGCCAAACATTATTGGAAATTACAATCAACATTTAGGATGAAATATCTCTCAGCAGTATTCCATTTACTATTCTTTAAGCCACACAAAATATAATGAAATCTTAATTGGGGGGTAGTTGTGTTACGGTTCATAAAGTCAATTATGAAAAATATCTTAGCATGTTATAAATTAAAAAGGAGTGTGAACCTTGACCTAATTAATTGCAAAAATTCACTGAACTTTGAACTCATTCAGAAATTGATCAAGAAATTAAGATATTGAAGTTCAGTGTCAATTGATGCTAAATTTGGGCAATCATGAGGAGCTTCAGACAGACAGACAAATTCATTCAATGGGATAGCAAATCTATATCCATACTGGACATTCCGCAATCTCCCGAAAATATTTCTCAAAGAAATAAAAAAAGCAAAATATTCATCATAAAGTTTCTCCCTCTTGTCTGTTGCTTTATGACTTAATTGTGGAAACGAAACTGATATTGAGCAATATAAATATAATGATGAATCATAAAGTCTTATCTGTTACCATGAGAAATTCATCTTGAACGTCATGTATGATTTATATTTCAATAAAGAGTTTGTAAATTATGTAATTGGACATGTAATAGGCAGCTATGCATACAAAAAGTCAATCTTTTGTGTGTTATAATGGATGATTTACACAAGCAATTAATGTTCAATGATTGAATTTATAGATAAGCACAGATAAGAACACATGTAACTTACATTACATTTTACATGACTCTGAGTAAACTACCGTATCCGCTCAGGTTAGCGCCCATGCTTGGCTTAACGCCCACCCCCCTTTTTAGGAAGAAATCATTAAACGCCCACCTTCCCTGGATGTCCGCCATCATGTCATATTGGTCTCTACAGATCTGACTTTTAACATCTTCCTACAGTATGAACAAGTGAAATCTTTGAAGCTTACCCCAATATTTTGTTAAATCATGTCCTATCACAGTGTTCACGTGTATTTATTTGTGAAAGTTGTGTAGAGTTTCGTGAAAATTGACAGAAATGTGCTTGCAAAGCTGCAAAGTTTGCATCTTCTCCAGCATTGTGTTGTGTACTCGTCATCGCTTTATGCGCTCTTATTCAAATTTCTGCACTGAAACTGATGACGTCACAGGTGTCACTAAGTACAGGGTGTCCCTAAAGCAAGTGTCACTGTATTATCGCTCACAACGGCACCCCATGTTATCGATGAAAGAGGCAAGTTTGTGTACATTTTACAAAGATTTATGATTGTGTAAGAGCCCACCCATCTTTATAAACGCCCATGCTTGGGTAAACGCCCACCCCCCTCTTTTACTTTGTCCCCAATTAGCCGCCCATGGGCGCTAACCCGAGCGGATACGGTAATTGCTTTTTCAGCCTGGAGTTTGTGATTTCTATTTACTTTGCTGGATTTCAATTTGATTTGTTGCATATTTCTAACCACCTGAAACGTCTTTCCATTATATTTGTGAAATTCCCAGATTATTTATTGAATAAATTTTAGATGTTTTGGAAATATCTAACAAAAAAGAAAACTGTTGTTAAGAGGCTCTGCCTGTAAAAACCTGCAAAATGTGGCGAAGGGTGTTCTCACAGATCAAGACAAGTCATATGTCATTTGAAAGGGTAGGGTCTAACTAAGATTTTTGCCAAGGGATTTTTTTCAGAAATTGATGGTTGCCATGGTAACATCATTTAAACACCCCAAAGTCAGGGTACCCCTTTTTAACAAAAAACACACATTTGAAAAATAAAAATCCCTAAATTCTGCAATATTTGCATCAAAATATTTCTTAATGAAATTGTATTGATCTATGATGCATGTATTTATTATATAGGACCAGTCTTTAGATTTTCATATTTGACCTTTACTTGACCCTTGACCTCATTAAATACATACAGTGGTGTCCCCTGGTGGCCATATTCGGAACTAGAGCCAAAATGTGAAAAACAAGGCAAGTTTATGGACATTTTTCTCCCAAGGCCAGCCAGATCCAGAAGTCTCACTATTATGGCAATATAGAGCAACACCTATATTACCAACATCAACAATAAAATTCGCGGGAACTTTTTAAATTTTTTTTTTAAACCCCGAGGAAAAAATGAAAAATCAAATTTGTCATTTTTGATATTCAATAAACAATACAAGTAAAACAGGCTCACAAGACACCTAAATCACATGGGAAATGAACATAATCTCACACAACCACACTTGAAGGGCTCTAGTCGATGTTGGTAAAACAAAACATATTCAAGGTCAAAGGTCAAAGTCAAGGTCATGCATCAAATGTTTGGCATTTTTCTCATTTTTACTGATTTTTGTGAATAATGAACAAATATTATGAAACAAAAACATATACAATTTAATGAGATGTTTGATTTAATCAAGTTAGATTGGTTATAACAGATCTGTAAAATATTTCTGTATAGATTTTAAACTTAAATAACATGTTTTTTTCAAATTATTGTCCAAGTTCGTTGGCACAAATCTGCACAAGGTCATCAGTTTTTCAAAAATAGCATTTTCATCAAAATTTGACATATTCGACCTCCATGATCTCAGTGACAAATAATGTGAATATACTAGCTAACTGGTGTACATTATTCAACACAACCTCCTCTTCAATGTCCGATTCCCAAACCATTTGCTATTAACTATGTTGCTATGGTAACCAGGTAATCAAAATACCTTGTCCTCAATTCAGTCCAATTTTTCGAATTTTGATGATTTTTGCAATGTTTTGCATTGCAATTACTCATTATAATGACATTGATTGAACAAACTATGTTATCTATAATGGTACACATAGGTCATGCCCTAATTTTACATACAGAACATATTTCAGATCAAATGTGTTGCTATGGTAACCAGGTGATGCAGTTACCTTGTCACTCACTTAGACTGAATTCACCGATTTTGATGATTTTTGTGATATTCAGCAATCTTATTCTGAATGAAAAACAACTTGAATGGACCATTTATATAGTCCCATGTGATAAACACAGTCCATACCTTTATGTTTCCCACATTGAAAAGTTCAGATCATATGCATTGCTATGGTAACCAGGTGATAAAGATAGCCAGTCCCTGATTCTGACTGACATCACCGATTTTGATGATTTTTGCGATATTGAGCATTTTTATTCTTAATGAAAAACAACTTGAATGTGTCATTTATATAGTCTGTTTTGATAAACATGGTCCATAACTTTATGTTACCCAAATTGAAAAGTTCAGATCAAATGCATTGCTATGGTAACCGGGTGATAAAAATACCTTGTCCCTCACTCAGACTAAATTTACTGATTTGATGATATTGGGCGATATTCAATATTGTTTTTCTAAACGATAACCAAGTTGAGTATACCAATTTTATAGTCTTTTGTAATAAACATGGCCCATACTTTAATATTCCACACATAGAATGTTTGAGATAAAATGAATTACATGGGTTGCTATGGTAACCAGGTGATGAAATTACTTTGTCCCTCACTCAGACTAAATATACTGATTTTTGACAATTTTCAGCTATATTCAATATTGTTATTCTAAATGATAACCAACTTGAATGTACCGTTTATGTAGTCTGTTATTATGAACATGGCCCATACATTGCTGCTCAGGGGTGGGAGAGCTCTGAACCAATCTGTGCAGCAAATCGCGTCATTCTGGACGCTCACAACTGATCTGGGTGCTAAATGACGTCATTCTGGGCATTCGCAACACATCTGTGCACTAAATAGCAGCCAATCTGAGTGGTATATGGGCAGTGCCATACGGTGAACAATGGCTTGACTGAAAAATTTGCATTCTTTGATATTTATATAACTACTTTCATACACAAATCTTAAAGAAAATAACATGCTCATCAGTTACATATATAAGTATATGATCATCTGAAACTGATTTTTAACGAGATTATTGCCACATTTTAACACAGGAATGTGCCGACTTGGGGGCACAAATATTACCGTAAAAACGTTTTAGATTTATCATAAAATTTACACTCTCATTAACACACTCTACTGAAATGAAATTTGTACACTTTTGTGATGATTACTATGTGATTTTGATGCTTATTGTGAGACATAAAAAATTTGTTTTATTACAGAACCATCCAGATTGGTTCAGAATTGGTTCAGAACAATGGTATGACGTCATACCACCCAGATATGTTTCAATTACCACCCAGATTGGTTCAGAGCTCTCCCACCCCTGATGCTGCACACATAGAATTTTGAGATCAAATATGTTGCCATGGTAATCAGGTAAAATTACCCAGTCCCTCAATCAGACTAAATTTACCATTTATTGATGGTTTCCTTTTGTATTCAATATTGTTATTTGATTTCCCTTTGTATTCAATATTGTTAATGTACCATCTATAAATCTGTTGTGATAAAATGACCTATGCCTTAATATTATACACAAAATGATTCAGAGCAAATGCTATGATGATATTACCTTCTCCCTTACTCAAACCAAAATCCATATAGTTATTAAGTCAGCACAAGCTGACTTTATGTTCTTGCTCCATTTCCACTGCTTCAGCCACGTCCGCTGCCGTACTTTGTTTTCTCCTTCATTCAGTAATGCTTGAACATTATTATACTATAACATGATAATATGTAGGTCTAGGAATTTTTGTAGGCTGAACTTTTTGTGGCCGTGGGTCAAGGTCAAGGTCATGACCAGCACAGGAGCAACTACACTTGTTAATGCTCTTTTTTCTAACAAATTAAAATACAGCAAAATACAGCAATATTGATATTACTTGGTAGATGTGATAAACATAATTGGGGCTTGAATAAGTATGATATTGGGTGACCTTGGGCAATTTTCAAGGTCACAAGACCCAATTATCTAAATCAAATATTTGTGATATTTTGAAAAACATGATAAATAGCATTTATTCTGACTACACTTATTTTATTCAATATCTTTTTCATAACTTTTGAAAAAAATTATGTAACTAGGTCACAGTGATCTACTTAAAGGCTATATAGATCAACGCTTCTAAAATATTGTGAATCTAATCCTTTACAAATCAGAGAAAGTTAGAGCTTGATATTATGTAAATATAGGTAAATTTCCATATTTTATTTTGGTGCATTTTTATGACTTGGGGCAAGGTCAAGGTCATGATCAGCACAAAAGAACTTTGCTTGTGTATGTTATATTTTCTTCAAGATTGCAATCAATATGATTTGGCAGATGTGATCTACCTATGAGGGGCTTGGAAAAGTTCAATGTTGGGTGAACTTGAGCTATTTTCAATGTTTAATGACATCAGCAGTGACTCCAATGCCAAAGAGTGCACCAGCCCTCCAAAGGGGATTGGTCACGGGGCGTTGATTTTATTCCCTTACTAGACAAACTGATTTATGAGTTATCATTATAATATGGTTATTCCTCTTTATGATCATAATTTATGTTCATGGCCTTTGGTTCTATGACAAATAAAACATTTTTTTAAAATTTGTTATGAAATACATACAGAATAGTTTGGTAAGAAATACTGTTACCCACTAATGGAGAGTATCCGTTGTTGGGGGACGTGGACGGGGGATCAATACTCTACCAAATAGATAGATACTCTAACCTGTTCTACTCTACTGTACTGTACTGTACTGTAAGCATAGCTCGCTAACTCGCTGGCTGTGAGTTTGGGCACGGATCCTAGCTATCATGTTATACCCTCATATAGATGACGGGCAATAAGGACTGCAGACACAGGATATACACAGTGTAATAGTTACCTTTATTCAGTGCTGTGATTCCTCCTTGTCTGGCTAGGCCGGCATGGCAATGAGCGAGGCATATGAACTACCAACTTTGCATGATACTTATGAAACCCTGACTATAAGCAAAACACCCAAGTCTATAGAGTCACGATACTGAGAGTCGTGGATCTTCAGTGGCAAGTGGTAGTTGATCTCTTCCTCGGCTCTTCTGAAACTCGGGACTTCTAACTGCTATCTACTGCCCCTTGATCCATGGTTGCGCGTCTCTTTGTAGGGGCCACTCCGCGTCATCTGTGTGGGGTTGCCTACGTGGCTTCCTCACGCGTCATCAGATGGACTCGTCCTGCCTGCGTATCTAACTTCTTACACGTGATCTCACAGAGTGGTGGTTATGGTGACTCATCAACCATCAGTATCGTGCGTTATTGTCTATGAATGTTTATATATTTCCAAGAGTCTCTGGGCGTGTATTTTATATCCTACAATACATATACCATATTTACTCATGTATAGGATGACTCGTGTATAAGACGAACCCCCAAAATAACCTCAATTTTGATGATAAATAAAGGTATTTACCCAATATTATTGATAAGTAAGGGTATTTACCCAATATTATCATGATGATTTACAGCTGATCGAGTGCTATAAACGATAATAATTAATATCTTGTGTATTATAATGGCTTATAATACACGAAGAAATATCCTACCACGTGTTAGTTTTGGCGCTAAGATTAAGGACGTCACGTACATCGTGTTACGTTTTACTTCGTGGAGAAATTCTTGACCTGCGAAGCATAATTTGTAATAAGATTGGGTAAATACCTTTATTTATCATTTAAAACGCAATTAAAATCGATCAGATACGTCCGATGTCTATTATTTCGAAATACTTTGTTTTTACTTTTTTTTTTTACTTTGTTTTCACTGATTCCAATTATCAGCGTTCACAGTTTTGCATATCGTCATTGCGGATCGATCTTAATTGCGTTTTAAATGATAAATAATGAAAACGCTTTGTTTTGACGCTAAGATCAAGGACATGGAGAAATTCTCGACGTGGAGAAATTGTCATCATATTAAGTACATACCTTTATTTATCATTTAAAACGCAATTAAAATCGATCCGCTACAGATATGAAAGTTCAATTTGACATGTTGGCCGCTCCACTTTTGTCTCATGGGCACCCAGACGCTAAGATCAAGGACGTCACGTACATCGTATTGCATTACGCTATGTCCGATATTCGTTATTTCGAAAATAAGAATGTTCGTAATGAAAACTCGAAGTGCCGTAATTTTTTAGCATAGTCCACAGGTTGCTCTCGTGTATAAGACGACCCCCCAAACATTAACTAAGGGATTTTGAACAAAAACCTTGTCCTATACACGAGTAAGTATGGTACATACTGTCAACAATTACAAAGATTTATATTTTTTTTAAATTTAGGATAACAATATTGAATATAGCTGAAAATTGTCAAAAATCAGTATATTTAGTCTGAGTGAGGGACAAAGTAATTTCATCACCTGGTTACCATAGCAACCCATGTAATTCATTTTATCTCAAACATTCTATGTGTGGAATATTAAAGTATGGGCCATGTTTATTACAAAAGACTATAAAATTGGTATACTCAACTTGGTTATCGTTTAGAAAAACAATATTGAATATCGCCCAATATCATCAAATCAGTAAATTTAGTCTGAGTGAGGGACAAGGTATTTTTATCACCCGGTTACCATAGCAATGCATTTGATCTGAACTTTTCAATTTGGGTAACATAAAGTTATGGACCATGTTTATCAAAACAGACTATATAAATGACACATTCAAGTTGTTTTTCATTAAGAATAAAAATGCTCAATATCGCAAAAATCATCAAAATCGGTGATGTCAGTCAGAATCAGGGACTGGCTATCTTTATCACCTGGTTACCATAGCAATGCATATGATCTGAACTTTTCAATGTGGGAAACATAAAGGTATGGACTGTGTTTATCACATGGGACTATATAAATGGTCCATTCAAGTTGTTTTTCATTCAGAATAAGATTGCTGAATATCACAAAAATCATCAAAATCGGTGAATTCAGTCTAAGTGAGTGACAAGGTAACTGCATCACCTGGTTACCATAGCAACACATTTGATCTGAAATATGTTCTGTATGTAAAATTAGGGCATGACCTATGTGTACCATTATAGATAACATAGTTTGTTCAATCAATGTCATTATAATGAGTAATTGCAATGCAAAACATTGCAAAAATCATCAAAATTCGAAAAATTGGACTGAATTGAGGACAAGGTATTTTGATTACCTGGTTACCATAGCAACATAGTTAATAGCAAATGGTTTGGGAATCGGACATTGAAGAGGAGGTTGTGTTGAATAATGTACACCAGTTAGCTAGTATATTCACATTATTTGTCACTGAGATCATGGAGGTCGAATATGTCAAATTTTGATGAAAATGCTATTTTTGAAAAACTGATGACCTTGTGCAGATTTGTGCCAACGAACTTGGACAATAATTTGAAAAAAACATGTTATTTAAGTTTAAAATCTATACAGAAATATTTTACAGATCTGTTATAACCAATCTAACTTGATTAAATCAAACATCTCATTAAATTGTATATGTTTTTGTTTCATAATATTTGTTCATTATTCACAAAAATCAGTAAAAATGAGAAAAATGCCAAACATTTGATGCATGACCTTGACTTTGACCTTTGACCTTGAATATGTTTTGTTTTACCAACATCGACTAGAGCCCTTCAAGTGTGGTTGTGTGAGATTATGTTCATTTCCCATGTGATTTAGGTGTCTTGTGAGCCTGTTTTACTTGTATTGTTTATTGAATATCAAAAATGACAAATTTGATTTTTCATTTTTTCCTCGGGGTTTAAAAAAAAAATTTAAAAAGTTCCCGCGAATTTTATTGTTGATGTTGGTAATATAGGTGTTGCTCTATATTGCCATAATAGTGAGACTTCTGGATCTGGCTGGCCTTGGGAGAAAAATGTCCATAAACTTGCCTTGTTTTTCACATTTTGGCTCTAGTTCCGAATATGGCCACCAGGGGACACCACTGTATGTATTTAATGAGGTCAAGGGTCAAGTAAAGGTCAAATATGAAAATCTAAAGACTGGTCCTATATAATAAATACATGCATCATAGATCAATACAATTTCATTAAGAAATATTTTGATGCAAATATTGCAGAATTTAGGGATTTTTATTTTTCAAATGTGTGTTTTTTGTTTAAAAGGGGTACCCTGACTTTGGGGTGTTTAAATGATGTTACCATGGCAACCATCAATTTCTGAAAAAAATCCCTTGGCAAAAATCTTAGTTAGACCCTACCCTTTCAAATGACATATGACTTGTCTTGATCTGTGAGAACACCCTTCGCCACATTTTGCAGATTTTGCAGGTTTTTACAGGCAGAGCCTCTTAATCTGTCTGGTACCCTTTTTTGCTGGTTGGTGAAGACATATTGGTTACAGCCAGAAGCGAGACTTCTCTGCATATTGTTTTATCCTTGTCATATGTAATGCAGACTACTTGTTTTCCATCCAAATTGGCAAGTTAATCATCTGGATTTCTCTGATACTTTGCTGGTCCAGTATTTCTCCAGAATTCAGTGTGATAAATACCATAACCATGCATTTTCGAATTCTAAACTTTTGTTCAGTTTCCGAACAACTTTTGTTCATACATTAATTAAACCAAATAGTTTGCAGTGCACAAGTCTCTGATCTGATTGTTTACTTATAAATGTCCTGGAAATTCATGAAATAACAAAAATATTTGGTCTGGGCCATGGATATTTCTGTAAACCACAATGGTTGGCTTAGGTTAATTCACCAATTCTTTACAATAAGCTCTACTTACATTACAGTGCCATGTGATGTCTTCAATGCCTGAAATGTGTTTTCATACATGGTTGCTTTAATGTATTTTTTTCTTTTATATATGGTTGTTTTCACACATGGTTGATTTCACACATGGTTGATTTCACACATGGTTGATTTCACATATGGTTGTTTTCACACATGGTTGTTTTCACACATGGTTGATTTCACACATGGTTGATTTCACACATGGTTGATTTCACACATGGTTGTTTTCACACATGGTTGTTTTCACAAATTGTAACTTTCACATATGATTGCTTTAACATATGATTGCTTTAACATAAGGTTGATTTCACACATGGTTGATTTCACACATGGTTGTTTTCACTTCTGGTTGTTTTCACAAATTGTAACTTTCACATATGATTGCTTTAACATAAGGTTGTTTTCACACATGGTTGTTTTCACATACGGTTGCTTTCACGCATGTTTGCTTTTGACCATGGTTTACAACAATAATTATATTAAGATATTCATATTGCACATGTGCCAAGCAAGGCTTTCTTTTGGCCCTAAAATAGAGTATAATGATTCATACCTACCTCCCTAATCACTTTCAACCTCTTTTCTCATGATGTTAATAATCAAATAAAATGGTAAATATAGACAATTGATTACAATGACTATGGAAACTATGGAAAGTTGCCCCACAACTTAATGCTTGTACAGACATTGTGGCACATGTTGACACCATGTGCTGGAGGGAAGTCTAAGAGTGTCATTAACATCTTATCTCCAGTCTATATTAAGATACATTGTCTATATCAGGCCTTCATCATCAGCACAGCTATTATATCTATAATGTTCCATGCCATTTTTCATATAATTATCTTTTTAAAATGCCTTTTCCTCCAGCTTTATATTCTATTCTTGCAAACTTTAGAGCTATTTCTATATTGGAAATTGAACTTTAATGCTGCTATCGTGTTGAAATTGGCATATTGCTGCTTTAAGGTGTTCCCCCTGATATGCCCAGAGAGATGACTGAAGCACTGGACCAGCCTGGTATGAGGCTAGGCTCCCTCTTTGATTCTTACAAGCAAGCAAATTGCCCCATTGGAGGTGTGAAAGGCACATTTCCTCCACTCACAATGTCATTCCTGGCTTTATCCTGCACTTTGACAGAAGCGTATCCTTACCACATTCCAACAATCAGTCAGGCTCATGTTACCCACAGGCTCACGCAAATATACACTTACCTCTCTGACATGGGACGTACATCAAGTAAAGGATAAATATAGTGAAACAGATATGGAGAAAGGATAAGGAGAGGTTAAGGATAGAGACGTAAAGGATAGAGACGTAAAGGATAGAGACGTAAAGGATAGAGACGTAAAGGATAGAGACGTAAAGGATAGAGACGTAAAGGATAGAGACGTAAAGGATAGAGACGTAAAGGATAGAGACATAAAGATAAGGAGAGGTTAAGGATAGAGTAAAGGATGAGGAGAGGTAAAGGATAGAGTAAAGGATAGAGACGTAAAGGATAGAGACATAAAGGATAGAGTAAAGGATGAGGAGAGGTAAAGGATAAGGAAAGGTAAAGGAGAGTAAAGGATAAGGATAGAGTAAAGGATAGAGTAAAGGATAAGGAGAGGTTTGTTTGTTTGTTTGTCTGGGGTTTTACATCACTTTCAACATTATTTCAGTCATTTCGTGATGAGACCTACTTGTAGCAGATATAGTGCTGCCTCACTGAATTGTCATGTCGCAGGTCCTTGACATGACAACCCTCCCGGTCACAGATTTACAAGGACAACGGGTAAACCCTTTAGGCACAGGCCTCAGCTCATGTGTGAAATTGTATCATGAATTTAATCTCGGCACGGCCGGGGATCGAACCCACAACCTTTGGATCACAACTGAGGAACTGGTGCTAATAAGCTGGCGCTCTAACCAACTGTGCCACGGCCCGTGGCCCGGATAAGGAGAGGTAAAGGATAGAGTAAAGGATAAGGAGAGGTAAAGGATAGAGTAAAGGATTATATAATACAAAATTATTCCTGAACATGTTAAGATATACTCCAGACGAAGTAGTAAATGCTTTATATTTTCTCCGGTATTTGAATGTTTTCTTATATCATTATGTTGGATTCCTGTATGGCAATGTCTTGGCAATCCTGTATTTGTTATGGTGAATATCTTTCCATCTCTCCCTGACTGACTGCTGAGGGATTTTGTGATCAGGACTTTGCCGAGTCTTTCATCTGGTCCCTCATCACCTAGACTAAAACATTGCAATGTTCATCACCAGCAATCTAACTTAGCTGCCTGACCAGCAGTTAGTTGTTAATTCAGGTATTTCACTTAGGTTTAAATTGCATACTTCAGATGCAACAATAATCTATAAGGCTGACATCATAGAGGTCATCATAAAAAAACGATTTACTTAATCTGTTGAGAGAAAAAAATCTAAGAGCAAAAATAGCCAAATTTGATATCAAAGCCATATATATATAGTGGAGGGGGAAGCAGTTATGTTCAGATCAGTAAACTTCTGATAAACTTCACCAGGAAACTACTCTCTGTGAATGGCGTCCACGGAAATACGGACAGCTTGAAAAGAGGCTTTATCTGATTGGCCACTCCTTATGCAGGAAACCTTTGCAATCCGTGAATTGTCCAATTTTAGAGTTGGAGGTTGCTTTATATGACTTTCTGCCAGGCATCACTTTGCTGAAAGCTCAGACCAAAGTTAGTAATTGAAAACATGAGCTTTGCCGATATTCAATCCCGTAAACAGTCTCAGGAGACGAGGAGAGGCCAGCGACTGTGGAGGTCTGCGGAGCTTAATATATAGAGTGGACAGGAATATATTGTTATGAAAGTCAGAACTACAATTATCTAATTGGACTATGACTTCTGATCTTATAGTCCTTTTTTGGCACCTAATTAGCTCTGCATTCTGTTAAGAATACAACAGTCAACTGCAGTCAAATCTATAGAGACAAGTCAAATGAGGTCAAATCTCAAAATACATCACTCAAATCTAGAATACAAGAGTCAAGTGTGATCAAATCTCAAAATACATCAATCAAGTGTGATCAAATCTCAAAATACAACACTCAAATCTAGAATACAAGAGTCAAGTGTTTGATCAAATCTCAAAATACATCAATCAAGTGTGATCAAATCTCAAAATACTACGGTCTAGTGTGATCAAATCTCAAAATACAACATTCAATTGAGTTCAAATCTCAAAATACAACAGTGAATTGTGGTCAAATCTATAAGCAGAAGTCAAATGTGGTTAAATTTAGAAATACAAAAGTCAAATCTCGAAGTACAACAGTCAAGTGAGTTCAAATCTAAAAATACAACAGTTAACTTTGGTCAAATCTGAAAACACAACAGTGTTTGAAAAATATGCTGTGTGGAAGCTGATAAAATATAAACCTATGGAATGGTCTCGTCATGGACATTAAAAATATTGAGAAAAAAAAAGTAAAAATTTACAAAACACATTTATTTCAGACGCAAAGTGGTAGAAGCAGACTAACGTTGATACTGGAGCTAGAGAATTGCACTAAATGATTCAATATTATTATAAAAATACACATCACAGATAACTATTCATATCCATATTCACACTTCTTTTTCTCATATCATGTCCGACAGATTCTCGAGGACTTAGCATGCACATCACAGAATTCAAGCAATTTTCCTGAATCTTTTATGCATCTTTTCTAATATAGATCTGTTCACATTTGAAGGTTGGGAGATTCATTAAGAGTCGTATCGCCCACACACCACAGACATGACAATGCTAATCACGCAGTAAACAAACAAAGCTAGTCTGCCGGAGCACAACTTTCCCTGCCTTAAATAACAATGATTGTGTGATTGTATTCTGCAACACATGTTGAAAAATGATGTACATAATCTTTTTGATCCATCTTGGAATTCTGTTCACTTCTTTCAATTTCCATCCCAGATGTCCTTTCTAGCTTGTATTATAAGCTAGACGCTAGGTGGTGGAAGTAGCTCATCATTCACTGCTCCAACACTCACTGAACCTAGTGATGAACTTCTCAGCTCATTGTGAGAACAAATATTTTAACCAGTGTGGAACAAACTCATATATCTATGCCTTGACATGAACAGCTCACATGGATTTTAAAGTAAATAGGATATGGATCAATATGTCTAATATAATGGTGAATTCTCACTGCTTGAGATTCAACATTTGTGATCCACTAGGTGTCTCTTGTGTCAATAACAATGCATGCTGGGATAAGTTTGCTGACAGCTGATCTGATGACAAAACCTTTGTATTCTGTGAAGGGAAAATAATTATAATTTACCAAAAAACATGTGAAGACAAAAATATTCAGTTTTTGGAATAATGAGAAGAAAGGTTATTTTTGTAACAAACAGACTGAAAATAATGACATGTCGATCAACAACTATTACAACTATGAACCAACTTTGCAAATTTATAAAATTCAACCATGCAGGACAGATTTTAACACACCAGGTGGCAGCATGGCCCATTGGAGCAGTGAGAATGATGCTGATCATGTTATCAACATGACATAACAAGTCACAGGATGTATGTTAAGACATTTAAACAATCCCAGATGAAACATCACAAGAAAATGAGTTTCTTTATCAATCCATGAAAATCAAAAATGTTCAATATCATAACATCTATAAAATTTTCAGAAAACTAGATTTGTTGGTGTGTTTCTATGGTTGCCCTGAAGGTATGCGTTGTCACTGCTGTTTGTCTGGCCTTTTGCCTTGGTCTGCTATTGATATTTAAGATCATTCATCCTTAGGGTAGTCTATGACTGGTATTTTGGAACTGCTTTCTAATTGCAAGACGCATTTTTCTCTCTTTAAAATTTTCTTGAAATAATTTGGGATTGAATGCTGATTCATTTGCTACTAAATCTTTTTGTGAATTTGCTAATTTTAAAAATCCACTTTACTGAATTCAACAGTAAGGGGCAATTATATGAACAAAGGAGGCATCCACTATATCAGTTACATATATGACATGTATATGTGTATGAGATGCCAGCTGATGGATCAATACGAGGCATACGGTACTGGTGGCTCCCTCTGTGATGACAATGCTCCTGGGCGACAGTATTGATCAACTACAACCCAATCCAATACTAAGCAGCCTCACCACAAGGGGGAGCTCATGTCACCGCCGTATCATGTTGGCTTTACTTGCTATTCATGATCTGATGGCAACAGATGAAGACATGGTAATATCACAGTCTCAAAAGATAGACTTGTCTAAATAATTTGATTTTATGTTTTGCAAATCTTGTTCAGTTATCAAACACTATGTTATGTCTCTATCTGTAGGCTCCTTTTAACACCGTGTATGAGCAATATGGAGACTGTAGCAGAGATTTATATTAGAACTGAGGACCTATGAACACTTGTATTAAAACCTCTCGGCCACTCCAGATTGACCAGTGGCAAGACCAGATACCGAGCTAATCATTAGAATCATCGACAAATATCAATATTTGAGAATTTTTAAAATCTAGAGTAACATCATTTTTTTCCCCTTGCATTAATCATTATCATTTAAGACTGTTATTACAAAATAAGATAAGACATGAGTTTAAGAGTAAAGCTATTGTCTTTCTCTGGAGGCCTTTTGCTCATTAGGTTTTCAAATGTGATTTTTCTCAGACAATTAAACCTAAAATAATTCCTACAAATCTATAACATAAATGTAATTGGTTTCATCAACCCATATAAACGAGGTGACTCGTAATCGAGAGCAAATCCCTCGAGGCACTGAAACATGGCATATCTTGATTTACAGCAGTGCTCAATGGAAAGACATTTACTGCAGTGCTAGATGGAAAGACATTTACCACAGTGCTAGATGGAAAGACAAATCATAAAGTGAGAACTCAAGCAGGCCCAACCCTGTGAGACTGCAAGCAAACTTTCCACATTGCGGGTCCTTGTGGGTCCTTGCAGATGCTTTCTAGGAATCAAGGGCTCCTACCTTCAAGTGGCCCATGGGGGGACGCCAGTTTGTTGAGATGATTCCTATTGAACTGTGATTCCAATAAGCATGTCTTCAATTTCCATGATGCAGGCATAATTTCAACACTTCATTGTCAAGTGAACTTGGCCTAAGGCCAATGGCCTTGCATCAATAATTGATCTACGATCATTTGACTCCATCAGACCACAGATAGTCTTACATTGATAGCTGATCCTCTACTGGTTGTACTGACTCCATCAGACCACAGATAGTCTTACATTGATAGCTGATCCTCTACTGGTTGTACTGACTCCATCAGACCACAGATAGCCTTACATTGATAGCTGATCCTCTACTGGTTGTACTGACTCCATCAGACCACAGATAGCCTTACATTGATAGCTGATCCTCTACCGGTTGTACTGACGCCATCAGACCACAGATAGCCTTACATTGATAGCTGATCCTCTACCGGTTGTACGACTCCATCAGACCACAGATAGTCTTACATTGATAGCTGATCCTCTACCGGTTGTACTGACTCCATCAGACCACAGATAGCCTTACATTGATAGCTGATCCTCTACCGGTTGTACTGACTCCATCAGACCACAGATAGCCTTACATTGATAGCTGATCCTCTACCGGTTGTACTGACTCCATCAGACCACAGATAGCCTTACATTGATAGCTGATCCTCTACCGGTTGTACTGACTCCATCAGACCACAGATAGCCTTACATTGATAGCTGATCCTCTACCGGTTGTACTGACTCCATCAGACCACAGATAGCCTTACATTGATAGCTGATCCTCTACCGGTTGTACTGACTCCATCAGACCACAGATAGCCTTACATTGATAGCTGATCCTCTACCGGTTGTACTGACTCCATCAGACCACAGATAGCCTTACATTGATAGCTGATCCTCTACCAGTTGTACTGACTCCAACAGAGATAAACATTTGGCAGGATTTTGAGTAGGGGAGGGATATATGAGGAATTAGTAAGGTAAACTAAAAACACACTAAAATCACACAAACATTCAAAACACTGGTTGTTTAGACAACATATTGCCACCGGACGCTGGCTAAAAGCTGCTTAGTATTCTCTTCCACCGTCTTGGTTTCAGGGATAATGTCTTAGCATGGTTCAAGTCATATCTGTCAAACCGTACACAAAAGGTTGGAATTGATGGGCAGTATTCTGCAACCCATGAGCTCAAATTTGGTGTTCCTCAAGGCAGTGTATTGGGACCCATCTTGTTCACTATTTACACACTCCTAGTTGGAGATATTATGCGAAAGCATGAAATGGATTACGAGTTTTATGCAGATGACAAGCAGCTCATGGTCTTCTTCAAACCAAAAGTGCTAGCATCTATCAGAAGTAATGTGATGAAAATGGAGTCATGTGTTCTTGATGTACGTTTATGCTTGGCTTTTCTGTTTCTTATGTGCAATGATGGGAAGACTGAGGCCTGCGTGATACGATCAAGGTTTCAGCCGGATTTTGATTTCCCCCCATTAAAGGTCGGATCATCAGTAATCGAGCCCAAGAAGAGTGTGCGAAACATTGGAGTTTTCTTTGATGAAACAATGTCCATGGACGTACAAGTTAAGGCCATCATTAAATCTTGCCATTATCAACTGAGAAAGCTGTCAAAAGTCAGGAAGTTCCTCTCACATGAAGCTCGTATACGCACAATCCATGCCCTTATCTCTAGTAAGCTGGATTATTGCAACAGCCTGTTATATGGCATACCAGTATCACTGATGAATGGCTTGCAGAAAATCCAGAACACCGCTGCCAGAATGATTCTGGGGGGACGGAAATACGACCATGTGACGCCACTATTAAAGGAACTTCATTGGCTACCAGTGGCAAAAAGGGTTGAATATAAAATCCTAACAATGGTTTTCAAGGCTTTACACGGTAAAGCACCAATATATATATGTGATCTCATTGTGTTGGACCAGCGTCCAGGTCTACGATCTGCTTCCAAAATGCTGTTAAAAGTCCCTAAGACAAATCAAAAGACTTATGGGGATCGCAGTTTCTGTAAGGCTGGACCTGTATTGTGGAATGCACTCCCAATGAATTTGAGACTATGCACCAACTTTGACAGTTTCAAAGCTAAACTCAAGACTCATTTATTCAGCATGTATATGCATATAAGTAATGTAGATTAGATTGACTTATGTACAGCACCTTTGAGCATTACGGAAAGGGCGCTATATAAATATCCCCTTTGATTGATTGATTGATTGATAAAACTGGTCATATGCTGGCTAAAGCTGGTCATATTGCCACCGGACCCTGGCTAAAGATGGTCATATTGCCACCGGACCCTGGCTAAAGCTGGTTAAATCTGTTGTTGATTGACAGAGAATCTCCAACTAATCTTTTTTCTCAGGTTTATGATTAAAGTTATTCAAGGAATTAACTAAATACTTTCCACAAAGCAATGCATGATGGGATATTTACTTATTGTCAATATGGAGCTGTGACAATTGGATGTTTAATTTAATATAAAATGTTTGTCAATGGTTAATCAATAAGCTCAAGAAATTACTGGGGTCCAAAGTACACGTTCCAATCAGTTTGACTTAATGGTCATGTTTAAATTGTAACAAGTTGCTACCCAAGGGAATGTTACAAAATGACGTCTTAAAGCCAGGACAATGGGGACAAGAACAGAACATCCTTCCCGTTTGCTGCCGGTGGTGGACGTTGACATCCTTCTCATCCATTAGATGTTAAACACATAAGTACGGTATATGCACTACTGTTAAGGAACTGCTACAAGCACAGGTAAAGTATTAATGATTACAAGGTGAGTTTCATTAGGCAACACTCCTCAGCAGCACATTACTGGCAATATTGAGGGTTGGCAAATCCCAGCCTCATCATATTAACTTTCTGTGGTTTTGAAATTGTCAGCTTTGTTTCTGTTTGTTTCTTATATCTTACATATCTTATATCTCATTTGCATTTTTTTCCTCCATAATTTTGTTGTATCATCAATTCCAGTTAAAGCTACAACAGATAAAATCTCATTCATTTGAACAGCACCATTTTAAGCTCTGCTGAAGACAACGTCTAAACTGATTAAATTCATTGCTGCTTTATTACTGATCAAAGTGTTCCATTTCAGAAATGTGGGACAAAACTGGGTCAAAGTTCACGGCTCTGTGACACAGATCACTGATACAATGTGCATGTAAAGAGGACTAAATATGGGTCAGTAATTGCCATGGGAGACAATACCATGCAATATTCATGTCAACTCTGCAAGTCTCCGCTGGAGATCAAGGGAGCACTGGCTGTGATTTCCATAAGAAACAGTTGGCTTCACTGAAAAATCCGGTGAAGAAGACTTATATGGCGGACATTGTGGGTGTACAGAGGAATATACTCCCCTCTCGTATTTGTAGAAATTAAATAATACAACCTCGACTGTGAAAATATTATTGTACAGCACAGTAAATGCTGGTGTTCAGATTTTCTAAAGGCGCAGGGCCAGTGGAATGATATCTGCTGATGAGGTTCAGATTAGGACTGGGTAAAGAATCTTCATTATCTCCATAAGTAACTGACCCTGTCTCTGCCAGGAAATGCAATACAACAGGCTCTTTTTTCCAATTAACTTTTTCACATTGTAGAACCTCCAGGAAAACAATTCAGACTCTAAGGGATTGGATTTGCAAATTTGTTTCCATTTGCAAGTTAAAGGCTGTAGCATAAACGGAGATAGATTCTCTTGTTTCTGTGGAGAAAATTACTTCTTGCTTTCTCTAATAATGGGGTTTAAAACAAATACTTAAAGCCTTGAAACTAGAAGAAAATATTGCACTCACTCAAATGCTATGGCATCAAAAATGCTTCCCATTAATGAAAGTGATAGTAACAAGCTAAAATGAGAAGAAAAAAAACATCTTGTCCCTTTTGGTAACTTTCTTGTTAAGAAATAAAAGATCTGATTTAAGGTTCACAATCGTTCTGTAGCAATCTCTTCTTTTTACTCATAGTGTAGAACTTGATGTGAATGACCATCATTATAGTGGAGGTCATAGATTGAGGCATGCTGGGAAGGTTTAACCATCTGATGAACCCTGGGATAGATTACAATTTGAACCCTGGTGGTATCAGTGGAATAACAAGATAATGAAGAAACCCTGAGGGTGACAGTGACAAACAGAGGTCACCATTTCCACATGCCAGATGCACATCCTGCCTCACACACATCCTGTCAGAATTACTGTCACTTAAATTTTGTGTCTTTATGATTGATGCCCCCTGGTGGCAGATATAGAAATCAGGAATCTTCCAATTCTTTATCTGCTTTTGGAGTCGCCCATTAGTATACAATCAAATACTTTTTTCAATGCTGATCCCGTAAGCTTTTCACATTTCAGATTCCCACCATAATGCAGATAATACAAGCACTCCCTGGGGCAACTAAACCAGTGCTGACCCGGAGAAAAATTGCCATTCTACAATTCAAAGAAAAAGCTTTTCTAATTATAACTGCCCCCACTTCTTGAAGCAAGCTCTTTGGTTGTGTTCACATTCAGGATTGAGCTTAGTATGGAAGGTTTCAAAATTAGATTTTTATATCAGGACAGTTCCCTGGTGATTCAAGTAGGTGGTTTTAATGCGTCACATTTTCATTGAATTGGCGTGTAGCTTAGATTTCTTCCACAAACTTTCTAATATGACTTGCCCTCTAATTCACTGAAACATTGAAAATGATAATTGGATATATTTGTACTTGTAAGCATTCCCTGGATTTGTAGCATTTTGGCAAATTTACGATGACACCGACTTGTTGAATCAGGGAGAGGCGAAGGCATTCATGCCTTTTGTGTTACCGAAAAATCATTTGCAACTGCTGTTGCCAAACTGTGAAAGCATCAAATCCAATAAATAATAGTGGTAAACTAACAGTAAGAAAAATCATTTTCAAATTTCAATATTTGTATTAATTTATATGCCAATGGATATATGCCTTGCAATGCTATTTGATGTCTGTGTCCCTTGACATAGATAGGTAAGAAATACAATAAAACAAATTCATAACACAAATACAATAAAACAAATTCATAACACAGATTACTCAACAGGGAGAGGCTGTCCAACTCAGTCAAAGTCATTTTGTCACAAGACTGTGAAAAAAACAAAAAACACTTTGTGTATCTGATCTCAATTTTTTTCCTCATTTGTCATAAAAATAATTTGTTTTACTTGATTACAGTTAATACTGTTAAGATAGTTTTTCCAAAGTTCACAAGAAATAATCTATATTTCAGGCCATAAAAAAGTTAAGATTTTTCTTTATAACATTTCCACAAGTTGAAAGAAATCTTACAGTAGTGATATATGAGTGCCCTCTTTTTCAGGAGTTTGAATTGAAGTGAACATACAATGTATGCAATGTATATATATATGTCACTGTGATGAGGCCAATTAAAACCTTATGTGATCACACTAAAACCCAGAATATTTTAGGTAGATTCCAAAATATCACGTAAAAGCTTTTTTTATTGACATTGCGCAAGCTCCCCTGGCCTTTTTAACTCTGACAGGAAAGTTCTAGACATAAAGAATTAATGATAGGATCCATCACTGGGCAGCATTACTGTATCTACAGGGGACAGACTACCACTGGCGGGGCACTCCCTTCATTTCCTGCTAAAAATAACAGCTTTCCCCCAGCACTTCCAGATTCCATAATGGTGCCACATTACGTATGGCATCTACATATTAAAAGATCACTCAACTTTCTTTCCCTCAACTTGAGGATGACCTGAATAAATGCAAATGATCGCAGACAATTTTCTACACGTAAGTGCAAATCTGCATATTATTATCTATTTATGGTATGAATGGTGATTGTGTGATGTCAAGCATCAGGAATTATGGTTGCCTCTGTTCTCGGTGTGTTCATGTTGACCAGTTCATAGATAATAGACGCCATTCTGTAGATATACCATTGTTGTCTGACACTGATGGTTGCCACTGTTCTCCGTGTGTTGACCAGTTCATAGATATCAGACGCCATTCTGTAGATATACCATTGTTGTCGGACACTGTTGTCCCAACACCTACATTATTCACACAACCAATTAGTTTACACTATTATATCAGATTTCTCCGAAAATTATTTAGTCACATTCATGAAAATATAAAAATACACATCTGCTTTAATAGACAATGCTGGTGTGGATTCCTTCATATAACAATGTCTCTGGGTATCTGGGCGTGGCGTGAGTTCTCATACTGCCTGAAGCTCTTCTTTCCTTTGAAAAACCGAACTATATGAGTGAAGGAACAGATGTGGCGAGCAATTCTGCTTCTGCATTCTGATCTGGTAGTTTCTAATAATATGGAAGAAGCTCATGATGCAATCTCTGATGAGGTGAACTGACACTTTAGAGAATTTCCAATTTCCGCTGATAATTTTCATCCAAAATGTTAGTCATTCACAAAAATGTCTCCTTGCCTTCAAAACGACGCCCTCTGAAATCTGAAGTATATCCTATAAAGCTTTAATTTGAAATCTG
This sequence comes from Amphiduros pacificus, assembly GCA_949316495.1. Classification (NCBI taxonomy): domain Eukaryota; kingdom Metazoa; phylum Annelida; class Polychaeta; order Phyllodocida; family Hesionidae; genus Amphiduros; species Amphiduros pacificus. The sequence continues at coordinate 7,972,519 of OX439005.1, read as the reverse complement.
AGAGAACTGACATTTCAGGAATAAACACATCAAAACAATTCTTTATGCCTTGACAGTATTAATTGTGTGGGCATTATATATCAAATGGCAATCTTTTGTGTCACGAGCCTTGCAAATGCCTCATCTCAAATAACTTTCTGCCACTATTATTCTGTTATCATTACTGGTGTTTTATTTGCTCATTTAAATATTTTTATGTGAATTATGTGCTTATCTGTCACTCATATTATAATCATTATTTTATAATGATTTTCCATTTTCATCATTCCAATATGCAAAATACAGTATTATGGCAAATCCATGCTTGTAAAAGAAAGTTTTTCTCTGTGTGATTATCATATTTTAAGGTTGTATGCACACTGCAAATTTGTTTATAACCTTCCCTGTGTGCAACATCAAACATCCTGTGACAAAATGTTGGCCTCCATACCAGGTCAACTTCCAGGTCAATTGTCAGGTCAACTGCCAGGTCAATTGTCAGGTCAACTGCTAGGTCAACTGCCAAGTCAACAAACTTCCAGGTCAACTGTCAGGTCAACCAACTTCAAGGTCAACTGTCCGGTCAACCAACTTCAAGGTCAATTGCCAGGTCAACTGCTAGGTCAATAGTTTCTCAATATGCCTGGATGGATGTGGGCCGAGAAGATGATTCATGTCAGATCTCACTTAAAATTGTTCAATTACAACATTTTCATTTTCTGAATTGTAATAGAAGCTCTGACTACCTCTGCCGTCATTAACCATACAGGTGTTACCTGAAATCTGGACCCCCACATCCAGTTATGCATGCGAGTGTCGCCCAACCAAAAATAGCATATAATCAGAATCTCAGGTCAATAAGAATCTGTATGAATAGTCATTTATTCTGTCACCAATCCGTTCTCAGCCAGATTTCCTGTATGCACCTGTTATGGATATATATCTGACATAACATACCTCATGAAATACCATTTTGTGGTTTCAAATCACTCAAGGCAGTGATTGGGAAAGATTGGGAAATTAAAACGGTTTTCATTTTACTTATCACTCTCATGGAAAAGGCCACTCCACAGAAGAAAGTAGTTTCACTTGTCCAAAAATCTATTTTGTTTTGCAATGAATATCAAAAGAGTCAGACTGATCATATTTTGTTGTTATGAATATATCTTCAGAATTCCATAATACAAACAGTAATATATGCACATTGGTGGAAGTAGGTTGGTAGAAAAGCATTTTGTCCAGTGGTGAGAAGTTGACCATGTCGCCCTCTGGTGGACTTCCTGATATCTTAAACTACACTCTCAAACACTCAGCAGACAACATCTTCATAATCAGAGGACCAATTGTTTCATCTGCCCTTGGCAATGAGTCCATATATCCTAATTTTGCTTTACCCGTCACAAATATCTGGCACTATTATCTTGATGGCAAGTTCTATGGAGGTGATTTCCCACTCCAGTGGCCACTCAGCACTGTTCCTCCAGTATATCTATATTCCAATATGAGCATTGTACAAGCTGACCTAACATGGTCTCCCATCCACCTGGGGGGACATAACTTTTGTAAGTAAAACATTAGTCCTTTACTTGCTTTCATGTGCGAGAGTTTTAAATGTTCTCTGCCCTAACTCTGTGAACTCAGGTTCTCTTGCAAAATTGTAAACACGCAACACAATGATAAAGCATAAGAATGGCCTGGACAGAGGGTGGGCATTATGTGCGAGTACCAGACACATCAAGACGCTTGCCTTTCTGCTTTGATCTCCGTGCCCCTGACAACACATCTTCCCCTTATTGCATGAGTGTTGTGGTTATCCTGAATCCAGCTGCCAGAGATGAGGTGGTAAATATTGCTGGCAGGCCTCTATCTACTGAGTGGCCACAAAGTGACCGGTGGTGACCGGTGGTCCTCTCAGGGTGCCACATCAAGCCCTTGTCCTACGTCTCCTCTTGGTGGATTTTATCAAATCTTCACGGCCAGTCTCAAGAACTGTCTATTTCATTGAGAAGTCAAACAATGAGATTCCAATAATACTCTATTTGTATAAAGGCCACCTTCTTTGCCCCGTCTCAAATTTCAAATGCACAACCTCTCACTATGCCTCAAGCTGTGTAAATTGTATTATCCAATTTCAGAATCATATCCTCAAAAGAAATGCCAAAATTGTCCTTTGGTGGCCTCAATATTGTGAAATGCAATTTATCTATCTACAGAAAAGAAGTAATGAAAACCCAATTGCACATGTCCACATGTCAATTTATTACATGGTTGAGAAGAATAAGAAGTGAGTTGGCTTTGCTCTGCAGAACACTACTCAGCAGAACACTAGGATCTGAGCGCCAATGCCTTGGCTGTGTGCTCACCACTCTGTGCATGCACCATGACTGGAATATATCCTGACTTCCTGGTTACGACGCTGGAATATATCCTAACTTCCTGGTTACGAGGCTGGAATATATCCTGACTTCCTTAGAGCTTACCAACCTCCAATCAGGCCAAGTCCAGATGGGAGCTTCAGGGTCTAAGGTTTTGGGATGTAAGAGCCACTCTGATTGGTTTAGAGACCGAAGCTCTTATTGAATATTCTGATTGGCTAGGCTAAATATAGATTGGTGGAATCCCTTCAAAATGGTGGACTAAGTTGGTGATAACATGTGTTTGGTGAAAGAGAGATTCTTTCCAGCGTCTTGTTGACCATATACAGCTGTTATAATGAATGATGAAGCATGATGTAACTACCCTGAGTACTGACACCATATATTGGGAATGTGTCAAACAAATATGACAGGTTTGTGCACATTATTTTCACATGTTCATAAGCTTTGAGTTTGAATACTTCCAAGTTCTTGTCATCCTGAACATATACTGTTTTGCTTCCCACACGCATAGTAACATGTATACGAACGCATTTGTAATACACACTGTTGCATTCTTCTTGTTCTCACGATGTCATAAATATGTCAATCATTTCTCTAAGTGTATTTTTAGTCGAGATATGAATGTGAATAGCTTGTTGAATTGGGGCCGTTTGCATTCGGCACGTGGCGCGTTTGATAAATGGCGCGTTCAACACAGAGTGACTTGTATCCGTGTGACGTCACACAAGGACAGTGTGTGAAAGGCATCAGTGGCAGGTCCAGGGTTTCACATTTGGCAAAATAGGGTACACTACAGTATCTTTTCTGTACAAGCATTTATTATTTTTTTGGCATATTCGTGTTCACAAATATCATACAAAGTCCTATAAGAAGAAGAAATGCCAAATAATATAAATTGTGAAATTTGTTAAATTGAGCACCCCCTTCAATATCCATTTCTGGACATGCCAATATACCAAAGCTGAATCCCGCCTAGTATGTACATGCAAACATTTCTATTCAAACATTTTGATCCCAAAAGCCCCCAAAAATACCAGGTGTCAGAACTGACACAACGCGCATCAACGTGCCGAATGCAACAAGCCTTGTATTGGGCATGTGACGCGTTTGCCACTTGGTGCGTTCAACAGCAAGTGGCCTGTTTGAGTGTGACGTCAATCTTATAGAAAGTAAAGTAATAACAAAAAAAAACAAAAAGAAAAAAAAAAAAAATATATAACAACTGAATTTAAATCTGAAATTTGTTAAATTGAACACCTCCTTCAACATCCAATTCTTCACCTGCCAATATACCAAAACTGATTCCCGCTAATGTTAGTAAAGTGTAATTTTTAAATCTTTTAAACAATAAGATTTCATGATTTAAATCCAAGTCTGATGTTATCTGGTACTTATATTCAATCATTTCTCTTCAAACTTTTTTATCCCAAAAGCACCACAAAAATATGAGGTGTCAGACATTTCTCTGACTGACACAAAGCGCATCAACGTGCATCATGTGCTGAATGCAACAAGCCTGGTTAAAACTATAAGGAACAATTAAGGCAGTCATTTTCGGGACCAAAACGTCTTTGGTTCATCTCAACATTCAGACAATCAATATGTATGTTGCAGAGTCCACTGGGGAATGAATGGTTGAGGCGGCGGGTGCCGCTGGCGGAAGGTGGTGCGCCGACCTCCGCCCTCTGAATACCCTCGGTGAATTCGGCGGGACAAAATGGAGGATCCGGTGATCTGCCGCTCTCGCCGCCGGCTAGAGGGCGGGTGCCAATCATTTGCAGCCAATGGCAGACTTGTCTGCTGATACACAAGGTTGTTGTTGAGAAGGAAATATCTCTTTCAATAAACATCTTATGGAATAAAGATATTTTCGGAAAGGTGAGGATGCAGAGAACAGAATGGGTAAAAATTATAAGATTCAAGATTAGGGACAGGAAATTGTGCATCTTACATTTCTATTGAAAACAGTGACAATATATGAAATCTACAGGGCCTCCAAAATGTCAGTTTTCTCAAAAACAATTCAACCAAAAATGATAATTTATCAACAATGAATGATAACAACATGTTATATTATTCACCTTTGTTGGTTTTGGTCAGAAATATTTTCAAATTATCAAGATTTGGGGCTGAAAACTGTGCATCTTAAATTTCAATACAAAGCACTGACAATATATGAAAGCTACAGGGCACCCAAAAATGTCTCAAAGATAATGCAACCAAAAATGATAATTTTCAACAATGAATGCATTAATCTGATAACCAATTTAAACAACATACTAAATTGATCATAGATAAATATAGTTTGTAATGTTTGATTATTTCATAATTATAAATTTGCAACTGATGTCACTCAGAATGTGTTTAAGTCCATCATAATCATACTTATGTTTCCATAAAAAACTTCATATATTTTTAGGAACATGCATCACCAGGAAGCCACCATGCATCAGGCTCACTCATCAGCTGGTATGGGTAGATGGTCCACATGCATCGCTCATCAACAAGAGTAAGATGATTCTTTTGCCATTCTATAATATTGACTACTTCTACATGTATCTGTCAGTCTTAGCAAAAATGCTAATTGATCAGTTATATCTCACAATTCTTATGGTCTATTGAAATGGATGAAGTTCACAATTTATCAATAAATAAACGTGAAAATGGTTTATTACGTTTTCTAAACAAAATTGTGGAAATTTGTGAAATCTATCTAAGTTATAATTGTGTATTCCTTTGAGATTTATGTAATAAGCTTATGATTAATTGTAGAAACATCCATCACCAGCTGATATGGACAGGTGGTCACCATGCATCACTCTGTATCACCAGCTAATATGAGCATAGCAACTACTTTGCACCACAAGACAGTAACTATCATAGGAATGATATCGCTCTGGATCACCTGCTAATAATAATAATAATAATAATTATCAATAATATGAATAGAAATGATGAAGTCATTAATTAATTCATACATGGCATCCGCTGCAAAATAGCCAAAAACTGGTATTTCAAGCAGTACAGAGGGAGGAGCATATTAACATAATTTATGACGTTACCATGACGTCACTATATTGACACTTCCACGTATGACGTCACCATGACAACACTTTCCTCTCTGACATCGTTATGATGACACTTTCCTGTATGACGTCACTATGTTTATCTTGCTTGCAACGTCAATTTAGTTACCTTTCTCCTCCAATTATTGACAAAGATATGGTCTTCAGTTTAAAGGAATGTGCATCTCGTGGCCTTATGCAACTGTATTTACCTTGCTCGTATTGTCAATGCGATTTCACAGGGAGTTAAATCACCTTTCTACTCAAATTAATGACGACGCTAAGGTATTTACAGTATTTAGATGTGGTCTTTTGAAAGAAATACATGTGCATCTTGGAGCCTCACACAACTATTTGCCTTGCTCGCTTTGTCAATACGATTTCATTCGGAGTACAATCACCTTTCAACTCCTATTGACGACGCTAAGGTATTTAGATCTGTTGACGTTCACAAAGCTTAAGGAATGGGGAAAATGTTTGTTTGTCTGTCCGTCGGTCCGTCCATCTGTCTGTCCGTCTCTACTCCAATTATTGACGACTATCTTTTGATCTTCAAATTGTCTAAAGTTATCAACATTACTCCAGATATAATATTGAACAAAATTGATACACATAGTTTGCATGGGTTTGCAAACTATGTTAAAAAATATTATGTCGATGGTTATGAAGAAACTTGCAGAATTCTAAACTGTTATATATGTGGCAGAACATGAAGAATCTCTTCTTCACTGTAATAATACAAGGTGAATTCATCCTCCTTATATCGGTTTATTTTCAACATATTTAGTTAATAAGGTTTTCACAGCCTCTATTTGAAGTATGAATAAGTATGTACTTTTTAGCAGATGGAGATACAAATCACCATATATTATACAACATATAGTTATTTACTGAAAGAATTAGCTACTTGACCTATCTGGGTGGCGCCATAGTAGCGGCATTATTTGTATTCAATGGTTGCCTCTCTGATCCAGAATTGTTTTTTACAAATTCCATTTGTACAATGTAGAGTTAATATATGCAATAAGTTTTTATTTTTCTTCTTCAAATTAAATGTATAATAATTTTGGGTCAAAATAAAGAATGTCTATGTCTATGTCTCTGTACATGTATATGTACTGCCATTTCATATTATTGTCAGTTCACTTCTAATAATAATAATAATAATAATAATAATTAATAATAAATAATAAAATTTGTAGAGCTGTGATAAGTCTGCTGAAAGTGCTGTGTTCAGAACATGTTTTCCATTTAAGACTACTGAATAGTCAGAATTTGGTGTGCCCTTTTGTGCTATCATATTTTCAATTAGAGTATGTTCATTTGTTTTACAGTGATGAAAGTCAGCATTCAGGAAAAAACCTGAAACCCTTAAAAATTAATCTGAAGATAACCCTACCCCCTTTCAGAAATGTCATCTTTGGATGTTTCAGACTGAGTTCAGTACATTTTGAATTTCACATTTGAAGAAAAAAACCTGAATTCAGGTTATTTCCTGAAGACTTTCATCACTGGTTGTATTTTTTCTGAAGTAATAAGGTAAGAAATGTATTGGACATTAGATAACGAGGGGAAATGAATTACATTTTCAATGTTCAATTTGATCATATGTACCTTGGAATTAATTCCCACATACCTCATGTATTTTTTACTTTTCTTTTTATACATTTTAAGATAATTTGTCAAGCCTGGTCTTCGTTGAATGATAATTTGTCCCATGTCAGTTTTTCCTCTACATATACATGCCTCAATAATTAGATTATATTCCTATACCCTTATATACTTGTTAAAAATTATATCTTTATTTCCAATTGTACAATAGTTAATAACTGAGGTGCCAATAATTTTCCAGAAAATGTCTGAGTTGTAAGTACATATTTCACATTGATTTAATTCTGCCGCCCACCCACTACGAGACTGTCAGAACCTTCTGGGCCTTTCATCCCTGTTATCTTTCTTTGGGCTCCTGATGTTTGAGTGATGTTTGATTTCATTGGCTTATTTCTCTGGGTATCCTGTCTCCTCGTGCTGTCATGTTTGAAATTGCATCTATTTCCCTTTTTGAATTTTCCCTGTTGGTAATTGAAGCATGTTGAACATGGACAAGTGGTCACCATGCATAACAATTAATTGTACCTTGGTGGATAAAATGTGTATTATTGCATTTATCATGATTTGTAAATTTCTGGTTGATAAACATACTAAATAAATAAATCATAAACATATTTATGAGCATATTCTTTTTATATGTGTAAGTATTATGTACAGTGATTAATTGATAGAAAATTTGAAAAGTTAAGAACAATTTACAAGTGTGAGTTCCAATAGCTTACAGATGTGAATGTAATTTCATGTTGGGTTAAAATTGTGAATTGTACATAATTTATATTTTCTCAATAAATATATACATTTAGTATATTACCTGTTTTTGTTTCAATTTTTGCTCTTCATACCTCACTAATTTACACAAGACAGTAAATATCATAAGAATGATATCACTCTGGATCACCTGCTTATATGGACACTGTGATATGGACAAGTGGTCACTGAATCACTATCTGATAGTAAATTGACATTCTGATAGCAAACAGTAAATTGGAATTCTGATTTGAAAATTCCCTTTTTTAGGAGATATTTTCCCCTCACCTTCAAATTAGGGTTTGATTTTTTTTGTAGCTTTAGAAAATGAATAAGAATCTTTGAGAATCATACTCATACAATTTGAAGTTGATCCAAAACAAATTTATAGAAACAAAAAAAATGGTAATTTAATCCCACATATTAAGTATCTACACAATATGTGGATTTGTAAGAAAAATATTATATTTTGGCATGTTTATATGTCCCTGTAAAATATAGATATTTATGGTTGTAGCTAGAGCTGTCAATTGCAATAACTTGAGCTGACCATTGTTCCTTCAAACCAAGAGGAGTCATACTTGCCAAGAATTTTGTAATCTTCAGTTGTCACATCAATTAAGCTCATCTTTACAAAACTTTGATGTGCCATATATTGTCTCAGTTTATTTGATGGGATACACCTGTGAAAGCCAGCTTCAAAGCTATCATCTCAGAAAATATGACAGCTTCAAATAAATGTTTTTCACAGAGCTACTTACGTGACAGATTGCACTTGTGTTAACAAAGTGATCTATTGGGAACATATATTTAGCATATAAAAACTTCAATAAATTAAAAATGCAAATGTACTGATTTTTTGTTAAAATAATTTTTAAAATAACAATTTACAATTTACAACTTGGCTGTGAAACACAGTATCAGTGCTACAGGATACACAGATAAGAAAGAAGATATTTGTTGACAGCTCATTTTGTATCGTTTTTGCAATAAAATAGGAATGTCACAATTTTCTTTCATTATAATTGTCATAATCAAACCTACAGCAACTATTCTGTTCATACTGACAGCAAAAATATTTCTTTAATAAATGGTTATCTGGCCCAAATAGGAGACATATATTTAATATTAGTTTCACCGCAATTTCTTGCCAGTGTAAGGTTTTTGCAAAATTACAAGTCTTTCTGACAAATGTAAACAAACCACAAATTCGTGACAGAAATACACTAATTGTGGCTCAATCTTGGCCAAATCTGGAATTTAGAGTAAGGATGTGTAACTGAACCAGACTGCCAACTTATGTTTATATATACATATTTATATCTTATACCTGTACCTAATCTTTATTTCCAAAAAGATCAGAACTCCCCAAGTGGTACCCCTCTTTGAATAGTCATGGCATCCACTCCCTAAATAACTAACCCTTTCCTTAGGATATATTCTGCCATATTTTACTTGCATTTTAAACATATTTGAGCAGCTTAGGGGCAGTTTTTAGGTCGTGGAGTACTTCATTAAAAAAATCAGTTTTTTTTCATTCTCCTGCCTTCTTCGTGGAAATTCACTGTTTGCATAATAATCTTGGGGGGACATTTATTGAAACCTCACCACAAATATTCCTTACCTATTTTAGAATATGACTGTCCTGCTAATTCAACATTTAAACGTGTACAAGCCTGATAAATCAGGGATGACAATTTTAATTTTATCACAAGAAATATCCAAATGTTTGTAACAGTAAAAATGCCAGGAAACATCACCAGATAAAAACACTCTTGAGACAGTGAAAAATGACTCCTCACAATGAACAAAAAGTGGAGGGTGAAATTTAGTCACGTGGTCTAAACCCAAAGAGAACCGCATCAGTTTTTTCTCACTGCACGTGCTGGTCAGTGACGTCATGTCCCTGGTTGGTATGTGCACGAGGCGATTACGTAACGCAAATATGATGTACTTCAAGAGATGAAACAAGTTTCTTGGGATTTCCTTACCGTGACGCATACAGAGAATTATAGATAGTGTACTTTGGACAGCATATACAGGATGCATTGATAAACCAATCCCAATGAAAAATATTCCAAAATATCAAATATTTTTAATGGTTTTGTAAATTTTCTTGGCTGCAGAAAATTCAGATCACTTTTGTGCCCGGAAGTCAGTCTTCTCACGTGCATGCTAAAATTTGATTGGCGAGTTGTAAATATTTGAATGTTGTCGGTATTGTTTTGATTGACCTCACGTGAAAATGTATTGTGACGTTATATAACTCCTCAAGCAACCAATTACTTCCGGGCACCAAAGTGATCTGAATTTTTTTTGATGCCATACCTCTGACTTTGGAACAATATAAAGTGACATTCCTGATATATTTTTGGAATATTAAAATCACAGACCACAAGCTAATTCATTTTAGAAGATGGTTAGATACACATTTGGAGGGAAAGCAATCGTTTGCACAGTTTACAACATCATCTGCCTCGGAAGGTCAGGAAATGCATAGATTTTTGTTTCCTCTCTTGATATATCATCATATTTGCGTACGCATCGATATCCCTGCACGTGCAGTGGTCCACGTGCTGTGAGAGCTGGCTGGAAGCTAATGCGGTTCTCTTTGTCTAAACCAGTCTTAACATTGGCGGCCATTTCAATTCTGAAGAAGCTGAAATTCTTCTCCATTTAAAAGTGTGATAACTGACTTAAAACAGAATAAAATTATTGTTTTACAACTGGATATTGAAGAAAACAGATTATACTTTGCAAACAACCAGGCCATGTAATCAGTGAGTATGTAATTACGACACCTGCAGTGTGTGTTTACCACGCGCAGCCCAGTGGGCTGCGCTAGGGCAGATGAAATTTGACGATCTCTCTCTAGCCGTGAAATTAGTTGTGGAACCCTGACTTGCGCGAGCAGAGCTCTGGAAGCTACGTCGGGTTGTGAGGTGTGTCCTATCCCTCGTGGAGAGACAGGTCGCGACACAGTGTCACGACCTCAGTGTGAACAGCAGACACTCTCTACACTTATTATTATGATATATCAAATGTCTTACGCATCTAATCTTGCTTTCTTGTGAGTTTTGGATCCAAATTTATTAATTTGCAGAAGTTATTTGGGGTTACACTTCAGAGGCAGTGAATACCTCCCACTGATGAGCCATCGCAGGTGTATGGAGTGTGCGTCCAAACACCATATGGACACCTACGATTGGCTGTATCGTAAATAGGTCAAAGAAAGGCCCCAAGTTGGTTGCACATGTACAACAGTATTCTGTCAGAAATTTAGTTGTATCGAGCTCCCACAATCGTAAACAAAGATACAAATATACCAGGTGATGAGTTTTAAGTACCAGAAAACCAACTTTTTCATTTGTTAAGTTATATATATTATGAGAATATCACACTGGATGGGTGGTTTAGAATCTCTTCATGCGTGAATGGGATGACACTGAAACGGTCATATTGCTCCGACCAGCTCAGCCAGAAGTAAACAAGGAGGACCAAATGCCGTTTCTCTTAAACTACCGTGAAATGGCCGCCGGACCCAAAATAAACAAAAGGCAAATTCACTGCTAGAGATCCTCGAGCTACTCTTTGAAATGATTGACAGCTAGTTTAAAAGCTGATCGGGAAATGTATCAAGCATTGAAACATGTTCAAGCCTAATGTATCAAATATATCGATACATTTTATTACATTCCCCTCTCAGCAGTTGTCAATGGTACAGCACTATTCCCTTGACCTTAAACATTCAATTAAACTATATTTTCTGTGGTGACAAACTTACAACATTTCAAAATCAATGAAAATTCGGCAACATCTTTCTAACAGCTCACTCGTAAAACCGGAAGTTCATTTCCGGAAGTGAATGAGAATTTGATTTCCAACACAGAAAAGTGCCCCGGAAGGAAGAGATAAAATTATGACATCACCAATTCTAACAGGAATTCCTGTTAAAATGGCCGCTGCCCCCAACCAGCCCAACTGGGTCGCACAGATTTATCTGCCGCTAGATGGAGTTGGCTGGTAGACCGGCTATGACTTCCTGGTTACGACGCTGGAATATATCCTGACTTCCTGGTTACGAGGCTGGAATATATCCTGACTTCCTGGTTACGACGCTGGAATATATCCTAACTTCCTGGTTACGAGAATATACCTGACTGCGCCTTGGGGCAGTATGGAAAGTTTTACAGACAAAGTCGACAACTTCCTTAGATGGTGTCAAAATGCTGATAATCACTTGTGATTTTGGCAATCAAGGAGCCAGTATTTGTGGATATGAGCTGCATTCTGTGTGTGGCTCTGTGCATCACTGATGTGCCTATTTAGCAGATGACCTTTCAAGAAAGCCCCAAGCCAGTTCTACACTCCTCATGCTGAGTGATATATGAAACATAGGCCAATAGCCTCAGAGCTATGCTGATCATTGCTTTTTTTGTTATGTTGGTGAAGATTTTTTTGGAAATTGCTTCAAAAATGATCATTTATAAAAATCCTTTCCAAGGCTAGACTTGATGCTAAGTTTGACCAATCAAAATGCATGTTACATATTGAATTTGGCCAAAATGGCAGTCTCCTTGATAACTCAGTGATCGCTATTAGATTTTCAAAAAAAAATCATAACAAAAGGGAAAAACTATGAGCCTAATGAAAAATAGATAGAATTGGTTCCGTGAAAATATAACACCTTGCTTACTTATAGCTAGAAAATCTGACAAAAAACAAATTAATGAACTTCAAATTATGCTTGATTGTTGTTATATCAGGAAGGCCTGAGCTTGTCTTAGACTCAGTTAGACAAGATTTTATATGTCCATCATGCATGGAACCAAAGGAAAAAAAATGCTTTCATTTAACTTGGCCTAGAAATATATTCTGAGGGGAGGAGAGATTATATCAAGACATTTCACCTCAAATGAAAATATCATAAATCAAGGAGGCAGCCAGAGTGAGATTCCAATGTGAGGCTTGATCCTTACTGAACAAAACACTGAAATACACCAGATAGAATGCTGCTGAAAACTTATCCCAGGTCTACTACCTGAGAGCCTGTCCCCTCTGCAGCTGTCTTAGAATGCTTTGATTGTTAGACTTTCCAAGTTGCAAGCTACATGTTCTTGACATCCCATTAATAAACCAATATCACATTTCCTTCTTTGTCCATTACACATCATTTCAAACTAATTACTTTGCTTTTTCATGCAATGACAATGGTTCTGTAGTTTTCATGTATCCATTTTAAGTTCTCAGGAAGAGCAAGCAAATTAAAATGTAATATCACACATTTTATTTGCATTACTGCCTTTAGAAAAGTGGTCACTGGCCTGAGTGATGGGAGGGGTCAACGGGTGATGGTTTAGATCCCACTCCTGCCAGCCAATGCTTTCCTACTACAGGTAAGGCCAATAGGAAAAAGGTTGACCTGATGAGGCCGAGGTTAATTAGAGGGTTGTTACAAGCCATTTCTGAAAAACACAAATTTCCTTGTTTCTTATTGGTACTTGCAAACAAATTTAAATTCACAAGTGTTTTTCATTTCTGGTTGTTTTGAGATATATGTTTCTTTGAAGTAATTTTTGGTAATATTAAAATATATACAAAAACGATATCTAAATTACTTTGAAAGAGGAATGTATGAACTGTCTTCATCTGAGAAAAGGTATCCAAGAAACAAAAAATTGAATCCTTGCAGCCTTATTAATATATAATTTATTGCTTCATTTTCTAGCATTTCAAGTCTCCTGAGATAAATCTTGTAACGTAATGGTCAACTTTGACATGATAAAACTCCCAAACTCTGGCGGTGAGGAGACTTCTCTCGAGAGTAGGGCACATGTATGCCGATACGGTCGTCTGGGGTGAGAGGTGGACGTCAGGAAGCAGCACTCGACTGCACTTCAGCTTGATATAACACTAAATACTTCAGCATTGCCAACCCTCTATGTGATGAAGTGCCTCCCATTAAAGCCTATTGCATAACATTTTGTTCTCCTCCTTGAACACAGCTTATTGAACTCAGTGCAGCCTTGTCCTAAATCATTCTTACAGTCATTCTTTCCGTGACTAATTGTATGCGAATCTACCATCTGAGATTGGGGCTCTCCTCTTTAGTCCACGCAGTAACACATTTGACTTGTGATTAATTAATCTTCTCTCTTTCTTTTTTTTTTGCCCTAGGGACATAAAATTCAATACCAATTGATTAACAAGTTCATCTGGGTCTCGTCCTTTATTCATCATATCATAATTACTGTAATAAGACCAAATCATCCTTCAAACTTGATACAATAAATCTTAAGGGAGTTGAATCATGACCCTCTGTGACATTTTTGTCCTTTATTTTTACATTTATCCACGGTTTGCTTTATTCTAAGGAAATGACTAGAGTCGACTCTCCATGTATCTTTGATGCCTATCTTTATGATTTATTATAATTCTGTTAAAAAATTTAGTAAATGTAAATCCCTTTTTAAGAGACCAATATTAAGGCATTGTGAAGCCTGCATCATGCTCTAGACCTGTGTAATTCAGGGATGGGAGGGACATGTGTATAAATTTGGTACAAAATTACAACCGTCCGCACTTAATTACACAGCTTGTCGTGCAGACCATCATCCTCTCAGCCTCCCTCATACTACACAAACCCATCTAATTGACCAATCACAGTCCTCATTACCATTCTCTGCAGGTGTCCTCTGGGTTAACACCTTAACCAATCACAGTCCTCATTACCATTCTCTGCCAGTTTCCTATGGCGCACCATCTTAGCCAATCACAATCCTTATTACCATTCTCTGCTGGTTTCTTCTCTGATGTGTCAGCATCTCAGCCAGCTACAGTTTTTATTACCGTTCTCTGGATGCTTATTCTAGAAGTCTAAAAAAATCATGATTGTCTCCATATTAATCATCTGCACTCCACCTGCGAGACCTCCCATTGTAACTTACTCTCCTGAGCAGATCCTGGGTTAATACCAGGCTCTGTAGGTACAGTTAATGGCTTTGGTAGCCAATAAGCCAATGGTAACCTCCAACCAGTCCCCACCTACCCTCCAATCCCGGACTTCTCTCTCATATCAGTCCCTGCCTACCCTCCATTACAGGACTTCTCTCTCCTATCAGTCCCTGCCTACCCTCCAATCCCGGACTTCTCTCTCATATCAGTCCCTGCCTACCCTCCATTACAGGACTTCTCTCTCCTATCAGTCCCTGCCTACCCTCGAATACAGGACTTCCTTCTCATATCAGTCCATGCCTACCCTCCATTACAGGACTTCTCTCTCCTATCAGTCCCTGCCTACCCTCGAATACAGGACTTCCCTCTCATATCAGTCCATGCCTACCCTCCATTACAGGACTTCCCTCTCATATCAGTCCATGCCTACCCTCGAATACAGGACTTCCTTCTCATATCAGTCCATGCCTACCCTCCATTACAGGACTTCTCTCTCCTATCAGTCCCTGCCTACCCTCGAATACAGGACTTCTCTCTCATATCAGTCCCTGCCTACCCTCCATTACAGGACTTCTCTCTTCTATCAGTCCCTGCCTACCCTCGAATACAGGACTTCCCTCTCATATCAGTCCCTGCCTACCCTCCATTACAGGACTTCTCTCTCCTATCAGTCCCTGCCTACCCTCGAATACAGGACTTCTCTCTCATATCAGTCCCTGCCTACCCTCCATTACAGGACTTCTCTCTTCTATCAGTCCCTGCCTACCCTCGAATACAGGACTTCCCTCTCATATCAGTCCCTGCCTACCCTCCATTACAGGACTTCTCTCTCCTATCAGTCCCTGCCTACCCTCGAATACAGGACTTCTCTCTCATATCAGTCCCTGCCTACCCTCCATTACAGGACTTCTCTCTCCTATCAGTCCCTGCCTACCCTCGAATACAGGACTTCTCTCTCATATCAGTCCATGCCTACCCTCCAATCCTGGAATTCTCTCTCATATCAGTCCCTGCCTACCCTCCATAACAGGACATCTCTCTCTCCTATCAGTCCCTGCCTACCCTCCATAACAGGACATCTCTCTCTCATATCAGTCCCTGCCTACCCTCCAATACAGGACTTCTCTCTCATATCAGTCCATGCCTACCCTCAATAATGCCTCAGTCACATTTGCACCGGGTGCCGGCGGGGAAGTTAGAATCGGCCGACTTCACAATCTGCCGGGCGCCAGGGAGTTTATCACCAACAATCTGAGATATGCCGTAGCTGTGGTCACATTATTAAAGGGCACCGCACGGCACGTGCAAAACTGAATAGCACAGACGTCTGTAGGATATCTTTACGACGTCTGTTTCATGACACAGATGTCTGCAAGATGTCTTTAAGACGTCTGGGTAGGCTTAAAAAAAATATTTAATCCTATTTTCACCACACGATGCCACCGGCAGCCCTAAGATAATCTGCCGATATCCCTGCAGGACACTGCCGGGACCCTGCCGTGTACTTTAAGATGATATTTGCTGATAAGACATCGGGGAAACGCCGGCAATTTTTATGTTCAAGATAAAAGTTCCCGATGACCTGCCCGACGTCTTAACGATGCCCAGTTGTGGCCGATGATCTCCCGGTGCCCGCACGGCGATCTGACCTGCCTGCCGATTTTGTAAAAAATACCCATCGGCCGGGCATCTTTACTGAAATCGGCGCAAATGTGACTGAGGCATTACAGGACTCCTCTCTCATATCAGTCCCTGCCTACCCTCCAATCCTGGAATTCTCTCTCATATCAGTCCCTGCCTACCCTCCATAACAGGACCTCTCTCATATCAGTCCCTGCCTACCCTTCATAACACGACCTCTCTCTCGTACCAGTCCCTGCCTACCCTCCAATCCCGGAATTCTCTCTCAAATCAGTCCCTGCTGCAGCTTGTTTTGGTTTCAAAGATGGCTGGCAATATGCTTGATTCCATCTCTCAATGGAAATGGTGACATGCCAACATTTGAAAAGAGTCATGACATAATATGAAATTATGTCGTCAATTTCCTCAAAGTTGATTGGCTAATTACGATGTTATTTCCTGATGAAAGGCGATCTTGGGACTTAAATAAACGATGAGAAAGTAGTCAGGCTTGAGTCTGGCAGTCTTCTGTGTACTGATGAACTACACACGAGTGTCATACGAGGGGGGGGGGGTTAATAACAAAAATCAATAAGTTTTATAGACCACTCAAAGGTATGTGTAAAGTGAGTTTTGCTTGTTTTTGTTTGTTTGGGGTTTTACATCACTTTCAACATTATTTCAGTTATTTCATGATGAGACCTACTTGTAGCAGATATAGTGCTGCCTCATTGAATTGTGTCGCAGGTTCTTGACATCACAACCCACCCGATCACAGATTTACAAGGACATCAGGTTAACCCTTTTGGCACAGGCCTCAGCTCGTGTGAAATTGTATCATGAATTCAATCTCGGCATGGCCAGGGATCGAACCAACAACCTTTGGATCACAAATTCACAACAGAGGAACTGGTGCTGATATACTGAGCCCAAAAAAATGTTTCACACCTTGTAAGAAATATATAAACATCCTTAGGAAAGGAACATGGCATTGTCTACTTTGTGAATGGGAAAAACATTTTGTGAGAATCTGTAGATTTCTGGGCAAGTTGCAGAATCTGCAAGGTGTGTGGAATCTGCAAGGTGTGTGGAATCTGCAAGGTGTGTGGAATCTGCAAGTTGTGTGGAATCTGCAAGGTGTGTGGAATCTGCAAGGTGTGTGGAGTCTGCAAGGTGTGTGGAATCTGCAAGGTGTGTGGAATCTGCAAGGTGTGTGGAATCTGCAAGGTGTGTGGAATCTGTGGATGGACTGACAGACATACAGATGCTGTCTGTTTTAATATCTCCCACAAAACTTGCATGTCTAAAAAATAAAGTTTCAATATATATAGGTGGCATATGAGAACTTTATTTAATGAAAAGGTAAATACTTTTCACTTCCTTTTTACGGATGGCATTAGTGTCAGCCAAAGTTAATTATAGGAAGTTGACCTAATTGCCTAAACGACTTCCTGTTTACACAGGGCTTCACTTAGTCTTGTTATCAGGTCTTTATCTGGCAAATTAAGGCAAATTTCTGCAACTTTGAACATTGTTTGCTCTCTTTATATCAAATGACCTGTCTGCTTCCAACTCAGATATAGACTATCTTGTGCCAATGTGATTTGCACAGGAAAGCTGATGGGAAAGATCATGATGTCTTTGTAATATTTTGAGGGTGATATAATTCTTTTTTTTGTTTGTTTGTGGTTTTACATCACTTTCAACATTATTTCAGTCATTTCGTGATGAGACCTACTTGTAGCAGATATAGTGCTGCCTCACTGAATTGTCATGTCGCAGGTCCTTGACATGACAACTAACCCGATCACAGATTTACAAGGACAACAGGTTAACCCTTTAGGCACGGGTCTCAGCTCATGTGGGAAATTGTTTCACGAGTTCAATCCCGGCACGGCCGGGGTTCGAACCCATGACCTTTGGATCACCTGCGCCACGGCCCGTGGCCATGATATAATTCTATATACACCACCATGTGCAGCCTCTTTTGAAGAAAATCATCACTATTAATAAGACATGATACAATGACATAAATTCAAAGCTCTCATTTAATTTTCTTTATTATTTTGCAAGGTTTTTTTTCTCAATAAATATCTTCTGAATATGGATTTTGATGGGGATGAATAAATAGTTTTGTTTGTTGGCCAAATAGTTTATTTGAACAGCTTAGCCCATGGGTTTGAACTTTAACCGTGGAAGAAGCCATTGTGTTTCACCTTAGCCCTGTTTATGCTGCTGTGCACTGTGGGGCTTATACGAGGCTCTTCCTGTCAGGAGCTAATCCCTCGCTGGTGGGAGGAGAAGTCTCATCCAAGTCTCATCAAAGTCTCATGTCACATGGTGAAGGGCACGCCTCAACAATCAAGACCACAAACTGTCACATCTCCATATCTCTTTGTCTATTTGTCCCCCCATAAAGGATGACAAAGATCACATCAGCAAGGATCACATGATGCTAGGTGGAATTAATAATTGGCCAGACTTCTTCACTCAACATATGATCATATGATATAAACATGATAAGGGAGAAATTGAAAAGACATTTTTACTTTTCCAATGTTACTTTTAAGATGAGCAATAGCAATATTAATATTTCACTTTAAGCATTCACTAGAGAGGAGCGTGATGCAGGAGCTTTCTTGGTCTATGGTCTGGTATTGATAACACTTTGAAATGAAGATTTAAAGAATGATCGACATTTTGGAAAACCAAATAAAGGATGACTTTTCAGATTTAAAAACATGGTGGGACATTGGTAAGAAAAAGATTAACAATTGGGTTGCATGCCAAATTAGTAAAAATCACAGACAAAAATTAAGATAATTATCAAATGTCTGATATCAAATCACAACCAGCATATGCAGATAAAAGTATGTTGGTACATTTATATAAGGAATTGTCTGACATTTATGGTGAAATAGAAGAAGATGTGAAAATAATATCAATGGTTAATTGGTTTGAACATAGTGAAAAATCAAGCAGATATTTCCACAATCTTGAGAAAATAAATGCCAAAGATAAAGCTTGGGAAAAATATTGGATAAAGATGGGAACGTGGTTACTGAATCAGAAAAAATAATGAATGTACAAGTTGATTTTTAAAGAGGACTCTTATAGTGATGGAATCAATGATACAAGTTTTTCTTAAATATGATTGATAAAGAAAAAAGTTTTGATGATAAAAACATGCTAGGAGAATATATATGCATGGAAATTCTTATATTATGATATAGTAACAGAGTTCTATAAAATGTATTGGAAAGAGGTAGGTTCAGAAGTATTAAGTATTTCTCAGAATAGTTTTGAAGAAATTATATTTCCATGTTCTCAATATTTTGCAGCAATAAGATTGTTTAATCATTGTTATTCAAAAAACGTCAGAGAAAAGACCTCAGAAACTGAAGACCTATTTCATTGTTATATACAGATGTTAGGTTATCAAAAATATTACCAGAATTCTTGAAAAAAGTGCTACCATCAATGATACATACAGATCAGAAAGGATGCACAGAGGGTGGGTTCATTGGTCAGAACGTAAGATTGATAGAAGATGTTACAGATATGTGTGATGAGGATGAGAATATTCTATCGTGAGATCAACAAAAAGCATTTGACAGAGTAGAATGGAAATGGCTTAATCTAGTTTTGGACAAAATGGAATTTGGGAGTAATCTAAAGAAATGGTTAAATGTAATGTACAGTAAATTAAAAAGTTCTATTACCACAAATAGATATATATCAAAATATTTTCCATTTTGTAAAGGAATAAGGCACACTGTTACAAGCAGAACCCTTGGCGGCTTATATAAGAGAGAAAGATGAGATTTCTGGAATCACGATAAAGTGTTCAAATGGAAAGAGAGAAATTAGTAATCAGTATGCAGATGATGCCTCTATATGTTTAAGCAGTATTAAAATGACAGATCAGTGTTTTAAAAGAATTGATGATTTTGGTGAAGCATCAGGTTCTAAATTAAATGTAAGCAAAACAAGGGTTTGGTTATGAATGAAAAAAGTTTACTAAATAATGATTTCCAGAGTAACATTAAGTGAACTCTTGGTCATGAAAAGATTCTAGGTGTACCATGCACGAAGAGTAAAAATCATAAAGTATATTGGATAGGCTTAATAGAAAAAATACGAAAGAAATTACAGATTTGGAAATTTATCTTATACTGGAAATGTACACATATTGAAGAGCTTAGGCCATTCAACTTTACTATACGCTAGTAATATGTTTAAATGTCATTTCCACAGCAAGGTAATACCACACAAATGTTGTGATTTTAATTGGGAACTGTTTCATGGAACTTTAAAATAAGTTTAAAATAATGAAATATTCTCATGGAAAATGTAAATTTTGCTTAATAGAGTTTGAAAATTTAGAACATATGCTTGTAATTTGCACTTACGTAACACAACTATGGAAATGTATAGACTCCATTCTGACACAATTTACAGGGTCTATAAAGCTAGAATAGGTAAAACAAGTTGGCTGGAATTCTAGAAAATAGTACTGAATCAGATAATATAAATATGGTATTGTCAATGTAGATGTATAATATGGAAAACGAAGAAATAATAGGCAGTTTGCAAATCACTATGTTACAATAGAAGAATCAATAAGATGGATAAAAAATGATATAAAAACACATGTACAGATATTATTGAAGGTCTCAATAGTAAAGGATAATGAACTGCAAAATAGTGAGCATAAGTTGTACAATGAGATATACAATAAAAGAAATTACATCCATGTATAACATCGTTAAGTTTAGAAAATAAGGTTTTTTTTATCAAAAACAAAAAAAACAAAAAAAAACAAAAAAAACCCCACTTTGATCTGAATCCTGGCCGTGTTTACAGGACATAAATACAAGCACTGGCCATGTGATGAACCTTTGTACCTCAGCATAATGTGTGGTCAAATTGTAATGAATGCTGATATGATAGATGCCACAATAATGACAGTGGTCACCAAGCTCATTAGTTCTCCTACATCTGACGAATCAAAGACAATGTACTTCCTGTTATTCCACATTCAAAGTTCAACCTCAAGTGTCTGTGTCTGCAAGTATTGACAATATCATAACCCTCATTGCTGCCCCGAAATCCATGTATTGAAAATGCGTTGAGCCTCTTGTCAAAACCCGGCTTTTTTATCATTTCTGATGTAATATCCAGTCAAATCTACAAATTTAAAACCAATTTTATCCATTATAAAAGATTTCAGCTCTATTTATATATAAACCCAGAACCTTAAAGAACATGGTAGCATTAGACTGAACAGACCAAAGGAAGAATGGACGGAGGACAGAGGACAGAGGACAGAAAGGGGGGTAATAAGACGGTGATTACAAAGACAGGATGATTACAAAGACAGGGTGATTACTAAGACAGGGTGATTACAAATACATGTTGGTTACAAAGACAGGGTGATTACCAAGACAGGGTGACTAACAAGACAGGGTGACTAACAAGACAGGGTGACTAACAAGACAGGGTGATTACCAAGACAGGGTGATTACTAAGACAGGTGATTACTAAGACAGGGTGATTGCTAAGACAGGGTGATTACAAAGACAGGATGACTACAATGACCGGGTGACTACTAAGACAAGCTGATTATTAAGACAAAGCGATTACAAAGACAGGGTGATTACAAAGACAGGGTGATTACTAAGACAGGGTAATTACAAAGACAGGGTAATTACAAAGACAGGATGATTACTAAGAAAGGGTGATTACTAAGACAGGGTGATTACAAAGTCAGGGTGACTACTAAGACAGGGCAATTACAAAGTCAGGGTGACTACTAAGACAGGGTGACCATTAAGACAGGGTAATTATCAAGACAGGGTGATTACTAAGACAGGGTGATTACAAAGTCAGGGTGACTACTAAGACAGGGTAATTACTAAGACAGGGCAATTACAAAGTCAAGAGTGATTACTAAGACAGGGTGACTACTAAGACTGGGTGACTACTGAGACAGGGTGATTACAAAGTCAGGGTGACTACCACGAGAGCGATTACAAAGATAGGGTGACCACTAAGACAGGGTGACCATTAAGACAGGGAATTTACCAAGACAGGGTGATTACTAAGACAAAGTGATTACAAATTCAGGGTGATTACAAAGACAGGGTAATTACAAAGACAGAGTGATTACTAAGACAGGGCGATTAGAAAGATAGGGCAATTACAAAGACAGGGTAATTACAAAGACAGCGTGATTACTAAGAAAGGGCGATTACTAAGACAGGGTGACCATTAAGACAGGGTAATTACCAAGACAGGGTGACTACTAAGACAGGGCAATTACAAAGTCAGGGTGACTACTAAGACAGGGTGACCATTAAGGCAGGGCGATTATAAAGACAGGGTGATTACAAAGACAGGTGATTACAAAGACAGGTGATTACTAAGACAGGTAATTACTAAGACAGGTGATTACTAAGACAGAGCGATTACAAAGACAGAGCGATTACAAAGACAGGGTGATTACTAAGACAGGGTGATTACTAAGACAGGGTGACCATTAAGACAGGGTAATTACAAAGACAGGGTGATTACTAAGACAGGTGATTACGAAGACAGGTGATTACTAAGACAGGTGATTACTAAGACAGGTGATTACTAAGATAGAGCGATTACAAAGACAGGGTGATTACTAAGACAGGGTGATTACAAAGACAGGTGATTACTAAGACAGGTGATTACTAAGACAGGTGATTACTAAGACAGGGTGATTACTAAGACAGGGTGATTACAAAGACAGGGTGATTACAAAGTCAGGGTGATTACTAAGACAGGTGATTACTAAGACAGGGTGACCATTAAGACAGGGTAATTACAAAGACAGGGTGATTACTAAGACAGGTGATTACTAAGACAGGTGATTACTAAGACAGGTGATTACTAAGATAGAGCGATTACAAAGACAGGGTGATTACTAAGACAGAGCGATTACAAAGACAGAGCGATTACAAGCCAGGGTGATTACTAAGACAGGGTGATTACTAAGACAGGTGATTACTAAGACAGGGTGATTACTAAGACAGGGTGATTACAAAGACAGGGTGATTACAAAGTTAGGGTGATTACTAAGACAGGTGATTACTAAGACAGGGTGACCATTAAGACAGGGTAATTACAAAGACAGGGTGATTACTAAGACAGGTGATTACTAAGACAGGTGATTACATGGGTGCTGGTGAGAATTATTTTTTTGACGGAGGAATCGATTTGACAGATTTTCCGTTCACAGATTTTAAATTTTGACGGAAAATCCGTCTCGAGACGGAGGACCAGCACCTATGCGATAGTCTGAGACATCCAGCATTGTCATTTTCGCGCGAAAAGCGAGCCTCGTAAACATTACCGAAAAGCGATTGGTGTGGGTAGCCGAGTCGTCAAAATATTAGCCAATCAAAATCCGTCAAACTCTACCGAAGCAGCCCGCAACACCAAAACAAGTCGGCAGCCACAAGCGGTAAGCGAACGACTGAATTTTCGATGTTTTGGGTCGATTTGTGCAATTTTGATGACACGAAATTATTTTTTTGACGGAGGAATCGATTTGACGGATTTTCCGTTCACGGATTTTAAATTTTGACGGAAATCCGTCTGTAGACGGAGGACCAGCACCCATGTTGATTACTAAGACAGGTGATGACTAAGACAGAGCGATTACAAAGACAGGGTGATTACAAAGACAGGGTGATTACAAAGTCAGGGTGATTACTAAGACAGGTGATTACTAAGACAAGTGATTACAAAGACAGAGTGATTACACAGACAGGGCGATTACTAAGACAGGGTGATTACTAAGACAGGGTGATTGCAAAGACAGGGTGATTACCAAGACAGGGTGATTACCAAGACAGGGTGATTACTAAGACAGGGTGATTGCAGTTACCTTTTAGTGCCTCAAATAATGCATCTATATGTATTGCAATGCAGCGCTCCCATATTATAATAATACAGTCACATACAATTTCAGTCTGTTACAGTACAATGGGAGGCAATTTGTAATAATCTGACATATGACATCGCAATGTGACTCTCCTTATAATAATACAAGACAGGATGAAAACTCACAGAGCCCATCTGAGCAGGAAGCAGAGGTAGAGACGAGCATGCTCTCAGACCAGCCACACAAATCACATGCTGGCATGAATATATTATATTGCATGTGGAATAAGTATGAGTAAACATGGTCATTTTATATGTATGTGTGTGTGTGTGTGTGTGTGTGTGTGTGTGTGTGTGTGTGTGTGTGTGTGTGTGTGTGTGTGTATGCAAATCAGACATATCATCAACCTGTACAAAGGCATACCATAATAAGTGTGGCAAGTCCGGGGCTATGAGATATCAGAGGGGATTATCCTGTCATTGATTCCTACACTATTAGCAGGAAAAGGTTTTCCTGTTTACATGTCTTAAATGTCCTTTGTTGTTACTGCCAAATGGGGCCCAGCAATGAAGCCCAGAAGTGTAACAATAATTACCTCCGCAACACATGTAGTGTCTCTTTAAAATGAAAAACTAAATTTTCTTTTTGGCGCCATTAGTCAATATTGAAAGTAACATGAAGGCCCATAATTGACGATCTCAGACATGGTCTTTGATACTGGGTCTCATTCTGTAAAATTTATCCACAGAAACTGCAACATTTCACTGCATCATAATATTTTGCAGTTAAAAGATCATATTTTTACCACATGCCGTTCATGATCACCTATAATTGATATTCTTAAACATTTTCAAGGTTACATGCTTAAAACATTTCACTCCACCTGACTCCACTTTTAATTGAGCTACAGGAAGGAGCATCCCAGTTGGATTAGGTTATTTGTAGCAATCAAGCAGTTTCATCAAATACGAAAATGCATTATTCACTACAAATAAAATGTGCTTTTACTGAATATGTTTCCTGTGCAATCTGAGGATTGTGTCAATTCTTTTTATCAAGTATTCTGTCTCAACATAATCCTTGCCACATACGCTGTCTCAACATAATCTATATCCTTGCCACATACACTGTCTCACTATAATCTATATCCTTGCCACATGCACTCTCTCAACATAATCTATATCCTTGCCACATACGCTGTCTCAACATAATCCTTGCCACATACGCTGTCTCAACATAATCCTTGCCACATACGCTGTCTCAACATAATCCTTGCCACATACACTGTCTCAACATAATCCTTGCCACATACGCTGTCTCACTATAATCTATATCCTTGCCACATACGCTGTCTCACTATAATCTATATCCTTGCCACATACACTGTCTCACTATAATCTATATCCTTGCCACATACACTGTCTCACTATAATCTATATCCTTGCCACATACACTGTCTCACTATAATCTATATCCTTACCACATACGCTGTCTCACTATAATCTATATCCTTGCCACATACACTGTCTCACTATAATCTATATCCTTGCCACATACAATGTCTCAACATAATCTATATCCTTGCCACATGCACTCTCTCAACATAATCTATATCCTTGCCACATACAATGTATCAACATAATCTATATCCTTACCACATGCACTCTCTCAACATAATCTATATCCTTGCCACATACACTGTCTCAACATAATCTATATCCTTGCCACATACAATGTCTCAACATAATCTATATCCTTACAACATACGCTGTCTCAACATAATCTATATCCTTGCCACATACACTGTCTCAACATAATCTATATCCTTGCCACATGCACTCTCTCAACATAATCTATATCCTTGCCACATACAATGTATCAACATAATCTATATCCTTGCCACATGCACTCTCTCAACATAATCTATATCCTTGCCACATACACTGTCTCAACATAATCTATATCCTTGCCACATACGCTGTCTCAACATAATCTATATCCTTACAACATACGCTGTCTCAACATAATCTATATCCTTGCCACATACACTGTCTCAACATAATCTATATCCTTGCCACATGCACTCTCTCAACATAATCTATATCCTTGCCACATACAATGTCTCAACATAATCTATATCCTTACAACATACACTGTCTCAACATAATCTATATCCTTACCACATGCACTCTCAACATAATCTATATCCTTGCCACATACACTGTCTCAACATAATCTATATCCTTGCCACATACAATGTCTCAACATAATCTATATCCTTGCCACATACACTGTCTCAACATAATCTATATCCTTGCCACATACACTGTCTCAACATAATCTATATCCTTGCCACATACAATGTCTCAACATAATCTATATCCTTACCACATACAATGTCTCAACATAATCTATATCCTTACAACATATGCTGTCTCAACATAATCTATATCCTTACCACATACAATGTCTCAACATAATCTATATCCTTACCACATACAATGTCTCAACATAATCTATATCCTTACAACATACGCTGTCTCAACATAATCTATATCCTTACAACATACGCTGTCTCAACATAATCTATATCCTTACCACATACACTGTCTCAACATAATCTATATCCTTACCACATACACTGTCTCAACATAATCTATATCCTTACCACATACAATGTCTCAACATAACCTATATCCTTACCACATACACTGTCTCAACATAATCTATATCCTTACCACATACAATGTCTCAACATAATCTATATCCTTACCACATACACTGTCTCAACATAATCTATATCCTTACCACATACAATGTATCAACATAACTGTCTTCCTTCCCTTGATTTTATGAATATTCCAGATCTGCTAGCAGATTCGGGTAATAAAGGCAGCGGTAGGGAGAGGATTAATTACAGCAGCATGCATGGTCTGTAGAAACCCTGACAATTTTATTCAGGATGTAACAAGTAAATGTTTTTTCCACGAGGATGATGTTGCCAAAAAAACAAATGTAGTTAAGTTGTTCAGATGTTAAAACAAACTCATCTCTCATGAGAAATAGTAATGAAATGAGCCCAAGCAAGACCTTCCTTGCATGTCACGTTTTATAGAAGTCATTAAAGGTCCTCGACTGACACTGCAGCTAATAAGATGTGTGATTGCCTCCTGCTGGCATCAACCCCAAAATGACACGTGGATGCTGACAATATGTGCAGCTTTAAACAGTCCTGACATCTTGTTGAAAATTAATGCTCTTTTTTCCACAGAGACTAAAGGAAGGAAAAGACCTACAGGACAGTGGTACCGTACTTCATTATAAAATGTTCAGAAATCATAAAAGCATGGGACAAATGAAACCTTTTTATATTAATTCAAGATAGTATTTTTATCATTAAAATCAAGACAACAAAATTATTTTAAAATCACAATGACATTTAAATCAAGACAACTTAATTGTCAAGTGAACTTTACAAGGGCTGTGAAATTTGAATCGCCAAAAATCTAATATTAATATAAACTTTATAAGCTGAATCCAGGAGGAGGGGCAGGGACACTGCTGTCACATTGCTCCCTGGACAGGCTAGTGGGTAAGGTGAATCCAGGAGAAGGCAGGGACACTGCTGTCACATTGCTCCCTGGACAGGCTAGCAGGGAAGGTGAATCCAGGAGGAGAGGCAGGGACACTGCTGTCACATTGCTCTCTGGACAGGCTAGTGGGTAAGGTGAATCCAGGAGAAGGCAGGGACACTGCTGTCACATTGCTCTCTGGACAGGCTAGTGGGGAAGGTGAATCCAGGAGGAGAGGCAGGGACACTGCTGTCACATTGCTCCCTGGACAGGCTAGCTAGGAAGATGAATCCAGGAGGAGAGGCAGGGACACTGCTGTCACATTGCTTTCTAGACAGGCTAGCAGGGAAGGTGAATCCAGGAGGAGAGGCAGGGACACTGCTGTCACATTGCTCCCTGGACAGGCTAGCAGGGAAGGTGAATCCAGGAGAAGGCAGGGACACTGCTGTCACATTGCTCTCTGCACAGGCTAGCAGGGAAGGTGAATCCAGGAGGAGAGGCAGGGACACTGCTGTCACATTGCTCCCTGGACAGGCTAGCAGGGAAGGTGAATCCAGGAGGAGGCAGGGACACTGCTGTCACATTGCTTTCTAGACAGGCTAGCAGGGAAGGTGAATCCAGGAGGAGAGGCAGGGACACTGCTGTCACATTGCTCCCTGGACAGGCTAGCAGGGAAGGTGAATCCAGGAGAAGGCAGGGACACTGCTGTCACATTGCTCCCTGGACAGGCTAGCTAGGAAGGTGAATCCAGGAGGAGAGGCAGGGACACTGCTGTCACATTGCTCTCTGGACAGGCTAGTGGGGAAGGTGAATCCAGGAGGAGAGGCAGGGACACTGCTGCCACATTGCTCCCTGGACAGGCTAGTGGGGAAGGTGAATCCAGGAGGAGGCAGGGACACTGCTGTCACATTGCTCCCTGGACAGGCTAGCTGGGAAGGTGAATCCAGGAGGAGAGGCAGGGACACTGCTGTCACATTGCTCCCTGGACAGGCTAGCTGGGAAGGTGAATCCAGGAGGAGAGGCAGGGACACTGCTGTCACATTGCTCTCTGGACAGGCTAGCAGGGAAGGTGAATCCAGGAGGAGAGGCAGGGACACTGCTGTCACATTGCTCTCTGGACAGGCTAGCAGGGAAGGTGAATCCAGGAGGAGAGGCAGGGACACTGCTGTCACATTGCTCTCTGGACAGTCTAGCAGGGAAGGTGAATCCAGGAGGAGGCAGGGACACTGCTGTCACATTGCTCCCTGGACAGGCTAGCAGGGAAGGTGAATCCAGGAGGAGAGGCAGGGACACTGCTGTCACATTGCTCTCTGGACAGGCTAGCAGGGAAGGTGAATCCAGGAGGTGAGGCAGGGACACTGCTGTCACATTGCTCTCTGGACAGTCTAGCAGGGAAGGTGAATCCAGGAGGAGAGGCAGGGACACTGCTGTCACATTGCTCTCTGGACAGGCTAGCAGGGAAGGTGAATCCAGGAGGAGAGGCAGGGACACTGCTGTCACATTGCTCTCTGGACAGGCTAGGCAGGGAAGGTGAATCCAGGAGGAGAGGCAGGGACACTGCTGTCACATTGCTCCCTGGACAGGCTAGCTGGGAAGGTGAATCCAGGAGGAGAGGCAGGGACACTGCTGTCACATTGCTCTCTGGACAGGCTAGCAGGGAAGGTGAATCCAGGAGGAGAGGCAGGGACACTGCTGTCACATTGCTCCCTGGACAGGCTAGCAGGGAAGGTGAATCCAGGAGGAGAGGCAGGGACACTGCTGTCACATTGCTCTCTGGACAGGCTAGCAGGGAAGGTGAATCCAGGAGAAGGCAGGGACACTGCTGTCACATTGCTCCCTGGACAGGCTAGCAGGGAAGGTGAATCCAGGAGGAGAGGCAGGGACACTGCTGTCACATTGCTCTCTGGACAGGCTAGCAGGGAAGGTGAATCCAGGAGAAGGCAGGGACACTGCTGTCACATTGCTCCCTGGACAGGCTAGCTGGGAAGGTGAATCCAGGAGGAGAGGCAGGGACACTGCTGTCACATTGCTCTCTGGACAGGCTAGCAGGGAAGGTGAATCCAGGAGGAGAGGCAGGGACACTGCTGTCACATTGCTCTCTGGACAGGCTAGCTGGGAAGGTGAATCCAGGAGGAGAGGCAGGGACACTGCTGTCACATTGCTCTCTGGACAGGCTAGCAGGGAAGGTGAATCCAGGAGGAGAGGCAGGGACACTGCTGTCACATTGCTCCCTGGACAGGCTAGCTGGGAAGGTGAATCCAGGAGGAGAGGCAGGGACACTGCTGTCACATTGCTCTCTGGACAGGCTAGCAGGGAAGGTGAATCCAGGAGGAGAGGCAGGGACACTGCTGTCACATTGCTCTCTGGACAGTCTAGCAGGGAAGGTGAATCCAGGAGGAGAGGCAGGGACACTGCTGTCACATTGCTCTCAGGACAGGCTAGCTGGGAAGGTGAATCCAGGAGGAGGGGCAGGGACACTGCTGTCACATTGCTCCCTGGACAGGCTAGCTGGGAAGGTGAATCCAGGAGGAGAGGCAGGGACACTGCTGTCACATTGCTCCCTGGACAGGCTAGCAGGGAAGGTGAATCCAGGAGGTGAGGCAGGGACACTGCTGTCACATTGCTCTCTGCACAGGCTAGCAGGGAAGGTGAATCCAGGAGGAGAGGCAGGGACACTGCTGTCACATGGCTCTCTGGACAGGCTAGGCAGGGAAGGTGAATCCAGGAGGAGAGGCAGGGACACTGCTGTCACATTGCTTTCTAGACAGGCTAGCAGGGAAGGTGAATCCAGGAGGAGAGGCAGGGACACTGCTGTCACATTGCTCTCTGGACAGGCTAGCTGGGAAGGTGAATCCAGGAGGAGAGGCAGGGACACTGCTGTCACATTGCTCTCTGGACAGGCTAGCAGGGAAGGTGAATCCAGGAGGAGAGGCAGGGACACTGCTGTCACATTGCTCTCTGGACAGGCTAGCAGGGAAGGTGAATCCAGGAGGAGGGGCAGGGACACTGCTGTCACATTGCTCTCTGGACAGGCTAGTAGGGAAGGTGAATCCAGGAGGAGAGGCAGGGACACTGCTGTCACATTGCTCTCTGGACAGGCTAGCAGGGAAGGTGAATCCAGGAGGAGAGGCAGGGACACTGCTGTCACATTGCTCTCTGGACAGGCTAGCAGGGAAGGTGAATCCAGGAGGAGAGGCAGGGACACTGCTGTCACATTGCTCTCTGGACAGGCTAGGCAGGGAAGGTGAATCCAGGAGGAGAGGCAGGGACACTGCTGTCACATTGCTCCCTGGACAGGCTAGCAGGGAAGGTGAATCCAGGAGGAGAGGCAGGGACACTGCTGTCACATTGCTCTCTGGACAGGCTAGCAGGGAAGGTGAATCCAGGAGGAGAGGCAGGGACACTGCTGTCACATTGCTCCCTGGACAGGCTAGCTAGGAAGGTGAATCCAGGAGGAGAGGCAGGGACACTGCTGTCACATTGCTCTCTGCACAGGCTAGCAGGGAAGGTGAATCCAGGAGGAGAGGCAGGGACACTGCTGTCACATTGCTCCCTGGACAGGCTAGCAGGGAAGGTGAATCCAGGAGGAGGCAGGGACACTGCTGTCACATTGCTCTCTGGACAGTCTAGCAGGGAAGGTGAATCCAGGAGGAGGCAGGGACACTGCTGTCACATTGCTCTCTGGACAGGCTAGCTGGGAAGGTGAATCCAGGAGGAGAGGCAGGGACACTGCTGTCACATTGCTCTCTGGACAGGCTAGCTGGGAAGGTGAATCCAGGAGGAGAGGCAGGGACACTGCTGTCACATTGCTCCCTGGACAGGCTAGCTGGGAAGGTGAATCCAGGAGGAGAGGCAGGGACACTGCTGTCACATTGCTCTCTGGACAGGCTAGCAGGGAAGGTGAATCCAGGAGGAGAGGCAGGGACACTGCTGTCACATTGCTCCCTGGACAGGCTAGCAGGGAAGGTGAATCCAGGAGGAGAGGCAGGGACACTGCTGTCACATTGCTCTCTGGACAGGCTAGGCAGGGAAGGTGAATCCAGGAGGAGAGGCAGGGACACTGCTGTCACATTGCTCCCTGGACAGGCTAGCTGGGAAGGTGAATCCAGGAGGAGAGGCAGGGACACTGCTGTCACATTGCTCCCTGGACAGGCTAGCTGGGAAGGTGAATCCAGGAGGAGAGGCAGGGACACTGCTGTCACATTGCTCTCTGGACAGGCTAGCAGGGAAGGTGAATCCAGGAGGAGAGGCAGGGACACTGCTGTCACATTGCTCTCTGGACAGTCTAGCAGGGAAGGTGAATCCAGGAGGAGAGGCAGGGACACTGCTGTCACATTGCTCCCTGGACAGGCTAGCAGGGAAGGTGAATCCAGGAGGAGAGGCAGGGACACTGCTGTCACATTGCTCTCTGGACAGGCTAGCTGGGAAGGTGAATCCAGGAGGAGAGGCAGGGACACTGCTGTCACATTGCTCTCTGGACAGGCTAGCAGGGAAGGTGAATCCAGGAGGAGAGGCAGGGACACTGCTGTCACATTGCTCTCTGGACAGGCTAGCAGGGAAGGTGAATCCAGGAGGAGAGGCAGGGACACTGCTGTCACATTGCTCTCTGGACAGGCTAGGCAGGGAAGGTGAATCCAGGAGGAGAGGCAGGGACACTGCTGTCACATTGCTCCCTGGACAGGCTAGCAGGGAAGGTGAATCCAGGAGGAGAGGCAGGGACACTGCTGTCACATTGCTCTCTGGACAGGCTAGCAGGGAAGGTGAATCCAGGAGGAGAGGCAGGGACACTGCTGTCACATTGCTCTCTGGACAGTCTAGCAGGGAAGGTGAATCCAGGAGGAGAGGCAGGGACACTGCTGTCACATTGCTCCCTGGACAGGCTAGCAGGGAAGGTGAATCCAGGAGGAGAGGCAGGGACACTGCTGTCACATTGCTCTCTGGACAGGCTAGCTGGGAAGGTGAATCCAGGAGGAGAGGCAGGGACACTGCTGTCACATTGCTCTCTGGACAGGCTAGCAGGGAAGGTGAATCCAGGAGGAGAGGCAGGGACACTGCTGTCACATTGCTCTCTGGACAGGCTAGCAGGGAAGGTGAATCCAGGAGGAGAGGCAGGGACACTGCTGTCACATTGCTCTCTGGACAGGCTAGCAGGGAAGGTGAATCCAGGAGGAGAGGCAGGGACACTGCTGTCACATTGCTCCCTGGACAGGCTAGCAGGGAAGGTGAATCCAGGAGGAGAGGCAGGGACACTGCTGTCACATTGCTCTCTGGACAGGCTAGCAGGGAAGGTGAATCCAGGAGGAGAGGCAGGGACACTGCTGTCACATTGCTCCCTGGACAGGCTAGCTAGGAAGGTGAATCCAGGAGGAGAGGCAGGGACACTGCTGTCACATTGCTCTCTGCACAGGCTAGCAGGGAAGGTGAATCCAGGAGGAGAGGCAGGGACACTGCTGTCACATTGCTCCCTGGACAGGCTAGCAGGGAAGGTGAATCCAGGAGGAGGCAGGGACACTGCTGTCACATTGCTCTCTGGACAGTCTAGCAGGGAAGGTGAATCCAGGAGGAGGCAGGGACACTGCTGTCACATTGCTCTCTGGACAGGCTAGCTGGGAAGGTGAATCCAGGAGGAGAGGCAGGGACACTGCTGTCACATTGCTCTCTGGACAGGCTAGCTGGGAAGGTGAATCCAGGAGGAGAGGCAGGGACACTGCTGTCACATTGCTCTCTGGACAGGCTAGCAGGGAAGGTGAATCCAGGAGGAGAGGCAGGGACACTGCTGTCACATTGCTCTCAGGACAGGCTAGCTGGGAAGGTGAATCCAGGAGGAGGGGCAGGGACACTGCTGTCACATTGCTCTCTGGACAGGCTAGGCAGGGAAGGTGAATCCAGGAGGAGAGGCAGGGACACTGCTGTCACATTGCTCTCTGGACAGGCTAGCAGGGAAGGTGAATCCAGGAGGAGAGGCAGGGACACTGCTGTCACATTGCTCCCTGGACAGGCTAGTGGGGAAGGTGAATCCAGGAGGTGAGGCAGGGACACTGCTGTCACATTGCTCTCTGGACAGGCTAGCAGGGAAGGTGAATCCAGGAGGAGAGGCAGGGACACTGCTGTCACATTGCTCTCTGGACAGGCTAGCAGGGAAGGTGAATCCAGGAAGAGAGACAGGGACACTGCTGTCACATTGCTCCCTGGACAGGCTAGTGGGGAAGGTGAATCCAGGAGGTGAGGCAGGGACACTGCTGTCACATTGCTCTCTGGACAGGCTAGGCAGGGAAGGTGAATCCAGGAGGAGAGGCAGGGACACTGCTGTCACATTGCTCTCTGGACAGGCTAGCTGGGAAGGTGAATCCAGGAGGAGAGGCAGGGACACTGCTGTCACATCGCTCTCTGGACAGGCTAGCAGGGAAGGTGAATCCAGGAGGAGAGGCAGGGACACTGCTGTCACATTGCTCCCTGGACAGGCTAGCAGGGAAGGTGAATCCAGGAGGAGAGGCAGGGACACTGCTGTCACATTGCTCCCTGGACAGGCTAGGGAGGGAAGGTGAATCCAGGAGGAGAGGCAGGGACACTGCTGTCACATTGCTCTCTGGACAGGCTAGGCAGGGAAGGTGAATCCAGGAGGAGAGGCAGGGACACTGCTGTCACATTGCTCTCTGGACAGGCTAGCTGGGAAGGTGAATCCAGGAGGAGAGGCAGGGACACTGCTGTCACATTGCTCTCTGGACAGGCTAGCAGGGAAGGTGAATCCAGGAGGAGAGGCAGGGACACTGCTGTCACATTGCTCTCTGGACAGGCTAGCAGGGAAGGTGAATCCAGGAGGAGAGGCAGGGACACTGCTGTCACATTGCTCCCTGGACAGGCTAGCAGGGAAGGTGAATCCAGGAGGAGAGGCAGGGACACTGCTGTCACATTGCTCCCTGGACAGGCTAGGCAGGGAAGGTGAATCCAGGAGGAGAGGCAGGGACACTGCTGTCACATTGCTCCCTGGACAGGCTAGCAGGGAAGGTGAATCCAGGAGGAGGAGAGGCAGGGACACTGCTGTCACATTGCTCCCTGGACAGGCTAGGCAGGGAAGGTGAATCCAGGAGGAGAGGCAGGGACACTGCTGTCACATTGCTCCCTGGACAGGCTAGGCAGGGAAGGTGAATCCAGGAGGAGAGGCAGGGACACTGCTGTCACATTGCTCCCTGGACAGGCTAGCAGGGAAGGTGAATCCAGGAGGAGAGGCAGGGACACTGCTGTCACATTGCTCCCTGGACAGGCTAGCAGGGAAGGTGAATCCAGGAGGAGAGGCAGGGACACTGCTGTCACATTGCTCTCTGGACAGGCTAGCTGGGAAGGTGAATCCAGGAGGAGAGGCAGGGACACTGCTGTCACATTGCTCTCTGGACAGGCTAGCAGGGAAGGTGAATCCAGGAGGAGAGGCAGGGACACTGCTGTCACATTGCTCTCTGGACAGGCTAGCAGGGAAGGTGAATCCAGGAGGAGAGGCAGGGACACTGCTGTCACATTGCTCCCTGGACAGGCTAGTGGGGAAGGTGAATCCAGGAGGTGAGGCAGGGACACTGCTGTCACATTGCTCTCTGGACAGGCTAGGCAGGGAAGGTGAATCCAGGAGGAGAGGCAGGGACACTGCTGTCACATTGCTCTCTGGACAGGCTAGGCAGGGAAGGTGAATCCAGGAGGAGAGGCAGGGACACTGC
This sequence comes from Amphiduros pacificus, assembly GCA_949316495.1. NCBI lineage: Eukaryota > Metazoa > Annelida > Polychaeta > Phyllodocida > Hesionidae > Amphiduros > Amphiduros pacificus. The sequence goes on along the minus strand of OX439005.1, from coordinate 7,936,972 downwards.
TGTCACATTGCTCTCTGGACAGGCTAGGCAGGGAAGGTGAATCCAGGAGGAGAGGCAGGGACACTGCTGTCACATTGCTCTCTGGACAGGCTAGCTGGGAAGGTGAATCCAGGAGGAGAGGCAGGGACACTGCTGTCACATTGCTCTCTGGACAGGCTAGCAGGGAAGGTGAATCCAGGAGGAGAGGCAGGGACACTGCTGTCACATTGCTCTCTGGACAGGCTAGCAGGGAAGGTGAATCCAGGAGGAGAGGCAGGGACACTGCTGTCACATTGCTCCCTGGACAGGCTAGCAGGGAAGGTGAATCCAGGAGGAGAGGCAGGGACACTGCTGTCACATTGCTCCCTGGACAGGCTAGGCAGGGAAGGTGAATCCAGGAGGAGAGGCAGGGACACTGCTGTCACATTGCTCCCTGGACAGGCTAGCAGGGAAGGTGAATCCAGGAGGAGGAGAGGCAGGGACACTGCTGTCACATTGCTCCCTGGACAGGCTAGGCAGGGAAGGTGAATCCAGGAGGAGAGGCAGGGACACTGCTGTCACATTGCTCCCTGGACAGGCTAGGCAGGGAAGGTGAATCCAGGAGGAGAGGCAGGGACACTGCTGTCACATTGCTCCCTGGACAGGCTAGCAGGGAAGGTGAATCCAGGAGGAGAGGCAGGGACACTGCTGTCACATTGCTCCCTGGACAGGCTAGCAGGGAAGGTGAATCCAGGAGGAGAGGCAGGGACACTGCTGTCACATTGCTCTCTGGACAGGCTAGGCAGGGAAGGTGAATCCAGGAGGTGAGGCAGGGACACTGCTGTCACATTGCTCTCTGGACAGGCTAGGCAGGGAAGGTGAATCCAGGAGGAGAGGCAGGGACACTGCTGTCACATTGCTCCCTGGACAGGCTAGCTGGGAAGGTGAATCCAGGAGGAGAGGCAGGGACACTGCTGTCACATTGCTCTCTGGACAGGCTAGGCAGGGAAGGTGAATCCAGGAGGAGAGGCAGGGACACTGCTGTCACATTGCTCCCTGGACAGGCTAGGCAGGGAAGGTGAATCCAGGAGGAGAGGCAGGGACACTGCTGTCACATTGCTCTCTGGACAGGCTAGCAGGGAAGGTGAATCCAGGAGGAGAGGCAGGGACACTGCTGTCACATTGCTCTCTGGACAGGCTAGGCAGGGAAGGTGAATCCAGGAGGAGAGGCAGGGACACTGCTGTCACATTGCTCCCTGGACAGGCTAGCAGGGAAGGTGAATCCAGGAGGAGAGGCAGGGACACTGCTGTCACATTGCTCTCTGGACAGGCTAGGCAGGGAAGGTGAATCCAGGAGGTGAGGCAGGGACACTGCTGTCACATTGCTCTCTGGACAGTCTAGCAGGGAAGGTGAATCCAGGAGGAGAGGCAGGGACACTGCTGTCACATTGCTCTCTGGACAGGCTAGCAGGGAAGGTGAATCCAGGAGGAGAGGCAGGGACACTGCTGTCACATTGCTCTCAGGACAGGCTAGCTGGGAAGGTGAATCCAGGAGGTGAGGCAGGGACACTGCTGTCACATTGCTCCCTGGACAGGCTAGGCAGGGAAGGTGAATCCAGGAGGAGAGGCAGGGACACTGCTGTCACATTGCTCTCAGGACAGGCTAGCAGGGAAGGTGAATCCAGGAGGAGAGGCAGGAACACTGCTGCCACATTGCTCTCTGGACAGGCTAGCAGGGAAGGTGAATCCAGGAGGAGAGGCAGGGACACTGCTGTCACATTGCTCTCTGGACAGGCTAGGCAGGGAAGGTGAATCCAGGAGGAGAGGCAGGGACACTGCTGTCACATTGCTCCCTGGACAGGCTAGCAGGGAAGGTGAATCCAGGAGGAGAGGCAGGGACACTGCTGTCACATTGCTCTCAGGACAGGCTAGCAGGGAAGGTGAATCCAGGAGGTGAGGCAGGGACACTGCTGTCACATTGCTCTCTGGACAGGCTAGGCAGGGAAGGTGAATCCAGGAGGAGAGGCAGGGACACTGCTGTCACATTGCTCTCTGGACAGGCTAGCAGGGAAGGTGAATCCAGGAGGAGAGGCAGGGACACTGCTGTCACATTGCTCTCTGGACAGTCTAGCAGGGAAGGTGAATCCAGGAGGAGGCAGGGACACTGCTGTCACATTGCTCCCTGGACAGGCTAGGCAAGGAAGGTGAATCCAGGAGGAGAGGCAGGGACACTGCTGTCACATTGCTCTCAGGACAGGCTAGCAGGGAAGGTGAATCCAGGAGGAGAGGCAGGGACACTGCTGTCACATTGCTCTCTGGACAGGCTAGCTGGGAAGGTGAATCCAGGAGGAGGCAGGGACACTGCTGTCACATTGCTCCCTGGACAGGCTAGCAGGGAAGGTGAATCCAGGAGGAGAGGCAGGGACACTGCTGTCACATTGCTCTCAGGACAGGCTAGCAGGGAAGGTGAATCCAGGAGGTGAGGCAGGGACACTGCTGTCACATTGCTCCCTGGACAGGCTAGGCAGGGAAGGTGAATCCAGGAGGAGAGGCAGGGACACTGCTGTCACATTGCTCTCAGGACAGGCTAGCTGGGAAGGTGAATCCAGGAGGAGAGGCAGGGACACTGCTGTCACATTGCTCTCTGGACAGGCTAGGCAGGGAAGGTGAATCCAGGAGGAGAGGCAGGGACACTGCTGTCACATTGCTCCCTGGACAGGCTAGCAGGGAAGGTGAATCCAGGAGGAGAGGCAGGGACACTGCTGTCACATTGCTCTCTGGACAGGCTAGGCAGGGAAGGTGAATCCAGGAGGAGAGGCAGGGACACTGCTGTCACATTGCTCCCTGGACAGGCTAGCAGGGAAGGTGAATCCAGGAGGAGAGGCAGGGACACTGCTGTCACATTGCTCTCTGGACAGGCTAGGCAGGGAAGGTGAATCCAGGAGGAGAGGCAGGGACACTGCTGTCACATTGCTCCCTGGACAGGCTAGCAGGGAAGGTGAATCCAGGAGGAGAGGCAGGGACACTGCTGTCACATTGCTCTCAGGACAGGCTAGCAGGGAAGGTGAATCCAGGAGGTGAGGCAGGGACACTGCTGTCACATTCATCTCTGGACAGGCTAGGCAGGGAAGGTGAATCCAGGAGGAGAGGCAGGGACACTGCTGTCACATTGCTCTCTGGACAGGCTAGCAGGGAAGGTGAATCCAGGAGGAGAGGCAGGGACACTGCTGTCACATTGCTCTCTGGACAGTCTAGCAGGGAAGGTGAATCCAGGAGGAGGCAGGGACACTGCTGTCACATTGCTCTCTGGACAGTCTAGCAGGGAAGGTGAATCCAGGAGGAGAGGCAGGGACACTGCTGTCACATTGCTCTCTGGACAGGCTAGCAGGGAAGGTGAATCCAGGAGGAGAGGCAGGGACACTGCTGTCACATTGCTCTCTGGACAGTCTAGCAGGGAAGGTGAATCCAGGAGGAGGCAGGGACACTGCTGTCACATTGCTCCCTGGACAGGCTAGGCAGGGAAGGTGAATCCAGGAGGAGAGGCAGGGACACTGCTGTCACATTGCTCTCAGGACAGGCTAGCAGGGAAGGTGAATCCAGGAGGAGAGGCAGGGACACTGCTGTCACATTGCTCTCTGGACAGGCTAGGCAGGGAAGGTGAATCCAGGAGGAGAGGCAGGGACACTGCTGTCACATTGCTCCCTGGACAGGCTAGCAGGGAAGGTGAATCCAGGAGGAGAGGCAGGGACACTGCTGTCACATTGCTCTCTGGACAGGCTAGCAGGGAAGGTGAATCCAGGAGGTGAGGCAGGGACACTGCTGTCACATTGCTCTCTGGACAGGCTAGGCAGGGAAGGTGAATCCAGGAGGAGAGGCAGGGACACTGCTGTCACATTGCTCTCTGGACAGGCTAGCAGGGAAGGTGAATCCAGGAGGAGAGGCAGGGACACTGCTGTCACATTGCTCCCTGGACAGGCTAGCAGGGAAGGTGAATCCAGGAGGAGAGGCAGGGACACTGCTGTCACATTGCTCTCAGGACAGGCTAGCAGGGAAGGTGAATCCAGGAGGTGAGGCAGGGACACTGCTGTCACATTGCTCTCTGGACAGGCTAGGCAGGGAAGGTGAATCCAGGAGGAGAGGCAGGGACACTGCTGTCACATTGCTCTCTGGACAGGCTAGCAGGGAAGGTGAATCCAGGAGGAGAGGCAGGGACACTGCTGTCACATTGCTCTCTGGACAGTCTAGCAGGGAAGGTGAATCCAGGAGGAGGCAGGGACACTGCTGTCACATTGCTCTCTGGACAGTCTAGCAGGGAAGGTGAATCCAGGAGGAGAGGCAGGGACACTGCTGTCACATTGCTCTCTGGACAGGCTAGCAGGGAAGGTGAATCCAGGAGGAGAGGCAGGGACACTGCTGTCACATTGCTCTCTGGACAGTCTAGCAGGGAAGGTGAATCCAGGAGGAGGCAGGGACACTGCTGTCACATTGCTCCCTGGACAGGCTAGGCAGGGAAGGTGAATCCAGGAGGAGAGGCAGGGACACTGCTGTCACATTGCTCTCAGGACAGGCTAGCAGGGAAGGTGAATCCAGGAGGAGAGGCAGGGACACTACTGTCACATTGCTCTCAGGACAGGCTAGCAGGGAAGGTGAATCCAGGAGGAGAGGCAGGGACACTGCTGTCACATTGCTCTCTGGACAGGCTAGGCAGGGAAGGTGAATCCAGGAGGAGAGGCAGGGACACTGCTGTCACATTGCTCTCTGGACAGGCTAGCAGGGAAGGTGAATCCAGGAGGAGGCAGGGACACTGCTGTCACATTGCTCTCTGGACAGTCTAGCAGGGAAGGTGAATCCAGGAGGAGAGGCAGGGACACTGCTGTCACATTGCTCTCTGGACAGGCTAGCAGGGAAGGTGAATCCAGGAGGAGAGGCAGGGACACTGCTGTCACATTGCTCTCTGGACAGTCTAGCAGGGAAGGTGAATCCAGGAGGAGGCAGGGACACTGCTGTCACATTGCTCCCTGGACAGGCTAGGCAGGGAAGGTGAATCCAGGAGGAGAGGCAGGGACACTGCTGTCACATTGCTCTCAGGACAGGCTAGCAGGGAAGGTGAATCCAGGAGGAGAGGCAGGGACACTACTGTCACATTGCTCTCAGGACAGGCTAGCAGGGAAGGTGAATCCAGGAGGAGAGGCAGGGACACTGCTGTCACATTGCTCTCTGAACAGGCTAGGCAGGGAAGGTGAATCCAGGAGGAGAGGCAGGGACACTGCTGTCACATTGCTCTCTGGACAGGCTAGCAGGGAAGGTGAATCCAGGAGGAGAGGCAGGGACACTGCTGTCACATTGCTCTCTGGACAGTCTAGCAGGGAAGGTGAATCCAGGAGGAGAGGCAGGGACACTGCTGTCACATTGCTCCCTGGACAGGCTAGCTGGGAAGGTGAATCCAGGAGGAGAGGCAGGGACACTGCTGTCACATTGCTCTCTGGACAGGCTAGGCAGGGAAGGTGAATCCAGGAGGAGAGGCAGGGACACTGCTGTCACATTGCTCTCAGGACAGGCTAGCAGGGAAGGTGAATCCAGGAGGAGAGGCAGGGACACTGCTGTCACATTGCTCTCTGGACAGGCTAGCAGGGAAGGTGAATCCAGGAGGAGGCAGGGACACTGCTGTCACATTGCTCTCAGGACAGGCTAGCAGGGAAGGTGAATCCAGGAGGAGAGGCAGGGACACTGCTGTCACATTGCTCTCTGGACAGTCTAGCAGGGAAGGTGAATCCAGGAGGAGGCAGGGACACTGCTGTCACATTGCTCTCTGGACAGTCTAGCAGGGAAGGTGAATCCAGGAGGAGAGGCAGGGACACTGCTGTCACATTGCTCTCTGGACAGGCTAGCAGGGAAGGTGAATCCAGGAGGAGGCAGGGACACTGCTGTCACATTGCTCTCAGGACAGGCTAGCAGGGAAGGTGAATCCAGGAGGAGAGGCAGGGACACTGCTGTCACATTGCTCTCTGGACAGTCTAGCAGGGAAGGTGAATCCAGGAGGAGGCAGGGACACTGCTGTCACATTGCTCTCTGGACAGTCTAGCAGGGAAGGTGAATCCAGGAGGAGAGGCAGGGACACTGCTGTCACATTGCTCTCTGGACAGGCTAGCAGGGAAGGTGAATCCAGGAGGAGAGGCAGGGACACTGCTGTCACATTGCTCCCTGGACAGGCTAGGCAGGGAAGGTGAATCCAGGAGGAGAGGCAGGGACACTGCTGTCACATTGCTCCCTGGACAGGCTAGCAGGGAAGGTGAATCCAGGAGGAGAGGCAGGGACACTGCTGTCACATTGCTCTCTGGACAGGCTAGCAGGGAAGGTGAATCCAGGAGGAGAGGCAGGGACACTGCTGTCACATTGCTCTCTGGACAGTCTAGCAGGGAAGGTGAATCCAGGAGGAGGCAGGGACACTGCTGTCACATTGCTCTCAGGACAGGCTAGCAGGGAAGGTGAATCCAGGAGGAGAGGCAGGGACACTGCTGTCACATTGCTCTCTGGACAGTCTAGCAGGGAAGGTGAATCCAGGAGGAGAGGCAGGGACACTGCTGTCACATTGCTCTCTGGACAGGCTAGCAGGGAAGGTGAATCCAGGAGGAGGCAGGGACACTGCTGTCACATGGCGGCAGATTAATCACCTTAATATCAAGGTGCAACTTCAAAGCTTAAACTTTGGCTCTATGTCTGCCTATATATCAACACAACTCTTTTATGTCCTAAAACATGCAGGAGGAGGCCGTACATCTGGTTGGTGGGGCAAATTGGTTGTGTATATATGTGGCCAAAACAGGTTGCATATGTCTGTAAAATATGTTGATGAAATATTGAATATTTGGGATGCCACTGTAAAATATGAGAGAAAAATTAGATATTAAAACCTTTATGTTCTATACAGGACCGAAATATGAATTCACCTGCACCTTAGTTATTGATTGAATCAAGAAATAGGATTATAAAGTTTTGTATTAACAGAATTTCTGTAAAATTGAAAATAATGCTAATAAATCTTAATGTGATACTATGAAGACACAGAAATTGGGTCAGGGTGAGAAAAATCTTATAGTTCCTCTATAATCAGGTCAAAGTAAATGAAATTCCATGTCACAGTTAGAGAGATAAATGAGTGTTTGTGGTCTCAAGACAGACACTAAATAATTTTGCATACCTGAATATTTCATGGAAATCCCAAATTCCTTTCCATCCAATTTTTATTCCCAATTCCATCAAATTACCATCCACTTTTGGTCACAATATATCTCACAAAAAATATTAAAGTGTACCTTCCAATCCAAGTTATTATCAGCTGTGTAACTGTAAACTAATTTCTTATGGCCTAAAGAGGTCAAAACTCCCCCAGAGGGCAATGTGGTGAACCTATTATGTCTGAACAAGATGTTTTATTGGTGCAGGCTCAGCACATCCACCAACTTTCATATAAATATCTTACCTATTTCCTTAGATGTAATCAGAATGATAAAATATGATAAATTTGAACCTAAAATATAATTCATGACATAAAAAAAAGTTTTAAGAAAAATTAATGTGAAGTAGCCATTTTCTACGGGAGTAATCAAGTTGAACCACGACAAAGATGGCTGCCAAAAACAAGGGTATGAAATCTGTTAACCTTTGGTACTTAAACATTTACATTAAGTAAATAACAAGTTTTGACAACTTTGCTTTAAATCATAAATGCTGACATAATTTTTAATCATATTTGCAACAGACTGAGAGTTGGGAACTATATGGCTTTTGAAAGTAGTACGGAATGCCAATCTGGGTTGGCAAGAGGTAGCAAACTGGCAACTGGTCTGGCAAACATGACAATTTAGACTGCATTGTAGCCAGCCAACTGTTACCTTGGAAACAGATTAAAAGCAATTATTAACTGTTGAAATACTCAATAATGAGATTTAATGCCAGCAAATGAAGAGTCAATCTTTTTAGTTAAGACGTTTATTTAGCAGAATAAGTCTTCTTGCTTTGCAAAATATCACAAAAGACAAAATATGAATATTGGACTGTTGTATTCTTTCTGCCTTCTGGGAAGACATTTAGCTTCTGTCAATCATCCTGCACTGGCAACCCGGGAGGTCCTCCACACTTACACCACAACGAACACGTAGACATCGTCCTCCATCTTGCAAAGCGGGCACAGTCAATCTGCACTCAGTGTGAAACTAAAGTCAGTCCATTATCAGAACAAAGTTGGATTAGGGTTTCAGAAGTTGTGATATCTATCTCACTTCTTTCCCGATTCTTCATACAGGAAGCGACTCTGTTTGCCACTAAGTACTCGCAGCGATCTCCATAGAGACATGCATGTGGTAAAACATGCAAGACACTCCACTCTCTCTGTTACTCTGCCAAATACGATGGACTGGGGAATGAGTAGATCATTCCTATGGTTGGCAAATCTGCTATTTCTGTGGTCTATTTGATTTGAATTATTGACCACATTGTGGAGTGTGTTTATTTTTAATTAAATTGTATTTGCTCTTGTGGATCATCTTAACCAGAATTTATATGCCTAAAGGACATTTAAATGTAGAGTGCTATTATGTTATTTAAAAAAAAACAAAGCTAAATGTACACTACAACTCAATGCTGCTTTATAGTGTGAAATCTTTGTTCAAATCCTCCATTTGCTGGAGTAAGTTATTTTGAGTTTATCAACATGTTTAACAGAGTGATGGAGAAACTGGCTCCATATCGCATAACTACACAGTGATGGAGAAACTGGCTCCATATCACATTACTACACAGTGATGGAGAAACTGGCTCCATATCGCATAACTACACAGTGATGGAGAAACTGGCTCCTTATCGCATAACTACACAGTGATGGAGAAACTGGCTCCATATCGCATAGCTACACAGTGATGGAGAAACTGGCTCCATATCGCATAACTACACAGTGATGAAGAAACTGGCTCCATATCGCATAGCTACACAGTGATGGAGAAACTGGCTCCATATCGCATAACTACACAGTGATGGAGAAACTGGCTCCATATCGCATAACTACACAGTGATGGAGAAACTGGCTCCATATCACATAACTACACAGTGATGGAGAAACTGGCTCCATATCACATTACTACACAGTGATGGAGAAACTGGCTCCATATCGCATAACTACACAGTGATGGAGAAACTGGCTCCATATCGCATAACTACACAGTGATGGAGAAACTGGCTCCATATCACATTACTACACAGTGATGGAGAAAGAGACTCCATGTTATATAACATGACTGAGAGGCAGATATGTAAATAAATTGATTTCCACTTGTTTGTGCTCAATTTTGTATGGTGTGTGCCCTTTTTCACTTCCTGTGTTATTTGGTGACATGATTTATATCTTTTAGAAAATGGTTGTTCCTTATTGATGTCCAGTATCTTTGTACAGCTTACAGATGAAAATGTTAAATGTTGAATATTCTGTCCAATGACACCATGATTTTTAAAACCATGGTGTGTAGATTTCTCTTCAAACTTTTCCATTAATCAGTTGCACAATTAACCTGACGTGATCACAATTTAATCAGGGAACATATAATCTAAGTTCTCTGATTTCACCAAAAGTAGCATTATATGGTGTGACTGCATTGATGCTCATTATCTGAATCACAACATTCCTCTTCCCAGAATTCTGCATGCTCTATGCCATTAGTCTTCGGTAATAATGTGAGGGTTTTGCATGTCTTTTGGATGGGATTTATATATCATGTGACAATCTGATATCTTATCTATATAGTCATCTAAAACTTTTAAAAATCTAGAACTAGCAATCCAGGAAAGTACAAACTCGTCAGCTACCTGGCAAGTATGAGTATTTGTTAGGGCGGAGCAACCAAGAAATTTCTTTTTCCTGGTCTATTTTTGTGTAAAAAAATAAGTTCCAAGTGTCACTTAAAAGAAAAGAGGGGCATAAATAACCAACCTTTTCTCTCATCTACAAGTTTACTCAGCAAAACCAATTGGCATCCCGCCGATTATGACCTAATATGTTGCCTTCGAGAATATTCCATATCTATTGCAAACTTTCAGGGACCATCATAGTTTCTGTACAATTTTGCTATTTTTTTAACTGAATATTTCTTATCTGGAAAGAGAGTCCACCTTGTAGGACATCCAGAGCACTTACTCCCATTTTACGCTACATGGCGTGGTGCCACAGAGCACTTATTCCCATTTTACGCCACATGGCGTGGTGCCACAGAGCACTTATTCCCATTTTACGCCACATGGTGTGGTGCCACAGAGCACTTATTCCCATTTTACGCCACATGGCGTGGTGCCACAGAGCACTTATTCCCATTTTACGCCACATGGCGTGGTGCCACAGAGCACTTATTCCCATTTTACGCCACATGGCGTGGTGCCACAGAGCACTTATTCCCATTTTACGCCACATGGTGTGGTGCCACAGAGCGCTTACTCCCATTTTACGCCACATGGCGTGGTGCCACAGAGCGGTTCCTCTCATTTTACGCCACATGGCGTGGTGCCACAGCACCTTAAGCCACATATATACCATGTGAAGTGTGACAAAAACATAAACAACAAAATGGAATGTGTGTTTTGGTATTGATCAATGATTCTACATAATCACAAAATCTCCTCTGAGAAAGTCATGTGCATTGTTCTTTGTACTAAATCAATCTTAAAATCTTCCTGGGTATATAACTGACAATATATTGCAAAAAATAATATTCTATTGAGATGAAACTTTCATGGAAAAACTCTTCCATGGAGGCATAATATGGGATGAAATCAACAATGTTATGCCATAAAAACCTTTTCATGTCAGAAGCCTGTATCTGTAACTTTGATTGATAATGTAAATCCTATTTATCCATGCAGATCCTGAGTTAATACCCGGCTCTGCAAGTATAGCTCAGAAGTGCCATTTGTTATGTGACCACGCCCAGAACAAGCTTCTTTTTCGAGTTTCCTCTTTGCAGATTTTGCAGTTGATAATATGTTGTTTATTTCTTGCTTGGATGACACTGAAATGATATATTATGATTTGTGAATATGGACAGTATAAGACAATATTTTGAAGTAATGTATCAGAAAATGTGTATCCATGAAGATGGAAATTTGTTTTCATTCATTCAACTCCACTCATGACAAGATTTCTCACTAAATATTGTTTTTGAATCCACATTTCAGTACAAACGTGGACTACCCTCATACTGCATGTAATGATATTTCATTAATCCTGAATACATACCTGCACATTAGCCTGGGTCAGCTGTACTGTCCATCAGATCAGCATGATGTTATCCCAAGCCAATACATTCCACATATTCAGGGTGTACTCACTCCATTGTGTCACAGTGGCTTCCATCTTGAGAGCGAGGTCAAACTCAGCAAGCCATGTGTCTAATGGCTGCGTCATGGCCAGATTGCTCATGCTCATCGTTTTGTCTGGATCATTACTTCAGTTCAAGCACGGACTTTACTTGTCCTAATACTTGTCCTAAAATAATGATAATATATCAATCCTGAACACATACAAACATTACTCATTGAGTCCGTCAGATTGGTATACTATTATTCCCAAACAAGAATAGTCCTGATCTTCAAAATTTGGAGTGGTCGAAATTTGACCATGTCAGTCACAATGGAAATCAACAAGTCACATGTCACCTGTTTTCCTGTTGCTCATTTGCTCATGATATTAGCAAGGCTTACCAAGGCAATGTCACACCCCACTGAGCACAGGATTAACAGCATTATATAGAGCAATACTCATTTCCATAATCCCCTCAACAGTTTTTTTTCTGATTTTCAAACACAAGTGGCCTCAAATTTGGGCAGAAATATTCATCAATTTAAGGCTTGGGTAAGTTTTGGTTCATTGTAATGATTCATTGATTGGGGCATGAAAGTACTCTGCATTGCATCGGTAGCATTGCTTGTCATTCAGTCTTCTTACAACCTCTGCAGTCACTGCCCTGTTTTTTATCTCACTCCAAGTTTGGAAATCCTTGAGTCACAAATACTCGTCTTGCTCACCAGAAAAAAACATCCAATCCGAATTGACCTACATTAGGTTATAACTTGTAATCAGGTTTCTGACCTTCAAATTGACCAATCAGTACAACTGCAAGAACAAAACACAATCAATTTCAGTTAGCATTTATTCCCCGAAATATTTCAGTTAGCATTTATTCTCTGCCGATCAGTTTACAGTCAGATTTTGATGAATACTGATGACTTGGGGTCAATTTTGTGCGCATCTTTAAACCTTTGGTGGCAGGGACTGATATGATAAAGACGTCCTGCACTATTTTAGCTTTCAATACTCTGAACCCACAATATTGGAAGCACTCCCTACCTTTAGGAATCTATGAATAATCATTTATTCTGTCACCAATCAGTTCTCAGCCAGATTTTTATGAATAATAACTTGTGGTCGATCCTGTGTACAATTTTTAACATTGATGGCTGGGACTGATATTATAGAAAAGTCCTAATTTTGAGAGTAAGCTTCCAGGTTCCGAATGCAATTGATATTGGTCTAAGTTCAGAGGTTAGAAAGATTACTGAAAGGACAAAACATGTCTGAGATGTTGATGTGGACGCTCATATTAGGCTTGGCTATATTGCACTGAAATAAGACATATTTCAAACCAGCAGATGTACAGAGACCCATTTTAAAGTCTCCCTCCAACTGGGGTCATAAAAAGACATTTAAAATTTCCATAAAATGAGAGCTAAGAGCACGAGGCACAGACTGAGTTGGGAGAGGCTTGTCCACTCTGCAGGACCAAGACTCAAACAGGGGAGCCACGATGACAATTTAATACCAATCCCATTCTTGTACTGCAAATACCTTTCAGCATTAGGCTAACAGCTTCCTGGCCCCCTACAACACGACCGTAAAACTGGCTGCTTGTAATGCAAAGAGGACTGTTAACAGCGGCTATCTCCTCTTGGCTTGTTTGGAGATGCTAACTCTGTCCCTGCCAGTGTCAACTATGATTCATGATATCTTTATCACAAATATCATTACCAAATTTACAGGATGCAAATTTGTGCCCATCCTGTACAGTCTGGCTAACAACTCCTCAGAATAGGGGGATAAATATTGAACCCCATTAAAGTGACCCTGCCAGCATCCCTGCTGACTCATAAAGCAGTGCTATTTACTGTGTATGTCCACACTGCTCCTGACTCAGATGCATCACAGCGAGAAGTATAACATGAAAACACTTTCAAACAGAAGAAACTCTGATCTCTGACATATCATTCATTCATATGAACCGGGCGACTAGTATCTTGGTGGGGGTTACTTGTCCCAATCAAAACTAGAATGAGAATGAATGCATTGATAACACATTGAAAATACCTTTCTTACTTGTATACTGTTTTAAAACAAAATATCTTATAGTCTTATAGTTTTAATGGTGAAATTTGAGATTTCAGAAGTATATATAGATATGCAAATGCGAGCATGATAATTAATGAACTGACATGAATACAAAGCAAATACTAACAATTTTATCCAGTGACTTGTTATTTTGACTTATTCTGTGTGTTGCATGTGAATAGAATCAGAGGCTATTTTCTGCTGGCAATATAATATTTGTATCATGATTTCAAAGGTGTGAAGCTTCCTAAGACAGCGGTATTATGACAGGTTTTATCTTACAAAGAGAGATTAAAACAGCATTAGATCTCCTAAACATTTCATAATTACCCCATCTCACATGCTTTGAACCTTACAATATTACAACAAAATTCATTATTTTTCCTGCGCCCAAGAGTGTATGATATAGCCATGTACAGGACTGGCATAAATTTGTATCACATAAATTTGTCTCTGTCCACCAGTGGAGGCCGAGTTTGTGCACAGTTGCCCAGGACTGGGAGTCTTGTGACAGCACACCTCTATGGTTGATATCTGTGGCCCATTTATGGACCATAAAATTAATATTTATGGTCCATTCATATGGCTTGCATTAACATTTGAACAAAGCAACTGCTGGGCCCTAGATGCTTAAGTGAACCAGTTTCTTGTCAAAATGGTGAGATATATTGAAATGTCTGAGTTACTGGCCTTGACTGATATACTGAGTCATGTTGTCCAACCAATCTATGCTTGTCATTAATATTCATATATTCAAAATAAACATTGATAGGAACCACACAAAAGTTTGTACCCTGTGTTGTAGATAGCAGACAGCATAATTATTACACCATTATTGAGAATAGACAATCACCTGACTGTCCCAGCAGGTGACATTTATGTTCCTTTGATCAAGAAATATGCAATACTGACTTGGATAGACAGTGGGTAGTATTTTCATATATAACTTTGGGAATTTGTGGATCTGGAAGTGCACAAAAAATGGTATAACTCTGAACACTATTCCACTCCATGTTTGGACTCTCACAGAATGAAAAAGTTTTTATGGCCACATTTTGAAAGAATATGTTAAAATGTTAATTAAGAATATAAAATTAACAGGAGACGAAGGTCACTTGTTTTTGCTGTAACTGAAATAGGTTTACAGCAAATCAAAAAATGTTTTTGTTAACAGACAAATCAACGTAAGCATATACAGGGTCCAAATCCATAGTTTATGTACACCTCAGTCTGAGCAACTTTTATAATGAAACCTAAAAAAGCCTGATATTGATATAAATATAACCTCACTGAAAAGTCCAGACCTAAAATCTATAAATATATCTATGACTAAATAAAATTACAATGATGAAATTACAAATGAGCTTAACTATCACAAACATTTCCAAAGTCCTTTAAAACAGAGGCGAGAAATGGGGTAGTTCTAAAAACATTTGTTTTGGCAAATATCAGAGGAGAGACCACCAAAGCATTCAAACCTGTCCCCTTCCTGTAAACTATTTGTCCTCTGAAAAACCTGTTATTCTGATTTACATTCCCATCTGAGCTGATCATCAAATACTGTAATCAATCTCGGAAAGCCAGAAAGATTAAAAAACAAAGGTTTTCACATTTTTGAAATTGTTGATAGAACTTAGTTATAAATATATGGCCAAGTTTATATGTGAATCAAGTTTATATGTGAAAAGATGAGAAATGGTGACTGTAACCATGGTAACGAGTGCAAATGGTTAGGAATCTGACTAGTTATACATTATAATTGGTCAGCTTACGGGTTCTTCACAATATGATGTATATCAGCGGCCACTTTGGTGTGGAATGGTGGGATAGATTCTGCAACGAGGTGCATATAATTCAGGCCTAATTGGCAGGCCGCTCCGTCATAATGGGAATGGATGTTCTGAAACACATATTCTCTGTGTAAAGGTTACTTCCAAAGATAAATCTCTGACTAAATGTACTACAACTTGGTGTAACCTGTCTTCTGAATATCATTAATTAACTAAAGCCTTTCACACCTGTGACAAAAGGTAGCCATTTTGAAAGGTAACAAATTTCTCGCCATTGTCCTTATATGTGGTGCAGTTACAGGGCTTATAAAATGTAAAATTAATTCTTTGTGTTATGAAAAAACATAAAAAAGCATATAAAATTACTTCAATCAAAATTGACAAGCTTCCAACGATAACAAATAAACAAAACATGTTTCTTTGGTAGCCATGACACCTTCATCCCTTATGGCGATCACAGGAAATCATGAGAGAGGTCCAATAATTTACTATAATTAGCTGTGTAATTCACGATTGCCCACTGAATGTTTTTTGAATAATAAAAACAAGAGTACTGACTCCAAGTCACCTGCCATTGAATGTGACAGAATCAGATGGTTTAAGAAAATGTTGAAATGTTAGCTGTCTTAGAATTGCAAAATGAAGAATACAAAGTCAGACACATATTATATGAAAACAATCTGAGCAATCGCTGGCAATTTATCATGCTAACAAGATTTTCACGAAGGTGCTTACCATGGCAACAGAAATCATCCATTCACAGCCATTATTCAACACGTCCAAGATATTTATATATACAATGTGCCAGTGCAATATGAAAATAATCGGAGCAATCCCTAGGACTTTATCACACTAACACTACAAAACAACAAATGGACGGAGAACAACCAAATTTCTCTCCTGAACTAAAAACACCGAAAGCTGAATTTATTAAAACAGAATCTGAACAAAATTAATATGGAAAGTTTGGGTAGCTTAATATGCTTGTGCAGTATGAAAATAATCATGTTAACAAGATTTTAGCTAAACTGGTGTTACCATGGCAATGGAAATCTTCCAATCACAGCCATTATCCAACTTGTCTGAGATATTGATATATACAATGTGCCTCAATCAATCAAACAATCTCATCAATCCCTAGGACTTTATCATGCTAACACTATATGCAATTGAACTAACAAACAAACAAATTAATGACAGGCGGACAGCACCCAAATTTAAGTCCCCCTCTCCTGATAATATTACATCTTAACTATGAATAAATCAACCCTGTTGTGTCAAAGGAGAACCAAGTTGAAACAAAGTCAAAGGACAGATAGAACTAGATACCTTGTGACCTTTGAAGAAATTCACCATGTCATTCTAGAGGAGAACCAAGTTGAAACCAAGTTCAAGGACAGATACCTTGTGACAAATATCACAAGAGGCACTGTAATAATCTGTGTTGTCAACAATAATAGAATACATGGCTACAGCCAGATTCCTTAATACTATATACAATGCATTGCAATTGCTATATTAAAAGGTTGGTATATGACCTAATAATCTGGCTTTTGTACTCTGTGCTCAAGTCTCTTTAGTGCACTTGCACTCTGTCGTCTGATGGTTGCACAGTTGGGCCACCAGAGCATGAGAAGTAGTGGCCCGAAGATAATAGGACATGCGATGCATTATACATAAGGCTGTACATAAGGCTTTATAATGATTTGTATCTAACTGGGGGTTACTTATCCTAATCAAAAGTCCATTGATCACGATATGAGATCAAGAATTAGAATAATAAAATCAAGATAGTTTGGGCCACTAAAAGACATATGGATGTCCAACTGGGCCACTACAACAGAGCAGAGAGTGAATATGTCAAGGCCTGAAGCCATGGAAAGTTGAGGCTTTTGACTTCGTTTGAGATGGGAGAATGCACCATGGCAGTGATAGAAACAGAATTTCAGCAGTACTAGCCAACTGATGATTTTTTGCGAATGAATGATTAAATTTAACAAGATAAAGGCTAATTTAGTACTAGCCAAATGGATTTAGTACTATCCGTGGCTAGTTGGTGAGTGCTTATTCTATCACTGCATGGTAGGGGTAAATTGGCAAAGCCATGCCAGGAATTATTTGTTGACAAGTAATATTTGGTGGATATTTGAGTTGTCAGAATACTGGTGAATGTTTGAGTCTTTGATCATCTTCCCTGACAGTGATGTCCCCGAGGCGGCATAACCTCTTGTTTGACTTATGGTAGGATATATAATTGATAGCTGCAGTGAAGAAGTATCGACCTGGTAGCTGTCAATTACCATAACAACACATTAACAGTCTGACTCAACTGACCTCCCGGGTTAACAAGAAATACTTCTTTTAAAAAGAAACTATACATCTGCTGTTAAAAATTATAGAAAGCATCAAATTATTCTTAACAATTATAGAATTATCTATATATACTCAAATTTGTCAGTTTTAAACAATTTCAATATTCCTTGTTCTTTTTTCATTTGCCAATTCTGTGATGTTGACATAATAAACTCGGAGAAAATTGCATTTTGGCACCAAAAATTAGACTGCCGTACAAAGTGATAATGTTTAACATGTTGAGTGTGGCAAGGCTGAAGCATCCAGTCCAATGTCACTGTGACATATATGTATCGATCTTTGATAAATAAGGTATACTGAAAGAATGGGATGTCAGTGTATACGGAGTACTATCTGAAGCTAAATGAGTGATGTATGTGGAGATCTATGTGGAGGACACTGCCTTGTTGCCAGCATCCTGGGGTCAGACACGTTGAAGGTACTGTATTTACTCGAATATAAGACGACTCGTTTATAAGACGACCCTCCCCCCGAAAATTGATGTTATTTTGCTTGAAAAGACCAATTTCCGAGACAAGTCGTTTTTTCTCGAGACATCGGCACTGCTACCATTCAAGTTTGGCAGCCATTTAAAAGTGAAACGTAAATATGCTTATGCAACAAGATCTTAATGGTCTTATACATGAGGATTTAAGGTAAAGGATTTAAATATGATGTTCGTATTTTCGAAATAACGGACGTAGCGGAACGATTTTATCTGCATTTTTAATGATAAATAAAGGTATTTACCCAATATTATCACATTTTACACTCCGCAGGTCAAGAATTCATCCACATCCTTGACCTTAGTGTCAAAACAAAATGTTTTCATTTTGAACTTTCGTATTTTCGAAATAACGAATATCAGACATAGTGGATCGCTTTTGATTAATAGCGGATCACTTTTTAATTAATAATTTAATTATTCTTGCAATAAATCACTGTCCACAGGATGCTCTCGTGTATAAGATGGCCCCCAAAACATTAACTGAGGGTTTGAGCACGAAAACCTCATCTAATATACAAGCAAATACGGTACATACATGACAGTGGATCACAGGCCAACAGACTATTCTCATAAATAGACTATGTGACAATTTACAATGGAAATGAACCTGAAAATGGATCAACTTTGCATTTTGCTGCCTTTAAGCATGACAGAAAAGAAAATTATTGTGTCAGGATTCCAGACAAGAACATATTTTTCTGTAATGGACATGATGGAAAAATGGACCAAGTAATAGGACCAAGTGCAGGAGTCAGCGGGTGTCTCAGCAGGTGTACCTGAGACAATGCGAGGTCACTTAGTGTGATGGAGGAAGTCATGATGCAGGCATGCATGACCATAGGGAATCATATTCCTGCATGACCTCAAACATGACCTCAAACATGACCTCAAACATGACCTCAGACATGACCTCAAACAAACAATAGCATATTCCTGTATGAAGGAATCTCGAGGTAATCCTGGTGTATTCAGTGGTTTTATTAAATGCTCTCCTGGCAGTTGTTTCTGTATGGAATGTGTTGGGAGTCAAGCAGACCATATTGTCTCCTTCATGTTTAAAGCACCTGTCAACTCTGTAAAAGCTTCCCACAAGAGCATCCCCTCTTATGAGACAAGGCATATGAAGAACATACTTTAGATTTCAGTCTGGTATTTAATCAGAGCCTATCAGAGGATTATCTAAACAGGGAAAGAAAGCGCTTGCATAATGCAGCAACGAGCCTGGATTTATTTGCTGTCAGAGCAAACAAATATGAGATTATGAAATCGAAACAATATCTGAATTGAAGAAACCAGGGGGCTTCTGATAATATTATATTAAGTAAGTTTCTGAAAGTGGCAACAAAGTCGTCACTGTAAAAAGGCATCTTTCCAGGAGGACTAAGGTGCTTGTCAAGCAGTCAGAGACAGGGCTCATTTGCTGAGGTTCGTACAAAGAGGGAAGGGAGGCATTTTCCTTAAAGATGGAACATTTCTACTGTAATGGGAACATAAATGAGTTCAACTCTTTATATGGCAGCGAGGTTCACCAACAAGGTAGCGATGTGGCATCCACACTTCTGAGGGTAAACGACAGCCGAGCTCAAGTCATTATCTGTCATCTTGTCATCAGATCCATGTGATATTCCCAGACATTGCACATCATTCACTCACAGTAAAATCATCACTGAAAGTAAAATAATTGGTGACAGCCCACTTTACCATGGGCAAGGGAAGAAAAGGTGGAAACCTGCTCATTCTACATGTATAGGTGGAAACCTGCTCATTCTACATGTATCGGTGGAAAACTGCTCATTCTACATGTATAGGTGGAAACCTGCTCATTCTACATGTATAGGTGGAAACCTGTTCATTCTACATACCGTATCCACTCGGGTTAGCGCCCATGCTTGGCTTAACGCCCACCCCCCTTTTTAGGAAGAAATCATTAAACGCCCACCTTCCCTGGATGTCCGTAATACGATGTACGTGACGTCCTTTACCTTAGCGTCTGGGTGCCCACGAGACAAAAGTGGAGCAGCCAACATCTCAAATTGAACTTTCATATCCGTAGCTGATCGATTTTAATTGCGTTTTAAATGATAAATAAAGGTATGTACTTAATATTATCACAATTACGTCGACAATTTCTCCACATCATTGATTTTAGCCTCAAAACAAAGCGTTTTCATTATTTATCATTTGAAATGCAATTAAAATCGATCCGCGTGTGAAAGCATTTCTGTCAACAAGGAAGAAATTCGATGTGTGGAACACGGTAAATTTGATGTGCGGCAACACGAAGAGAAGCCAGGGATCCATCGTTGCGCAATATATTAAATTTTTCAATGCGAGTTGATACACTCCATTTGTTTTCGCGCCAAAAATAAGAGCTTGTCCCCGTCACTCCCGCTTTTTAAAATGACGACCTCGTATTGCGTAATGCATTTAAATGGATGAATGGTTTTGTTCTGTTCTCGACCTGCAAGGCATATTTTGTGTTAAAGTTGGATATATACTTTTATTTATCATTTAAAACGCAATTAAAATCGATCCACGTGTGAAGACATTTCTGTCAAGAAGGGAAGACACGACTCAACGCAACACGTGGTCGCAATTTTGAAAGGCGGAAGTGACAGGAAGAGGCTCTTGTTTTTAGCGCGAAAACGATTGTTAATATATTGCGCAGTAATGGATGGTTTTGTTCTGTTCTCGACCTTTATAAACGCCCATGCTTGGGTAAACGCCCACCCCCCTCTTTTACTTTGTCCCCAATTAGCCGCCCATGGGCGCTAACCCGAGTGGATACGGTATATAGGTGGAAACCTGCTCATTCTACATGTATAGGTGGAAACCTGCTCATTCTACATATATAGGTGGAAACCTGCTCATTCTACATGTATAGGTGGAAACCTGCTCATTCTACATATAAAGTGTAAACCTGCTCATTCTACATATACAGGTAGAAACCTGCTCATTCTACATATATAGGTGGAAACCTGCTCATTCTACATATAAAGTGTAAACCTGCTCATTCTACATATATAGGTAGAAACCTGCTCATACTACATGTATAGGTGGAAACCTGCTCAATCTACATGTATCGGTGGAAACCTGCTCATTCTACATGTATAGGTGGAAACCTGCTCATTCTACATATATAGGTGGAAACCTGCTCATTCTACATGTATAGGTGGAAACCTGCTCATTCTACATATACAGGTAGAAACCTGCTCATTCTACATGTATAGGTGGAAACCTGCTCATTCTACATATATAGGTGGAAACCTGCTCATTCTACATGTATAGGTGGAAACCTGCTCATTCTACATGTATAGGTGGAAACCTGCTCATTCTACATGTATCGGTGGAAACCTGCTCATTCTACATGTATAGGTGGAAACCTGCTCATTCTACATATATAGGTGGAAACCTGCTCATTCTACATGTATAGGTGGAAACCTGCTCAATCTACATATATAGGTGGAAACCTGCTCATTCTACATGTATAGGTGGAAACCTGCTCATTCTACATGTATAGGTGGAAACCTGCTCATTCTACATGTATCGGTGGAAACCTGCTCATTCTACATGTATAGGTGGAAACCTGCTCATTCTACATATATAGGTGGAAGCCTGCTCATTCTACATGTATAGGTGGAAACCTGCTCACTCTACATGTATAGGTGGAAACCTGCTCATTCTACATGTATAGGTGGAAACCTGCTCATTCTACATGTATAGGTGGAAACCTAGGTAGCCATGTCATCTTCCTGACATGGTTGATACCATATTATTTATTTTCTACAGCCACTTTCAATTATATAATAATTTACCAGCCTAAGATATTTCTTTTTAAAAATGCCTATTCACATTTCAGATTTTGTTGGGTTGGAAATATGCTACATTTAAATTCTGTATCACAGGAGTCATCAAGGTCCCTATGGATACCAAGAAGAATCTTTCATTTTGTCATCTAGCTCGGAGCTATTAGCCGACTTTAATCATTCCTCTCTTCACTGTCGCATACAATTTATACTGATCTCCTATTTCCAATATACATGTAAATTACAGCCAAACTTTTGGAAGAGAAACCAATTTAAACTTTAATCAACATGCCCCAGAAGACATAGAAAAGTGACATTGGCCCATCTCTAAATATGCTCCACATGCAAGTATTTCCTGGTAAAAATGGTGACTTATATTTGATTACTCACTAATGTGACCTGAGCATGTCAGGAGACATGTGGCTATATGCATCTCCAAATACACAGATAAATATACTATACTCCTACACTTTCCTTACAATCTTACGAGCGAAGCAAGTTTATGTAATGTTGTCTTCAAATATGTTAATATTACAATTTTGGAATGTTTTAATACTTGTCTCTCATGATATGGTAATATGTCAATTTTGGAATGTTTTAATACTTGTCTCTTTTCTGATACGACCAGAAAAGTGTAGGAGGATAGTATACCTGTTCCAACATGACGAATGATTTCATGGTCTCACAGTGGTAAACATGGAGAAAACGTGACATGTATGTGACATCATTCACTCGGAGAGCATAATGATGTGGCAATCTCAGGCAGTCATTCAATATTGATGGAGAACCACCAATGATCAATGAGAGACAAAAACCTGACCTCTTTGTTTCAAGCAGACATGACAAAATCATGTCAAAATCTGCATGCCAATGTATTAGCTGTAAAAATTAATTAAAGATAACTTTTGTTAAAAAAAAATTCTTTTTAAAGAAAACCGGAAAGAGAAGAGAATTATGATGTGATGCCATTGATCATGTATAAGTACCTCCTCGTACAGTGGGCATGCTTTAACTGGCGGTACCCAACAAACACTCATCTTAAGGATGATGCATCAATTCATTAAAATCTCATAACTCAGATTCAATCAGGCAATTAGGCTGTTTTGGTGTTTGTATTCCCTCCTGTGGTTGCCAGCGCCACCTAGCCTTGGATATAAAACTGTCACAAAATGCTGACGTACCTGGGTCCATCTGCAGAAAAACAGCCATCTTGACACAAAAGGTCACATGAACCCCAGTAAAAATCATGTAGTACCCGAGACTTTAAAGTTTGTGAAGCATTAGTCTAATAGACTGTGTCAGCCCATACGTTTTGGCTGACTCGTAAGTCATGTGATTTGTGGATGTTGGACAGGGGAGAGACAGATTGGATGTCTCGTGAGGAATGCTCCGACAGTGGTGATGGCCGTACTAGCTGCACACCCTGACTCCGAGATCCACTCTGACCATATACTGCTCCCAACTCCCACTAAATTGTGAGGGATGGACCCCCCAAAAAAGAGGCAGGTTCCATTGATGACTGAGTTAACCAATAACCTTTTATATTTTCTAGTCCTCTCAATATAAACTTTTATTCCTGTATATTATCTTAAAAGAAAGCTCCCCACATCACAACATGCCCTCTGTCCAACAAATATATGAAGAAAATGTGAAATAAAGTGTCAATGGTTTGCAGTTGTAGGGTTGATGTTTCACATAGGGAATCAGATGCCCTGAGTCACCAACCCTGACACAGATGCTCAGAGTGACTTTTGTGACAAATAATACAATAAAGAAGCACCAAACACTACCCTCTTTACCATTATGAGAAACAGGAATCTTTTCATTCCTGGCCTAAGTACTTGAAGGTGGCAATCCTATCAGTAAATGCATTTCTTAATGTCACTTATCGTGTTTCTGCTGAAAGTTTGTCTCAATAGAAATATGGCAGGTACTCATTTGATAAGATTAATTAGGCAGAAAACCAATCATTTTACTCACCTGTCTACTTTAAAGATATGAATGTCATTTGTGGATAGTCAGTGTGCGGGCTCTATTAGATAAAGATACTCTGGTTTCACTTGGTATGAATAATGTCCTTAATTACTGATATAACATCACTGGAAAATGATGGAGTTTTTTTATAATTAATACCATCCTAACTCAACAAAGTTACTTCATAAATCATGACATTTGCTTTGAAGATTGTCATATTTAAACAATTCCATTATAAGAAATGATATCCTTATTGGGTTCAACAATGTGTAAAAACAACACGTGTGAACCTGACACACCTCTCATCAGTTGCATGTACCTGTAGGTCTAACATTTGTAACCAATCAAATGATATAAAACATAATTATCTTACAAACCTGGCTGAAAACCCACAGGTAACATTTCTCAAAAATAGGCAATTAAGAGACTTTTACTTGAAGTTAAAATTTTGCCACCCAATAAGCAATTATTTAGTATCCTTTCTGAGATGATAGACTGAGGTAGCACCTATTCCCTTCACAATCTTGCAACTACTTCAGGTACTTCTGGTAAACAAAACAATGCAATATAGTTTGTGTTTCCTTATCATGCTATTAAACACTTGATGATCCATTCTGGGTTGAAAGGCGGGAAAAGATCTCTTTGGTAGATAAGCTGCATGGTGAGGCAGCTTACAGTCTGACACTGTGCTGGGTGGTGAGGCAGCATACAGTCTGACACTGTGCTGGGTGGTGAGGCAGCATACAGTCTGACACTGTGCTGGGTGGTGAGGCAGCATACAGTCTGACACTGTGCTGGGTGGTGAGGCAGCATACAGTCTGACACTGTGCTGGGTGGTGAGGCAGCATACAGTCTGACACTGTGCTGGGTGGTGAGGCAGCTTACAGTCTGACACTGTGCTGGGTGGTGAGGCAGCATACAGTCTGACACTGTGCTGGGTGGTGAGGCAGCATACAGTCTGACACTGTGCTGGGTGGTGAGGCAGCATACAGTCTGACACTGTGCTGGGTGGTGAGGCAGCATACAGTCTGACACTGTGCTGGGTGGTGAGGCAGCATACAGTCTGACACTGTGCTGGGTGGTGAGGCAGCATACAGTCTGACACTGTGCTGGGTGGTGATGCAGCATACAGTCTGACACTGTGCTGGGTGGTGGGACAGCATACAGTCTGACACTGTGCTGGGTGGTGAGGCAGCATACAGTCTGACACTGTGCTGGGTGGTGATGCAGCATACAGTCTGACACTGTGCTGGGTGGTGGGGCAGCATACAGTCTGACACTGTGCTGGGTGGTGAGGCAGCATACAGTCTGACACTGTGCTGGGTGGTGGGGCAGCATACAGTCTGACACTGTGCTGGGTGGTGGGGCAGCATACAGTCTGACACTGTGCTGGGTGGTGAGGCAGCATACAGTCTGACACTGTGCTGGGTGGTGAGGCAGCATACAGTCTGACACTGTGCTGGGTGGTGAGGCAGCATACAGTCTGACACTGTGCTGGGTGGTGAGGCAGCATACAGTCTGACACTGTGCTGGGTGGTGAGGCAGCTTACAGTCTGACACTGTGCTGGGTGGTGAGGCAGCATACAATCTGACACTGTGCTGGGTGGTGAGGCAGCATACAGTCTGACACTGTGCTGGGTGGTGAGGCAGCATACAGTCTGACACTGTGCTGGGTGGTGAGGCAGCATACAGTCTGACACTGTGCTGGGTGGTGAGGCAGCATACAGTCTGACACTGTGTTGGGTGGTGAGGCAGCATACAGTCTGACACTGTGCTGGGTGGTGAGGCAGCATACAGTCTGACACTGTGCTGGGTGGTGAGGCAGCATACAGTCTGACACTGTGTTGGGTGGTGAGGCAGCATACAGTCTGACACTGTGCTGGGTGGTGAGGCAGCATACAGTCTGACACTGTGCTGGGTGGTGAGGCAGCATACAGTCTGACACTGTGCTGGGTGGTGAGGCAGCTTACAGTCTGACACTGTGCTGGGTGGTGAGGCAGCTTACAGTCTGACACTGTGCTGGGTGGTGAGGCAGCATACAGTCTGACACTGTGCTGGGTGGTGAGGCAGCTTACAGTCTGACACTGTGCTGGGTGGTGAGGCAGCATACAGTCTGACACTGTGCTGGGTGGTGAGGCAGCTTACAGTCTGACACTGTGCTGGGTGGTGAGGCAGCTTACAGTCTGACACTGTGCTGGGGGGTGAGGCAGCTTACAGTATGCCCCTTGCTGGGGGGTGAGGCAGCTTACAGTCTGACACTGTGCTGGGTGGTGAGGCAGCATACAGTCTGACACTGTGCTGGGTGGTGAGGCAGCATACAGTCTGACACTGTGTTGGGTGGTGAGGCAGCATACAGTCTGACACTGTGCTGGGTGGTGAGGCAGCATACAGTCTGACACTGTGCTGGGTGGTGAGGCAGCATACAGTCTGACACTGTGCTGGGGGGTGAGGCAGCTTACAGTATGCCCCTTGCTGGGGGGTGAGGCAGCTTACAGTCTGACACTGTGCTGGGTGGTGAGGCAGCATACAGTCTGACACTGTGCTGGGTGGTGAGGCAGCTTACAGTCTGACACTGTGCTGGGTGGTGAGGCAGCTTACAGTCTGACACTGTGCTGGGGGGTGAGGCAGCTTACAGTATGCCCCTTGCTGGGGGGTGAGGCAGCATACAGTCTGACACTGTGCTGGGTGGTGAGGCAGCATACAGTCTGACACTGTGCTGGGTGGTGAGGCAGCTTACAGTCTGACACTGTGCTGGGTGGTGAGGCAGCTTACAGTCTGACACTGTGCTGGGTGGTGAGGCAGCATACAGTCTGACACTGTGCTGGGTGGTGAGGCAGCTTACAGTCTGACACTGTGCTGGGTGGTGAGGCAGCTTACAGTCTGACACTGTGCTGGGGGGTGAGGCAGCTTACAGTATGCCCCTTGCTGGGGGGTGAGGCAGCATACAGTCTGACACTGTGCTGGGTGGTGAGGCAGCATACAGTCTGACACTGTGCTGGGTGGTGAGGCAGCTTACAGTCTGACACTGTGCTGGGTGGTGAGGCAGCTTACAGTCTGACACTGTGCTGGGTGGTGAGGCAGCATACAGTCTGACACTGTGCTGGGTGGTGAGGCAGCATACAGTCTGACACTGTGTTGGGTGGTGAGGCAGCATACAGTCTGACACTGTGCTGGGTGGTGAGGCAGCATACAGTCTGACACTGTGCTGGGTGGTGAGGCAGCATACAGTCTGACACTGTGCTGGGTGGTGAGGCAGCATACAGTCTGACACTGTGTTGGGTGGTGAGGCAGCATACAGTCTGACACTGTGCTGGGTGGTGAGGCAGCATACAGTCTGACACTGTGCTGGGTGGTGAGGCAGCATACAGTCTGACACTGTGCTGGGGGGTGAGGCAGCTTACAGTATGCCCCTTGCTGGGTGGTGAGGCAGCTTACAGTCTGACACTGTGCTGGGTGGTGATGCAGCATACAGTCTGACACTGTGCTGGGTGGTGAGGCAGCTTACAGTCTGACACTGTGCTGGGTGGTGAGGCAGCTTACAGTCTGACACTGTGCTGGGTGGTGATCATTTTATGCTTTCTCACCTGTTTAATTCTTGTATCTGATATTTACTCTGTAAACCATGCTGATTGATTTTAAGTTGTCAAATGGTGATGTGTAATGTTATCCATGTAAATATACCATCATTTTTAATTGCACTGTGAGTGTGTAGTGTGTATTTTAATACATGTTCATCACAAAAACTACCTGACTGTGTCCAGTTATTTGGACAAGAAATAATTGTATTGTTATGTCCGGTCTTCAGCTTGCCATTTGCTTTGTTATTTCTTATGAGGGGACGTGTTGATTTACATCATAGTACTCTGAATGTGGGAAGGGGATTTGGATTTTTTCCTCAAGTTTTGAAACCTCGTTTTGTTTTGTTGATTACTACTGGTGACTATAACCTGTTTCACACCTGACAAAGACACCTGTGTGGTGCTTGCTTTATTTTAATTTCATGGCTTTTGCCTCTAGCAATGGCAACTATGATCCTTTTTTTCCAGTGAATTATACTTTTTTGCCCCCTTGGTATGAGAAAGGCAGCCACGATTATTTCATGACATTGCCTCAGCCATTTGAACAGATAACCTTTTGTGCCATTCTCACACTGACATAGGTTTTGTTTTTTTATGATAGAAGCTCAAGATAATTAATAATCATTTCCTTATAAAAATGGACTCCTAAGTTACTATGACACAGGGGCTTTTGGCAGTCCACAATTTGTTATATTTTGAGACTCGATGTTGTCTTTATATCTAAATGAACAACACATAGTGATCTATTTGGTTTGATTGTTGTTTACCTTCAAGCTATCAAGGAATGTCTAGGAATTTAATGGGGTAAAACCTGGAACAACGAAGATTAACGTTAGGGGGAACAAGGACACTTCATACAGAGGATCACAGCTGCATGAAATGTGTTGTTGATTGTTGCTTAGTTACCAAAAGGTATGACGTCACTATTTCATTGATGAATAGCCACAGCACCATTATGACATCATTACTCCTTGAATTACATGAAATAGTATACCTTTATAACATACCAAAGTAAGCTAAATAGGTAACATACTTCTGTCCAGAGGGGATCAATGTTGATATATACACATATAAACATCATTTAGTGGTCTTTTATGACTAATCCATTAGCCAGTAGCTGCTGCATTTGACCTCATCCCTGCCCAGTGATACAAAATTAGAAGTTAACAAAATATCACATTTCCCCAAATTTCCCACGTTTTTTATGACAAAATTGAGATGATTGGCAAGTTTAATTACCAAAATTTAAGAACAGGTGTATTCCAAATATTATTCTATTTAGTTTAAATAGATGGAATTTTGATTAATGGTCTATATTTTGAGATACCTAACTTTCTTCAAACTCAAGTCAAAAATTGCCAAATGGTGTCAAAGATTTGCATTTATTTGAATCATTTTATTTACAAAAACACAAATTACTTGAGTTATAAGACATCTTTTAAAATTCTGTCTATTTAAACTAAATAACATCATTCTAGCTTAAGATTAATGGCTTAGTTATACAGATTGATAGTGTAGTTGTTCATAAAATTGTTTTTTTTCAAGTTAGCTCTATCTTTTCCAATACCAAACAAACCATCTTTTTCTGATTTTTACTGCAATTTCAAATCTAAAATGATTCAGAATGATAACATTTTAATAACAAATTAAAAATCAAATCAAAAGAAAAATCTATCCCTGAGCATTTGATACCTTAAAGGCTGAAATCCTTTTTGTAGTTATTTTTATACAAAGCAATCATCTTGCACCATGTAATTTTTTGGGGTTCAAATAACATCTTTTGGCAGGAAAAAAGAACTTCAGAAGACACTGTTCCCCCTAACGTTAAACATCATTTCAGTCAAAAGATATCAGATACATACATTTCTAACAGCAATGCAGATGCGTTTCTCGTGTGCAGTGCCACCTATTGTTAAATTCAGTCAGTGCCCTCTGGTGGGTGATGCACTCAATTTTGAAAAACTCCTTTTGAAAAAGAATATAAAGTAAAACATATACAAATTCATAAGTGCAACAGTATAATTAGAATTATATAGGACTGACCTGTGGAAGTAGATATGGTTCTACTGCCTTGTACCGGAAACCTCCGACGAGAACTCCGGGTGATTCCTTGCTGAACACTGTGCTGACTATCTCACCCTGTCAAAGTTATATATCAAGAAAATTAACACAATGACACAACCAGGATGATTGGTTATTCTATGGCCAAACCTGCCCAGGTTAGAAGTACAAAATTGGAGTCTCTATTTCAAAATTCAATATAGTTTTCTCTGTTAAAAATGAATTATTTTGGTATTTGAGAGCAACATTTGTTTTTCAGAAAACTATCACAAAAAAGGTCTACAATATAAATGGGATTCATCTGAGGGAAGATTTGCCAATAAATAGTAAAATTGTGTATTTTTCATTGTTGTGATTCTTAACTTGTCTGAGGCATGGTATGATAATTGATAGAGGTATAATGGAAATGTAGACTTACATTGGTAGCAGCGTCGTAGAGTTTGACTGCTGCTCGTCCCTGAAGGCTGTCTTCATGTACTCCCAGCTTGCTGAGTATAACTGGGTACTGAACCTGCCACAAATAAAACCCTTCATTGTCAGAGGCTGAACCTGCCACAAAGATAACCCTTCATTGTCAGTGACTGAACCTGTCCTCAGAGATAACCCTTCATTGTCAGTGACTCAACCTGTCCTCAGAGATAACCCTTCATTGTCAGTGACTGAACCTGCTCACAGAGATAACCCTTCATTGTCAGTGAATGAACCTGCCCACAAAGATAACCCTTCATTGTCAGTGACTGAACTTGCCCACAAAGATAACCCTTCATTGTCAGTGACTGAACCTGCCACAAAGATAACCCTTCATTGTCAGTGACTGAACTTGCCCACAAAGATAACCCTTCATTGTCAGTGAATGAACCTGCCCACAGAGATAACCCTTCATTGTCAGTGACTGAACCTGCCCACAGAGATAACCCTTCATTGTCAGTGACTGAACCTGCCCACAAAGATAACCCTTCATTGTCAGAGACTGAACCTGCCCACAGAGATAACCCTTCATTGTCAGAGACTGAACATGCCCACAGAGATAACCCTTCATTGTCAGTGACTGAACCTGCTCACAAAGATAACCCTTCATTGTCAGTGACTGAACCTGCTCACAAAGATAACCCTTCATTGTCAGTGACTGAACCTGCCCGCACAGATAATCCTTCATTAACAGTGACTGAACCTGCCCACAAAGATAACCCTTCATTGTCAGTGACTGAACCTGCCCACAGTGACTGAATGATAACCCTTCATTGTCAGTGACTGAACCTGCCACAGAGATAACCCTTCATTGTCAGAGACTGAACCTGCCCACAGAGATAACCCTTCATTGTCAGTGACTGAGCCTGCCCACAAAGATAACCCTTCATTGTCAGTGACTGAACCTGCCCACAGATATAACCCTTCATTGTCAGAGACTGAACCTGCCCACAAAGATAACCCTTCATTGTCAGTGACTGAACCTGCCCACAAAGATAACCCTTCATTGTCAGTGACTGAACCTGCCCACAGTGATTGAATGATAACCCTTCATTGTCAGTGACTGAACCTGCCACAGTGATAACCCTTCATTGTCAGTGACTGAACCTGCCCACAGAGATAACCCTTCATTGTCAGTGACTGAACCTGCCCACAAAGATAACCCTTCATTGTCAGTGACTGAACCTGCCCACAGAGATAACCCTTCATTGTCAGAGACTGAACATGCCCACAGAGATAACCCTTCATTGTCAGAGACTGAACCTGCTCACAAAGATAACCCTTCATTGTCAGTGACTGAACCTGCCCACAGAGATAACCCTTCATTGTCAGAGACTGAACATGCCCACAGAGATAACCCTTCATTGTCAGAGACTGAACATGCCCACAAAGATAACCCTTCATTGTCAGTGACTGAACCTGCCCACAGAGATAACCCTTCATTGTCAGAGACTGAACATGCCCACAGAGATTACCCTTCATTGTCAGAGACTGAACCTGCTCACAAAGATAACCCTTCATTGTCAGTGACTGAACCTGCCCACAGAGATAACCCTTCATTGTCAGAGACTGAACATGCCCACAGAGATAACCCTTCATTGTCAGTGACTGAACCTGCTCACAAAGATAACCCTTCATTGTCAGTGACTGAACCTGCCCACAAAGATAACCCTTCATTGTTAATGACTGAAACTGCCCACAAAGATAACCCTTCATTGTCAGTGACTGACCCTGCCCAAAGAGATAATCCTTCATTGTCAGTGACTGAACCTGCCCACAGAGATAACCCTTCATTGTCAGTGACTGAACCTGCCCACAAAGATAACCCTTCATTGTCAGTGACTGAACCTGCCCTCAAAGATAACCCTTCATTGTCAGTGACTGAACCTGCCCACAGTGACTGAATGATAACCCTTCATGATCAGTTTCAAATACTGATTTTACCTAAGCTTAAAGGAAAGAAATTGTATTGGCTGATTATAATAAAATACGATAGTTATGATGTATGTTTTTATAAGACTTTCTGGCATTTAACATGCTATAATAGACAGGTTTGGCTAATCACAGATTACATTATAAAGTTTTCACACTGTATACACCAGTGATGGCTCACCCTGAAGTTTATGGTTTGTATGGGATAGTTCAGTTGTGGAATGGCTGGAGTCATCACCACCTCAGAATCAATGTCCACTTTAGGCTCCTCAACTACTGCTAAGATCTCATCTTTACCTGAAAATGAAAAAGCAAATTATAACTATAAGATTTAATTAATATAAGAGGTTGTACATATTGTTTGGGTCACTCCAATATGTCAGAAAATTTGTCATATATCTTTGCAGTAATGATATGACAAGGAAGAGCCCCAAACAGTGTTTTTATTATTATTCTTATTTGACTTGGAGTATTAATTACCACATGTGAGGTTTTCAGAGTCTTTGGAATGCATAATAGAATTTGTTATATTGTAAAAGCAAATTTAAAACAAACTCCAATGACCTTGGAGCTATGCTGATCATTGCTTTTTTTGTAATGTTTGCGAATATTTTCTGGAAATTGTTTCGTAAATAATCATTTAAATCCTTTTCCAGAGCAGACTAGAGCAGATAATAATTTTGACCAATTGACCAATCAAAATGCATGTTACATATTGAATATTGGCCCCAACTCATTATCTTGATTCTTTTTGGCTATTATTTATAATGCTATTCAAAATGGCAACCTCCTCAACAAGATATTTGAAAATATCCTAACAAAATGGACAGAAATCCGAGCTTAATGGAAAATAGATAGAATTGGTCCCCTGAAAATACAACATTTTTCCTAATTATTGCTAAGAACTTTCAGGAGATCAAAGTTCATGGACAGAATAACAGAAAATCCCCCCACCCATCTCTACAGACATTGTCAGCATAACTAAAAGGCAAAATATTCAGATATTTATTTAATATGAAGATATGTTCTCATATGTTCAAAATCCTGTCTCACCTGGGTGTGACACATCCCACTTGTCATATGCTAGGACACATGATAGGTATAAGCCCTGTCTCACCTGGGTGTGACACATGCCCCTTGTCACATGCTAGACACATGGTAGGTATAAACCCTGTCTCACCTGGGTGTGACACATGCCACTTGTCACATGCTAGGACACATGATAGGTATAAGCCCTGTCTCACCTGGGTGTGACACATCCCACTTGTCACATGCTAGGACACATGGTAGGTATAAACCCTGTCTCACCTGGGTGTGACACATGCCACTTGTCACATGCTGGGACACACGGTAGGTATAAACCCTGTCTCACCTGGGTGTGACACATGCCACTTGTCACATGCTAGGACACACGGTAGGTATAAACCCTGTCTCACCTGGGTGTGACACATGCCACTTGTCACATGCTAGGACACATGGTAGGTATAAACCCTGTCTCACCTGGGTGTGACACATCCCACTTGTCACATGCTAGGACACATGGTAGGTATAAACCCTGTCTCACCTGGGTGTGACACATGCCACTTGTCACATGCTAGACACACGGTAGGTATAAACCCTGTCTCACCTGGGTGTGACACATCCCACTTGTCACATGCTAGGACACATGGTAGGTATAAACCCTGTCTCACCTGGGTGTGACACATGCCCCTTGTCACATGCTAGACACACGGTAGGTATAAGCACTGTCTCACCTGGGTGTGACACATGCCACTTGTCACATGCTAGGACACACGGTAGGTATAGACCCTGTCTCACCTGGGTGTGACACATCCCACTTGTCACATGCTAGACACACGGTAGGTATAAACCCTGTCTCACCTGGGTGTGACACATCCCACTTGTCACATGCTAGACACACGGTAGGTATAAACCCTGTCTCACCTGGGTGTGACACATGCCACTTGTCATATGCTAGGACACACGGTAGGTATAAACCCTGTCTCACCTGGGTGTGACACATCCCACTTGTCATATGCTAGGACACACGGTAGGTATAAACCCTGTCTCACCTGGGTGTGACACATCCCACTTGTCACATGCTAGGACACATGGTAGGTATAAACCCTGTCTCACCTGGGTGTGACACATGCCACTTGTCACATGCTAGGACACACGGTAGGTATAAACCCTGTCTCACATGTGTGTGACACATGCCACTTGTCACATGCTAGGACACACGGTAGGTATAAACCCTGTCTCACCTGGGTGTGACACATGCCACTTGTCACATGCTAGGACACATGGTAGGTATAAACCCTGTCTCACCTGGGTGTGACACATGCCACTTGTCACATGCTAGGACACATGGTAGGTATAAACCCTGTCTCACCTGGGTGTGACACATGCCACTTGTCACATGCGTAGGGATCATCCCTATCCTCTGGTGGGATTTTACAGGCTGAGTCTCCGACCACAAATTTCAAATCAATTCTGCAAAAGAAAATTAAATTACAAACATTCATGATGTACTTTTTTTATTCCATTAATTAAATTGATACATATTTTACGAGGTGTGATTTGTCCATTTGAATATGATGAATTGTCATCAACTTAGTTTTGTCCCTTGTATATCATTCAATTGGGTAATCATTCAATTGGCTTAAAAGGTGTGAGATCTGGACATTACACATTTTACTGGTTTATCTTAGTGTGTAAGAGGGGTTATTTTCCACTGAACACCCCCATGTTTTATCAAATTGGATTCAAATGTAATATTTCCATCTTTTATTTTATATAAATATCTATCCTGTCTGATATAATCCTATCATATTTTGGGTTGGAAAAGATGATAAAAATGCACTCACTTTTTTGATAGTTCAGAATTATTCTGTACAAATCCCCACCAGGTGTCTCTTATTGTCTGTCTCTGTTCAAAATTTCCCCTTGCAGACAGGACTGTCACAACAAGGTCTTTGTGATCTAAAACTGCATACATCACAAACATTATAGGACACATTTTGGCAATGTGATTTTCTTTCAATATACTTTGATTCTTTCAGTGAAATAATTTCTTGCAAGCATGAAAAATCAGTTTTAATATGATGAAATCTTTGACAAATAAAAATATAATGTGCCAAGAATTGACTTGGGTGAATGGCAAGAACTTGCAAGATCGGTTCATTATGCCCAGAGTAAATGCACACATTTGAGAGGAGATGACCTGCAAACAAGAATCATTTGATCTGCAAAGAAGAAGGGATCAGAGCAACCTCAGTTAGCTCAATAGCTCTAATAACCTGGGCTCCCAAATCATCTGACATATGTTCGGTCAGCTCTACTGTATATCTGACCAGTATTTCTCTACCAATAATCGCTGATTACTGTGTGGACAAACCCCTTGTAGATGCTGGGAGTCAAAATCTACTCACTTCATCAACCAAAACAGTATAAATATATTATTGAGACAGAAGAACTCAAGGTGTTAAAAATGTCAATAACACTGTCCACCATATTTAAATTTGGTGATGCTGTCATCAATGTTTTCTTGTTCTAAAAGCTTCAAAAAGAAACAGATACAATCGTCAAAAAATGTTAATTGAAGACATAGTACAGTGAAAAGAGACATTCATTTTTGTTGCACAGAGATAACACAGAGGGTACTGCCTTTTGATATAAAGATAACAAATTATATTCATGAGATCTGGACACGTCTACTTTCCACTGAAGATGGGGAGCAGGGTCCCCAGGGAGAACAGAGCAGTAGCACTGATGGGGACCCTGGGTAAACAAGACGAATAAATAAAAGACTGATGAGGATGAGGAGTTGGTCACATGACAGGTAGTCATGTGACACTCAAGGGTAATGTGTCTCCCCCACTGCAACAAACATTGAGACGGAATGATCTAAAATGGAAATGTGTGATTTTATGTGAACAAAATGCACAATTGACATATCCACTGGCACGGTGGCCCGGGGCCACCAGATCCTCTGTTTGGGCCAGTGAATGCTCTATTGTAGTAGCCCAGTTGGGCAACCATATTTTTGGTCTTTAATCCTTGATAAATATTTGTTTCATGATCTCATGAATAAAATCCAATCATAAAAAAAAAAAAAAAAGGGTAACCCGCAATCCCACAATGGGACATAATTAAGATAAGAGTGATCGAGTGTGTCAAACCTACAAGCACAAACTACTCATACAAGTCTACATGGAACGGGAACAAGTGAATTCTGCCCCTGAGAAAACTCAGCCCCTAGGAGAAGTCGGCCCCCAGATTTAGGTGACTCGATTATCAAGTTACCAGAAGGAAATTAATGGCTACCAACGGTCTGTAGGGTAAGTAAATGCCCTTTGGATCAAATGTCCTTCTCGAAGGAGATTTCATGAGTTCTGAGCCATTACAGAGTGACCGGGGCCGACTTCACTTGGGGGCCGACTTCACTCATATTCCACGGAAATACAGGTTGCTTGCAAATTCATATATAAGATGAAGTAGGCCCAATGCCAGTCAACCTTGATCACTCTGTAACCTAGTTTCATCCCTGACCCAAATCATGATTCCCCTGGGATGATTCCATTCCAACTTGGTTTTGAGAGCTTACTACAACTACAGTAACCTCTCAAACTCAGGAAATCATCGAGAAAGCCATGCGACCCTTGGGGCGCACCATATAATGTACCGCACATATGGAGACAGTGCTTAAGACAATACAAGGATTTAACTCTGAATGATTCTGCCCTGACACTAGTGACAGCTGAGCTGCTGCAAGGCTACATCACTGTCATCAGTTGATGAAGCAGAGATGTCAACCGGCTGTCACAACTTTGAGTCCCGGCTTCTATTTCTGCAACATACCTGATAAAATGTGTCTCTTTGTCAAGATTAAAAGTTCCTCCTTGTATGATGATAACACAAATGCGATCAGAAGTGGGAGTATGATGTAAAACACATGCAAATAATTCATCTTCTCTTGTTCTTTCCCGCAAAATTGAATGTTTAGGTTTTGCCGGGGTGTCACACAAAAATAATATCCTTTCAAATATTTGATTGTATTTGTGAATTAAAGAGGAAGCAATTGCAAAATTTCTTCTTTTTAATTTGATAGATAACTTATATCGAGTAAGTAATAATAGTAAGCATTTTGTGGTCAGTTTTATTTATTTTTTAAGAAAGTATTTCAGGGAATCTCATTCTTGACCTAAATCTGTCATCATTCAATATGGCGAGCTCCTTATGGCGTCATTGACGACGAGAAGATTTTCAAAGACATTTTTACACGTAGAGATGTTCCGTTAAGAAAAACAAATACTGCAAGGTTTGAAAACTATCGTTAAACTTATCGTGTCAAGTGTTTGTTGAGTAAAAACAAATATGAATTTGAATTGGACAACTTCATGCCCACTCTATCGTGTGGCAAGTGCAAGGAAAGCATAGCAAATGAGTGCATGAGTGCAGTGTCCAGACTGAACCTCAAGACTAGCCTCAGGAGACTGAATGGCAGAATGATATTCTACAGTGACCGGCAGCCAAATCCGGACACTTTCATGTTTTTCACTCCTGATTTTCACAAAACCTATAAAAACTGTGTAAAAACTGCTCACATCGAAAGAAGATCTTCGACTTTAACGGTCTGTGGAGTTTTAATGATGCCCGTTCAATATTAACAGAAATAGCGTGATTTTCACGTATTCAATAAACCTTCACATTGAGTTATACGGTGATGTTGGTCACGTCACCACTTCTGACGTCATTTGACAGTGACACAAACATTCGTGCCGTGAAATTGCAAGGTGACGATTGCAATTAGTACAGCAAGGTATGCTAGATGTTTGACCGAGTTAAAAATGTTGGAGTTTAATCTGCCGGTTTCGGACAGTTGCCGGTCACTCTAGTCTCAGAAAGTTTCAATATACCCATCGATAAACTCAACTTGTACATCCACTAGCATTGTTCACATCGATGCAATGCGGCCTTTCTTTGCTTACAAGTGAGCAAAAACTAATTGTGCATCACTGGCAATACTTATTACCTCAGAAATACAGAATAATTATTAGAGCTAACAACCATAGGATTCGCGCAATCATAGGATTGGCTGATAATTTTGGAAATGTCTTGTGAATGCAAAATTAATAGAACATTTGATTTTTTTGCTCAGAAAAGTTTATTTGAATGGTTTGAATAAATTGTTATGAAAATTGCACCCATTGACCCCGATTTTGTCACAATGTGCACGTGCGGGAGTTCCAGCTTATTACATTTGTATACAAATTGGCGCTGCTCAGTCAGTTCTGGGCCGATTTACATCATTGACAATTCAAAATTGAGCTATTGAGCTCTTCTCTTCAAATATGTAAGTCAGATGATCGATATATTAATTTTCATCTTTTGGCATTGAAGAAAGGTTAGTGCGCAAAGGCCAAGATTGTATGCGCAAAGGTGTGACTTTGACTTGTAAATCTTGTAAGAATTTTGCATATACACATCGTTTTCTAAGATAAAGTTATGACTAGTCTTACTGATGGATATACCCCACTATAGCACACATATTGATAACTGTTCATGTCAAGTGAGGTTATTTATTTATTGACAAAGTCCAAAATGCACAAAACTGACAGTCGTTAGCCCTAACCCCTAGTAATGGACTGGGCAATCTAAATTTTTTTGATTGGCAGGACTAACCATTTTTTTTCTGGACTAGTGTATCTGCATAATTAATTAATAACATTTATAACCATGGTTATTCAATATGCTTACCCCCTAACGGATGGGAAGGACGGCAACATCAAAAATAAATTTCTGACAAGCCTTGTGTTTGATGTCGAAAATAGAAGTCCATGGCTTGTTGAAAACCAGTTGCCGGAAATTGAGGTTTACCAGAGTCGTAAGATGAATATGGTAGACAACGCATGTTAATTTTCAAAACAGTGGATGGATTTCAAATCCATTTTGAGGTTGCGATTGGATATAAGATTGGAGGCCTATCAATCCAGGTAACCAAAAGCTGAAACTGGACACTCCTGTCATCCTGACATCCTTCCTGTCTATTGCCAGTGGTGGATGTTGACATCCTTCCCATCTGTTGGTAGTGGTGGATGTTGACATCCTTCCTGTCTGTTGTTAGTGGTGGATGTTGACATCCTTCCCATCTGTTGTTAGTGGTGGATGTTGACATCCTTCCCATCTGTTGTTAGTGGTGGATGTTGACATCCTTCCTGTCTATTGCCAGTGGTGGATATTGACATCCTTCCCATCTGTTGTTAGTGGTGGATGTTGACATCCTTCCTGTCTATTGCCAGTGGTGGATATTGACATCCTTCCTGTCTGTTGTTAGTGGTGGATATTGACATCCTTCCTGTCTGTTGTTAGTGGTGGATGTTGACATCCTTCCCATCTGTTGTTAGTGGTGGATGTTGACATCCTTCCCATCTGTTGTTAGTGGTGGATGTTGACATCCTTCCTGTCTATTGCCAGTGGTGGATATTGACATCCTTCCTGTCTGTTGTTAGTGGTGGATGTTGACATCCTTCCTGTCTGTTGTTAGTGGTGGATGTTGACATCCTTCCCATCTGTTGTTAGTGGTGGATGTTGACATCCTTCCTGTCTGTTGTTAGTGGTGGATGTTGACATCCTTCCTGTCTGTTGTTAGTGGTGGATGTTGACATCCTTCCTGTCAGTTGTTAGTGGTGGATGTTGACATCCTTCCTGTCTGTTGTTAGTGGGGGATATTGACATCCTTCCTGTCTGTTGTTAGTGGTGGATGTTGACATCCTTCCCGTCCAGCTTTTGACATCCAGCTTTAAAGGACGGGAAAGACATCAACATCCACCACCTGCAACGGACGGTTAGGATGTTAACTTCCCCATTGTTCTGGCTTAATGACGTATTTTGGTAACATTCTCTAGGGCTGCAACTTGTTACAATGTTATCATAATAATTGACAGCTCAGATCATGCACCTTTGACACCAGTACTTCGCTGAGCATATTGAATGTGTGCACAAGTACATTTATCTTAGATATTGCACACATCCTGGTAACCTTCCTCTGATCTGATTAGATAATGGCTGTGATTGGTCTTTGGCCATGACAACCATGTCGCTAATTTGGCTTTTGTGCATGATACAGCCAGAATGGTTTGACATTTAGCTTAGATATTGCACACATGCACACCTGGGTACCTTTCCCCAATCTGATTAGGTTATGACAGTGATTGATTGGTTTTTGTTTTTTTTGCCATGGCGACCGTCCAAAGTGCGGGGGACTTGAGTCAATGCTCTTGTTCTATCTAATTATTAAAACAGAGATACCTATTTTCATTTGGTTGGAGACTGAAATTTACTTCCAATTTGTAAGGGGTTAGTTAATAATCAATAAAAGGTACATTTTTAATCGGAATCAATCTCCTTTTCAGATATTAGTGGTGATGTTAATCCGCAAGTGGCACGATGATAAAAATGGATTTTGTCACAGAACTTCCAAAAGAGATCAGTCAAAAGGTGTTCTCCTTCCTGAGTGCCGAGGAGCTCAGCCAGGTGGCGCTAGTTTCCAGACAGTGGCGGAAAGTTGCCAATCAAGACAAACTGTGGTATGTGTCTCAAGTTGATAAATGATTTCTTGCATTTCATCCTTTATTGGACTGGCTTCACCAATCAAAATTGTTTGATTTATCATCTGGACTAACCATTTTGTGGGTCCACTTTACATTCATAACTATGTTATTTTTAAAACTTGATAAAGTACTCGGGTAAACATTCATATTCTTCTAGTCTATTACCTGTGGTTTATGACAAAGTCCATCATACTAATTCTCAGTGCATTAGTTTGAAGTTTTACAGAAATTGTACCTTAAGACATCTTTCATTTTTTTAAACAATGTAATAGTTAAAGACTGATTTAACTGATTAAATGTCACTTCTGTGTGTTTGTTAGATGTATATCTCAGTAGGAGCATATCATTTAAGCCACTATATGGCAAGATGATGTTATAAAACACAGCAGATAATTTCCAAGAAGTGCACTTTAATGCATATTCTAAATTTATTGTTTAAATATAATGTACCATTAGAGAAAACACAAAATTGAGATCATAATAGATTTTGAAATTTACCAAATCAAGGAATAGAACACAGTGCACCAAGCAGAAAATAAAGATATTTTATATCCAAACGCAATGTTAGTGACTATTCATGACCTTTTTTATAATTATGTTTGTGACGACCAGGTGGCACCACTGTCGTTTGAATGGGTGGCTTAAGTTTGGCCTGCAGCAGAGCTTATTGGAGCATGGACCATTCAGTGGCAGCCAATCACATCACTCCCCAGTCTTCCATCTTGAAGGTAAAACAAACAAGTTTCCATATTTTAACATGTTCATCATTTACAGAACTTCTTAAGCTTTTCTCTGGATAAATTTGTGAAATATGAATAATGGGTTTCTGGCGTGTTCACATGGGGCCTTGTTCAGCAGTGGCATGTTCAACTGTGGCAGAGATATCTGTTCTCTATTTGACAGCGACTGGAAGAAGTGTATGGGCCCTGGTCACTGCAACTGCTCAATACCCACAAATATCCTTCAAGTTGTCTAAATGACCCCAAAGGCCAAACTAGTGTTGAAAAGAAACAGGGAAAAGTAGGGAATCTAATCGATAATATATGTCCAACACACAGTTTAATAGGTTATATTTGAACAGGGGCCCGGTGCAAAACAACCAGCCACCAAATTATGCCTTAATACCTTTCAAAAGCCAAGAAAAAATACAGGGCAGTTTGCTTAATTTTCAGTAGCTTTTTCCATAAACTTTTAATACAACTTTATCAACATCTCAGAATGAAAAACACAGAACTTAATGACATGAGAATCTGTTTTGTTTCAGTGCCAAAACACTCCACACTATTGCCAATATGTAAGTGGATGCAGGTATTTCTCAGAGCTCATCATCTGCATTATAACTGGGCCAGGGGGCGCTACACTTTGGCTCCCATCATGAGGGGACACAAGGAGAAGGTCACCACCATGGATACAAACGGTATGCAGCCACACAGCATATTTATCATCTACTGGTATTAATACTAATGTTTCAAAATAGAATGACATGAATCTTTATATCTCCTATCTAAATTGGCATATTTGATTGATTTACAATATTTTCTGATCTTCACTTTTAGGAAGACTTTTAGTGACAGGAAGTGAAGACAAAATGTTGCTTATCTGGGATTTAGAGAAATGTACGACCGTAAAAAGACTCACAAGGCTTCATGGTGATACTATCAATAAAGTGGTTATTAAGGTAAAGCTACTTCAAAATTTTGTTAATGCATACCTTGCGAAAGAAATTTCACGGGTCAAGAGAGTAAATTTGGGCTTAAAAGATGGAAACAATATTTTTTCCATCAGCAGACTGGCTTTACAGTGCTTGAGATGCAAGTGTACAGAAATTATTGCCCATACAAGTACCCAAATTTATAGACAGTAATTTTTATCTTATAATTCTATAAATTGCAAATTATTCTTGTTCCAGTTATTAGTGTCAGTTTCAGTTGGTATGTTTGGTCAAAATGTTTAAACTGCAAAAATATATTAAAAAATGGAACTATCTTATGAAGACTAGTTACACGCTAGATGCAGCCTTAATAGTTGATTTGATGTCATGGGAACATTCTTAAATAACTTTCAATGTTAATATTTGAATGATATGATATCAAACAAGATG
This sequence comes from Amphiduros pacificus, assembly GCA_949316495.1. NCBI lineage: Eukaryota > Metazoa > Annelida > Polychaeta > Phyllodocida > Hesionidae > Amphiduros > Amphiduros pacificus. Next base: position 7,894,412 of record OX439005.1, on the reverse strand, counting down.
CCCACAAGTTTATCTGATTGTTTTCATTAAAACTAAAATTGGGAATGGATCAAAACTGATTATGTTATGGCGTGCACTTTTTACATTGCCTCTCCTATTTATTGTTTAGGGCAGTACCATAGTGACGGCGTGTGCTGATGGCCTTATTCGGGTGATAAATGCGGAGAGCGGGAGGTGTGAGTGGACGATACAGGCCCGTAACGGCAGCGTGGACATGCTCGCTTATGATGGAGAACTTATTGTATCTACTGCTGCCGACAGGTAGGTTTTGACACTGATATTGACCATAAATGCCAGGCCAATAATCAGAGAGGTTTTTATGGTTTATGGTTTGTTTATATTTTTTTTGTTTTTGTTTTCAATGTTCACCCTTAATTACTTATCTGCTATGTGACGCTGGTGTTTCAGGTGTTATCTGCTATGTGATGCTGGTGTTTCAGGTGTTATCTGCTATGTGATGCTGGTGTTATCTGCTATGTGACGCTGGTGTTTCAGGTGTTATCTGCTATGTGATGCTGGTGTTATCTGCTATGTGACGCTGGTGTTTCAGGTGTTATCTGCTATGTGATGCTGGTGTTTCAGGTGTTATCTGCTATGTGACGCTGGTGTTTCAGGTGTTATCTGCTATGTGACGCTGGTGTTTCAGGTGTTATCTGCTATGTGATGCTGGTGTTTCAGGTGTTATCTACTATGTGACGCTGGTGTTTCAGGTGTTATCTGCTATGTGATTGTTGGTGTTTCATGTGTTATCTGCTATGTGACGCTGGTGTTTCAGGTGTTATCTGCTATGTGACGCTGGTGTTTCAGGTGTTATCTGCTATGTGACGCTGGTGTTTCAGGTGTTATCTGCTATGTGATTGTTGGTGTTTCAGGTGTTATCTGCTATGTGATTGCTGCTGTTTCAGGTGTTATCTGCTATGTGATGCTGGTGTTTCAGGTGTTATCTACTATGTGATGCTGATGTTTCAGGTGTTATCTGCTATGTGATGCTGGTGTTTCTGGTGTTATCTGCTATGTGATGCTGGTGTTATCTGCTATGTGATGCTGGTGTTATCTGCTATGTGATGCTGGTGTTTCAGGTGTTATCTGCCATGTGATGCTGGTGTTTCAAGTGTTATCTACTATGTGACGCTGGTGTTTCAGGTGTTATCTGCTATGTGATGCTGGTGTTTCAGGTGTTATCTACTATGTGACGCTGGTGTTTCAGGTGTTATCTGCTATGTGATTGTTGGTGTTTCATGTGTTATCTGCTATGTGATGCTGGTGTTTCAGGTGTTATCTGCTATGTGATGCTGCTGTTTCAGGTGTTATCTGCTATGTGATGCTGGTGTTTCAGGTGTTATCTGCTATGTGATTGTTGGTGTTTCAAATGTTATCTGCTATGTGATGCTGGTGTTTCAGGTGTTATCTGCTAAGTGATGCTGCTGTTTCAGGTGTTATCTGCTATGTGCTGCTGGTGTTTCAGGTGTTATCTGCTATGTGATGCTGGTGTTTCAGGTGTTATCTGCTATGTGCTGCTGGTGTTTCAGGTGTTATCTGCTATGTGATTGTTGGTGTTTCAGGTGTTATCTGCTATGTGATTGCTGGTGTTTCAGGTGTTATCTGCTATGTGATGCTGCTGTTTCTGGTGTTATCTGCTATGTGATAGCTGGTGTTTCAGGTGTTATCTGCTATGTGATTGCTGCTGTTTCAGGTGTTATCTGCTAAGTGATGCTGGTGTTTCAGGTGTTATCTGCTATGTGATGCTGGTGTTACAGGTGTTATCTGCTATGTGATGCTGGTGTTTCTGGTGTTATCTGCTATGTGATGCTGGTGTTTCAGGTGTTATCTGCTATGTGCTGCTGGTGTTTCAGGTGTTATCTGCTATGTGATGCTGGTGTTTCAGGTGTTATCTGCTATGTGATGCTGGTGTTTCAGGTGTTATCTGCTATGTGATGCTGGTGTTTCAGGTGTTATCTGCTATGTGATGCTGGTGTTTCAGGTGTTATCTGCTATGTGATGCTGGTGTTTCAGGTGTTATCTGCTATGTGATGCTGGTGTTTCAGGTGTTATCTGCTATGTGATGCTGGTGTTTCAGGTGTTATCTGCTATGTGCTGCTGCTGTTTCAGGTGTTATCTGCTATGTGACGCTGGTGTTTCAGGTGTTATCTGCTATGTGATGCTGGTGTTATCTGCTATGTGACGCTGGTGTTTCAGGTGTTATCTGCTATGTGATGCTGGTGTTATCTGCTATGTGACGCTGGTGTTTCAGGTGTTATCTGCTATGTGATGCTGGTGTTTCAGGTGTTATCTGCTATGTGATTGCTGCTGTTTCAGGTGTTATCTGCTATGTGACGCTGCTGTTTCAGGTGTTGTCTGCTATGTGATGCTGGTGTTTCAGGTGTTATCTGCTATGTGATTGCTGCTGTTTCAGGTGTTATCTGCTATGTGATGCTGGTGTTTCAGGTGTTATCTACTATGTGATGCTGATGTTTCAGGTGTTATCTGCTATGTGATGCTGGTGTTTCTGGTGTTATCTGCTATGTGATGCTGGTGTTATCTGCTATGTGATGCTGGTGTTATCTGCTATGTGATGCTGGTGTTTCAGGTGTTATCTGCCATGTGATGCTGGTGTTTCAGGTGTTATCTACTATGTGACGCTGGTGTTTCAGGTGTTATCTGCTATGTGATGCTGGTGTTTCAGGTGTTATCTACTATGTGACGCTGGTGTTTCAGGTGTTATCTGCTATGTGATTGTTGGTGTTTCATGTGTTATCTGCTATGTGACGCTGGTGTTTCAGGTGTTATCTGCTATGTGACGCTGGTGTTTCAGGTGTTATCTGCTATGTGACGCTGGTGTTTCAGGTGTTATCTGCTATGTGATTGTTGGTGTTTCATGTGTTATCTGCTATGTGATGCTGGTGTTTCAGGTGTTATCTGCTATGTGACGCTGGTGTTTCAGGTGTTATCTGCTATGTGACGCTGGTGTTTCAGGTGTTATCTGCTATGTGATTGTTGGTGTTTCATGTGTTATCTGCTATGTGATGCTGGTGTTTCAGGTGTTATCTGCTATGTGATGCTGGTGTTTCAGGTGTTATCTACTATGTGACGCTGGTGTTTCAGGTGTTATCTGCTATGTGATGCTGGTGTTTCAGGTGTTATCTACTATGTGACGCTGGTGTTTCAGGTGTTATCTGCTATGTGATGCTGGTGTTTCAGGTGTTATCTGCTATGTGACACTGGTGTTTCAGGTGTTATCTGCTATGTGTTTGTTGGTGTTTCAGGTGTTATCTGCTATGTGATGCTGGTGTTATCTACTATGTGACGCTGGTGTTTCAGGTGTTATCTGCTATGTGATGCTGGTGTTTCAGGTGTTATCTGCTATGTGTTTGTTGGTGTTTCAGGTGTTATCTGCTATGTGATGCTGGTGTTTCAGGTGTTATCTGCTATGTGATGCTGGTGTTTCAGGTGTTATCTGCTATGTGATTGCTGCTGTTTCAGGTGTTATCTGCTATGTGATTGCTGCTGTTTCAGGTGTTATCTACTATGTGACGCTGGTGTTTCAGGTGTTATCTGCTATGTGATGCTGGTGTTTCAGGTGTTATCTGCTATGTGATGCTGGTGTTTCAGGTGTTATCTGCTATGTGATGCTGGTGTTTCAGGTGTTATCTGCTATGTGATTGCTGCTGTTTCAGGTGTTATCTGCTAAGTGACGCTGGTGTTTCGGGTGTTATCTGCTATGTGATGCTGGTGTTTCTGGTGTTATCTGCTATGTGACGCTGGTGTTTCAGGTGTTATCTGCTATGTGATGCTGGTGTTTCAGGTGTTATCTGCTATGTGATGCTGGTGTTTCAGGTGTTATCTGCTATGTGATGCTGGTGTTTCTGGTGTTATCTGCTATGTGATGCTGGTGTTTCAGGTGTTATCTGCTATGTGATGCTGGTGTTTCAGGTGTTATCTGCTATGTGATGCTGGTGTTTCTGGTGTTATCTGCTATGTGACGCTGGTGTTTCAGGTGTTATCTGCTATGTGATGCTGGTGTTTCAGGTGTTATCTGCTATGTGATGCTGGTGTTTCTGGTGTTATCTGCTATGTGCTGCTGCTGTTTCAGGTGTTATCTGCTAAGTGATGCTGCTGTTTCAGGTGTTATCTGCTATGTGATGCTGGTGTTTCAGGTGTTATCTGCTATGTGATGCTGGTGTTTCAGGTGTTATCTGCTATGTGATGCTGGTGTTTCAGGTGTTATCTGCTATGTGATGCTGGTGTTTCAGGTGTTATCTGCTATGTGTTTCAGGTGTGTGCGGGTGTGGAGTGTTCCTCAGGAAGAGATTCTCTACATCATGTCCGGTCACTTAGATGACATAGAGGTACAAGTAATTTGGGTTTCTTATATTTTGCTTATATTTTGTAGTCATGAAAGTTCTACATTTTGTAAATTTGGTTGAGATGATATCATTCAACTTTTGAATATCAGTATATTGGCACTATGCAGATTCTATCACAGTAACCAAGCATCTGTTTTCAATTTGTTTTAGTTTATTTTATTTTTTCTTGCACCCTCTTCATTTTCAAGTTATTGTTTGTGTTTGCTTAATTCTGCTATTGCAATTAGTGATTTTGTTACCAGTGTATGAGTCGCCATGGCAACTTTGCGCTGACCGGGTCGTGGGACACCCAGTTGATGTTGTGGGACGTGAGAGAAGGCAGACGTGTTTGCTCCCTCAGCGGCCACACTGAAGGTACTCCTCATCTCAAGCAACTCTGCTCCATAAGCCTGCTGATATATAACAGCACACAATCCAATATGTGTATTTTGATATTAGTTATTATTCACCAATATCACGCCATCACAAGAGATGCATGCTCTCAAAAATGATGAAAAATCATCTTTTTCCTTTGATCAAAACAGTAACATTGATCATGGCTGAAGCATAGTTGCAACTCCTTTACTTTATGCACTCAGTTTTGTGCTTGCTTCTTTTCCAAATGATTTTGGCATTCTTTTCATTTGCAAATTATTTGCCAAATTAAAAAAAAAATATCAAGTTGAGTACAAATGTATTGATGATTTCATTTTCATAATGGTTTAGAAGTGGTTTCAAGACATTACTCAGTGCTGCCACCTGTATGTATTTTAAAAGAGTCAGATTTGAACAACATAAACATGAAATTTCAATGAGAATTTAATTTAGGTTATAGTTGTAACAAATAATGTAAACATACAAAACTCAAATGTGACAGATTGAAGATGTTGTATATATTTATCAGCATTCTCTTGGCTGATTGTTTCCAGTGGTGACATGCTGTAAGTTTGACCACCAGAGGGCAGTGAGTGGCAGTGCTGACTCCACGGTGAGGATTTGGTCCATCCAGGCAGCTGAATGCATACAGGTGCTCTATGGGCATGAAGCGGAAGTCGTGAGTCATTTATATTAGCATCCCTGACTGGCAAGTTCTGTCTGGAATCTACTTGTTTTTTTACTATTGCCTATTATGAAATAAAATAATTATTACAAATAAAAAGTACCTTCTTTTTATGGAAAAAAAGTATTTTTTAGGTGAATATCAGTCAAATCCATCTTTTAGAAAATTGTTTTGAGTATGAATGATTTGCTGATTTATCATATATTACATAATTAATGCTTGATACTTGCCATATAAAGTAATGCTTAAAAAAAACAAGATGGATGATAAAAAAATGAAAATCTGTAAGTCCACTACATGGCATGTTCTTTTCGGAAATATTTGCATTTTGCCAAGAAGTAAATTATGACATTCCCTTCTCATGGTTTGTGTTTTGTTACAGTATTGCATTGAGTACAACCAGGAGGTGATTGTGTCAGGATCTTCAGACAGCTCCATCAGGATATGGTCACATCACGGTAAGAGTTCAGACAGCATCTGTTCAGACAGCTCCATCAGGATATGGTCACATCACGGTAAGAGTTCAGACAGCTCCATCAGGATATTGACGCATCACGGTAAGAGTTCAGACAGCATCTGCTCAGACAACTCCATCAGGATATGGTCACATCACGGTAAGAGTTCAGACAGCTCCATCAGGATATTGACGCATCACGGTAAGAGTTCAGACAGCATCTGCTCAGACAACTCCATCAGGATATGGTCACATCACGGTAAGAGTTCAGACAGCATCTGTTCAGATAGCTCCATCAGGATATGGTCGCATCACGGTAAGAGTTCAGACAGCATCTGGTCAGACAGCTCCATCAGGATATGGTCACATCACGGTAAGAGTTCAGACAGCATCTGTTCAGACAGCTCCATCAGGATATGGTCACATCACGATAAGAGTTCAGACAGCATCTGTTCAGACAGCTCCATCAGGAGATGGTCACATCACGGTAAGAGTTCAGACAGCATCTGTTCAGACAGCTCCATCAGAATATAGTCACATCACGGTAAGAGTTCAGACAGCATCTGTTCAGACAGCTCCATCAGGATATGGTCACATCACGGTAAGAGTTCAGACAGCATCTGTTCAGACAGCTCCATCAGGATATGGTCACATCACGGTAAGAGTTCAGACAGCATCTGGTCAGACAGCTCCATCAGGATATTGACACATCACGGTAAGAGTTCAGACAGCATCTGTTCAGACAGCTCCATCAGGATATGGTCGCATCACGGTAAGAGTTCAGACAGCATCTGGTCAGACAGCTCCATCAGGATATTGACGCATCACGGTAAGAGTTCAGACAGCATCTGTTCAGACAGCTCCATCAGGATATTGACGCATCACGGTAAGAGTTCAGACAGCATCTGTTCAGACAGCTCCATTAGAATATAGTCACATCACGGTAAGAGTTCAGACAGCATCTGGTCAGACAGCTCCATCAGGATATTGACGCATCACGGTAAGAGTTCAGACAGCATCTGTTCAGACAGCTCCATCAGGATATGGTCACATCATGGTAAGAGTTCAGACAGCTCCATCAGGATATAGTCACATCACGGTAAGAGTTCAGACAGCATCTGGTCAGACAGCTCCATCAGGATATGGACACATCAAGGTAAGAGTTCAGACAGCATCTGTTCAGACAGCTCCATCAGGATATGGTCACATTAAGGTAAGAGTTCAGACAGCATCTGTTCAGACAGCTCCATCAGGATATGGACACATCAAGGTAAGAGTTCAGACAGCATCTGTTCAGACAGCTCCATCAGGAGATGGTCACATCACGGTAAGAGTTCAGACAGCATCTGTTCAGACAGCTCCATCAGAATATAGTCACATCACGGTAAGAGTTCAGACAGCATCTGTTCAGACAGCTCCATCAGAATATAGTCACATCACGGTAAGAGTTCAGACAGCATCTGTTCAGACAGCTCCATCAGGATATGGTCACATCACGGTAAGAGTTCAGACAGCATCTGTTCAGACAGCTCCATCAGGATATGGTCGCATCACGGTAAGAGTTCAGACAGCATCTGGTCAGACAGCTCCATCAGGATATTGACGCATCACGGTAAGAGTTCAGACAGCATCTGTTCAGACAGCTCCATCAGGATATGGTCGCATCACGGTAAGAGTTCAGACAGCATCTGTTCAGACAGCTCCATTAGAATATAGTCACATCACGGTAAGAGTTCAGACAGCATCTGGTCAGACAGCTCCATCAGGATATTGACGCATCACGGTAAGAGTTCAGACAGCATCTGTTCAGACAGCTCCATCAGGATATGGTCACATCATGGTAAGAGTTCAGACAGCTCCATCAGGATATAGTCACATCACGGTAAGAGTTCAGACAGCATCTGGTCAGACAGCTCCATCAGGATATGGACACATCAAGGTAAGAGTTCAGACAGCATCTGTTCAGACAGCTCCATCAGGATATGGTCACATCACGGTAAGAGTTCAGACAGCATCTGGTCAGACAGCTCCATCAGGATATGGTCACATCACGGTAAGAGTTCAGACAGCATCTGTTCTGACAGCTCCATCAGGATATGGTCGCATCACGGTAAGAGTTCAGACAGCATCTGTTCAGACAGCTCCATCAGAATATAGTCACATCACGGTAAGAGTTCAGACAGCATCTGTTCAGACAGCTCCATCAGAATATAGTCACATCACGGTAAGAGTTCAGACAGCATCTGTTCAGACAGCTCCATCAGGATATGGTCACATCACAGTAAGAGTTCAGACAGCATCTGTTCAGACAGCTCCATCAGGATATGGTCACATCACGGTAAGAGTTCAGACAGCATCTGGTCAGACAGCTCCATCAGGATATGGTCACATCACGGTAAGAGTTCAGACAGCTCCATCAGGATATAGTCACATCACGGTAAGAGTTCAGACAGCATCTGGTCAGACAGCTCCATCAGGATATGGTCACATCACGGTAAGAGTTCAGACAGCATCTGGTCAGACAGCTCCATCAGGATATAGTCACATCACGGTAAGAGTTCAGACAGCATCTGGTCAGACAGCTCCATCAGGAGATGGTCACATCACGGTAAGAGTTCAGACAGCATCTGTTCTGACAGCTCCATCAGGATATGGTCACATCACGGTAAGAGTTCAGACAGCATCTGTTCTGACAGCTCCATCAGGATATGGTCACATCATGGTAAGAATTCAGACAGCATCTGTTCAGACAGCTCCATCAGAATATAGTCACATCACGGTAAGAGTTCAGACAGCATCTGGTCAGACAGCTCCATCAGGATATAGTCACATCACGGTAAGAGTTCAGACAGCTCCATCAGGATATAGTCACATCACGGTAAGAGTTCAGACAGCATCTGTTCAGACAGCTCCATCAGAATATAGTCACATCACGGTAAGAGTTCAGACAGCATCTGGTCAGACAGCTCCATCAGGATTTAGTCACATAGTTTGTTTGGCTAATTTGCTTGTTTTATATTTGAGTTTATGGCATTTGCATATCTTGAGGAATATTGTTGTCACACTATCTATTAGGTAATCAAACATCAAATAGATTTCCAAAGTTTTAATAAAAATGTCAAAGGGAGACTTGCATTTCAGAAATTGGGGATTTTACCATTTCCTGAATTGAAGCCAGTAGCTTATGCGATGTCAGATAAACTGATTAAACAGGAATCTCAAGTGATGGAATTTTCATTCCAAACTCAAATTTGCACATTTTGAATTCAGATTGCATTTTGATTGTGTTGGCAATGAAATTATTGTGCCATCAAGTTGTGTGTTTGTTCAGTCGGCAGTTTGCAAGAACTTGCTAATGAATGTTGATAGGCAATATCTCCCACGATCCGCGATCATGTGCCCCACGGCAAAAAAATGTTGACCTTGGAGTGACATCTTTATGATTCATTGAGTTCAATTAAAATAGATTTGGCCGCAACCCCATAGTTGCTAATGACTTGCAATAATTGTGATTTGCTCGGTGTAATTATTGTAGAGAAAATGGGAATGCTGGAAAATTAGAGAGCAGGGAATCAACACGACATGTTAGCTTAGCCCTCAGAAAGGAGCACGGGCAAATATGTACTTTTTGTAGTTATTCTGGAAGCAGGGTAGGTGGGTGGTCAAACGAGGTGAAGTGAGGCTGACTCTATAAGATAATGGGTGCGTGGCAGTGCTGCCAGGGGTCGCAAGTTCACACCCTGCCATATTGTTAGGAGATAATAGGACAGATGGCCATTTTGTCTGACAATGAATACAAGGTCAGCTGCTAATTTGTGTCCACTTTTTCTGTGCTTATTGTCCTCATTCAAGTAAATGAGCGCATGTAAATTAAGGCGGGATTTTTTACAATCTTTAGCAGTAAAGCGACAGTTTCAAAGTGAAGCACCCTCAGATAGGCAGGTGAGCCATTGTAAAATGAACTGAAAATAACTCATTCATCACTCAAATTAACTGTTCAATGTCAAATTGGGATACTCTGATCAAAGAAATAAAGATCACTTGAATATTCTTGTCATTTAAGATATTAAGTATCTGCTTCTTCATTATGTCCTTTATTTCTCAATGGCCCCCTATGTGCATGTCCACTATCATTGTTATAAGGGGCCCTCTGTGATGGTGGTGAGGGGCTCTCTGTGATAGTGGTGAGGAGCCCTCTGTGATGGTGGTGAGGGGTCCTCTGTGATGGTGGTGAGGGGCCCTTTGTGATGGTGGTGAGGGGCCCTCTGTGATGGTGGTGAGGGGCCCTCTGTGATGGTGGTGAGGGGTCCTCTGTGATGGTGGTGAGGGGCCCTCTGTGATGGTGGTGAGGGCTCTCTGTGATGGTGGTGAGGGGCCCTCTGTGATGGTGGTGAGGGGTCCTCTGTGATGGTGGTGAGGGGCCCTCTGTGATGGTGGTGAGGGCTCTCTGTGATGGTGGTGAGGGGCTCTCTGTGATGGTGGTGAGGGGCCCTCTGTGATGGTGGTGAGGGGCCCTCTGTGATGGTGGTGAGGGGTCCTCTGTGATGGTGGTGAGGGGCCCTCTGTGATGGTGGTGAGGGGTCCTCTGTGATGGTGGTGAGGGCTCTCTGTGATGGTGGTGAGGGGCCCTCTGTGATGGTGGTGAGGGGTCCTCTGTGATGGTGGTGAGGGGCCCTCTGTGATGGTGGTGAGGGGTCCTCTGTGATGGTGGTGAGGGGCCCTCTGTGATGGTGGTGAGGGGCTCTCTGTGATGGTGGTGAGGGCTCTCTGTGATGGTGGTGAGGGGCTCTCTGTGATGGTGGTGAGGGGCCCTCTGTGATGGTGGTGAGGGGCCCTCTGTGATGGTGGTGAGGGGTCCTCTGTGATGGTGGTGAGGGGTCCTCTGTGATGGTGGTGAGGGGTCCTCTGTGATGGTGGTGAGGGGCCCTCTTTGATGGTGGTGAGGGGCCCTTTGTGATAGTGGTGAGGGGTCCTCTGTGATGGTGGTGAGGGGCCCTTATGATGGTGGTGAGGGGCCCTTTGTTATGGTGGTGAGGGGCCCTCTGTGATGGTGGTGAGGGGCCCTCTTTGATGGTGGTGAGGGGCCCTTTGTGATAGTGGTGAGGGGTCCTCTGTGATGGTGGTGAGGGGCCCTTTATGATGGTGGTGAGGGGCCCTTTGTTATGGTGGTGAGGGGCTCTCTGTGATGGTGGAGAGGGGCCCTCTGTGATGGTGGTGAGAGGCCCTTTGTGATGGTGGTGAGGGGCCCTTTGTTATGGTGGTGAGGGGCCCTTTGTTATGGTGGTGAGGGGCCCTCTGTGATGGTGGTGAGGGGCTCTCTGTGATGGTGGTGAGGGGCTCTCTGTGATGGTGGTGAGGGGCCCTTTGTGATGGTGGTGCTTGTATACATCAAGACACAGACGACATGAAGACCTTGACAGGGATCCTTAGTCACAAGAACGTCTCATAAGCCTTAGCAGCAAATGTGACATTGAAAATTTAAAAAAGAATTATCATAAGTGTAAATCATACTTATGGCATTGATACTCTATTGACAATACATCCATCTACTGTTCCTACAGCTGCCCTCTGCATCTCCATCTTCAAAATGATATTTTTCTCTTTTTTAAAACCCAAAAGAACAATACAAGGATTTGTATAATAATCATTATATAGTCCAAAAACTAATTATGAAATATGAAAAAATGATGAGCAATTTATTTGACAATCTATAATGTGAAATAACTCAGAAGGCAAATAAGTTTGAATTAAACCAAAACTTTAATCATCAGGATGTATTGACAAAGCCATTATCAACAGTCTGCAATTGCCAATCCCCATACTCTATATATTGATTGAACCATTTTTTTTATAATTTGTATTCTACAAACCCGAGGCAGGTAAAATTGATATGATAGTAGTTGTCAAATATTTCCATCAGGATACTTGTCGGATACCCACGAGATGCCCATGTTTTCATGGAACATCCATGTAGTGAATTAATGCAGACTCATGCTTCATTTGGGAATACCACAAGTTTGTTGTGTTATTATATATGAATTCAATTATTAAAAAGACATTATTATTAGATAATGGATCAGTTTTACTGTGTAGATATTGTAATAAGTCTTCTGCCCTGAATTATCGCTCAGGAATGATTATTGTTTATCATATTTGTGTCATTGCATTTCATCAATGATTGCACTGAACCATTTTATAATTCAAGTCATTCCCATGTGCATTTTCCTTGAATAATTTGTATACATCAAAATTAACGTGACAAGAATTAATCTATTATATATTTATAACCCAAGATTCAAAATTAGGAAAATTGAAAAATAAAAATAAATAAAACTTATTGATTTTTGCATTAAAGATAACATGTACAGATGATAGGTATGTAGCACATTTTCCATATTATTAATCATTTGCCAAATTAATGTTGTGAGTCTTTTGACATATTTCAGGTAAATGTCAGCATGTGCTGACGGGCCACCTCGGAGTGGTCCGGTGTCTGCACCTTGATGACGAGAAACTGGTCAGTGGAGGAGACCAGAAGAAAATCATCATCTGGGATTACAGAGTGAGTAATACCTCCTGACATATGGTGATTTATTGACAGAGTAATACCTCTTGACATATGGTGATTTACTGACAGAGAGAGTAATACCGCTTGACATTCGGTGATTTACTGACAGACAGAGTAATACCGCTTGACATTCGGTGATTTACTGACAGAGTAATACCTCTTGACATACAGTGATTTACTGACAGAGAGAGTAATACCTCTTGACATATGGTGATTTACTGACAGAGAGAGTAATACCTCTTGACATATGGTGATTTACTGACAGAGAGAGTAATACCTCTTGACATACAGTGATTTACTGATAGAGTAATACCTCTTGACATACAGTGATTTACTGACAGAGAGTAATACCTCTTGACATACAGTGATTAACTGACAGAGAGAGTAATACCTCTTGACATACAGTTATTTACTGACAGAGAGAGTAATACCTCTTGACATACAGTGATTTACTGACAGAGAGAGTAATACCTCTTGACATACAGTGATTTACTGACAGAGAGAGTAATACCTCTTGACATACAGTGATTTACTGACAGAGAGAGTAATACCTCTTGACATATGGTGATTTACTGACAGAGAGAGTAATACCTCTTGACATACAGTGATTTACTGACAGAGAGAGTAATACCTCTTGACATACAGTGATTTACTGACAGAGAGAGTAATACCTCTTGACATACTATGATTTACTGACAGAGAGAGTAATACCTCTTGACATATGGTGATTTATTGACAGAGAGAGTAATACCTCTTGACATATGGTGATTTATTGACAGAGAGAGTAATACCGCTTGACATATGGTGATTTACTTTCAGAGAGAGTAATACCTTTTGACATATGGTGATTTATTGACAGAGAGAGTAATACCTCTTGACATACTGTGATTTACTGACAGAGATAGTAATACCTCTTGACATATGGTGGTTTACTGACAGAGAGAGTAATACCTCTTGACATATGGTGGTTTACTGACAGATAGACAGACACCAATTGAATATCGTTTGAATAGTTTAGGTTCATTGTGTGTAGAAATATTCAGTTGTTATGTGTTTAAATTAATGTCAAATTCAAAGCAATACTGCCATCTTCATTTGGTTAAACAAAGGTACAAAATATCAATTTATGTAGAAATTACATTGTCCTAAATAAGAGATAAGTTTAACAATCATGCTAAAAGTTCAACTTGGATGTCGTATCAAAAGGTCAATTTGAATGTCGTGCAAAAAGGTCAATTTGAATGTTTTGCAATATTGGTGATTGGGCTTGAATGATACAAATTGTTGCAGACCTGATCTTTAGTAAGTTACTGTTCTAGATTTCTAATTGTATACTTATAATAACACAATGATGGTCCTTTTACATCATGATGCACATGAATGACTTCTAAGACACCATTTTATTATCTGATATGGTGATGATTGCAGAAAGGAGAACAACTAAATGTTGTTCATCGCAATCCAACACGATTGCACATGATGCTAGTGACAGAGACAAAACTGATTACTGCTTCGCCAGAGAGACCAGGCACCGTCACTATGCTGTGTTACTGGTAACACCAGAGAGGTCGGGCACCGTCACTATGCTGTGTTACTGGTAACACCAGAGAGGCCGGGTACCGTCACTATGCTGTGTTACTGGTAACATCAGAGAGGCCGGGCTCCGTCACTATGCTGTGTTACTGGTAACACCAGAGAGGCCGGGCACCGTCACTATGCTGTGTTACTGGTAACACCAGAGAGGCCGGGCACCGTCACTATGCTGTGTTACTGGTAACACCAGAGAGGCTGGGCACTGTCACTATGCTGTGTTACTGGTAACACCAGAGAGGCCGGGCTCCGTCACTATGCTGTGTTACTGGTAACACCAGAGAGGCCGGGTACCGTCACTATGCTGTGTTACTGGTAACACCAGAGAGGCCGGGCACCGTCACTATGCTGTGTTACTGGTAACACCAGAGAGGCCGGGCACCGTCACTATGCTGTGTTACTGGTAACACCAGAGAGGCCGGGCACCGTCACTATGCTGTGTTACTGGTAACACCAGAGAGGCCGGGCACCGTCACTATGCTGTGTTACTGGTAACACCAGAGAGGCCGGGCACCGTCACTATGCTGTGTTACTGGTAACACCAGAGAGGCCGGGCACCGTCACTATGCTGTGTTACTGGTAACACCAGAGAGGCCGGGCACCGTCACTATGCTGTGTTACTGGTAACATCAGAGAGGCCGGGCTCCGTCACTATGCTGTGTAACTGGTAACATCAGAGAGGCCGGGCACCGTCACTATGCTGTGTTACTGGTAACATCAGAGAGGCCGGGCACGGTCACTATGCTGTGTTACTGGTAACATCAGAGAGGCCGGGCTCCGTCACTATGCTGTGTTACTGGTAACATCAGAGAGGCCGGGCACTGTCACTATGCTGTGTTACTGGTAACATCAGAGAGGCCGGGCACCGTCACTATGCTGTGTTACTGGTAACATCAGAGAGGCTGGGCACCGTCACTATGCTGTGTTACTGGTAACATCAGAGAGGCCGGGCTCCGTCACTATGCTGTGTTACTGGTAACACCAGAGAGGCCGGGCACCGTCACTATGCTGTGTTACTGGTAACACCAGAGAGGCCGGGCACCGTCACTATGCTGTGTTACTGGTAACACCAGAGAGGCCGGGCACCGTCACTATGCTGTGTTACTGGTAACATCAGAGAGGCCGGGCACCGTCACTATGCTGTGTTACTGGTAACACCAGAGAGGCCGGGCACCGTCACTATGCTGTGTTACTGGTAACACCAGAGAGGCCGGGCACCGTCACTATGCTGTGTTACTGGTAACACCAGAGAGGCCGGGCACCGTCACTATGCAGTGTTACTGGTAACACCAGAGAGGCCGGGCACCGTCACTATGCTGTGTTACTGGTAACATCAGAGAGGCCGGGTACCGTCACTATGCTGTGTTACTGGTAACATCAGAGAGGCCGGGCACCGTCACTATGCTGTGTAACTGGTAACATCAGAGAGGCCGGGCACCGTCACTATGCTGTGTAACTGGTAACACCAGAGAGGCCGGGCACCGTCACTATGCTGTGTAACTGGTAACACCAGAGAGGCCGGGCACCGTCACTATGCTGTGTAACTGGTAACATCAGAGAGGCCGGGCACCGTCAATATGCTGTGTAACTGGTAACATCAGAGAGGCCGGGCACCGTCACTATGCTGTGTAACTGGTAACACCAGAGAGGCCGGGCACCGTCACTATGCTCACTATGCTGTGTTACTGTTCAGAGAGGCCAGGAGCCGTCACTCTGACCTGTAACACAAGAAAAGCTTGGCATGATTTCTATGTTGTTCACTTTAAAATTATGTGTATGCCAAAGCCAGACACATAAAACTAGAAATCTTGCTCACTTTTGGCTATTTCATGTTACTAAATACAATGAAATCCTTCGAAGCAACATGAAAATAAGTTATAAGTTGCTGCTTGACAGGAGAGTAATTCTCGATATATATACTGAATGCATCCTATAGGTTCTCTCATATGAGATAATTCTGATGTTTCATAATGTTTACTTGAAATGGTGATGTTAATACATCAGTGCTATATTACTGCACAGTTCAGTATTAAATATTCTCTGATTTGTTAACTATGATATTTCTTATGGATATCATTATATTTTGATACAAATGTTAACTTACAAACCCAACTTGACAGAAGGCTTGCTGGTCTCATCAAAACACTATATTTTTATATGTGTTTACTGTTCTTCCAAAAATATCTTGTTTGGGTTAATTTGCATAATTACAGTATTATTTCCAAATCTGCACTGGTATGTATCATTGGTTACAAGTTCAGCATTAAGTGTAATGGGCCATTTTTTTATATTGTAAAGTTGTTAATTACATACCTCTTGATTTTCATTTCCATAATGAATTATTATAATTCAAAGATTAAATAAGGAAAAAGAGTAATAAGAGTAATAAGTTATTGGTATTTTTAAGTTTTTAAAAAAATTAGTTTTAACTCCGCTAGTCAGGAAATCCTCATTGATTCTTACTTGTATTTTTTTATATCCCAAATGAGTTATTGACTCCACATTAGCTACTTTTTTACATTGATTATCAATAACATAGTATTATATAAGAATATTCCAAATAATTTACTTCAACTTGTTTTTTGTACATTGGTCATTAATTCCACAATAATTTATAATTTCCAAATCAGATTTACTGAAAGGTTTTATGTCGTTCACAAAATACATGTACAAGTAAACATTTAAAGGTACCATTAAACATATTCAAAAAACACTTCAGTTTCAACTGCAACTGGAATTGGTATTGGACAAATCGAATTTGACTGTAAAATTAGAAAATCAATTTCTGTCGAGTTGAATTTAGAGTTACATTTTCTGGTTGTGAGTATATTCTATGTTATTATTTACTGTTTAAGTTTAGAGAATAGGTTCAGTTATTAAAAAAACCCTGGATTTCATTTCCAGTGAGATATCAGATGTCTTGTATGTATATGTGACCTACAGCAATGTTCAATCTAAATAAATCTAATAGCATTGTTAATAGCATTGTTAATAGCATTGTTAATAGCATTGTTTTCTTGGAATGGATTTGTTGAATAAAACTTGTTTTGCAATCTGTAGTTTGTCCATTTAATGGAGAAATAGATAAGGGGGAGGTTGATATTAAAGATGTGGTTAATGAAAAAAATTTAAAAAATACAAATAAAAAGTCATTATGGCAAAATCTGAGGAAATTTCAGATATATCAGAAAAGATTTGAGATTTATATATCCACTAGAGCAATACAAGCGATCATTCTCGCAGCTTAAAGTAATGAAGATTTATTATGTATTGTATCACTACAGCAAAGCTGCAACAAATGTGATTTATTATTTCATTAGACAGAGCAAGACTGTCACATCTGAACATATCACATGATGCATAAGAATTTACGGGTGGCATCTTCAGTAGACCTGCATGTCCTATCTGAGCGAGGACCTCACCTTCAAAGAAAGCCCACAAATGTTCATTTTGTGGTTTGCCTGGTTGATATTGATTGCGCTTCCCTATCAGGGACTAACTAAAACAAACAGATGGTGAAGCTCAGAATGAGGACTGAACTCTTGGCACCGACGGCTGTGACCTCCCTGACCCCTGAGGTAGCAGAATGCAAGGTTTGGTGAAAGCTGCAGAGATTCCAGACGACGGACCACATCATTTCCACCAGTTAATGTCTGGGTATAAACGGATCAGCAAAAACGCCCTTTCCTGGCATAGAGAATGGTAAGATGAATAGATTGGGAGATGAATATGCCTGACGTTAAGTGTGACCATCTACCACTTGTCATCATATTAAAAAAACATAATGCCTCTGTCTCAAAATTTTCAAAGAAAAATGTAATTATTAATTTTTAATAGCACCACAGATAGATCTTTTTACAATATCCAACAGACATGTCAGGTGAAAAATGTGGTTTTCTTGTTGGAATCTCAGAAACCTGTGGGCAAGTATAGGTCAGTACAGTACTGACAATTCCAGGGGACCACCCATTTTTACAGCCAGAAGTCACTGAGTCCAATATTTTATCACATGGAATAACATGCCCAATTGGCCTCATTGTTTTGATTATAAAATATGATTGGATTTATTTGTATTAATGACCTTTTAGCACTGTTCAGGCTTTATCAGGTCAAAAGACTGTCACCAGGACTCCATGCTCTACTCTTTTCAAAGAGTGATTGGGTGTTTTCTTCGACAGGTATACATGTATTCAAAAATAGTAAAAAATAGTCTTCGGATGGACCATTGTAAAGGGGAGATAAAAATAAGTCCAGATTTTCATTTACTTAAAAAATGCCAATACCAATATTTAATTTTCACAAAAAAAGTCTTTTCATTATTTGTTCACTGCCTTGAATTGGTCTATCCTTAATGGCTTTACACATAAAGCTATATGGTGGTGGGAGCTTATTTTTGGATTCAAAGAAAGTGGGAATGTATAGGCAGTGCAGCAAGTTCGCAGCTTTTCATGGATTATGAAAACAACCTGCGGAACAATTAGCCACCATTGCATGCCTATACTGGCAGAGGTAGTTTGTGACTACGTCACCATGCAGAGTAAATAGTAAAACCTAAGTAGTCTCTTTAAATAATAAAACAAAATGTCACTTTTTGTTTGTCTATAATTTGCATTGTGGCCAAACAATCCACGTGAATACTAGTAATTCATGTTTTTTGCTGAGTATAAATAAGTTCCACAAATGTCTAAGAAAGTAGCAGGTGGTGGGGGTAGATAAAACATTTATTACCATCAGGAGAGGACTGCCTAAATATTGCATTTGTAACATACATTTTGTTGTGGAAAGCTGACAGTTGTCGGAGAGGTCGATCCAGAGGTAGAATATTATGTTTCTATCTGATTATCTGAGATCACACTGTGGCATCTGGGCCAAGTACATTCCACTTTGAAAAGCAGCTGTGTAATACAAGGAATCAAGGGGTGTACAGATTGTGATCTTGAAACAATGATCATAATACAACAAAAGGTTAATGTGAGAAATAGACTGTAGTGTTAGAGATCACAGGAGGTCCTCAAATCAAGGACCTAGACAGGAAAGGACTTAAAGCAGCCTGAAGGCGCATGAAGCCCTCACGTCCGTATGACAGCCTGTAAGACTACACAGAGCTATGCAATATCACAAATGGACCTAGTGGGGTGGAAAACAGGGTCCTCGTGTGATGTGTCTGCCCAAGACGGCTGGCCCCAAGCTATGGACAAATGCAACATGAAACAAGATTGCCAATGACCTTCCAATCAGAAAGCAAAGCAAAATCAATGAGCCTGTGACCTTGTGCCCCGTCCCCGCGCATAGAGGGCAGCACTAGTCGTGAATGACTGCACTGTTAACATGCAGCCTTAAAATGCTTTTGTCAATTTGAGGAGAGAAATTGTGGCCCTGAGCTATGTTGATTTTGAGACAAGTGCGATCTGCAATAATTCATCTATAAAAATCCATTAACTGCTAAAATATTAAGCTATATATCTCATTCTTGAAGAACCAAAATCCTTTAATATCGACGATATGGATTATATTATTAGATATCTATTACTCAAGCAAACTTATAAAGGTGTTTTATTGTTGTTGCTCTAAATGTTTATTATTTACCTACAGGTCAGTTTCAGAACCATTTTTCCACTTTTACCAGACAGGAATGTTAGTGATATCATGTTAGATACGAGTTGGTAGGAACATGAGGATTTTATAATTTAGTATTTTGTGCGTCAGGCTTATTGTATGTGTGCCCGCCTGCCTGGTGGTGAGTGGTGTCACCTGCATCCCAGCAGCAGCAGCAGCAGCAGCTTGACGTCTCCTCATCCCCATCTCCAGATGCTCACCTTGTATCTTCACATGATGAGGCTAATCACAATTAAATCAAGAGGCCCTGATGGGATTTGTAATAAACTTAAAACGAAAATAATTCTTCGTTTGGCATTAATTTGCCTTTTCATATTGTGTACATAAATCAAGTTTCATAGGGTAAATAGCAAACATTTTGGCCGCAGACAAATGGGAGGAAAGGTATTTAAAATGACTTCCTTGACAGGCCCCCCGAGCCTGAGGCCCATTAGATGTGACCATTATGCAAATTCTAATGGATTTCCTGCTTCATCAGGTGTTGCTGCAGCAACTTCGGCCTTGATGACACGACAGGCTTGTGCCTCAGAATTGGCCGTACCTTCACCACGTGTTTTCGTAGGCAGATTTATTCTTAGAAAACAACTTGTGTAGTAAATTTTACTCCCAGAATAGCAATGATACCACTAGAAATCAATGATCCTTTCAGGAATTGGTTTCATATTAAAATATGTAAATCACATACACTACATATCGTTTAGTCACCTTCAGTCCATTTTGTAAATCGCTTATCATCGATAAGAATGTTCTCACAAAAGTTCTCTATGCAGCATTAATGGCAATACCAATATTATGACTTTACCGGACCAGTTTATGGTAGAATATGTTCAAGGTGCGAGTCTCCCTGGTGCCTTGTTCACAGTTTCAGTCCGATAATTACTCCATACTGTGCGGCGAGATTGGCCTGATTAACATTCCCAGGATCACCCACATTTTACAGGTTCTGCGTCGTGGAATAATTACATCTGTAAAGTAGAGGTGCTCAAGAGAGAGAACCCAGAGTCTACAACAAGAAACTAAATCATAGTAAGGCATCAAACTTGTTCATTGAATAGAATAAAGTAGAGTTGCTCAAGAGATCCACTCAGAGCCCAGAGTCTACAAGAAACTACATATATAAGTGAAATCATAGTGAGGCATCAGACTTTCATTATAAAATATTGAATATCACTGATGACAGTGTCTGGTAAATCGGTACATAAAGCCATAAGAAATAAATGAGACGTTACCGTGTCAAGCTGCCAACATTGTAAGGTGGGTCTAATAAACATAAAAATATCTTTACTGATAAAATGATAGTGAGAAAGATGCATTGTTGCCATAACAATGGGGGACGTGTGATATCAACATGGCAACAAGGTAATAAGAGGGTGTCTCGTTACCACGTGATTTCTTGTGGCACTTCGCGGACAAACAATGGAATGCGGTGATCACCGGCCTACATAATGGATGACTCAAAGGCTCATTCCGGTGCTGACTTGTCACTTCAGGTCAAATTTCCATTGCTTTTAATCAACTTAGCACACCTATTTGCCACCCAAATTTGCGCGCCATTGCTAATGCTGGACAATTTTTTGTCCAATTCCCTCCAGGAATATCACATATTTTCCTGGCTGATTCCTTGGTCTGGTTCTCTTGGGTTGGCTGTTCTCAAGGGAGGGTGGATCTTATCTGAAAGCAAGACAATAGCACTGGACAGTGCAGGTCCCTGTCAAAAATAATTGGCCAACGTCAAACTGCGCATGCCATTAGTTTTGTTATGGCGGACATTATTTGTAAGGGGATGAGACTGCTCTTTCTGCGCCGTTCATCTAGGTCAGCTGGTTTGAATTATATACATATTTTTCATATGTATACAATGAGACCGCACTAAAATGGATTTTCAAACCATCAAAACAGCTTTGTGGGTCTGATATTCTTTGTTTTTGTTTTTGTTTTTCTGTCCTGTCTTCTGGATCCTTGAAAAAAAAATCAAAAGATACACTGGCAACGACACCGTCTTCTTTTTCCCTCCTGTCTCCCTCTCACTCTACCATACAGGATACAATATAAGGAGGTAAGAGGGATTCCTGGGGTTGATCATGATGATGGGATGAAGATGATGGGTATCATCACCGTCATCGGTATCTTTTCGAACAGATATTGTATCATTGATCTAATGTACTCCCTGGACAAGAACATAAAATTTATTTATTAAGATTTTTTCCAGTGACACTATGTATGAGAATCTTGCAGGCTGTAGACAGGGAATTTTATCTGGGAGAGAGAATGACGTCTAACTTATTGGTTGGGAGAACCTGATATCTATTGCGGGTGTTGGGCGGCTACATTGCGAGGCCTGCAGCCTGATTTCCATTCCTTTCATCCAATATCCATAGATATCACAGGCGTGCTTATGACAGTCGTCTGACAGTCCTCATCTGCACACCTATGTGATTAATTTGCGAGCCATCCCCAGGTCTCATACAATACCAAGACTCAGAGCATCTTTCCACACGTCACGTGACCAGTTAATTGGACAGCTTTTTTAGACTCCTACAAAAGAGATGCTAAATGCATTGGGCGTTTTTGGAGGGCCTCTTCAGGAGGCGACGTCGCGACCGTTATAATGAGGGTAATTTGTACAAAATGAGATGGAGAAACGCAAAGCAGACGAGAAGTGAGGAGGGGCTACTAATGGGGGACGCCATGATCGGAGGCGAAAGAGGGGCTACTGATGGGGGACGCCATGATCGGGAAGGAAAGAGGGGTTACTGATGGGGGACGCCATGATCGGAGGCGAAAGAGGGGCTACTAATGGGGGACGCCATGATCGGGACCTAAAGAGGGGCTACTAATGGGGGACGCCATGATGGGGAAGGAAAGAGGGGCTACTAATGGGGGAAGCCATGATCGAGAAGGAAAGAGGGACTACTAATGGGGGACGCCATGATCTGGAAGGAAAGAGGGGCTACTGATGGGGGACGCCATGATCGGGAAGGAAAGAGGGGCTACTAATGGGGGACGCCATGATCGGGAAGGAAAGAGGGACTACTAATGGGGGACGCCATGATCGGGAAGGAAAGAGGGGCTACTGATGGGGGACGCCATGATCGGGAAGGAAAGAGGGGCTACTAATGGGGGACGCGATGATTGGGAAGGAAAGAGGGGCTACTGATGGGGGACGCCATCATGGCGGGACGCCATGATCGGGAAGGATAGAGGGGCTACTGATGGGGGACACCATGATCGGGACCTAAAGAGGGGCTACTGATGGGGGACGCCATGATCGGGAAGGAAAGAGGGGCTACTGATGGGGGACGCCATGATCGGAACCTAAAGAGGGGCTACTGATGGGGGACGCCATGATTGGGTAGGAAAGAGGGGCTACTGATGGGGGACGCCATGATCGGGAAGGAAAGAGGGGCTACTGATGGGGGACGCCATGATCGGGACCTAAAGAGGGGCTACTAATGGGGGACGCCATGATCGGGACCTAAAGAGGGGCTACTGATGGGGGACGCCATGATCGGGTAGGAAAGAGGGGCTACTAATGGGGGACGCCATGATCGGGACCTAAAGAGGGGCTACTAATGGGGGACGCCATGATGGGGAAGGAAAGAGGGGCTACTAATGGGGGAAGCCATGATCGAGAGGGAAAGAGGGACTACTAATGGGGGACGCCATGATCGGGAAGGAAAGAGGGGCTACTGATGGGGGACGCCATGATCGGGAAGGAAAGAGGGGCTACTAATGGGGGACGCCATGATCGGGAAGGAAAGAGGGGCTACTAATGGGAGACGCCATGATCGGGTAGGAGAGAGGGGCTACTAATGGGGGACGCCATGATCGGGAAGGAAAGAGGGGCTACTAATGGGGGACGCCATGATTGGGGAGGAAAGAGGGGCTAATGATGGGGGACGCCATGATCGGGAAGGAAAGAGGCATGATCATACCTATGGGATAGTGCTACTGATTGGATAATTACTGAGTAATTTGACTTCTGATAGAAATTTGAGCATTTCTGGAAAAATGGGCTAAAAGGGGAGTACTGCAGGGAAGATAATCGGGACCCAATGAAGTACTGCAGGTAGGATGATCAGGACCCAATGAAGTACTGCAGGTAGGATTATCAGGACCCAATGAAGTACTGCAGGTAGGATGATCAGGACTAAAAGATGTTTGCAATTTTATCCCATATAGCTTTTGGCAGAAGGTGTACAGAAACGTTCATTGATCAAAAGTGTTATTTTTTTCTCTGATCAATTTGTCAATACCTTCTCAATAAACTTTGCCAAGCTGACTAGTAAATTTGGACAAATCCTTTTTGGTAAAGGTTTCCCAACAATGGGGGCCTGTTTCTCCATTGGATCTTATCTATTGGTACAGGTCTAACACCCTTATGGTCCAAAACAGAAGTCACATGCTTGTATACTCATGTGACCATGACACATTAAGCAAAATATTTTGGTTGATGTCTGGGAGAGAGCTTGAATGTATCACAGATTCATGACCACAATCATTTTAAACATACCCTAAATCTCTGTCAAATTGCCTGTGAACTCCATGATTTCATGAGAGCTTTAATTGTAAAAGCCTCGTCATTTCATCTTCTGAATTATTCCCATTTCATCTCTAAGAAAGCTTCCATCTCGAATACCTAATACCAGTTACAAGATACACTGCTTTGAATATCTTTGAAAAAAGTGATATGCGATGGTTGAACGTGATGCCAGCTTCCTCCACTCTCATGTGCCATTAATGGTTTTACAAGCTGGCAGAACACTTACACAGCATAGCTGACAAGCCTCGTGTCAAGTTATCAATAGGTATCCAAGGTCCATTGTCTAGTACACAGCAGGGGGCGCCATTGTTCCGTAGTGTCTCTGTCCTTACCAGGTGATTATAAACTAAAATGGAAATGGAAAGTGGTCCAGACCGATTTGAAAAACAACGATATGATGTTTGAATAATTTATATCCATATAGAGAATTATACGGTTGGAAACCATCTGCAAAATGTAATTTGAACCAATGTTTGTGTTTTTAAAGACTTATAATATAGATGTGATAATAGTTATGAACATATGACATAAAATTTCACAATTTATTTACAACAAATTGAAATCGACTGGTGAACAGCAAAATATGATAAGAGTTGATATCACATCGTACATGCATTCTTGACCATTGAAAACTTTATCACAGTGATTCCCAACAAATAATCTACCAGGAAATTGCATATTTTTGCAGGAAATTATACCGAGCAAATAGATAATGCGGATCCCCACTGGTTTTCCAAACTCTATTGTGGCTGCCCTGGCAACAAGACCACATGCTCTCCTCTTGCATTGTCCCACCTAGCAACAAGGTCAAATGTTTTTAGGATAGTGCCAAGTCCTGCACAATGGGCGGACACAGGCAATGTCGGCGCTGAGAGACCTCTCAGACAGAGACCAATATGATGCCCGAGTAGCTAATTTGATTCAATAATTGCTTCATAAAATGTGTACGCTCTTTTCTGGAGGATTGAGATCGGGCAGAGAAGGCCGATTGTTCATCCCTTATTAGTCTGAGGTCTCATCACGTCCAAATGAAATTAGCTCTTTTGCCATATACTTTATTACATGCCCGCCTTTCTCTTCCCGCGCAGATATTGCCTCGTGTTGGTATCCACAAAGCCTGGAATTTGCGAGGGAACAATATTACTTGCCATGTGTCTCAAGTGCTTTTCCCAGCCTTTATCTGGTGATTTGATTGACAGCTACCATTCGAGACTTTGGCGCAACTCCATCTCGCCACATGTTTACTTAATAGATTTACACGTGTGTGCTTTAATTTCAATTTCATTATCGAAATCATCATTTCAATTGCACACATTTCATTTCACATTGAAATAATTCACATTGAAATAATTCACATTTATGCAGTGATGAATATCGTAATGAAAACTATTCTGACTTGATTAGGTTTTGCTAACAATCTGGCTGTCATCTCATTGTATTTTTGGTACAATTCCCATAGGATTTCAGATGAGCATGTTATGGTGTTATCGTTTTAAATGTTATGTTAACCCTGGCCCAGAGGAATAGACTATGTGAATACTTTGAGCTGTGATCTTCAATCACTAATTATGCCAAATTCTTAAATGTTAAGATTTTAAACGTTTTCCTCCGATATATATATATATATATATATATATATATATATATATATATATATATATATATATATATATATATATATATATATATATATATATATATATATATACATATATATATATATATATATATATATATATATATATATATATATATATATATATATATATATATATATATATATACATATATATATATATATATATATATATATGCTTTGTGAATGTACATTATATAAGGATATAAGAAAGTATGTATATAATAATGTTAAAGTTACATATCCCAATTTTTGTAATTTGGATGATAATGATAAATTTGTTTACTTGTTACGAGCTGAATGGAAGCAAGTAGCCAACTTTTTGAATGATGCATGGGAATTGAGATCTAAAAAGTTGTATGATACTAGATTATAAATGTCTACATGGTTGTGAAATGTTTTATATTTTGTACCATTTATAAGGTGAGTGATAAGTCCTTCTAGGGCTGGGTACTTTTTGTATACTGTTATACATTATGTTATATACTATATTATGCACCATGTCACTATAATAAATAAAAACAATACAATACAATACAAATATACATCCTTTGGTGAAGGATACAAGTTGACTTTAATATGTTTCCCATCTTGTAGGGACAAAGGATCACAACAAGGCGTTGTTTGGGAGCAGTTTGGCGCGGGGTTGCAGAGTTAATAAAGCAGCACAACTGCGTGTTGTCTTTGGTCGTCCTCCCTGTAGTTTGAGTTGGGATCATTTTGAGACCTCCAGCTTGGACCAGCTGAGAACAGGGTGGGTAACAGGCAGCTGTCTATCACAATGTTTACAGAGAAGTTCCCGGCAGAAATTGTAGGTTATCCTGTCTCTTTGTGATTGGCTTGAAATTCACCTGTCTCAGCCGGGGGTGTGGAGGTCAAATCTTATGAAATCTAACCTCATCTCACCTCAACATCTCAAGCAAACATTTAGGAAACCCAAACTTGACGTGTTTAGATAGTTTTCCGGGGACAAGAGTAAGTAGGGAGGGAAAACATGCACCCCCTGGAGGGTGGAGATATTCCAGTGGTGAGATATTATGGCAAGAAGGTAGAAGATATTTAGGCTGCAAGTTTCTACCCTGGGGCTATGCCTGGACGTTCATAATGAGGTACCTTTGCCCAAGGGTGTACACCACCGGCCAATCAGAACCCGCCATTCCAGCCTGACCCCTGATTGACATGCGCACTATGGCTGGTTTGGGGGGCGAGCTTGAGTGAGTTCCAACAGGTCCTTTGTGTGTAGAAGAGACCCATTATAAATGAATGACATACAATGATATAATTGACTTAAAATGACTCAATTGGTTATTGTGAAAGATGAGCTTATTTAGAGAGCAAATCATGATGCCCAAAATCACCAACTGAAATAGAAATGATGACCTGTATTTTTTTAAAACGGACATTTGTCTCTTTTAGAAGGATGAACATTCATTAAAGTATTTTGAAAGAGATATTCTCCTGGTGTGTGATGTGATATATTGTGCAGCTGATTATTGTAACCTTTGTCGAAGATCTTGGGTTTTTTCCAGGGACTCACAGAGGCAAGTAAATATCTTAAGGTTCATAAAGGTGTCATACTTCAAGACGATGAAATGTGACTTGCAAAGTGACCATGATGTTTCTGCTGTGTAAAGGTCACCTCTTGTGTGAGATATGCTGGTTAATATGGCATTATTGTCCAATTCCTCACATTCCCTACAGAGCTACTGTGTCACAGTTATTCACATTAAGTATTTAGGAAAAATTAGATTGTCGATGGATGGGCATATATATATATATATATATATATATAGGTCAAGGTTTTAGACAGAAATATATTTTGGACCATATATATCATTATCATTCCAAACGTAACCAGAAATGTTTTCTTGATAAAGATATGAACACATTATATAGATTTTAACATAAAACTCAGAATGTCGGTTTGGAGGATTGATAACCTTAGGATGTCGCTACTTAAAGGAGAACATTCCACAGCGATCATTGAGAAGAACATACCAGTATTGGTGTATGTATTGGGAATCCTCGTTAAATCATTATTCCATACAGTCCTGGACAGTAGTGCGTGGCTGGCCACATTATAAAATATAACCATAGATATGTGAATTATATCTCAACAACTCATTGGTTTTGGCCCTATAAGCCTACTTAGGAATGAGGGGTCACGTTTTACATGTTTGTCCCTAAATTGGTGCCTTGTCGGGCTACGACTATGAGGCAATTATACGCTGTCGGATGAGGCCGTCCCAATGCATGCTGGGACATAAAACTACAATGGTGAAATATTACAAAGATGATTGACATCTAAACACTGCCGTCTATCATACTGAATATTGAGTTTTCCTGAGCACGGTATCTCTTATATCCAAGTGAGACACTCTTGGGATAACCAAACATTATAACAAGTGTCTTCTGTGCATTGAAATATTATGGTTCATAGCCTACCAAAGGTATAGCATTGTCATAAATATCATTTTTAAACTTAATTTTTAGATAATTTGATATCATCTGTGATTTCAAAACAGGTGTAACAATTGGTAATCTGTTTGGAGCTTATGAACCGATGAAGTTTGCTAAAATTATTATTTGTCTGACTTCCCTATCACATCCGTACGATACAAACAGGTCTTTAAAGCTTTCATGAAATCACAGAGGTCACAGGCAATTATACAGAGATATGGAGAAGTTTAAATGTGTGTGATCATGATTCTGTGACATGTTTAAGCTATCTCCCCGAATCAACCAAAATGCACTTTGCCATGATTAGTGTGTTTTGCTGAAAGTGCCCAGTACTGTATTGCGACTACTGTTGTGGTCCATAAGGGTGTCAGGCCTGTACCAATAGACAAACACTCACAGGTAAACAGGCTGCTTCTGTAAGCTAAATCACTGTAGTATCCCAATCTGAAGGAGTCCCATTGTTAGCCAAATTTTACTAAGCAGGTGTTTGCACCAGATCACTGGTCAGCTAAGCAAAGTCTGTTGACAAAGTGTTCGATCGATGATTTGGACTTCAGCAGGAGACTTTTTTACTTCCAAAATGACATAGAAATTTATGTTGGGATAAATTGATGGATACCAAGATATGATCACAAAGTTTAGAGCATAGACATTGACATTATGTAGGACAAAAGTGCTTGAAAATCTGCTTCATGAAGGCTTTAATCATAGCGGATATATACCAATTCCCCCTTACCTGGATAATGAAAACTAATTTATGAAGGCAGATGGTTCACATAATTTTTTCCTCCCAGAAATAGTTCCTATAAAAAGCTCACATCTTGAGCTTAATCACTTAACTTTTTATTGAATCCTGACGAAAATGTGTTCAGTGGAAGCATTACTACATTCGAAAGTAAAGTGAGATGCATAGGGTTCTTGGTCCCAGTTTGGAAAAATAGAACTTAACAAAAAAAAAAAGAATCCCAATACACAGTGAGATGTTTGGTGATGATACAGACATATGATGTTGAGCCCATCTTGGGGGTTACGTTATTTTACTTTTCCCTTCTGATCTTCTTCAGAACGTCCATATGTGAGTCACCGGAAACTAGACAATCCTTGAGGAATGCGCATGCGTGTCTTTGTCTGTTTTTGTCGCAGACTAATCTGGGGTTGAATGGTGTTTTTGACTGAGGGATATGTGCATAACACACGGCGGGTAGATACAAGCAAACACAGGCCATAACAGGGTAAATACAAGCACTGTGCAGTTCACATGGCGTCTACTTGCAAGCTGGTTCTTGACAAATATCACACGGGACCACAGTGCATTGTTAAGTCCGGGGCGGAACTCAGGTACAGGATCTGCAAAACTGCAATAGGTGGAAATGGAAAAGTAATAAATTAAATATTTCAAACGCAAAAGTCCAAGTAACAAGAATTAAACTCTCCATTACTATTGGTTTAACTAAGAAGTCAGTGGATACATTGTTAAGATATATCAAAGAATATTCAAGGTCACCATAACATTTAATGTCAGGTTTATCCCATTTAATAATATCTAATATTTCTGTAGCCCCTTGTATTTTTTTTCTTTTTTCACTTAAAAAAGATACCTGTTTTACATACATATTTCAATACTGGAAAGATTCTCTGGTCGGTACCACTGAAATGAATGAAATTTGTTACTGATAGGCAGTAGTTTTGGAGTGTAGTTTTTGGTCTGTGTCCTGTTATCCCAATCAGTACACTAGAGTACACTCCCCAGTCTGAAGGAGAGAACATGTTTGAATATTGGTATAGAACACTTTTGTCAATGACAGGAGGGGCTTTGCACCTTGCTGCCAACTTACACAGGGAAAATAAGGTCAGTACCATGTGGTCTTTTTATTGAATTAACTTTTTCATCCTGATTGTCATTTTGAACAGTTTGAATACGGCAAGAATATTGTCAAACAGTCATAATTTATGTGGACGTGTAGGATTACTCCTCTGTTAGGACAATAAATGTTTTGCACTTTCAGCTCAAATGAAATGTTTTTTCTTTTCATTAATTCTGGACTCTTATTTGTCTGATTGCATTTAAGTACATGCGACTCAATTGTGAAGAAGCACACAAATGTTATGAAAGTCTGATATCAATGTATTCATCAGATTGCATTCCAGACAGATTCAAACCCTGGAGTTATTCATGTCTTAGTGGTAGTGGTAGTAACAATGGAACCATTTATAGCTATGTAGATTTAACAACTGGATATGCAAACCCATGAAATATAGATCTTGGCCTTAAGTTGCACATGAGACCACTTTGGCAATGACAATTTTTATCTACTGCAGAAAGAGTTTCCGCCAAAACAACTTATACCACTTTCCCGAACACATATCAGAAGCTGTGTCTGGAAAATGTCTGAGATGAGGAGAGGCCCACAACAGGCTGTGTCAGAGATTGACTTCAGATGAGAACCTCTCAACATGCTTTGTCTGAGATATGTTTAGGATGATAAAATTGCACAATAGGCTGTGTCTTAACTGTGTTTCAGATGAGGAGAATCCAATAATAGCCTGTTTGATAGATAGGTTCCTGAGTGGTGCTGTTCCCATGGGTTTTTGTACATTTTTGTACATTTTGTCGCTACTGATCTCAGAAACCTTGGGTTTTATTTTGACTACTCAGGCTATGAACATGTCTTTAATTTAAGTGTCTGTTGATTGAGACGATGATGATTAACACCATACTGATCTGTACTTTTACCTTCAGTCGCACTGCAAACTTATTTGATGGCTGCCAACATACAATTTTCACGAAAAAAAAGTCCATTGATTTATCGGTCTTCAAGCCTGGTAATTAATTAAGTGGTCATCGTTGTCAGGTTGCATCCTCCTGGTTGTGACATGATGGAGCGGTGCATCTTGGGTAGAGGACTGGGCAGTTTGGGGGGGCATTAGGACTGTATCAGTGGTACTGACATAGCACTTATCTACTCAGGAGTTGGCAGATCCTGGCAGCCCACTCACACTCACCAGTATCCTGCTGACTGAAATGCCACATCACATTCCTATGCCCTCTCAAATGGCCCACATATTTCTCAACTGCTTAATTAGTTGTCATTTCTAAACATCACTGTTTTCACTTTCAAGAAAGTAGTTCTTATAGTTTGGATAATGTATTCTAGATAATCATAATATGAATGTGCCATCAGCATCTGTTATCCTCTTACATGCTTCATTATGCATCCAGGACGAACCAGTTAACGTTATGGAATGTTTGTTATTCCTGATGATAAAACAAGTTTCATATCGGGTCAATGAATTTCCTTGAGATAATAATAAATATATGAATCATTTTTTAAAGTACAGGATGGGTTATTATTTTTTTTCACTTCTCAGGGCCAACTAGACATGCCAGAGAGACAGCTGCAAACAAAGTTTTAGTTTCGTACTTGTTTCACTTCTCGGGTGACTGATGCAGCCACAGACGTTTAGTTTCGTACATGTTTCCCCTCCCCATATTGATGGAGACAGACAAACTTTTTGCCCTGTCTATACAAACATTGCGGCTTGTTTGTAATTCTGGTTAGCACAAGACTGACGTGCCTCTTGGGACTGATATGTTTTCTTCACTGGAGCCATTCAGCCTGCCAACTCAATTTGCTGTAGAAATAAACCAAGAAGAAGCGCCGGGTAATGATTTCTGCCAGCTCAATTAGGAGGCAAAGCAAACTAGAATGGTAACATGAGGCAACAGGTTTACCTGGGTTAAATTGCTGAAGAAGTACATCAATAAGGTGATGGCAGATGGGGGTATTAGGGAGGCCACATTCCCTGTAATATATGGCAGCCATCATTGTAACATGTCTATATTATACCATTCACATTGGCTTGTTATTTATTTTTCACACATGTCCAGTGTAATATATAGCATTTCTCATGCTAGTTGGTAAACTTTATAAAGCGCAATAATATTTAAGCTGTTTTAAGTCCATTCAGGAACTCTCTTCAGTTAAAGATTTGTTTTTGTGGATTGGACTTGTCACCTATCCTAATCTGCCACAAGACGGGTTCCATACCTCCTCGTATCTCTGCCCACCTCACCATTTCTTGTCAATCCCAATCGGTCCTGATGTTATCAATTTACCAAACCAATTACTGTGCAGTTTACACCATCAAGCGTGTGCGTGCAAGGCTTCGCCACTGCCTGGTGTGTGCCAATGTTGGCATGAGGGAAAGCAGCCTGTCTGAAGCCGTGCTCACAATCAATATAGTGTACTGTCTACCAATGTGTGCTTTCGTGTTAATCAGAGCTTTTCCACATCTGTACATACAGTGTGTCGGAGTAGGGGAAGTTGGAGGACACTGCGGCACTCTATAGACTCTACGCACTTATCTATTCATAGACCATCGATATCCTACATTTCCCTGTCAATCATTTCAGGTGAAGTCTTTTGTAAAATATGTGAATGGTTGAAATCATCAACTGATATTTTGTTGAGATAAAAAGTGTCATTCGTCCGGTCTCATTTGAAATCAAATATTGGACAAAGCCATAAATACGATAATAATACATGTCAGAACGTTTTTGGAAATATCAAATATCAATGTCAAATTTTAGTCCAAAAGATATTCAAAAACTAGCGTGATTAATGTATAATTTCAGACTCATTCATATATTAAATGTTTCAGTTATTCCTTGTAATTACTCCCTGATTATTCCAAGTAAAATGTTTCTGTTTCATATAATATTATCCTTTGATTATAGTGTACTTGCATAGATAATGCTGGGTGTGATACCAACCACCTGGATGCTGTGATATGAATTATGTGCTATAAGTAGCACAGGTTTAGAAATCATAAATTTCTGTAAAGCTTCGCTAAAGATCACAAATAATCTTTTACAGCTGTTTTGTTTCATTGAATTATTTTCCCGACGTTTTCAGTATAGGTAAGTGTGTATCCGATGGGACGGAAGCCTGCTACTGGGATTCAATACCCACTCCTTTCAAAGAGTGATTTTTTTCCATTGTGTTATGATATAACCGGGAATGGGGTACTACAAGTGTCAACTTGGATTGAATAGGAATAAAACACCATGTATTGTCAGATATTTTAACAATTTAGAAAAAGTCTGGCCTTAACTACAACTCTGTTTAATTGTTTACAATTTTCTACATGCTAACCAATGAATCACCACAAAGGCTATAATTGGATTTTAAAGTAACTCTGTCATGTAACATGTGTTGGGCCATTATTGGCTATTTTAGGCATGTTAGGGAGGGTGCTCACGTGTAGAGGATTCCAGTAATATATCAAAAACGTCCAACTTAATCATAGATATTAGTCCTAAAATCGTGTTAGTTTGAGGCATGGTCATACCCACACTGTCCATTTAAGGTAGGCTAATAAAATTACCACTTGGTTCTCTGTCAATGGCGTTATGGATGGTCTGTGTTACTCCGTCTGGGGGACGACTGATGGAGAGCTTGGCTGAATGTTAAGGACCTGCAAACCTTGCACATCTAACCTGCCAGCCACAGTTCTCAGCCCGAGCAGCGCATACTCAACTCCCAGGTGCACATTCTGGGTGGTGTCTCGGTGGATTATGTCCCCATTTAGGATTCAATCAAGTTTTTGAATGAAACTACAATTCGTCTAATCGATATACATAGAATTTCCAATATTGAAAAGGTTTCTTAATTTATAAATTTCAGAGATGTTGTCCTTTGGTACGTTTTGTCAAGAATAGCTAAAACGGTTTCACTTAATCCATATAATTTCTTGACAACAACTGTAATTGCACAACAAAGATGATAAAATCCACTGAAAAGGAGGGCCAGACTCAAGTGAAATATTGCAAAAAAAGAAATACTGAAAACCTGGGAAGAACTTATATTGGAGAGTGTGTGCATGACATGTCTGATCTGTGCATGTCATGTCTGATCTGTGCATGACATGTCTGATCTGTGCATGACATGTCTGATCTGTACTTTATTATTTTATTTCATAACTTCTCTTCTATACAAGTTGCATGCGGATTCTTAATCTTAATATTACAATGCAGTTCTTTTGATGTTAAAACCTCTTTTCTCTGACCTAAAAATGTTTTTTTTTAAATACGTGACTACAGAAGCTGTTGTGCTCTTGGCGGGTGCTTCAATTCACAAAATCAAGATTGCCTGTTTTCTCGGCTTCTTTGATATTGAAGAGGATCATTTTTATAAGAGGCTTGCGACAATGAAGTTAAAATTAGATATGATCTATTATAGATACAGTTTTCAGG
Source organism: Amphiduros pacificus (assembly GCA_949316495.1). Taxonomy (NCBI): domain Eukaryota; kingdom Metazoa; phylum Annelida; class Polychaeta; order Phyllodocida; family Hesionidae; genus Amphiduros; species Amphiduros pacificus. The sequence continues at coordinate 7,859,886 of OX439005.1, read as the reverse complement.
GAAACTGTGGACACAGGACCAAGACGTGTTTTGTTGATGTTGTTATTTACCTGGAAGGACAAGATTTACTGGTGGCAGCTAGTTCATCCATAAATGCAAGACACGCGACAAACACTTTCCGCACTACATCTTGTTTCCAGAGTCCGTCGTATTTTTCCAACATGCACATCCGACGTTCCCCCTTAAACAGATCTATAATCGTCTGTCATCTCTGTTCAGTCCTCGCAACCATGACCTTGAGTGGGCACACGGCGATGACCTTGACCTCGACGGACTTGGTCGCCTACGATTTATGCCGAATGGTGGACATTTGCGTGAAGAATGATAAGGTGTGCTGACAGTTAGGAACGATGTGTGTCCTCAGGCGAGATAAGCAATGCGACTGCTGTCATAGAGACACGTGGAGAGACCGACCTCGCCTCCTTCACTCTCATACTCCTCATGATTGTATTACGGAATCTCGGAAAAGGGCATGGCCCCCACCTCCCTCTGCCTTCACAGTTTACACATATCATGGAATTGAGAAGAAAATTCTCATATGTGAATTGATTGAAATCATCTATTTTCTGATAAGTTTGTTGTCCGTTAGAAAGAAATGAGAGAACGATGGCTCTTTCAACAGTTCAAGAAGCACTTATCTTCCTGGATGAAGTCCAAACTGGAATGAGGAATATTGTACCAGGTCTATAGTACAAGATCTGTATCACTTTTTCATATTTCTGCAAATTTGCAGGGTTTCTGGGGTGGGGAGGCTGGAATGGGGAGTCTGGGTGGGGAGGCTGGGCTGGGGAGGCTGGGATGGGGAGTCTGGGTGGGGAAGTCTGGGGTGGGGAGGCTGTGCAGGGGAAGATGGGATGAGGAGTCTGGGGTGGGGAGGCTGGGGTGGGGAGGCTGGGATGGGGAGTCTGGGTGGGGAAGTCTGGGGTGGGGAGGCTGTGCAGGGGAAGATGGGATGAGGAGTCTGGGGTGGGGAGGCTGGGGTGGGGAGTCTGGGATAGGAAGTCTGAGGTGGGGAGGCTGGGCTGGGGAGGCAGGGATGGGAGGCCATGATGGGGAGGCTGGGATGGGGAGTCTGGGTGGGGAAGTCTGGGGTGGGGAGGCTGTGCAGGGGAAGATGGGATGAGGAGTCTGTCGTCAGCAAAGTATCCTTGGGTGCACTTATCATGTCAGGACTGGGAGGGGTAAACAGTTTGCCATTCTACACAAACTCTGCCAGTCTGTCCATCAGCACCCCCGGTCTGCACCCTGTCACTCTCCACCCTGACAGGTCCTCTCAACTGCAGGGCACTCGTATTATCTCATACCAATACAGATATAGGCGAGAGGCAATGTTCTCTTTTTGCTGATATATTTAGTTTTGGAGATAAACGTTCCATTGTGAGGTGTTTGACCACGCCATGTTTCATTTGAATGACTATCATTTTTACTAAGCTTATCGTTGTGTTTTTGTCTGGAATTGTCTTGTGTTATTATTCTTTCTTTTCAAATGGAATTTATCAACAGATTAATCGCGAGTTACAATCCCTCATGAAGTTTGTTCTTGCCCTGTGGGGCCTCACATGCAGTTTGGCAATCATCCCAAGCATATGCCACAAGGAGAAGGAAAACCTGCTTTTCAATATCTAAGTTGAGGGATACATATTAGGCTAGTTGTATCCAATAAATGTACAAAGCTATTTTATCAAAGTCTGTCTTTTGACCAATATATTTATTGTTTTACTTGGAAAAATATCTTTATATTGACCTAATAGAACATTTGCAGATCTGGGCCGTTCCCAGCTCCACCTGCCGGGGACACACATTTATATCAGTTTATATCTGTTTGAAAATTGTGTCAATGAACACTTATAGTACTGCCAATAGTACTGCCTCGCTCCCTTGTTTGTTATGTCATAAGGCTCTTTTTTCCTGTTTCTTGATCAGGATCGGAATGGTCTATTGTGAGTGTGGACCTGAATGAGATATCTAATATTAATTTTGACAATGCGTTAAGTATGCAAATCTCATTGCACGATGAGATGGGCAGATTCTTTGTTCCTCTCAGTTAATGGTATCTAACATTTTAATGGTGTCTAACATATCTGAGGGCCCATGGTGGCTTTCAGTAACCCCGTTTTAGCCATCAGCACGAGGAAGCAAGTTTCATCAGAGATGTCTCAATATTTAGCAGCCATGTTAAAACAATCATCACCTCGTGGCAAGCTCATCACCACCCTGGTAAAGCTGTCATTAATCTCAGAGTCTAACTCTCCACGCAGAATGTCCATCACTCCCTCTCCAGCTTAACCCCATCATCAAGCCTCTCATATGATTTAAACACGCCACCGCTATCATGCTTCATTGCCAAAACATTTCATGGTTTATTTAGCAAAAGCAACAATCTCAATTTATGTACTTCCCTTGTCCCTATATCAAGTGCCTCCCCCTGGTGGCAAGACGTGCGCGGCATCCTGGCCGCTTCTCTCAGGGCTTCCACAAACTGACCAGACCACAAACTTTTAATGGTATCACATGCATTATTTAAACTTTTCTTTCTAAATTGTCTGCAACAGAACTTCAAGTAACAGTCATGACATTTCAAAGTCCAATAATTTCCCCCAAATCAATGTTATTGTCCGGCGCTGCCAATCTCATCAGACAAAAGGCATCTGCACGCACGCGGCAGTGGCCGTGTTCACTTTTTATTCCAAATGGAAGTAATTAATGTCGTATTGATGGGACGTTAACTAGCATTGACACAGGCACACGCACTCTACATGCACGGATATGCACTCTCCCTGCTCTCCCGGCCTCGCAAAGTGTGGTGAGGGATGAGGGAATGGGTGACTGTCTCACCCCAGCCCAGGCCTCACTGTGGTCACTTCTCAGGTGAGATTTGATCCTCCCGGTGACTATTATAGAGGTCAGTCTACCACCCAGTAATGACTGGGTGAGACATGTTCTTCCTTATTGCAGTTCATGTCAGTGGTCCAGCTGTAATGGCTGGGTGAGACATGTTCTTCCTTATTGCAGTTCATGTCAGTGGTCCAGCTGTAATGGCTGGGTGAGACATGTTCTTCCTTATTGCAGTTCATGTCAGTGGTCCAGCTGTAATGGCTGGGTGAGACATGTTCTTCCTTATTGCAGTTCATGTCAGTGGTCCAGCTGTAATGGCTGGGTGAGACATGTTCTTCCTTATTGCAGTTCATGTCAGTGGTCCAGCTGTAATGACTGGGTGAGACATGTTCTTCCTTATTGCAGTTCATGTCAGTGGTCCAGCTGTAATGGCTGGGTGAGACATGTTCTTCCTTATTGCAGTTCATGTCAGTGGTCCAGCTGTAATGGCTGGGTGAGACATGTTCTTCCTTATTGCAGTTCATGTCAGTGGTCCAGCTGTAATGACTGGGTGAGACATGTTCTTCCTTATTGCAGTTCATGTCAGTGGTCCAGCTGTAATGGCTGGGTGAGACATGTTCTTCCTTTTTGCAGTTCATGACAGTGGTCCAGCTGTAATGCATTGTTTCCGCAAAACATCATTTACTGCAAGTTGTTATGGTAAAGATTTATAATATGTGGGAAATAACTCTTGGTGACATATTGTGTGATAAAACCTGGTACAATAATGAAACAAATGATATGTGGTAGATCTATTTTATGTGATCACATATAGTTTTAGTACAATAATGAAGTGATAGCCACGAGGTAGATATTATTTTATATTATGCTTAATATGGGGTAATATATCTGAATCTATGGTGCAATGCTCATTATGGTGACTCAACTAATGCTAAATACCAGATGAGCATGCATAACTGCGATGCAATTACTGATGACAGATACTAGATGTTTACTTCATAATTTATGTGTCCTGAGTACCTGATGTCTATAGGCTGTCAACTTATATGTCAATCTCAGGTGGGCGTGGCTAAGGTCAGGTGGGCGTGGCTAACATTGACAGCTGACGAATACGGGGCATGAACCTGCGGCCTGATGAGAGTGTTCCGCTGACATACAGCACACAGACGATTACCTGAGGCTCATGATGAGCACTTTACTTACATAAGTTATCCTCAGGACAGTCTATCATAGGTACACTTTGCTACTCTATGTGAATTATCCTTATTTTCTCTGATATTAGTTAATAATCTGATGAAGATTTCAGTAGAATTCAGTAGAATTCTACAGATGAATCTTGCATATCTTGGAAATAATTAAGATACAAGATTGACAGATTTGATATATTTAAGAATGGTTATTATAAAAACTGCGGTGCTGAAATTTGTTTTTAAAGTGCATGTAACAATGATTATGAGTACACCACCAACTTCTTGAAAGTAAATCTCAGAGAAAGAACCCCGGATGGTGTGGTTGAGAGCCCAGTGGTTGAAGCAGTAGAAGCTCAGACAAATGGCACGGAGGCCATGTAGGGCCCCAGAGGGTGATGCCGGGAGCGGAGACCAGTCGACGACAGACTACCACTACCACCGTGCGGCCAGCATAGATCACACCGCAACATTCATCAACAGTGACACTATCGCCCGTCACTCACTCATTCCTCACACCAGTACAGAAGCTTGGATTACCTAACTCTGCATAAAACCAGGTAGGCATCAACTTAATTGAATGTTTACACAGGCTGGATGTTGTGGAAAGTAGGGAGTTGTTATAACTGTGTTGTGGTCATGTTTGTATCTGGTAGTTACTGGAAGGTACAGGAAGGTATGTGACGAGGCCACAGTTCCCGGTAGGAGATATCAAGTATTAAGTGACATCAACGAGACTAGAAGGGAGTTGGTGACATAAGTCACTATCGTATCAGATTCGCTGTAATTTGTTTTATATCGAGTAAGGACGGGATAAACCTTATATAAGACCCGTGCAACGCTGTTAAATGTTGAGATTGGGATATCAACATTGCGGTAAAGATATCAACTTATAATTATAGTTATTTTATACAAACGGGAACTGTAAAATACCACAGTTTTTGTAAAACGTATAGTGAAAAATATCATCTTGTGTTTGTGGCAACTATTTACTTCAAATATTCAAGGAAGTTTAGAGATTCATCAAATGTTTGTTGTGATATATAATGCATTAAAATAACAATTCCAAAAATTCTAGAGAACATAATTGGGAAATATATATATAGTTCAAAAGCATTAAATTACTGTGATAAAAAGGGTGCCCAAAGAATCGTCAGCTGTCTAATGATAAAATCTCCTTGAAATTTAACATAATGTCACCCACTTTGATACCTTACAATATCTTTTTCTGTGCCCACAGCTTTTTATACCGGCAAATTACAACGCCATTACCCTGTCACCGAGCGATCCTTATCATACTCTATTAATTGGATGAAATTGGACAAGCTTGACGGCAAAGCTTGGCGCCATTGTGGGCCTGTAGATGTGGGAGAGCTTTGGTTTTAGCGGTAAGAAGTGGCACTTGTGAGGGAGACGTCTTTCATTATAGCAGCCGCATGGCGGCTTATCTTGTCAGCAGACCCAGGAATACTCATCATAAACGTCCAAACATATCTACTATTGTATCACGTAATACCAAATGTATTCTTTGGTTTGGGTTGAATGTGAGATGCAGATTTTCTTTCCCTCAGTTTTTTGTCTCATATCATTGGAACTTTGAGTTTCAGGCCCCCTATGGACCATTGCAGCATAAAAAGGTTCAAAGGGAATGGCAACGGTAAAATTTGGACTACCAATAAACATAAACATTTATGAAATTATTGTGAAAATCATTAAGACATATATCAACGCTTTCTTTTTATAGAATATCAGTGTTTTATTAGAATTCTTATCACTATCTCAGAGTATAAGCTAGAAAATGTGAATGATAAGAACATCATACATAACATATGCTTAGGGTACGAAATGGAAATACTGAATGCAGGATTTTAGCTGTGAACAAGTCTGAATATTGTCTCCTTGTTGTCTCGCTGTGGTGCTGGTTGGGGGTGACCCTGGCTTGTGCCCGTGCTAGGTTTTGCCCGGTGTGGGAGGGGAAGATTGCCCCCTGGTTTATACAACTGTTCCCAACATGATTGCGGTGGTTTCTCGTATTTTCATTGCAGCTTCTCACCAGATGATAGAAGAAGCTTGCCACTATACTGGGCGGGCCCACAACGCTTTGTATAAACGCCGTGGCATCTTTTTACATGTCGCCCACCAAAGTTGAAAAAAAAAATCCACAGAATACAAATGTTTATGACAACCATCTTGCCGCGTAACTTCGCTCCTCTTAACTGAAATCTTGCCTCAGGAAATGTTGGAAACTTTATCCATGACTTGGGGCTATGTGCTTCCTGTGCTGAGAAGGTCTAGTAGAGTTTGAAGGAGTATGGTGGTACGGGGCAGACGGGGCTTGGAGGCTTCCCCGGCCGGGAGAAGCATGAGCCCGGGATATGTATCTGGCGTCTCGCCGTCACAAGGGTTTATGTCCCGTGGTTTGACGTCGGCGTCCCCGTGGTGGAAGTGCGGGGCACAGAATGGCACGAATACCTCCACAATCATGTCACCCTGCATACCCAACACTCCATCACCCTGCCACCTTATATCCACCACATACACTTCATTCCACGTGTATCTATATAACGTGAAATAATTTAGACTACGATTTGCTTAAATATCAATCCCATTACATATATGTTTTTTCGTTAAAAAAACAGTTGAAACATTTCTGAGGGCATTGGTTGACGTAATTAAAATGTTCATTTGCCAATTTTACAAGCTCTAACTTTTTATAAATTCAGGCAATGAAGGTCCATATATTAGGTTGTAATATTACTTTTAATACATTCCACTTTTAATATCATTCTACGTTTTCTTCTGGTATTATGAATGTCGAAAACGGCCGTTTTCAGCACAATGTGATACCTTGATAGAAATATTTAATCTCCTCTGCAGTGAAGGACTGCCAAAACGAGGCTGACTTCCGTCTTGTCAGCGTAGTAATTACAAGCTATTACAGGTGATAGGGCTATGTCATCGTTGTTTCGTACTCAGCGCAGATTTAATAAGCCGTCCTCCCCCTGCAGGCCATCCGTGTTTGTCACCCAAGTGACCCTGGCCAGCGAGGATAGTCTCGCCTTGGCGGGAAACTAGATGCCACCTCGGCCTAATTACCGCTCGCCTGTCACCAACACAGGAACAAACTCCGCTCCACAATGTAGTCCCCCCATAATATGAGAGCGAAAACATACAAGTACAAATCATATAAACCCAATGAAATTATTTGGTGGTTGTCATGGCAACACATAAGTAGGACTTGACGGTGAAGTGTTTAAAAGGAAGTGACGGTGTCGGCAGTAAGATTGGGGTCATACAGCAACGTAATTGGTCCTGAAAATGACGGGGACGGGATTTGGTAAGATACGCATTAATATCCGTCACATGGGAGGGCCACATTATCTCAACTCCTAGTCCTCAGCTCTACACACCTAGGGCAGTGTCATCATGATGCTGCTTGGAAGGATAAATGTAAAACCAGATTCTGGATGTCTTAGTAATATTTTAATTCAACAGTCTTTATAAATCTCTAAAGAGGTCTTGCTAGCTTGCATGTGAGCAAATTGAGTTTGTAAGTTTGCACGCAGCCACAAATCAAACTAGTATTGACATCGAGCAGCCCAGAACTTTCTCAAATGTAAAAGTTTTAGTTCAAACGTTTGGCAATAAATCAATATGGAAAGACTGGCACATAGATCCCTTCGCTTGCCACAACAATGTATCTCAGAATATGCAGCTCACCAAAGACCCTTCTCCTTCCATCCTCTCTCTTTTGTTCTATATTTTCTGTTTTCTAGTTCACATGTGAATGGATATTTTATATACCTGAACTGTAATCCTCAGGTTATTATTTGTTGTATGATATAAGCATTATAGGATATCAATAATTGTTATTGGTCGTTAAGACCCAATAGATTATAACGACAGTAGAGAGATATGAAACACACCTCATCCAATCAGTGGCCTTGTCTCATCTGCATACCGAAGCCATTAATAGGGCTCACAACACAACTCAGGGCCACAGCAAAATAAGAACCCTTTCTTTCCCATATAAAGCTCACTAGAAGGCCTCCTTGTGAAAGTAGTATTAATTACACTGTAATGTATATCTGTCTCTATATGGGGATATATACAGTGTGTGTACAGGGAGAGGGAATTAGGGTTGTATACGAGGAGACGCTAATGCTCATATCATGTTGCAGACCATACTACAGATAATAAACAACTGCCTTCCAATGGGATGCTCATAATATTAGACAGGAAAACTGAATGAATCTCAGATATTATTGCTGCGGTGAGACTTCAATATTAGACACTATAATATCTGTGCAGAATCACTGTGACATGGAATATATCTGCAGACAAGCTGGGGATGACATTTCAGTTACATCACTGGTGTGTGTCTGTCAGCAGTGTAGTGCAGAGCATCATCATAAGCGATATCCGGGAGACTGCATTCTCCCACATATTGCCAGTATCACCATTAGCGATATCCAGGAGACTGCATTCTCCCACATATTGCCAGTATCACCATTAGCGATATCCGGGAGACTGCATTCTCCCACATATTGCCAGTATCACCATTAGCGATATCCAGGAGACTGCATTCTCCCACATATTGCCAGTATCACCATTAGTGCTATCCGGGAGACTGCATTCTCCCACATATTGCCAGTATCACCATTAGTGCTATCCGGGAGACTGCATTCTCCCACATATTGCCAGTATCACCATTAGTGCTATCCGGGAGACTGCATTCTCCCACATATTGCCAGTATCACCATTAGTGCTATCCGGGAGACTGCATTCTCCCACATATTGCCAGTATCACCATTAGTGCTATCCGGGAGACTGCATTCTCCCACATATTGCCAGTATCACCATTAGTGCTATCCGGGAGACTGCATTCTCCCACATATTGCCAGTATCACCATTAGTGCTATCCGGGAGACTGCATTCTCCCACATATTGCCAGTATCACCATTAGTGCTATCCGGGAGACTGCATTCTCCCACATATTGCCAGTATCACCATTAGCGATATCCGGGAGACTGCATTCTCCCACATATTGCCAGTATCACCATTAGCGATATCCGGGAGACAGCATTCTCCCACATATTGCCAGTATCACCATTAGCGATATCCGGGAGACTGCATTCTCCCGTATATTGCCAGTATCACCATTAGTGCTATCCGGGAGACTGCATTCTCCCACATATTGCCAGTATCACCATTAGCGATATCCGGGAGACTGCATTCTCCCACATATTGCCAGTATCACCATTAGTGCTATCCGGGAGACTGCATTCTCCCACATATTGCCAGTATCACCATTAGTGCTATCCGGGAGACTGCATTCTCCCACATATTGCCAGTATCACCATTAGTGCTATCCGGGAGACTGCATTCTCCCACATATTGCCAGTATCACCATTAGTGCTATCCGGGAGACTGCATTCTCCCACATATTGCCAGTATCACCATTAGTGCTATCCGGGAGACTGCATTCTCCTACATATTGCCAGTATCACCATTAGTGCTATCCGGGAGACTGCATTCTCCCACATATTGCCAGTATCACCATCCTTAACCATTCTAGAAATTAAACTGTAACAACGTGTGCCCTCTTGGTTTTCAGGGGATGACGTGTTTGTAGAGGCATTCAGGTTGTTCTCACCGGAATTTCTACAGCCCACTTGATTACATTTAAATAACAATTTGCAAATGTCAATGTATTTTAGTGGGAAGTACCTTTTTACTATTTTTAAAATGATTTACTGCTCGTTTATCCCTTCATTCACCTTATTAAGTACAGGCATTTTTCACGTGTTAGCATCTCCCTGTGTATATTAATTAAGAACATATTCATAACAGTTGTCCTTGTTACACACTGTGTGAAATGGAGCATGTACCACAGTCTGTTATTCAACACAAACAAATACACACACAACTTTGCATCAAATTGTGTTATGGTTTTATTCATTTGTCAAAGTTTACATCCCCATACAGTTGATGTGTATGTCATTTTAGTGAGGTAGCCCAGAGGCTGAGGGGCTGAATCGTGTTTCACACATCATACACAGTGTCTGTCTGCGAACAATGGTACACGCATATAGCTTGTGCCACACTCTGCCTTAACACTGTCAGCATGGCTCAGATGCCGGGTATCAATGCAGTTACATCTTGAGCACTCTCTCCTTTCTTGCCTGCAGTGGTCCTACAAACCTGCTTTTATTGGAGACAATGAATCAGCACTATAACCATATTATATTGTCTGTAATATTTGCATAGTCTACCAGTTCTTATATTGGGGTTTTTTTCTGTAACTTTCTACTATTTCATGACAGTGTTATTTATGTTGATACAAAGTGCAGAAAAGATATTTCACCATTTCTTGGAGTTCTTACAATTTAATTTTCATGAAGATGGTGTGTGTATCGTAGGTTATCATTGGCAGGGACTTGTTATTATCTGTCTCACCTTCTGACATTCCAACATTTATTACATAGTTCCTTTAAAAATGTAATGAGCCAACGTAGCAGGATGATATTTGTTTTAGGTTACTTTTAAAAGAAGAATTTACTTGGAAATGTGGATTTAATTGGAGTTTGATGCTGCTGATCGCCGTACCTGTATATTGGCCGTGTTAAATATGATGAGAGCAGAGAGTCTGATCATCTCACGGCACTAATGCTCCACAGAACACCTTTAATTAAAGCGATTAATCACGCTTGATAGAATCACAGAAACACACATCATGTTATATGATCCCAAATTTCAGATTTGTGAAATCATTCTATACAATAAAAAGGAGTTGATGGTATAATAATAATATGTTGAGAAATAAACCCAGAAAATTACATTGATTCACAAAATAGCCTGAGCAAAGAATCGCAAGAATTGTCCTTCTTTGCAATACATGTGAGCGTGGCAAGTGTCGTCTTAAGTAGGGTTGTGTGTTGGTCTCATCATAAAGGCCACGGCTCTCCCGGCAGCTGCTTAAGCAGGTTCTCTCACATTCATACGTATAACAACTCCTGGTGACCATTGGCTCACCTATTGTCAGTCGCTGACCCGGTGGTGGAGTCTTATATACCGAGAACAAGCAAACAGAGCAGAATTGATAAAAGTGCTATCATTGATGATGCAAAGAAACCGCCAAGAAATTCTCGGAAACATCCCAGATACTTACTCAAAAACCAATAATTTTATTTGCATAAAACCCCACAATATGGATTAATATCTTATGTTTCTGTTGTATCCGAGGCTGCCTTTATATCAAGAATGATAGGCATCTATCAACGTTTGTTTCTTACTCTTTCCATTGCTACAGAAGATGTGTCAATGCGATGGAAAGATCCCGGTGAGAGTAGGGCACTCAATCCCAATGGCAGGTGCTTTCTGAAAATTCAGTGAAATCTTAATGATAAAAGTTTATATATAGGGTACATAACGGTGGTATATATAATATTGTAGACACGCATTTCTCCTGCTTCTCTTTGGGATTTCCTTTTGCCCATGTGTGCCGTTTCATGTATGAACACATGGTTCTTTTGCCTGTGAAGTTCAATTGCTTCACTTCGGTTTCCCGTGTTTTGAATAACGTGGGCTTGATCAACCTGGCGCTGGCGGAGGCTGGCGGGCTACGCAGGCAGAGAGGCGGGCTACGCAGGCAGGCTGGCTGGCGGGCCACTCAGTCGGGCTACGCAGGCAGGCTACGCAGGCAGGCACACGTGCTAGAGATGCTACCTCAGTCCCTGGCACGCAGGCACAGGCTCCATTCAGCCTGTGTACATGTACTCAGACTCTCAGGACCATGTTGACATACACAGGATATGTTTTATAAGGTGGACTGCAGTTGAGGCAGCTGTATTGTGGAACTTTGTCTCACCGCTAGGCCACAGTTACAGCTCTGTAACCCTGCCCGAGGGATGCAGCCACCACCGGGGACATACTTCTAACGTGCCTAATGATCTCTGTCAAGCCAAGGTAAGATGCAATGAAAGACTGCAAAAACTTAGTACAGGTAGAAATGAATTCAAACAGTAAAGACTAAAAAAACAGTTAGTCAATTTCACCATTCCTTGGTGACTCTCATTATCAGTTTCAGGGAACTGAGTTTTTCCAATGAAACATATTGAATGGCATTTCTAAGTTGTATATTATTAAAATATACTGTGACATCACTGTAGTGGTCAGATTGTGTAGGCTGGTATGTCATCCACTGTAGTGGTTAGACTGTATTGATTAGTATGTCACCCACTGCAGTTACCAGACTGTGTGTAATGGTATGTCACCCACTGTAATGGTCAGATTGTATAGGCTGCTATGTCGCCCACAGTAGAGGTCAGATTGTGTATGATGGTATTTCGCCCACTGTAGTGATCAGATTGTATAGGCTGCTATGTCACCCACTGTAGTGGTCAGACTGTGTATTATGATATGTCGCCTACTGTAGTGACACAGCATTACAGCGTTCAGTCCAGACCAGTGATTCAGTTTCCAACAAATTGCTAAACCTTCCTTCTGCAATAGTCATGGGTTTCTCGTGTATTGCGACCCAATCTAATATGCTTTTATGTTAGCAGTATCTTCATCGATTCATGGTTTGCACTTTTTCTTGTTCAAATTGGTCTTACGAGAGCCCATTTAGACAACAGTTAACTTTTACTTTTTCGTGCGACAATCAGCTTACACCAAATTGTGCGACATTTCATATTTACAATATTACAGTTTATAAAAGAAAAAATACATAGTACTAATTTCACTGTAAGTGTATATTTAGCATTTTATAATTTGATAATGAAAATGTGTATTGTGGCATGGATGGTTATGAGATAGATATCAAAGCTGTTACTGGAGATGAGGTACGCTTGTAAGATGTATCACCGGCAGGTAGCGCTGCGGCGGGGCCCAGCAAATTAGGCCTGTGATATACCTGACAGGAAGCCATGTAAATTGTACTGTCTTGTTGCTGTCATGACGAGTGATAAGTTACACATTAGCAGCGTCCGACGCAAGGTGAGCAATGGTTCACGTCACGTGGGCTTAACATTTGACGTTGACATTTGACGTTGATTCGCGACTTGTCCTGTTTGTCATGGGGTCGCCCAGGGCGGTTTGTGCCGTGCAGTCCGTGCGGAGATGTGCTACTCCCGAGTCACGTTATCAATCTGACCCACCAGACTGTCACATACAAAGGCCCCAAGGTAAGAGTGAGTTTTTGTTGGTTAATGTTGACAGTGCACACGGCTGTAATTAGGGAGGGTAGTTTTTCACCAGTGTAGGGGCGTTCACTGGGCTTGCAGATCGAAAGCTACATACCCATTGGTCATGGTGCGCATCGGATCTCCTCTCCAATGTTAGCTATTCTGCGTAGGCTCTAAGTGCCCACGAGATACAAGTGGAAAGGCCAACATAACAAATCAAATCAAATCAAACGGACAAAACCTTTAAGTAACCTGTGTGTGATCTACTGCATAACTTTCCAAATAGCTCTATTGTAAACCCGTATTGTTTATCTTTGGCAAATTACTATTTTCCCATCTCTTTCAATAAACAGTGCAATAATATTCTGGTCCATAAACATATATAGAAATTTAAAAAAAAAACACACACAAAAAAGAAACAATACTAATGTTAAACCTATGGAAATATATCATTCTGTTTTGAACTGGAAGCCAATATAAAGATGAGCATGGTCATGTTGGCTGTCTGCATGCGATGGTGGTACATAGCCGAGAGGTAGGCTGACCACAGGTCACTGATATATGATTTCACGTAATGGCGAGATGGTGTAGAGCGTCAACTTGTTGTCAGTGAGATCCACGGTTGCCATGGTGACAGTCACGGCACGTCACCAGCGTGTCACGGCCAGCGTGCGGGGCCCCCGAGCTCCACCTTGTACCTCCAGTGTCCTCGCCGGTAAGCCGGCCACTTTCTGCAGGTAAATTTAGCCCCAGTGACAACTCATCAAAGGGACTCAACCTAAGTAATAAGACCACAGATCTCACTGCGATATACGTCTTTGTACCTCATTACCAAATGTTCTATATTTGTTATTTTTTAGAATGAGCCTACATCTCAATGAATATCACCTGCCATTTTGGTTAATTAGTTTGAATATATATGACCATAGGTCTCTTCCACACGAGGTGGTAGTTTATTATCAGCATATTGTGTTTGTTGAGTTTGACAACATGTCTGTTTGAATTATCCCTGACACTGGCCAGCCATACCGATCAGAAGATCTGAGGGATGTTCACCTGACAATGTTACAGCATTCCTTCTCCTCGGTGACTGATGTGTGTGTCTCATCGTCTGGGTGTATGGCCTGTCTGACCCAAACATCCATCTGTCACCCTCACTATACAGGTACCCTCTCCCACTCATAATATGGCAGAATACTGTGAACTGGTTAGGAGATACGTTTATTCAGTATAAAGTAGCAACAATAGCGTGAACAAAAGGATATCTTTTAATCTCAAATATCAAAACATCTGACATTAAACGCTAGCCTCATAAAATTTTGATATTTTGGATTTTTCTAGTGTACTCTATCTTTTAAAATGTGTTTCCATTTCATCTCTGAACTGTCTTTTGAAATATTTTTTTTTCTATTTTGTCTCTGAACTGTTATGTATGTGATAATGCGAAAGAAAGATCCTCGGAAAGAGGAGGGCATTATGTCCCGATGACAGGCTTCTATCTGACATGACCTGGTGTAGCCTAAATAGTAATGAAAACCAATCAAATCAAAACTTGATGAGAGTGACACCTTTCACGTAGTAGAATGAGTATTTCTTGGACTGGGTAGGATTGCTCTATATGAGTCCATCCTGGGTTCAGGTTTGGTCTGCTACTTGCTGTGTTATTGTCTTAGGCTGGATATAACTGCCGGTAAGTATGTCAGATAGACACACAGGTGTGAAGTCATGAACCTTCTTTGTCAAACACAAATAATTTCTTCTCTTGTAAAAATATTAACATATCAAATAAAATATAAAAATATAAACATTACAAAAAGGGTAACTTAAGATAAAGAGA
Organism: Amphiduros pacificus; assembly: GCA_949316495.1. Lineage (NCBI taxonomy): Eukaryota > Metazoa > Annelida > Polychaeta > Phyllodocida > Hesionidae > Amphiduros > Amphiduros pacificus. The sequence continues at coordinate 7,844,839 of OX439005.1, read as the reverse complement.
ATTTAAGAAAGTGGTAGGGTTAGAGGTATATAATAGGAGGCACATCTGAGGTATAGAGAGGAGTATGTTTGATATATATATATATATATATATATATATATATATATATATATATATATATATATATATATATATATATATATATATATATATATATATATATATATATATATATATATATATATATATATATATATACATATATATATGGTAGTAGTATTAATACAAACATACTCCTCTCTATACCTCAGATGTGCCTCCTATTATATACCTTTACAGGTGCATATATAGAGTATGTTTGAGGAGATTGTGGGGATGGGTAGGAAATGAGAGACAATTGCGGAGTGAAGGACATAAAATGGCTGGTATGATGTATATAGATATATCACGTAGAAACATGAATGTGTCAGCCCTGTCCAGCTGCTACACAAAGATCCCATTCTGCTGAACTATATGAACAATACAGCAAGTCTGTCTGTGAGGACACATGGAGAATACATAGACAGAATGAAGAATGGCATACTAATGGCAATGGTTGATGACGAATTAAGGCCAGCACCTTTATGAACATATGCATGTAGCTGAGGTGTGTGCTAATTAAGAGTGTGGCATAGGAGATGTGTGTGTATGACAGGGATCACTAGTTATACTCAGTCGTGAAATATGATATGTAAAGATGGCCAGGACACAGGTATTGTATAGATACGGCGCGGTCTGGTCTGAAACCTGCGCGGCATGATAGCGCTACGAAGCTAGCGATACGCGGGGAACTACTGCTGTACTACAGCGAATACAATCTGACACGCCGCGGACTCTCACGGACTTACCACTACTACCACTCATAGTGGGACACAATATCTCAAGATTACGGTTGCCATGGTAACCATTGTGTGAAGAAAACATGGGTCTGATGGGAGCAAGGAGCGGTTCTTAGGAAGGTATGTGACTAGAATGGTCGTGCCGCCGAGATGTATGGCAACAATTGGCAGTGCTATGATACATAGATACAGACATATCAGACCAAATTAAACAATTGTGGGGGGGGGGGGGGGGGGGGTACAGATCTTTGTTTTAAAACATAATATAAATGTTCTTTACCCTTTTTATAAGGTTTCTTCAATGACAAATTAATGTGTTAAAACTGGGCATAGTAGTAATTCAATCAATTTATGACCTGCGTTGTATAAGATGAGGTGGTTAGCTTGGCCATGTGAGTGAGCAGCCCCGCAGTTAATATGAGTCGAGCAGGTTAGGTCTATGGGCCTTGCATCGTGGCTCCATGATTACAATATAAAAACTACATAAACGCATATACATGACACAATCCATATTATTGTCATATATTCATAATATGCTTCTCAAGCCAATGATGTATACTTATAAATGCTACTGGGAATATCTTATTTTCGCATATGGGTTATCCTTTCTCGGAATCATATATTAATTAATCCCCGGGGTTTCCTATAATTTGAAGGAAGAATCAAAATCATTTAATTCAATTTGCTGCAAATTTTAATTTTGATGACGGGTGAAATTTGATGTTGAAATTTATATGATCGTTTATGGTGCCTGTTGTTTACCTAACATATCATTTGAAAATGATCTAACACAGAACAATAGAAACAAGATATAGAAACAGTATCAGAGAAAGTGTAACATTTGACAGGGAGGAGGCGATAAGTGTGATTGTACGTTAGTCTCGTGTCCGCCGAGAGGTCAGTTGTCAGCATTATCAGTGTATTATCGCTCATCCCTTAAGCCGCCCGCCTGATCCTGATTGACACTCGTAATCATTGCTACTTTAATATGAGACAGCCGCCATGTAGCAAAAACTGACTCAGTTATGTAATGACTCCTCTCCATCTCGTAATGACTTTCCTCTTTATTCACATGCCTTCATGAAATGAGTATGTAATTGGATGGTGTCATGGTTACAATATTATTAATAGTACTGATGGTGACATAACAATAGTTTATTATCTGTTTATTCTGCGTCAATGTTTTGTATCAAGATCCACTGATAGAAAAATACATCAGGAGTGTTATTCCAGCACTGCGTCACGAAGGTATTGTTTGCCAATATAGAGTATTGCAAAGGATTAGAATTTGATTTTTAAAGGACCGAATATATCTTGACAGGTATCATATTTTATGACATGTATTTTCCATGTTCTCTACACATGGAGACCTGTGTTGTCCAGCTTCATAATGTGATATATTAAGGATTGGCTTTCTGATGCACTCACGTGATCCTCGGGTTAACTCCAGCTTCCCTCGCCAGGGGTATATAGAAGTGCCTATTCATCATTCCCCTTCACCTTAGCACCAGTTTTGTCCAGGATCGCTGTATAGAGAATCAGGGCGAGGATTAAGGGGATCAGCTGAGATATCCCACATTGACACTACACAGATAGGCACGGTGTCTGCTGCACAGGGTGGCGATAGGGACAAGATGACCACTCTCCACACAGCGACACTACACAGATAGACGCGGTGTCTGCTGCATAGGGTGGTGATAGGGACAAGATGACCACTCTCCACACAGTGACACTACACAGATAGGCACGGTGTCTGCTGTAGAGGGTGGCGATAGGGACAAGATGACCACTCTCCATACAGCGACACTACACAGATAGGCACGGTGTCTGCTGCATAGGGTGGTGATAGGGGCAAGATGACCACTCTCCACACAGCGACACTACACAGATAGGCACGGTGTCTGCTGCATAGGGTGGCGATAGGGGCAAGATGACCACTCTCCACACAGCGACACTACACAGATAGGCACGGTGTCTGCTGCATAGGGTGGTGATAGGGGCAAGATGACCACTCTCCATACAGCGACACTACACAGATAGGCGCGGTGTCTGCTGTAGAGGGTGGCGATAGGGACAAGATGACCACTCTCCACACAGCGACACTACACAGATAGGCACGGTGTCTGCTGCATAGGGTGGTGATAGGGGCAAGATGACCACTCTCCACACAGCGACACTACACAGATAGGCACGGTGTCTGCTGCATAGGGTGGCGATAGGGGCAAGATGACCACTCTCCACACAGCGACACTACACAGATAGGCACGGTGTCTGCTGCATAGGGTGGCGATAGGGGCAAGATGACCACTCTCCACACAGTGACACTACACAGATAGGCACGGTGTCTGCTGCATGGGACACTACACAGATACTGACACTGACCACTCTCCACACAGCAGATTACCTTAATCCACATATCTGTGACCGAATGGCTCAATAAGCTGCCATTTTTTCATATTAGGCTGATATACCAAGAAAGGACAATTTCAAAACATCCCAGTTTATTTGGTTTATCGCTGAAGGAAGATCAGTTTATTGCAGTCTATTCCCACTGCGCTCGCAAGCCTGGACAGTATGGATGGGCAATCTTCTTCACCCTGCATGGCTAAAATCCAAACAACCATATGTTACATGACGTATTATTCCCGCAAAAGAAAATACTGAACTATGAAAGGAAAGTCTTTGGTATGTAATATGGAACCAGCGTGAGAGATTAGATAGATTAGGTTTATGTTGATTAGGTATAGTCGCGACAGCATTCGCACGTATTGTGTTGGCGGCAGAATCATTTGTGATAGTGGTAGCCACAAAAGAAAGCACTAAAACATGGTGGCTGTAAGTTTTTCCAGGAATGCCTCAAAATCTCTCAAGGGTTTAACACATAATGACTTCATATTTGAAATATTATGCAGGGAGAGAGATATGGATGGAATTGCGGTAGTTCTCAGTTGATCCTGGAGATGAAATATCACCCAATAATTGTGTGCGTTAGTTATGGAGAGGTCTGTACATGTGAGGAATTAATGATATATTCTGCAGTGTACTGCTTTATTTTATGTGGACTTTAATGTGGAGCATATATAAGGTTAATGTCACATAAAGGTTGCATGGGCTGACTCATACAGCATGAGTAATTGCTCACATTAAACATTAGTATCCTAGCATATATGTTATATGGTATTTCATGCCAATAGGTACATCAGCAGTTCAGAGAGACATGGTTAATACAGTGGTAGGCACACTCTGAGGTGCTTACTGCATTGGACTAGGTCTTGTCTTTACTTATATTGTAAATCAAACAATGTTCATTTGTGAAGCTTCCTCGTGAACAAGTCTTCATTCTTTATATATCAGTCTACCCTGGTATGCACAGTCAGGGCATAGAGATAGCCATGTTGTTATCCTAAATAAATACACCACTCTGGTTAGGCAATCAAATCTGTAAATTGACTGGGTTTGTTTTTATAAGCGATGCTTTGCCAGTATCAGTTTGTGTTGGCACGGTTCCATTGTTCCTCCGCCCACAGATGTGCTAGGTATATATGGAAATATGGCACCGGATTCAGTAGCAAAGTGTCTCCAGTAAGATTCGCCCCCCTCACAATTTACAGGAAGTTGACCTCTTGTGTCATCACGAGCAAGGATTTTTAATCTCCCAACATAGGTTTGTGAATAAAAGCGCAGCATAAATAGTAGATAAGAATTGAATATCAGTGTCACAAGTGTTTGGTTGATCAGAGATTTGTAGATTATATCAATGCCTCTGCTCTATGCAGTGGTCCTGTTCCTTCAAGACTTTCCTCTAGTCTCGTTGGTTGTGCCTACCTCCTGCATGATGACGTCTACTGCTCGTTTTGGATTTCACCAGCTGCAGCTTTGGGGAAACTACCCATTCCAATCTTATCATTATGCCGTATTGAGTTAGAGTAAATAAATAATTGGAAAACACTGACATAAATCAAATAGTTTAGACATTTATAAGGAGTCTTTTAAATAGGAGTTTTGATTATTATTGATTCAAATTCTGCCCTATATTATGATCAGGCTCAAGTTAAGAAACTAAATTGACAGCTTTTGCTCATTTTGCAGTTAATAAAATGGAAATTAAAGCTATTGCTGTCTTTTTCACTTGATTTGTGGGATTAAAGATAATATTGACACTCAACATTGGCATAATTATTTTATCAAATATTGTTCTCTACTTTCTTGCATTCCATTTTGGAAAGAAATCAGTACTTCATACTAAGATTTTTCATATTTCTAACTTCCAAATGATATTTTGATATTTGAGTATGCTGTTAATGTGCAAAAAAGTTATAGTTGCATACAACTTTTCTGTCCTTGGAGGCATTTATATTCCAAGTAATATAATCATGTAACAATATTGCAAAGTCAGATTTCAACTTTTGACAAAGGATTGTATTAATTAGCCGCATGGTTTGAATGATATATGGATGTATGTTTAAAGATAACAGTGGCAGCGTGCCAGTGGGGCATGTAGTGGTGGGACATCATCTGGGGGGCTGAGGGGGGCAGCAGGAGGCAGCAGGGGGCAGCAGGGGGCTATGGACCTCTCCCTACCCACCTAGATTTATGTGCCACATCCCCATGGGCACATGACATCTCGCACTCACTAAATAAAATTGTTCATGAATTGTTAATATCGTGGACAGGTATTGTGGGATTGTGGATTTTCATGTCCAGTCCAAATAACACTTCATATTCTGTTCTTCTAAAACATGACACCAAAATCAGTTCTTTGAGTTGAAATTTATATGAAACAGTAAATATGCGATTGAGAGGTTGAATATTTTTTCTGTGGATCTATTATTCCATATTTATGCTGGTTCTAAATATACCATATGATAAAGCTTGTCTTTCAATGACATTTGCCACTATCTGACCGTCCCGGCCTAGTATTTAGAATTTACAGGTATAGTTTTTTTGTAAAATGACACACACGGCTACTGGGAATGGTGTATGCCATGTTATATATGTATCACCAGCCGATACGCACATCAGCTCCCCTTTTGTCTCCGTGTCAAAGTTGCTAACGTTTCCATCTAGTTTGTGACAATTAAATCAGGGCTGACCCAGGCAAACTTCCACAAACCAGTCACAGTTTGCATCTATTTGAAAACTATACCTGTGACACACAACTTCATGGGTCATTAAAATAGGTTATGGCATTTTCTATCTGAATATATCATGAGTAACGACACCGGTATATTCCACATGTTAAAGTATATCATTCCGCAAATGTACATGTCATGTGTAATAACAATATAAAATAATAACAATATCTTGCCGTAGTTTTATATCCCACCTGCGTATATATACAATGTTTGTCATCTCGCATGTCTGAAGTAGTTCTCCTGAAACTAGTATAAGTGAAATTCTGTACGTTTGAACTTACATATAAGACTTGTTTTGAGACAATAGATTCCATGTTTATGTCTATGCTGCTGATGTTTCACTTTCTACCAGTCCAGTTTACCTGATGCTATGGTTGTTTTTACGGCAGTAAGATGGCCAACAGGGGTATGTATGCATTCGATACAGACAATTTTGGCACAAGTCTCATTCAACCAAAACTGCATAAGCTTATGCAGCATTGAGACAAAGCATATGACAGGACATATACATCCTAAATGGGTTTAATCAAGGTCAAGGAGAAAGATGATTTCCTTTATGAAGCAAAAAGCCATTGTCTTGAACTTCACCTTAGTCTACGAGAACTAAAATTGATGCAGTAGTTAAATAGATTAATTGTTGTAAATTAGTTAATATAAGATATATATTGTGGTTAGAGAGCAATGTGTTACTATAGAGAAGCAGTGAGGGAGCACGTGGTATCGTCTGGAAGATGTCTTCTCCTTTTAGTTGTCCTGTCATGTGTGAAATGGATTTTTCAACATAATATACTTGTCACTTGTGCCTTCTGCTGCCCCAGTCGACTTTCTAATGGCCGTCAAATGTGTCATACACCATCGCCTTTCAGCTCCACTGCATAAATCTCAGACCTTCTCACCACTCTATTCACTTCTGTGCATTCGCAAAACTAGATATAAAAGATATTTTCAATTTCTGTTTTGAATGAAATTGTATGATTCAAAGGGGATGTTGCTGGGGAAAGTTCCAATTGAAGGCAAAGTATGGACGGCGGGTAGAGAGAGGCATCTCAGCGGCGAGGCATTGACCAGGGAGCCGCCAGTAATGACGGCGGGAGTGCTCTATATCGCGGCGAGGCACCTTTGTGGTGTCTCTGCGGGCCTTCTCCAGTGCCCAGCATGGCAGGCCAGCTACCAACCTGCCTCTGCCTAACACACTAGACCTGCATTATCGCCACAGCCGTGTGAAGAGGCTTTTCAAGTGTGTGCATTCAGACTCCACTGATTTCTCTTGTTACTGCGTTCTGACCGTTCTAAAGAGATTTGTCACCTTTTGTGCAGTAAATATCCTGCCAGCCCAGCTCACACCGGGGAGGCTTCAAGGGTCATTATCATCCCTGCCAAATATCAGGCTTAATATGTGTTAATACCATCCATGCTCACTCCACCATGATTAACATATCAATAATGTTTATATAACTTTTATTGAAGCTTCAATTAGGTTCCAATTAATAATACAAGTCATTAATAGAGAGGAGAGTTGGTGAATCACGTGTTCCCTACCTCTCCCGCTGACATGACACATGCTGTTTCTCGCCACTTTTACTTCAATAGACTTTGCCAACCACAAATGTTAAATTTGGATGTTTCTCTATTTCACAGAGGGCTGTTCCAGTTGAGAGCATTCAGAAGAGGGGAGTGAGGCCAGCATGGCAGGTTAGGAGCACACAGGTAGCTTGCCCCATGTCAACCTCGGCCCACACCTCATCTGGCGGCGGGCACAGGGACACTTAGCCATGGCCTGGAGGAAGAAAAGAAGACACCCCATCTCAGGATTCTCTGTGTTGTGTTTTTCATGTGGATTTTTGTTTCTTGCTGGGAACTTGTACATGTTGCAGTCTGGGTTCGTGCAGCTTTACGAGTCGGCTGCTGGGTACGGGGAGGGACGGTCCGGGCCTCGGGAGGGTGAGGCTTGGCGGGGCCTGGGACCGGACTCCGGGGTAGAAAACGTGCTGCATGGACTGCCGGAGATGGCATTGGCAGACATCGGGCTCTGGGATCCTAAGAAACATAGACACAAAGAGCAACCGCGTGGCCAGCATCTCAGCATAGAGACAAAACTCAGAAAACTGATGGAAAACCCACACTACCGAGATGGGACTACCAGCGGACTCCGTGTGGGCAAGCTTGGCGGAGAGCACACTCCGCACGTACCAAATCAAAATCACCCTAGTCACATTGATAATAGTAATAATAAAAAATACCGTGATTCAAGACTTGAAGAGCATAATAGAAATGCGCAGACTGTGATATCTGTGCCGCTTGAGCATTTAAAGCAGGCCCTACTGGGAGGGTCGGGGTGTGGGGAGCTAGCCAACCTGACCGGGGCGGAGTTCCTCGCTTCCGGCTGGACCAAGGCCGTATTCAAGGCCTCACTCCGGGGCAGAGACGTAGCGGTCAAGAAGATTGACCTCAATGGTCATGATATGAACCACTGCCTGGAAACTTACCATCTCTCACAGCATGACTGTTATGCCAGATCCTCACAGAAAATCCTCAAAGAAATCCTGCTCCTTGGAGCGATGGACCATCCTCACATCGTCAAGGTACGTCAAGTTTGATCATTTTATATTATTAGACACTAAGATTCACCTTTAAGACAAAATATTTACATTAAACAGTTGTTGTACAAAATAAATTTTGGGCATATTTCCCGCTATTTTCACATACAATAACGCACTTTAAATGAGAAGCGATGTGAAACTCGAGAATTCAAATATTAAAGTGTTTATTCATCTGCTTTAATTCATAAAAAGCCAAAAGAAGGCAATACCGTGCCGTGGCGTATCTTGCCAGCACCTTGACGCCTCCCTTGTCAGAGCCGGCTTAGCACCTACCTGTGAAGTCTTTGTGGGAAGCTATGCAAATACTTGCCCATTGGATTGCCAGACCTTGTGCTAATATAGCAACACACCAAAAATCGGCACCCAAAACATCATAATTGACTACAAACTAGAGCAAGCAAACTCTTAAATCTGATATTCTCTGGTTTCCACAGATTCACCCATTTTACTATACGAGATAATAGCTTCGATGTAGGGCTGGTAAAAGTAAATATTTACAGATTTGTGTACCTAATTAAAACCCGGGAAGTTTACACAAACCACGAGGAGGTGTTTGGAAATGAGTGATCATATATCTTCTCCAGATTTTATGTAATAGAAATATATATATTCCATGGTGCCAGTAACCAATGGTTACATATGTTGCAAATGAGCAAAATGCAAAAATATTATGCTATTGTCATGATAGAGCTGTATATACTATATATATGTAGAGGAATAATAGGATTCCTGGAAGTATTCCTGGAAGGAGCTTACTGTATATCGCTGTGGACAGAAACCTGTATGTGTCTGGGTGAGATAGAAGCCAGAACAGATGTGTACCCACAGATATACTAGAAAAAAAATCATTATATTGAATTCAGATCACATAGGAGTAAATAAATAAGGGCTACTCTGTATTCAGGCCGGGTGAGGCAGGTCCGGACAGCGTAACATTATGCAGGCCTTACATGGCTGCGGCAAGCCTTTTAGGCAAGCCAGACAAATGCTTCTGCCTAAGGCAGAAAACTTGTTGGTGAATCCCTCACTTTGCTCTCTGGATTGCCTCGTAGGGCACCTTTAACTCCAGGGTTGGCGTGAAGGGCCAGATCGACTAATCCATCCCAATATTTGTAACAAATAACATTTACTATTTAATTATAATGATATAGTTAATGCAGCATTTTTGGGAATCACCTTTCTGTTGCTGCTGACGTAATTTGTATCTTAGGTTTTTAAAGAAAGTCTGATTTAAAATCCAGGGGATAAGATTGATCATAGGATGGCTTGGATCCCGTTCCTGATATTAGATGTGCAAGGAGCAGGTCTCAGTAATGGCATGTGTGTTAGTAAGGATTCCTTCCCCATCAGTAACCCAGAACCAGAGCCTGAGAATTGGTCCAGAGCTGTGGTCACAGGACAAATCTACAAGCATCCAGGTCGCTCAGGCCCAAACAGGTGACACCATATTAGGGCAATGAGATCTCATTTGCTGCTGACGAGTCTCTGGGGTTCCTCATCTTTGCTGCGGCGCACCCGTGCCACACCTGCTTCCGGTCAATGCCGTGATTGGTTGGGGGCACCTCTGGTATTATTTGATCATAGAAATCTCAACAAGTTGACCAGAAATAATGCTTACTGTTAGTAATAAACATAAAGAATATTAAAAAGCGAATTTCGGCCCCATAGATCAAGTAAACAGAACATTTTCTTTTTATATGAAGTACCAAGTATCAGGTGTTCAATCTTAAAGCTTGTTGATAGAAACTTAATGAAGTAATATTAAATGACTCTGTAGTCAACCAGGGATATGATTATGAGTTACATTGTGATGAATATATTCACCACCAAAGACAAGCTGTAGTGAGGTCTGAGACAAAGAGCCGTGGATGATTAGTGACAGTTATAAGATGTCAGCCTCATTAGGGTAGAGTGATCACCACGTCAGCCTCCTGGACAAGTGGCAATCCTCCCTGCCCATTAGGGTTAATGTGATCAGAAATGCCAGGCCATTCTTACCATTTGCTCTGTGCCCAAATGGGTGACCCAAATCTGCAGTTAATCCCTGGTAATTAGTATGTTTACCTAAATCTATCTTCACTTATAGTATTTAATCATTATATGTTACCTTTTCTGTTGAGTCAACAGCTACACAGAATGAGAAGGACATCATTTGGCATTCAACCTTCGTAGTGTTTTGGGTCAATAAATGTCATGTAAATAATTTTTCTGGGCAAAGTTGAATCTGATTAAGCTTGCATGTTGGCAAAGCTTGGTTTTGAATATTATGACCTTTTCAGATTCTGCCTGGCTTTGTCTGCTTGGTGTGGAGAAAGCAGGCCACAGTAGGCTTCCTTGGGGACCACCGACATAATCAGAAATCAGATTTAATGATTAAGGTCTGAGGAATGGTTGCTAATTAGGGATGTCACACATAATAGCCCAGGTGTGGGGTTGTGGGCCGGGTTGTCAGAGTCCTGCTGTGTTGACAGCTGGGAGATCCAGAATGACACACAAAGATCCCGGATGATCACCGCGAACACCGTGTCTAGACATCTTCATAATTGCATTTTAATCCAGAACCTCTCCATATTGTCTGTCCAATTTCAATCGCTCATTAAGGATATTTAGCTTTAACCAAGCTTCCCTGAATGACTCTGTCCCAATCCAATGTGAATAAGGTTTAGTGAGAGGTCTACTCAGTAGGTGAGTGCCACACGTCTGCCGACAAACATGGATGACCAGTCTGGAACTGGACAGGTGCCCTACCTTGCCACCAGAGGGCGTCCATCTCACGACCTAATCATGTACCCATCACCAAAAAATAAACAGTAATTACGCTGAGCACTCTCCAATAATGTGTTTTCAACGAGGGCAATGCTTTATCATCCAACACGTCAGGACGTGGGTCAACTCGGTCAGGTACGATGATGGAAATTGTTGTGATATAAGTTATAATTTCTCAGTCTTTCCACCATCACACATTTTCATTCAGTTCTGCGTCTTTATTTTGGCAAAATAAATGAAGAAAAGACCAGGGAACATAACTAGAGAGTGGCTTGGTCATCTAGAAAGATGGCGGGAGTACAAGGCTTGTGTGGTCTGATGGGAAGGGCGGGTCTGAGAGCGAGGCTTGATGACGTAATGCCCTCCGAGAGGAACGCAAATTACAATGATTGCCTCCATCAAAGCCACGATGTAACTCGTGTTCCTGCTCTGTAGTTAGCAATTTGCCCCAATGAAAGACTTGAATTTCCCCAAGAATGTTGCTTCAAACTACAAAGGCTTTTTATTGGATAAAGATAACAAGAATAATTTGTGGCAAAATAGCGAAGGTTCTGATTGTGGGTTGTCTCAAAATATCCACAGTCCCAATTAGTTATTTCCTGGAGGTCAATGTGTGAAAATGCAATTCGATACATTTATGTAATCCAATTAATCATACCATAGTGGTTATTGGAGAACCAAGGGAAATTTAAACATTTCATCCAAGAAAGATATAGAAACTACCACACATCATTATATGTGTCTAATGTATAAAGGAAAATATCCAAATTAACCCAGTCTGTCAGTATAATAATTAATCCTGATAATGCTGTGTTGGGTAAGTAGTGAAGTGATGATTTGTTACCAAATACAGCAGAGCAAGGTAGACACAGCTTCGTGTCAAGTATAGTACTGGCAGGATGGCATGACAGAGCCTAATACAACACAGGTCAGAGGTCATGGCATGACGAGTCTGGTCACCCTATCACATGCTACATGCCTTTCACCATATTTACTCTGGTATATCGCTGTCTGTGTGTCCCATATGGAACCTACACTTTGCGCTGATTATCATGTCAATGATACAAACCTAATGAAAGCAAATTTTATGCCCTGTCAAACCAGAAAGTCACTTCTCTCCAGTTTGCATCAAATCGTGTTGACTGGATTTGTGGAAGAGTGCCACAATGTTCCATGTTTTAGTTTTTGGCTTTGTGTATGTGTACGCGTGTGTGAGGGGTTGATTTAGTTGAAGTTCAGAGGCAAGTTATCGAGCACAGTCATCGGCAATTATGCAAGTAAATTCCATATTAAATGGAAAGTGTATTAACGTGAAATGCTAACCTTTGTCAAACAAGTAAAATTCTATCACCATCTTACATTCTGTATCAAAATATCTTATATTTTGTGTTCAACCCAGATATGTGTTATGACTTCTTGTGTTACTGTCTCTCTTCAAAAATAGATAAGTAAATATATGTGTGAGGTAGAGTGGTGTTCCTGGCTGAAAGAGTCCTGTCTCCCGTTCTCAGCTGGTAAAACAATCACGCTTCATGACCAGTTCCGTGTCTTTAGATTACATAGCTTACATATTTATATACATACATACATATATTACATTTATATATTGCTTTCATGTGGTATTTATCTCATCAGCTTTAAATGTGCAGACGATTGACATTTCTTTTTATTTCAAATATTATCTTATCCAATTTGCCAACGTTTACAATTTAACAATATTTCTAATGATTATTTGTTTCCGATGATTTTGTTTGACAAAGATAAAAGTAAAGTACCAGTAAGTAGATTTCCACACAAACACGAGTGTTTCATAAACCACACTAAAAGGGTCACTTTTGGATATAAAAGTCTTTTCTCTGAACTATAAATGCAGTCTTTATGTGGATAACATGTTCTACCTTTATATCTCTATATAGCATGACAATCGGCTATTAATCGTGTCCCTTATGTCGTACAATTGGCCTTTTTTGTCTCATTTGGACTTGGTGACAACGGAGTCTGCCTTTGTGCAGCCAGCAAACCCGCATAACTACGACCATCATCATACAGTCTGCACAACACATATACATTTGCTCAGTTTTTTTAACATATTTGATATTTTGAAGGATAACATGTCAGATTTATAAGCATCTTTCACAAGGTGTAATTCATTCTGCTTTTTTATGATTGAATCTAACACGTTTTTATATGACTGGAAGTTTCTACCAAGTCACAAAGCTATAGAGGTGCATGTGTATATTTTTTATTTATGATAGCAAACAAATGAAATAAATATATCATAGTGCTCCGGATAAAATACAGGTGTTTGAATGTGGGTTAAATAGGTGTGGCTACAATACAGGTGCTTGGATGTGGCTAACACAGGTGCTTGGATGTGGCTAAAATACAGGTGCCTGGATGTGGCTAATACAGGTGCTTGGATGTGGCTAAAATACAGGTGCCTGGATGTGGCTAATACAGGTGCTTGGATGTGGCTAAAAAAGTGCTTGGATGTGGCTAACACAGGTGCTTGGATGTGGCTAAAAAAGTGCTTGGATGTGGCTAACACAGGTGCTTGGATGTGGCTAAAAAAGTGCTTGGATGTGGCTAACACAGGTGCTTGGATGTGGCTAAAAAAGTGCTTGGATGTGGCTAACACAGGTGCTTGGATGTGGCTAACACAGGTGCTTGGATGTGGCTACAATGCAGGTGAATGGATGTGACTAAAATACAGGTGCTTGGATGTGGCTAACACAGGTGCTTGGATGTGGCTAACACAGGTGCTTGGATGTGGCTACAATGCAGGTGAATGGATGTGACTAAAATACAGGTGCTTGGATGTGGCTAACACAGGTGCTTGGATGTGGCTACAATACAGGTGAATGGATGTGACTAAAATACAGGTGAATGGATGTGACTAAAATACAGGTGCTTGGATACAGGTAGTATATATCTCTTCCAATCTCTTCAGAATGAGTGCCCAACCTTCCAGGTTTGCCATGAGTATATTTCACACAATAACTGGAAATAAAATATCAAGTTATATCTAATAAAACCCATGCTGTTCATATTGGTTATCAGGTTTTCCGAATCCTCACAAGACGTTTCATTTATTTCATGTACGTCTTTGCTTCTTATATGATAAATCTGAGTTTATGATCCCCTTTGTTCATCACACTTATAAATATACATCAGGTAAATAGAAGGATTCCTAATCAAAGGATTTGATTAAGCCAATAAAAGACGAACAAGCAGGTGTGGGATTTTTTCAAGACAAACGTATGCAATACCTCAAAGTGGCTGCAGCAGGGTGGTGCCATTAATCTGCAGAAACCACCTGTCACATCCACTTGATGGTACAATCTATCAAACCCTGTCACTTTGTGGTCCGCGGCATCTCCTGCCTGCATCAGTTTCAGGCACTTTGGCCACAAACGCCCCTCTCTCGAGGAAATTGTCTTGCCACCTTGGACATGACTTGAGCAAGATTTGAAGAGGCGGAAGTGAATGCGAGGTGTATGCTCGCCACGTTGAATATTGT